>JAODXP020000027.1:4359096-4361596 GCA_027497455.2 Sardinella longiceps
TATGTTGTACAAAACACTGATGAAAAATGATGATAAATATTTCATTTATTCATCTGCATTTTGTATTTGTCATTATCTGCACAATTTAACAGGTCAACGTAATTGTGCTAGATAACACGAGCTTTGTTAGAGCGAATGATATTGCAAAGCTTACAAGTTTCGCCTTTGTCACTGGGATTGAATTAAATGCCATCCACAGCACTGTGTTCGGATGAGGGAGAGAAAGAGAGGTGGTGGTGGTGTGTGTGTGTGTGTGTGTGTGTGTGTGTGTGTGTGTGTGTGTGTGTGAGGTGGCGAGGGAGGGGGACAATAGCAGCACCACATTTTATTTATTCAACGCACTTCTCTTTGAGGGGCTTGGCTCATCGGGCGCTAGCTGTGCACTGCTGAAAAATAGTCTCTCCAATGCACTCATTTCAACAGAAATAAAATGCACACTGGTTTAAAAAAAGCGAGAGAAGAGAAAGAGAAAAAAGATGATCCGTGTTGAAAGTGGCTCTTTGACAGATGCGCTGCAGACCCCACATGAGATATTTGAAAGAGTTGGAACTTGACAGTTTTGTCGCCGTCGCCATAGCAACCTGGGGAAGGTCTCATTATTCTGGAGCTCTCTTGGACATGAAACTGGTTTTGGGTGTTTTTAAAGGGGTGGGGAATATGACACGAAGTGTAGTCTGGAGAGGGGTAATAGGGACAAAAAAACACCATAACAATGAAGGAATGAATTAAAGAAAGAAAAGAAAACAACATGAGTAGATTTCCTCGTTAGAAAAGAGAAAACTGAGGTCCCCCTACCATATTAACCCCACATAACCCTAGTCTATTGAGAGCTGCTGTCCTTGAGCTGGAATAAGCCTTGCCACTCTACTGTTTGATTACTTGAATTTGGAGTTTTTCACGTTTTCATTCATGTTTTCACCAGGCCTCTCAGAAGTGCATTGCACCTTTGCACTGCTTTGTGTAACCTTGGGGCACCGCATGGAATCCGGAGAAAAAGATGCCAAAGAGAGACGCAGAAACAGTGAGCCTTTACAGTACGTCTCGTCTCACCTCCTGCTGCCAAGCAGTTTAGCACAATCATCCTTGATTTCACACAACCAAAGCCAACTCTGCTCCCCATCTACCCTCCCCACCTCACCCCACCCCACCCCACCCCACTCCTCCTCTCCCGATTAGACCTCTCCGCATTGTTTCATTTCTTGAGATAAATTAGCTAATGTCTCATTAGCCTTTCCAAGCAAGAGTCAACAACGCTAAATAATGAAAGGAGGCTCGGCTTTAAAACGCATCGCAGGAGGAAATTCTTTCATCTCTCCCAGACGCCCAGAGGAACTTTAGCGTTATGTGAAATGACAGAACAATGCCTGGGGGGGCCCTGCATCACCCATTATAACTATGGAAATAAGAGAGCGTAATTGTTCATTAATAGGGAAAAGAAAGTAGAACTTCCACATTTACGCGTTTCCTGTGTTGTGTGGAGCAGATGGTGTATTGTGCGGCAGTGATGGTGGAAAAAAACAAGACTTGTAGTACTGGTGACACATAAACATTTATCTGCTGACATGACTGCCGCGTAAAGAGGGAAGGGGGAAGAGGACGCAATGATTCAGCCGTGATGGTTATGACTGCAGCGAAGCACAGGCAACATTCAGATGAAATTTTTGTGCAGCATTCTCTAATAGAGGCTTCGTCATTGTCACATTTATTTTTCTTTTTATGGTGCCGTTTTAATGATCAATCATTAAAAAAGTTTAATAACTTTCCCTAAAGTATGACAGATGGGTCTTGCGCCAAGGAATATTGTGCTATTCACTGCATCTCTGTGCGTGTTATTACACTGTCCTTCTCATATTGCGCTTATAACTTGTCATTTACACAGTAATAACAATGTCAAATAACATTAAGTGACTTTAAGTTACAATTACTAACAGTATTAAGTTGGTTGACATAAGAGTCACAAACACCATTAAGTCAGCTAAAGTTAGTTTTAACTTCATAATGAGGTTTTGCAGTGTGTATTGTGGTGGAGCGAGTGATGTAAATGGGGCTTCGATTGCCCGAGAGAAAGGTGGGAATGCAGCGTGTGGCGCGGCAGGAAAAGGAACTTCAGAGGGGAGCAGCGGGAGCAGGAAAGGGGGAAGGAAATGTTGGAGGCACACAGTACTGCAGGGAACTGCTGCTGCTATATTCAGACTCCAAACTCCCCTGATAAGACTGCTAAAATTATAAGGCACACATTTCATGGTGTAGGCCTACCCTTAGGCAATGTGTACACAGTAGTTAATTAATTGAGGTGAGCATGCACAGGTAGTACTCAGTATTACAAGAAAGTAGGCTTATATGTATTGGTTAATCATATCTGATAAGCCTAAGTTACTATTACTAGTAGTACAAACTGTTACTTTAGCTTTGAATTGATTGCTCTGTAAATAAATTAATAACATAATTTGATATTGTCGGCTGTTTCAAGGCCATTTCATAAACAGACAGAGACAAGATC
>JAODXP020000027.1:4366596-4374096 GCA_027497455.2 Sardinella longiceps
GCTGTCTTGGAAATGGATACCAGACAGGACTGTGGTTTCCTATCTGCGGAGCTCCACCTACAGTCACCAAATTTTTACAACAACAAAAACTACACTGTACATTCTCACCAATCAATGTGATTCTATTTGCAAACCAAAGAGTAGGAACCAGGGATGAACATTTTCATGCATTACCTTGACTGACAAGCTGGTAATAAATGCGATTTCGGTTATATGCACTTTCAGTTTCATTTTCACCTACCTGAAACCACAGATATTGCAAGTGTAGTAATCGTGAAATCCATGCTGGCAGCTGAGAGAGCCATCATTCTCCCCATAATGAGCCATTTAATCATCAAAGTGACAACAAGGCTGGTAAATTAACTGTAAAAAATGTTGCCTAGTGTCCCTTTAAAGTTATTCAGAGGCTGCTATCATGGAGTTGAAGTTATTTAGAGGCTGGTGTCTTGGAGATACTGTTTCTTATTCAGTGACTGCTCTCTTAGTTAACATTATTCAGAGGCTGCTGTTTTGGAGTTAAAGTTATTCAGAGGCTGTTGTCTGTGCGCTGGTCTTTAACACTATTTAGAGGCTGCTGTCATGGAGTTGCACTTGTGCTGGTGTCTTGGAGTTACTGTAAACTTATTCAGAGACTGCTCTAGAGTTAACGTAATTCAGAGTCTGCTGTTTTGGAGTTTAGCGTATTCAGAGGCTGTTGTCAGTGCGCTGGTCATTAACACTATTCAGAGGCTGCTGTCATGAAGTTAAAGTTATTCAGAGTCTGCTGTCTGTCCACTGGTCATTAACACTCATCACCTTACACACTTCTGTCTGTGCCACTCTTCAACCATCGCAGCTCTTCTGCCAGCCAGTGTAAGAAATCAGTGGTGATTGTCACATGAAGGGCCGCCACTTTTTTTTATGTGCGACTGCATAGATGGTGAAGTCATTGATCTTTTTGCATAGAATTATTTTTCTTTTTTTCCCCTCCACCCCTTTTTCCCTGTTCGTTCCAAGGAAAGGTTTTTCTTTTTGTCCCCTTTGAAATCCATTGCGGACAAGTTCACAGAGTGACTTTTAAAAGGGTTTACAGCTGAAATGTTTCCTCTTACCCCAGAATCCCTTTCTCTAGCTCTTCTTCTTTCTCTCTCTCTCTCTCTCTCTCTCTCTCTCTCTCTCTCTCTCTCTCTCTCTCTCTCTCTCTCTCTCCCTGTTCCTGCCATCTCTCATCTTATTCTCTCCATCTATTTTTCAGTCCCCACTCTCTCTCTCTCTTTCTCTCTCTCTCTTCTCTGTCTCTGTTCCTGTGTGTCAACCCTTTCCTATGTGCATTTCTTTTCACCTCTCTCTCTCTCTCTCTCTCTCTCTCTCTCTCTCTCTCTCTCTCTCTCTTCCTTTCCTCCATCTCTCTCCTCTCTCTGCTCCAATAACATGCTCCCGTGGCTGATGTGACACACTTAGTCCAAGATGCTTAACAATTCTCTTTACCCACTGGGTATGCCAACTCTCCGTAATCTTCCATCACAGGTCATTATTACTGAGCCACTATTGCAGTACCTTATCTATTAATGTTTTATATTGCCCTGCTCTGTAGAATATGCAATTTAGATGGAACACTTGAGGTATTTCGTAATAAATTCTCTCAGATATTTGACCACTGAACTAAATAAGTGGCTAATTCCTCATAGTTACTGTAAATTATATGTATTTTAATCGTTGTCTTATGATATATTAGGATAAAACTACCGGTAAATGTGCATGTTGAATATTCTACTGTATATTACTGCTTAAAATACAGTAAATGTTAAATATTGAATTATTCATTTACTCTTGTTGTAATTAGATATCTGAAATAATACTGTATGTAGCCAGTAGCCTAGTAATTACAGGTTTACAACCAGGTATTAGATCCAAGTAGACTAACTGTGTGTTCCTCCTTACCAAGATAAAATGATATAAAAAATGGTTGTGATGTATTTTTTCACAGCAGTGTTTTAAAGGTAAAAGTGCTTCAGGTGAAATTCTGCAAATATTTTCCAGCCGTTGCATTCCCCTGCCGAGGCGGACGGTGAGGTTCTTGTCTTGTCAGGGAGCCTCTGTGTCGAGCCTGAGAGCGGTGTGAGTGACAACGACGAGTCGCCGCGGTGACACCTGTCTGATAGGAACAGCCACAGCGCTGGTATGACACGCTTTCTCCCTGCTTGAGGAGGCTAGCCGCGCCGGTGAGGCCGCGCTGCCGGAATGCCAATGACGGAAGCCTTAGGTGACGGGGTGGCAGGGGGGCAGGGGGGTGCGGAGGGTGGGTGGGCTATGAGGTGGGGTGCTGGGCAGAGGCGGAGGCGCCCACTGGAGTATGACCGTATGACAGGGCCCGGTCTCATGAGCGGCAATTACGGAGCTTTGCACGGCAGGCCCCCAGTGTTTGTCAGGGAGGGGCAGGCCCCTGGACACACATGCTTATTTGCATGACCCTTTTAAATGGGGAGATGTTGGGGCTTGACAACCTCCCTGTGTGTGTGTCTGTCTGTGTCTGTGTCTGCTTGTTATATGGCATGTGGGTGTGTGGTTTGAAGGAGGACGGATGTGTGTGAAAGTATTTTGAGAGATGTAGGCTATACAGTGTGTGTGTGTGTGTGTGTGTGTGTGTGTGTGTGTGTGTGTGTGTGTGTGTGTGTGTGTGTGCGAGAGAGAGTGAGTGTGTGCGTGTTTTGAAACACAGGATACACGGTTTGTGTGTGTGTGTGTGTGTGTGTGTGCGTGTGTGTGTGTATTGAACTAGGGTAGGCTATATGGTGTGTGTGTGTGTATGTTTGTGTCTGTGTGTGTTTTGTGAAAGTAGGGTATATGCTGTGTGTGTGTGTGTGTGTGTGTGTGTGTGTGTGTGTGTGTGTGTGTGTGTGTGCATCTGTGTGTATGTTGAGAGCAGCTGTTGAGCCTTCCACCACTCACCCAGATAATATGTAATGAATATTAATACCCTGGTTAGGCACTTCACACAACAGTTTATTAATAGGAGCAGCCCAATAATCCTAGTGCCTTTTTCTTCATGGATACTGTGTGTGGAGGGTGTTTCCATTTGGTCTCTTTTAATCACTGCGTGGTGGCTCTTTTCCAAAGCTGAACATGTACACTAATGCTTCGTTAAACACAGCAAGTGAACCCCCCCCCCCCCGCCCTCCCCCCCCAAAAAAGACGACATGTGGCACCCATACAAATACAAGTTTATTCTACAAAACTGAGTTAAACTCCTCCACTTAGATTTAAAGATTCATGGATTACTTACAAATTTACAATCAGTGTTCTACTTAAGTTATTAGATCTATTTTCATGTGTACATAGATCTAGAAAAAATACTGCAGATTGACAAAAATTTGGCCCTTTCACTCAGTTTTAAATGTTTTCAGTCTGAATTCCATTGGCACATCATTTCGCTTTTCTGAATGCAGACGTGCCTACTTACATTTGCTGGAGTGCGCTCTAATTTGAAGCAAAATCAAAAACAACTGGATGAGGAGTTTTCTTCGCGACCCCGTTTATGTTGGACGACTGCACCAGCACACTCCTGGGAGAAGCCTCCAGGCTTCCTGCAGATCTGACACGCAGCGAGGCGCGGCAGAGAAAACACTCCGCTGAACGAGGGGCTCCTGCAGAGACTTGGGCTGAATACATTACGGAGAGAAATCAAGCTGAATTCCTGAAGCTGTGTTTATATAGGAGCCAAGTATTTAACTGGGGGAGACTGTGTGTTTGTGTGGAGCACCTGACACAGAAGCTGAAGATGAAGTAAGGCTACGCAAACAGCAGAGCAGTCATCTTATCCAAGACTATTAGAGAGGATATTTAACTTTTTAAAATAATAACGCCATTAGGTGATAGTGACGTTGGTTGACCCCTAACTGTTAGGTGACAGGATCGTGAGTAAACCCAGTTGAGTCTACAAGGCCCTTGCTGACACTCAAGCTCAATTGCAAATCAGACAAACTCAGCAATCCAACATGGTGAAGGAATTGGAATCAGAATGTACTATTTGCATAGCCTTATGCATTTTATGTCTTGTTTCAGATAAGCCTGTCTCGACTTCATTCCATGACTGATATATTTTTATGTCATTCTGATCCTGCTGTTCCCATTGTTACAGATAAGGAGGAATATTAAGTTCTTGCTGTTGTTTTCTGTGCTTGCACTATCTACGTGTGTAACGGATGCCAGCTAGCTTGTGGCAGCACATGGTAAATCCTCACAACCATAACCTTAAGAATGCTTCTAACCACCGAGTTGGAAGTCTGGGAATCCCATGCCATGGGTTAGCTGTAGTTGACGACGTGGTGGGTTCAAGACCTGTGACCAGTTGACCTATTTGCTATACTTCTAAATAGATACTGAAAGAGGTTGATGGACTTATATCACTATACCATATAAGATTGATTTTACAGTTGTCATTAGTCAGGTCTGGTGGATGGTTATCAGGTACATGACAATATTAACCATTATAGCTTTACAGTGGCACTTAAAGGAATGTACTGGAGTGAATTCAAGCATAGCCCTGTTGAAAGAGCTTGACAATTTGGTACAGCATAGACCGAACGCGAACGCAGAAGCGAACAGGCACTTTACACTGAATCAATGGGACCTGACTATTGGAAACCGAAAGTAAGATCTGAGGTAATGTAAAATGTTTTGCGTTCGCGTTAGGTCTATGCTGTTCGAAATTCTTTCATTTCATGCGAAATATATTGCTGTTGGAAGGCTCGTTCAGCAGGGCTATGCTTGAATTCACTCCGGTGCATTCCTTTAAGAGAAGAGCCAAGAAGGAAACACCTTTCTGTGTCTGTGTAAATACAAAGTAAAAGGTATTTTAAAGTGAAAATATTGCCTTTGGTTGAAATATTTCCAGCATTTTACTGTGAAATGCTGACAGACTCTTTTTACATGTGTCTGAAAGGACATCAGTGTGAAGACACCAATCGGGGTGAAATCTTTGCTTGACCAGCTAGTGACGGATTGCAGCATCCTTTTTTGTTCTGGTTTCAGCTATAGAGAAGATAGGGAATCTCTGAAAGAGGCCGGATCATGCTGTGCTGTTTGTAACTCCTTTGAGGATGGAGGCGTACCTGGCAGGACCTCCTTCACTCTCACCAGGACCTCAAGATTCTCAGAGGGAGGGGAGGGAAATGTCAAGAGAGGAGAGGAGAGGAGAGGAGGTGTGTGTGTGTGTGTGTGTGTGTGTGTGTGTGTGTGTGTGTGTGTGTGTTTGGGAGGGAGAGAAATAAACGGTCTGAAGAGAGTTCGATTAGCTCTTTCCACTGGGCATCCTTTTTTATAAATTCCAAATGTTAGTTAGCCTAATTGAATGAAGTGGATGTAGTTTGGGGACAAAATACTGTAGGGATGTTCAAGCATTGTATTTGGTTTTAGAGTTGAAGCGTGTATGTATACATTGGGATGCATGGGGGGTGATTTCACAGGGCTAGTCTAGAGGCTCCCACGCTGTGAGAGGTGAGAGCAGGGAGGGAGGCTTAATCTGATGGAGGTCCACCCAGCAGTCGCCAATTCCCATCACTGCACATCAAACCTCAGAGAGCTGGCAAATCTGGCCCGGATTTCACGGATCTGGCACAGAGGGGGCATTAGCTCACTGCTCACATAGTCTATGTGTTGGGTAGGGGGTTCTGAATTTTTAATTACGACTGATCTGTGAATGCAGAGGCAGTTTGGGGGGGGAATGTAATGAAGGCACCAGAGGAAAAGATACCCCACCACCCCATTCACACGTTAGTAAAACTCAACCTCACAACCTTCCAAGGAGACGCGACCAACTAGGTATGCTATGCTGTGTGATGAAACATAAGGCATCCTTGGACCACAACGTTTCAGGTCATCTTGGCGTGGATCAAACGCAATTCGTGGCCCCAAGTGTTCCACCGAGTTCCATCCCAATCCCCCCAGTGGAGCAAAAGGGGCAGCGCTGGCTACCTGTGGATGCGTCGGCGGGGAGTGGGAGGGGAGTGGGAGGGGAGGCATTGAGGGTCAGCGCTCACGCTCACATCTCTCCTGCTCTACTGCCCCACCCGTCACACGCCATAATTAAAGCTGCAGGTGGGAGATGCTCTTGACTCAGCATGGAGCTGGAGACCATCTGGAGTAAAAGAAAGACTTATTCCTCCACACACACACACACTCACACACACTCACACACACGCTTACAGACACAGACACTCTCACACATCAAGGGGTTAATATATCAAAGGCAAAACTTTGATCCGACCCAAAGGATCAAGGCGATTTAATAAAAAAAAAAACACACACACACACGCGCGCGCACACACACAACTGCCTTTCGAATCATTCCACCCTACAAAGCATGAAATCGTCGGTCCGGTTATGTGCGTAGACATGTTGATAGCCACCACACGGACGGATCTGTTCCCTCTGCTCACCTCACATTTGCCGTATCCAGAAATCCATTTCCTATGTTGTCAGTTCAGCACAACGGTGTACCACTCAGGGAGAAAAAAAAAAAAAAAAAACTTCACACGTACACAATACACAATCCCAATGCACCATGATCCATTTGATGAACAAACTGGCGTGTCGGACCAGCTTGACTGACAGCACTAATGATGATCGCAATGTGGCCTGCCAAAAGGACTTGACAGTTTTCCATGAACACAACTTAATACAGTTCAAAAGGCAGCGCTCATCATTAATTGTCAGTGGTGCAGGTATATATATATATATAATCTTTTTTTTTTTTCAAAAGAACAGACTCGTCTAGCAGATTGTGGAGTTGTTCCAGCCCGGCAGTCTCGTACTGTTGTGTGGTGAGCAGGGTTCCCTTGTGACATCCCCCGTTTAAAGTTTTGTCTCGTCGGACCAATAAAGACTCATGCCGTGTGTTTATATTTAAGCTTCCATGAAATCCAGTTGTTCCTGGACCAATGGTTTGCGATCCCACTAGCCCAGCAAAAAAAATAAATAAAAGAAGAAGAAATCCTTCTGGTGAGAGTTGCCAAAAAAAAGGAAAAAAGAAAGAAAGAAAAAAAAACTTGTTTTGCTTGTTAACGGAGGGCTGGGGGAGACAGTCAGCCTGTGGCATTTTATACAGAAAAAGTAGTGAAGCAATGACTGCATCAGCTGTTGGATTAATCCAACGTGGCTCCTGCATCTGTTCAAGGCAACAACGCCGACAGGCCTCTTAAGGCACTGATGACAATCTGCACCCTGGTACCTGCTCAAAACCAACAGGTCTGAAGGATTTGAAGGTTAGCAGAGAGGAACTGAAAATAAAACAGTGCAAACAAGTTCTCTGCACAGGCTGTGTGGACGTGGCCTGGTTTGTGTTTTTGCCTTGCGGGTCTCCTTGTCTTTTTCGAAGGAGTGATGCACTGTGTTGATCCGTGGAGCGGGCGGACGACGGTCACCTCATGCTGACCCTTCTGACCTGTCCACTTTTTGCCAGGTGAACTCACCCGAGCTTCCGAATCCCGATCAGCCACTTACCGCCGTGACCTGCCAGGCGTG
>JAODXP020000027.1:4376596-4429096 GCA_027497455.2 Sardinella longiceps
AGCTGAACTTAAGTGAAGTCTATCGATTTTGACTCTCAATACTCCTAACAAGGTGCACTAAACTGATATTACTATCAGAAAAAAATAAAAATAAAACTCTGCCATGCCAGAAGCACAATTCATATTTCAGTTGCACCCAGGCAGGCTTAGCCTACTTAGCCCTTATCAGGTGCAGAGATTCACTTGGCCTCTTTGCGTCCATTGCCTTGTAACAAATAGATTTTCTTTCACTCGGCCTTGTAGATACCATCACACAAACCTTGGCACATGAGATTCTTTAACAAATGGGGGATCAATGGGAAGTATGTGTGGTGCACCAGTGCACTCTTCTGTAGCAGCAGCACCCCTGATGTTTTAACCTTGGCATTACAGGTGGTGAAGAGACTCATCTGCAGAATTAGCCGCCGAGGTCCCGCCACTGATCTCCACAAGCTAATAGCCTGCGCTTGTGTTTTGGTTTGTTGACAAATGATGCATTTTGAAAAACGGATGGAGAGGGGGAAGGGTCGGGGTAGGAGGGGGGGAATTCCAGGATGGGGTTTTGATAAGCCAATGTTACCTTGCTTCTCTGTCATTGGCTCTCATCCAGAGCCGTGTGGGTTTTAAATCACAGATGATATTCCTTTGGTCTCGGCGGGATCGCCATCAGCTGCCATGAGTGGCACTGAACCTTGAACTGACTGCGAGATGAAGGATTTTCCGCAGCAGCGTACGTCGGCACCAGCATAAGTGTGCATCGCATTCCAGTGGGGGAATGAGAGCTCATGAAAAGAACAGAGCTCAGTGTCAAATATTTATCAGGACACCGCGGCACAACCTGCGGCCCCTATGCCAGCTAAATGCCAGCTCACAGCCCTCCTCAAAATTTATTCTGTCGGACAAGCACTCAAAACAAAACACCCTAATGGCTGTCTGTTCACTTACGTTCTCATAGTACTACTCTTTATGTGATTGTGCGTTTAGAGATAGTAGCCCAATACAAATGGCTCAAGGCCTCTTCTCACGAGAGCAAGGTGTACTTGCAAACCAATAAATACAAATTAAACAAAATATTTGACATTTATGCAGTAGATGCATTAACAAACGCAGTTGACATTATGCAGAGGTAGTAAATGACATGCGATGCGAAGAGTTGAAACACTCACTGGGCTATCATTGATAATAATGGTCTATTTATAAGCAATATCTTCAACATTTAAAAAGACCTTTTGTGTCATGCAAAATGCCTTTTTTCTTAGAGAAATGACCCTTTCAGAGTCCATGCCACCTCACTAACCTCCTTTCTCTCTCTCTCTCTCTCTCTCTCTCTCTCTCTCTCTCTCTCTCTCTCTCTCTCTCTCTCTCCCTGTGCATGTGTGTGTGTGTCTGTGTGACTCTGAGATCCAATGAATCTGAAATACTGTGTGTGTGTGTGTGTGTGTGTGCGCGCGCGCGCATGTGTATGTGTGTGTGTGTGACTCTAAGACTCCATGAATCTGCAGTGCGGTGCATCTCTGGATGGTGCTGGTCTCTGTGGGCTCTGACTGAGCTGTGGGCTCTAGTGAGGCTGTGCGGAGCGAGCATCTCTCTGCAAGGTTGTTTAATCAAAGTGGCACTTTGACTCTGTCAGTCTGGTGCCCCTCGCCTCGCAGGCACATGACTGTGTATGCACTCATCAAAGGCCCCTGGCTGAGGTCTGCACACATGCACTCATTTGGTGTGTGTGTGTGTGTGTGTGTGTGTGTGTGTGTGTGTGTGTGTGTGTGTGTGTGTGTGTGTGTGTGCCAGTGTATCTACTGGTCTGCCTGAGTGTGCCTTTATTTGTATGTGTGTGTGTGTGTGTGTATGTGTGTGTGTGTGTGTGTGTGTGTGTGTGTGTGTGTGTGTGTGTGTGTCTGTCCATGTCTGCGTGTGCATGCATCCTAAAACAACTTTTTTTTCTCCATTGCAGCTCCACTCTATGTCATTAGTAATAGCCCCCCACCAAGACCACACACACACGCGCACACACACACACACACACACACACACACACACACACACACACACACACACACACCACCCCCACCTCTGGCAGCCGCTACATGCAGGCCTCTGTCCCCCACAGGCCCACACTCAGTTTGAGCTGTCAGGTGTCACCCCCTTTGAGCACATTATGTGTCAAAAGTGCTTCAAGCACAACAAACACACACACATACACTAAGGAACACACACACATACAACAAACACACACACATACCACACACAAACATACGCACACACTCGCATATGCACGAAAACACAGTGGCATGCATGCTCACAAACATACACACACACACACACACACACACACACACACACACACACACACACACACACACACACACACACACACACACACACAGGCACCTTACATGGCCTCAGAAAGTAGGTCTTGCTGCATGCTTAGTTGACCATGAAAGTCTATCAAAGTCAATCAAGTTTTCCTTGCCTTGCCCAGGTCAAGCAGGGTTTGTTCGTCATGGCGTAGTTTTTGTGCAAGATTTTCACTGAAGCATTTATGAATCATGTTATATCTGTCACCTGTATTCACTGTCTATTTTTGTTATTATTATTATTCATCCAGTGAATTACATTTTAAGATTAAAAAAAAACAATAAAAACAATGAGGTATACTGAACCTTTGGCATACAGAACATGCAAACACTTAAAAGTATCATGTTTGCTTCTTTTTCTTTTTTTTCTTTCCATTTTTCCCCCGTCCATGTGTCCCAGCCAAGTGTATGGAGTAGTCCCTCATACGTGACAGCCGGTGTGAAAGCACAGAGGCCTCAGGATAAATTGCTTTTTTTCACATTGGCTATATGAACTGGACCTTTGGTCCACTTTGGTCAGCACAGTCTCCCTGGCAATCTGATTTTATTGAGGACAATGCTCCACGGCTCTGAAAAGACCACATATGAACAGCAGGTCCAAAATTGCGCAATCAATTTTTAATCATCACAGAATCAATATAGGATGCAGGGTTTTTAACATTAGGGAAACATAAACCTGTTAACCTGAGATGAGGTTAGTCTAATAATAAGCCGTTTATATCACAGAATGTTAAGCTTTATGTAACATAACACACTTTAGTCTTAGTGTTTTAGTCTACCTGTGGTCACCTTTACTCTATATTGCTTAATATTTTAAAATTCATTGAGTGGAGTGTGTGTTTTTTCATTTGTTAGACTCCATTAAATATTCATGTGTGCATTTAAGTCAGATGTACTCTGTTGTAATGAACAGAGATTTAAACACCTATTTAGGCTTTTCATCACTTGAGCGCAATAGATTGAATATGATTGTGGAACACTTTATGGTGTCCAAACATCATTATTTCATGAGGCAATTTGTCCAGCTTTTTAAAGTAGGTATTAGAGTGCACTGACTTTGGCTGTGTTGGAGCGAATGCAAAACTTTAAAGACACAGCAAGAAAGTGTTTCATCTGAAACTCAAGTGACCTCTGTTTTCAAACACTGAAACAACAGATTCTGAACTAGAACTCTGTATTATTGTTTTTATCTGAAAGTTTGTAATTTAACATGTGTAATATGAGGTGGTAAAACTCGTGGTTGTGGGGTTGGAAGTGGATATCATCACAGCTGTGCTTTGGTTGGCAGCACAAAAGCGAAGGGCAAATTTTCATAGAGAACCACAGCCCTGTGGCAATATCCACTAGCCAACCCCACATATATAACCAACGCCATATATAGAATGATACCCTATATAATTGGTATATAATTGGTTCTAATGTTGATAGCTGTAATCTTGGATATTCATGAGCTTAAAGGTATAATCCGGCGTGAATCAACACCTATCCCTGCTGTTTTATACTGCTAAGCGCTACTGAAAGCCACCTCAATGATAAAATTTTGTGCATCGTAGACCGTTTGCGAAACGGCAGCTAACACTAACTGAATGAGGCATGTCAAAAACGAAACCTAATCGATTTGCTTTCGTTTTGAAATGGGAGGACTACGTAGGACTATGTGTTGATTCATCCCGGCTTTTTCCTTTAAGCCAAGCCAGGTGGAGCCAGGTACGTGTAATATTGCTTTTATACAACAGTTCCATTTTAAAAACAGCTGTGTTAACTCTGTTGAAAACGTTGTTTCAGATTCAGAAAAGTGAGTGGAATTAAAGCGAGAGGAATGAAAGAACTTGGAACAACATAGGCCAAACCCAAATGAGAACAAGCACTTTACACTGAGGCAGTGGATCATACAACATTCGAAACCCAAAGTAAGATGTGAGGTGCCATTGACTCAATGTGTAAACTGTTTGTTCACTTTTGTGTTCACGTTGTTGTTCCAAATTCCAAACTGTTGTTCCAAATTCTTTCGCTCCACTCGCTATCTTGTGCAGCCCAGCCAGTAGACAAGCACCTTTACTCATAGGCGGTTCTAGACAGGGGCCAACGGTGGCCTGTGCCCTTGGAGAAGTGACCCTGGCCCCTGCTGTGGCCCCTGTGCTGACCAGATAATAAAATTAGTCATTTCTCATAAGTGCTGTAAGAAAGATTGCATAGTCTGACTGACTACCAAATACAACACTCAACAAGAATTAATTGCTATGGGAAGTTATAATGCTTGTTAAAATGCACCAGACAGCAGGAAATGGCAACTTGTTTTTTCAAAAAATTCTTGGGGGACGACCCCCTAATCCTCCTACTACTTAACTATAGGTGTGCAAGTCATTATAGTGACATACACTGTACTGTACAGCAATGTATTACTGTCTGATTACTTTGATATGTGACACAATATGGGTAAAATTGTAATGTGTTGCAACCATCCCCTAACGCTGTTGCAACAGTCCCCAGGCCTATCTGATGCTTTGTTGCAATGGACAGTGTAGTACATATGTGTAATAAATTATTCCATATTCTTGATTGATATGATTGACAGTATTTTGAAGGTCATCATTTGATGCTGAAGTTTATTTCAGTGGTAGCCTACATTTTGTAGCCTGTACGTGCCCCCTTGAAAAAAAACTCTGGTCCCACCTCGGCCCCCCTTGTAAATTTGGTCTAGAACCACCACTGCCTTTACTTTAATGTCCCTTTGTGCCATCCTTCCATTGTGCCGTTGTGATGAGACCTGCCACAGACCCATGGCACATGGTGAGACAGGAAGGCCTGACACCCGTCCGCCAGTCGCCCCACTAAACCTGCAGTGCACCCCATAATGAGGCCAGTGTGGTGTCACACGCTCTCCTCCGCATTGTGACATTTCTGAAATAGTCACACACACACACACACACACACACACACACACACACACACACACACACACACATCCTCACACAAATACACTCTCTCTCTCTCTCTCTCTCTCTCTCTCTCTCTCTCTGTCTCACACACACACACACACACACACACACACACACACACACACACACACTCATACTTTGCACGCACAACTTCCATTTGCATACACCAAGCTCCAGTCTCTCACTCTACCTGCCCATCAGTCAAGCGCAAGCCACCGCCTGTGTGTGCCAGAGGACAATGAAATCGAGCAGCCGCCCCCCACCACACTGGCAGGCTTTCCGTGAGGACGTCGGAATAGCGGCTTTTTATCTTCCTTAAATCAGGGCGGATAAACGCGGCCTGGCGAGAGGATTTCTCCTGCCTTCATGAATATTTGATACTCCCCGAGAATCGCAGAATTAAAGAGGACTCCACATCTGTTCCCTTACGAGGCTCAAGGCAGAGCGCAACAAGGTGCTCCGTGGTAATCGGCCAGCTTTGTACACATTAACACAAGTCTCAAAAGGGCAGAATCTCTACAACGTCTTCAAATACTTAACAGCTACTCTGAAGGAAACAATGAACAAAATAAAAGACTGAACTATTAGCGCTTTAATGGTGGGGAAAGAAAGAGGCGTTATGACTCGCAAGATATTACAAGATATTATTCCCCACAAAAGGAATACAGCCATCAGGGGAATTCAAAGCTTTTGATAATTAACTCACTTCATAAACCTACAGTCCAATTCTCTCTAAATGCATTCTTCATGGTTATGTTCACTGATGATTGCTACCCTCAATTAATTTCCAAAGAACATCCAGGGGGAAAGAGAGAGAGTGAATTGGTCCTAATGTCGATAGCTGCAAGCTTGGATATTCATGAGCTTAAGTCAAGCCAGGTGGAGAATTAAGGCATCTGTGCAAAATATGAAGAAAGAAAGAGAAGGAAGGAAGAAAGAAAGAAAGAAAGAAAGAAAGAAAGAGAGAAAGAAAGGGAAAAATAATAAATAAATAAACATCCCAATTCCAGTGTTGGTGTTTTCTGTTGATTACCTCACTCCTCGTCGTGTTCAATTTCCCGACTACTGTGTGCTCTTTTGAACCCCCCCAGTCTCACTCCTCCATCACAGAATGAAACGGGGTCGAAAGAACAATGGCTGGCATGTTCCTGAAAGCTCTCAGCAGGGGGGACCTCGTGCGCTCCTTGTTGGGATTCTCTCTATCCCAGCGCACCTCGACGTGGGTGGAAATATTGGTTTTCACATTAGCGGCTAATAAGTGGAAGCAGCATCGCCGCGACGACTGGGCGGCGTCTTTCATGTGTCCAATTACAGTGATCCTTTTCCTTAATTATTGCCTTATCAGTCCCCTTTTGTTGTGCCTGGCCCAGTCTTGTTAGTTTTTTATAAGCCAAGCACCTTCTTACTCGTCCTTGTTCCAGCCTTGCATGCTAGCTCTAATGGGGAGAGAAAAAAACATTGAGTCGAAGGGCAGCAGAAAGGCTTTTTAGATGTTAACTTTAATGCATAATATATTTAAGCTGCCCTTGCCCCAGTACACCTAAATAAAGTGCTTGATATGCTTTAAGAAGCAAATGCAGGAGACCCACTGGGGAAAGTTAAAGATAATTGCAGTAGGATAGGCTATGCGAGTCATAACAGAGACAGCTAGACAGTATTTCAACTTTTGCCCACTGGCAGTCTGTCTGTGCCCTTCAACAGTCTCAAAGAACAAAAATATTTTTTAACCAGGTTCACCAGCATCGTTTGGGTACACAAAATGTTATGGTGCTCAAAACATCCAATGATGCACCAAGAATTGGTCATATTTTGGCAATATTTTTCAGACAACTCCACATTCTATTTCTGTAGCAACATAATGAAGGCAATAACTAAAGGAAATGACTATACGCTCAACTGAGACATGCGAGAAAGTTTATTTATTTTTTGGCAAGCTGCAGCAGCGTCTCACAGCATTAGGAGTGGGATTGTCTGCCACCCTTATGTGTTTTTTAACACCTTAGACAAATTGAGTAAACACTGATAAACACTATACTCTCGTCAACAATTGCGGAGATGTGGAGATTATTCCATATACTGTGCATGTAGCTAAAACATAGGAATGAGACTATGTGCATACTGACAAGTTGTTTTTTTCTCTCTCTGAATCAATTAATTGGATCAATAAATATTAAGGTACAGACATGGCCTACTGTAAGACACTGGGGTAAAAGAAAAACATTTGCCAAACCAACATAATGACATTTCAATTAGCACAGCAAGTCCATATGATCAGACAGATACATTTACAGTACACCCAAAGTGGTCTTGGACCAAAGTGGTCTTTGGACCTTTGGACCTGAACCTTTGGACCTGATCCCTCTCAAAAATAATGCACAAAATAAAGATGTGGAAATCACTGGTATGGTCAACATCTCCTCAGTGCACCCTCAGAGAGCTTGCTGTTGATTAAGAATAAAGAGCATACTGGGCCTTTCATATGTTCATGTCTTAATGTTAGCACATCTCCGAGCCATGGAATGAACCACACCTCAGTGATCCCCTCTATATTACTACACATTCTACTACACTCTTTCTTTCATGTTTCTTAAAGGGATATTCCACCTTTTTATGAAAATTGGTCATTCACCCTCTTACCTTGCGTTACATATGTGGGAAAAGCATTTTTCTCTCAGTGCATGTGTTTTCCCTGTCTGGCAACCCCTATTTTAGCTTTATTTTAGCTTAGCTTAGCATAGGCGCATGAATGTAAAGTAGCCATATAGCAACTCTTTGGCTTTACTTACCGTCACCTATGCTAACCTAAAAACTAAAATTGGGGGTCGCCAGACTAGGAAAACACATGCACTGAAACCAAAATGGTTTTACTCACATATATAACTCCAGATAAGAGGGTGAATAACCCATATTCATAAAAAGGTGGAATATCCCTTTAAGCCTCTAACTTTTACCAAAGAAAACACTGAGCAATCTACAAATCTAAGACTTTGTTGATATTGGTTCAGCTTTATCAGTAAATGTATGCTTGACACAAGCAACATCATATTTGCCATCAACTGAATAACTTCTATTGCTTGTACTATTGCTTTTGTCAGTATCATATTCCAGAAATGCAATCAAACTGCCCTACTGATGAAATTCACTGATAGAAAAATTAGGCTTGGGCTGTGCAAGTTAGAGACTGTCCCAGTAATACAGTATATATTGTATTGACTGAGTGTGTGTGTGTGTGTGTGTGTGTGTGTGTGTGTGTGTGTGTGTGTGTGTGTGTGTGTGTGTGTGTAGTACACTATCTCCACTCTGACATATGTCATCTGTAGGCGGCCATTTAAAAAGGGAACAAATGTATTTAGTGGGAGAAGTGGTATTTGCAAATCTTGTCTCTAGGCTAATTTAGTTTAATGACATAATCTGGATGAAATGGAGAGGAAAAAACTATGATAATAAAATGTGCCATATTGCGAAATGTTAATGTTTCGGCTTGAAGTTCTAATGAGGCTGGAAATGAACAAGACATGTCTCCAACCAGAGAATAGAGGAGTGAGGAAGAGTTTAAAAAAAAAAAAAAAAAGACTGTTGATGAGGTGACGTGTTTTTAATTCTGTATTAACATCTCCCTGCTAGTGGTAAACAGACTATGTGTTAGGAATTCATTACATTGATCTATGGATGTAGAATCTCTTAGGAAAATGAGATTCCCCTCCTTTTTTTCCTATCTATCGGACTGCTAATTATTGAAAACAAGATTTGCCTCTGATTAAACGTGCAGGTCGTTTGCAGGCTGTGGCACATTGACATCCTGTAAGCACCCGGGGGTTATGCTACGCCTGTCTTTCTCATGGCCATTAGCACAAGGTTTTTCTTTCAGACGCTTTAGTTCCAACACAGAGGGATTACAATGAAATGGCTCTGGGGTTGAAAAGGCGCTCAGCATCAAGAGGACTCAGTTTCGGCCCCGTGGCTGCATCCGTAACACAATAGACGGCTGATCACCAAAGGTTTTTTTTTTTTTTACCACTGCATTTAATTCCCCACTTCTCCTTCCTGTCAAATGTATTCCTATAGGTTTCCACATTTCCATACGGTAAAGGTTAAAGAGATGCCTTCTGCTCTGTCTTTGACTCTGCACTGGCAGAAACACTATGTGTTGAATGAAGTCTGTGGCTTTTTTTTTTTTTTTTTGCTTTTGCTGATCTCAGTTGGTATGAAAATACCATCTCTTTCAATCATCTCATCAAAACGGAGCTCAGCGCGCTGATGAACAAGTGACCTTTCTTCTTTTCTGACTGCCCTTCACGTTAGCTAAGGTGCAGAGTTGGTAACAGCTGATGGCGTGATTGAAACAGGCCATCCATATTATGCGTGTCCCGGGTGATGGATGCACAAAACAGCCTCTCATCTCCGGTGAGATCTTCACCAGGCACATGGATGTCGTCTGTTTGTGAGCATGGAGCTAGGGAATCTGTGGACAATCTGATACTGAAACACACGCATGACGCACACACACACACACACACACACACACACACACACACACACACACACACACACACACACACACACACACACACAAATCATGACAAAAAGGAATAAGCATATCTATATATACCTATACAATACTCAACACCGGGAAAGAAAAGTCCTAGATTTGCATGCACATTACAAGCCATTGTCAGTGTTATTTAATGCGGTTAAAGATAAAGTAATTAAAACATGGAGGGTAGTCTAATAATTTCCTTGTGGCAGACTTGAGACTCGTGGCACAGAGAGAAATGATTGGCCATGATGAAACTGATTATTGCACAGTGGAATGATGTCTTAATATAATGAACGTATATTTGAAATTTCCAGGATCTAAAGGAGGGTGGGGGCCAAGGGTATTGGCTTAGGGATTGGGGTGGGGTTGTCTGCAGTGCTCTCTGTCTATCTCTCATAAGCATGTCAAAGTCCCAGGAGGTGAAAAGTAATTGCTCATTTTGTAGATATGGCACCTCGTGACCAAGTAGCCTTTGAAATATTTATATTTTTTTCTCCAGACTTGTTTATCAGTCGGATATATTGAAATTTGATGTAGAGCCACGTCAGGTCCCAGACGTGCTGCCTTTGAGCATACTCTCTTGAAATATATCACCCAGCAAATCTGCTCAGCTATTTAAAAACAACCATGCATTATGGCTTTTCAACAGGGGCTCTGGGGCAAGTATCATTTAATATTTCTGCATTTCATGCGCTATGCCCTCCTAAAGTAGTACAAGAGCAAGGAAATACTGAGAGGGCCCGTGGCTACAAAACAGTATTATGGTTAATTGAATACAGGAGAACTTAAAAGTTATAGATTGCAGTGATTGGCCTTTTCTCTCTCTGGTTGCCTTCCATCATGGCCAGACAATAACAATTCATATGACAAAGGGTTTGATTAAGTTGCTGAGTCATTGGTTTTAATATTGCTGACTCATAAATCAAACAGTGCTCATTTTTCTATTAGTGCCATTTTCCTACACTGGCATCCCACATGTTATTTCTTTTGGCTCATTGAAATTCAGCGTCCATTTTGTCTTTTTTTTTTCCAATTGAGGGCAAGCTGTGTGTATACTCAAAGCTTCTTCTGTGGAAAGCTAAGTATTTCATGCTGTGCAGCACTGACCCCAGATTTATTTAGCTGAAATGGGTTAGTGCACCTTTACTTATTCTATTTTATTTCATTTTTATTTATTTTCAAAACACATCTTAATAAAAAAAAAAAATGTTGCCTTGGTGCAGTGCATTGTGAGGTTTGCACATTCACAGATGTCTTATATCTTTTCTGTGGTCTCATTTGCATATTCATAATTTGTATTGTACCTGGGGACATGTAAATATCAGCAAAATGCAGACAGTGCAACATTTTTACAATTGCAGCATGTCGGTGTAGTAGAATCACAACCAACTGTGTTTTCCATAATTACTATTAAACATCAGGTGGGTAATTTAATTCACATGGGCAGAACATGATAATCACTCATTCTAGAAGGCGTTTTAAAATGTAAAGCATGTAACATGTGGGGCAAGAGACAGGAAACAGTTTAGAGCTGATCTAAGGTATCTTGCATCGCTAAATAGAACCACCACTCTTATGTTTGATAACATCATACTGTATGCCAATCAAAATGGCCCCTACTGGGTCAAATAGATGCGATATTATCAGGAAGTGCTCACCGTCTCTCCCTTGTAATGTAATCAAACAAGATTTCTTTTTTCTTCTTCATTAAGAAGACCTCTGTGTACAAGATAAGACAATGACTTTCAGAAGAAAATAAAATAAAAAGCTGTGTGTATGTCTTGTGTGTGTGTGTGTGTGTGTGTGTGTGTGTGTGTGTGTATAGAGAGTTGCTAGTGGGGTTCCCATGGTTAATGCTGAGCTCAGCTGCTTGCCCATTGCATCCTGGGAGCTGACACCTCCAGATGAAATCAGGTGATCCTCACAGAGGGAGCACAATTTACTATAGGCGCTTTTAACGGCCTCAGCAAAAACTTTGTTTCATGAACAAAATACAAACGAGGCCTTTAATAATATTTCAAGATAAATGCTTCACTTTCTTGGGAAATTAAGCTTGGGTATTTTTTTCTTTTTTCCATTTTGCAAGCCTTGCAGAATTTCTAAACTGAATTATGGAGCAATTTGCTGTGTCTTTGATGTGGTAAATATGAAGGCCTGGAAAATCATACAGACTGCAGGGGGAAAGAGTGATCAAGGTTGAAGCAGCCGAAAACAGAGAAACAAGACTTTTCGCTAGTGGGCTTCCTTCCGAACACAAAACTGCTTAGTTCAGAGTCCACCGGATCTTCATGTTCGCCGATTATACCACTGTGGATAGCAAAAATGATGACTACTCAGGAGCACAGCGGGCTGCTGACTCTATAACCTCCGGAAGAGGACACTGGTGTTCGAAGGCGGAACCCTGCGGGGGGTGATAGGCGGTCTAATGAGTGAGTGTATTGCAGACATTTATCTGAGGACATTGTGGCTGGCGCACAACACAATTAGAATTTGTTTGCTAGTAGGCGTCCACTTAGTCACTATACAAGCATCTTATGGTTGTGTAATTGCTTAGATCAACTGCTGTGAGAGCTGCTCAGCCCATCCTCCTCCTCCTCCCCCTTCTCCTCCTCCACCTCTTCTTCATTTTTACATTTTTAAGGCCTGCCTGCAAGAAGTTGCATAATGCGAACATAACCCTCTTCCACAGCCAATCAGGGGCAAGTTTGAGCAATCGCCATTGATGCGTCGAGAGAATTTCTTCTACAACTGTCGATCAATACTGTTGTTCTATTGGTGGGTGCTTTGGTATGGGTGACGGAGCTCAGCAGCTGCTAGGAATTAAATTAGAGGAAGGAGGGGAGGCAGGACTGATGAAGAGTATCAATCATTCTGTCTCTCGCATGAAGTTATTTGTGGGTAGACAGAATCGGCAATAATGAAAGCTCACTTGTTTCCACCACAAAGGGCTTTTGGATAAATTTAGTTCAGAAAGGGGTGGGAGAGAAAGAAAGAAAGAAAGAAAGAAGGAAAGAAAGAAAGTAAGATAGAAAGAAAGTAAGATAAAATAAAAGCAAAATAACAAATAAAAGCAAATAACAAAAGCAGCAGTGTGAAGTCATCAGAAAAAAAAAAGTGAAAAAAAAAAAAAAACAATTCTAGGAAATACCACCAAAACTCTGTAGCCTGGTCTTTTTGAAGTGTTCCTTTTATGTTTGCAGCAAAACTGCTATTTCTGCACATTATTGTTTCCATTCCTGGATGTCCCATGGCACACGTTAAGATTGCTGTGTCAGGTCAGTTTTATTACCAGGATTAACAGAATTACAGCTGTACTGTAGAGGGTTATCTTTCCTCATGTGTGCACTCGCTTCCTGTTTGGGTCATCATGTGACATATCAGATCCAATAACAGCAAAGATAGCATCGGCTCAGGCCACTCCCACTCTTGGAGCACATTTAAACTAGAGTTATCATCCCTTCTCTCAAGTTGGGGCTTGAATCACATTACTTCTCCCACAAAAAGAGAAAAAAATCTGTCAAGGTATTGAGGCAGCTTGTGATATAAGTTTTTAACTGAGATTGATCGAACCCAGGAGGTCAAATATCTGCAGTTTGCCTCAGTTATTTGAGTATTGGATAGACTCAGAAGTGAATACGCCATGCAAGCTGAAAGTTTGTTTGGGGGGGATGCGGGAGGGGATTTTTACAGCAGTGATGTGGGGGGCAATAGTCAATGACTCACTGTCTCCCCCATCAGGTCAAACTTTGCCACTGCATGTTGTCAGGAATGCTTCTCTTCAGCTCAAGCTCAGCAGGATTTGCCAGATGCCAGAAGGGTCGCGGTGTGAAGGGCTGCTGTTGTTGAATCCGTGTGGGCGGACTGTGGTAACTCTGGACTGAAATTGTGATGTGGGATTTAATGACGCTTCACTTTGGGCAGCACTAATTATGCATGCGGGCAACCTGGCCGCCGGTGATACTCTCTGGATTCAGGGTGCAATTAAACCACCATGATGCCTGGGATCTCTAGTCAAACATGGCTCTGCAGAGGACCACGGACAAGATTAGAGCTCATTTGGCATGAAAAAGAGAGAGTCCACCTTCAACACTCATTTTCTGAAGTGTTTCCAAAATAACATAAAAATATATATTATATATAGGCCTATTTAAGCACATATACAGTACAGCATGAGTATGAGAAAACAAAATGGAGGAATATGGCTTCCACTTCCTATATCTAAAATAAATTATGTCTTTTTAGTTCAAGTCAGTGATCTTATAATCATTTTAGTGTCCATCCATAACACATCATCAAGAGATACCCTTCATCTCGCTCCATGGGTGACTTATCCTTGGGGTAAAGAATGTGCAAGAAGCAGTCTTACTTGGGCATATTTAATAACTATTAGATTAATGAACAGATAATTAGATCCTTAATTAGATTAAATGAAATATTGGTTAAAACTACAAGTGGCCATTAAATGAAACCGATAGATGTAGAGTTAATAAGAGACACAAAGCAGGGCAGAAACATCACGTGTCATTCAGAAGGCTGCTAGCTGTACTGGGTGGTGTGAGGTTCAAAGCTTCAGGGACCAAACAAATGGAATAAGCCATGCTATCACATACCCAAACACTGCTGTGTATAGAGGCAACAAGAGGGAGAGTATACGGGTTGTGTGTGTGTGTGTGTGTGTGTGTGTGTGTGTGTGTGTGTGTGTGTGTGTGTGTGTGTGTGTCACAAGAGAGAGATGGGGAGAAAGAAACAAGAAAGAAAGAAAGAAAGAGAGAGAGAGAGAGAGAGAGAGAGAGAGAGAGAGAGAGAGAGAGAGAGAGAGAGAGAGAGAGAGAGCACTTTGCAGAATGAAGAGAGTGAATTTCAATTTCAAGAACTATGGGACCAGCAGGAGTGAGACCAGCACTGGTAGCTTATTTTGCCACTAAATAGAGATTGTTTTTAAGCAAAAAAAACAAAAAACAAAAACCATACACACAGATGAAAAAAAAATAAAATAAAAAAATAAAACAATGGACCAGTGAATGAAATGAACTGGCGCTTTAAGAAGTGCCACCCTTGGGAAGCGGCTTTCGGGTGACTCTGTTGGTGCTTCTAGGGAATATGGGAAGATTTAAGGAATGCCCAAACTCTGCAAACTGGTTTATGGAAATAGATGAGATAATTGCATCAGCCTCCACTGAGAATGCTATACTCTTGGTCTTGGGAGAGCCCACAAATGTGTGATCCTTCCTACACAGTTCACACACATAAATAAATCTCAGGATTTGCATAAAAACATCCCGTGCACATATTAAACTGAACTACGGGAATGTGGCTCCTTGATAGATGGCCTGACTGCAGGTTTGGCATTATTATAACAAATGGATCATTATATCTTTTATCCATAGTAATAACACAAGTGTTTCTCTCTAATCAATCCCAATTAAAGTAAAAATCAAATATTCAAAAAGATTGAGACATTATCACAGATTAATAACAAAGACTAATCCTTAGTGGGCTCGCTCTGCCTCTGAGCATTAATCAAAATAATTCAAAAGACAGAGCGTGTGTGTGTGTGTGTGTGTGTGTGTGTGTGTGTGTGTGTGTGTGTGAGAGAGAGAGAGAGAGAGGGAGGAATAACATTTGTCTGCAGGGTCTTCCAGTGTGATCTGCCACAGGCAAATGATTTCTTTGGAATCAGTTATTCTAGAGACTTATAATAATCAAATAGGGTAACGTTAATTGGCGGCACTGGATATTAGGTAGGGTGGTGGGGTGTGCTGTGAAGCATCCTTGTGAGCGGTGGAGAATAGGTGAGTGGGCATAGCTAGCATAGGCGGAGGGGAATGATAAGAGTGGCACAGAATCACCACCAGGGCAGAGAGAGAGAGAGAGAGAGAGAGAGAGAGAGAGAGAGATGTCCACGTGGGGAAAGAGGGAGAGAAGGAGGTGAGGGAGGAGGAGGCAAAGTAAAGGACTGGGGGTAGGAGTAGGGATGGGAGGTGGTGTGTGTGTGTGTGTGTGTGTGTGTGTGTCTGTGCCTGTGTGTATGGGTTGGGGGTCATGTGTGTATTTATGTGTGTGTGTGTGTGTGGTGTGGTGTGTGTGTGTGTGTGTGTGTGTGTGTGTGTGTGTGTGTGTGTGTGTGTGTGTGTGTGTGTGTGTGTGTGTGTGGTGGTTGGGGGGTTGCTGGCACACTGGCTGCTCGGCACGGCTTGACTTCAATGGTACTCCAGCTTGAAGAGGTGCTCCTTGCACTCGGCTTGAATCCCCCGATAGGAAATGTAAATGAGTCGCTCACAGCGTGGCAACATGCCACTGCCCTTGTTGTTGGAGATCATATGCTAGTCATCTGGGATTGATGGCTGTTACCTTGGGATCACCACGACTAATGAAACCAGTTAGTTGCTGTGTGTGTGTGTGTGTGTGTGTGTGTGTGTGTGTGTGTGTGTGTGTGTGTGTGTGTGTGTGTGTGGCTGTCTATCTTTCTGCTTTTACACACATACAGACACGCCTTTTAGCCGCCCCCAAGTGGACATCTCTCAACCACTGTGCTTAAACAAAAACAAGGCATATGAATGAACTCCGTCTCCGGCTGCCATGCCAAATTCAGCCTGTGTGCCTCACCAAATGTAATAGCAATAGGAAATGGAGCACAGTGTTTCCATGATTGGCCTTTCTCGATTCCACAGCGCACCCTGGTTCAAGCTCATGGGCAGGATAAATCGAGATGGCCCACTCTCATGTAAATGACATCTATCTTTTTTGTGTGTGTACGGTAGAAGTAACAAAGACACCTCAAGGGAAATCCTCTTCTGTGGACTGGTAATGGCAAGAGACAACAAGGTGGGCTTTCGAATAATAGCAAAGACTCCAAAATAAACCTCTAGCATACAGTAGCTCACACAAAAATATAAATAACAACTGAAATAAAGGTAGTGATAACTACATGGGAGAGAAGAGATACCAGAGCAAGTAGAAGGAAAGTATTTTTTTTTATGTTTTGTTTTTTTATACATAATATTTTTCATGCCACATATTGCTAACTTTGAAGTTCTTTACACTGACAGTCACACAGAAGACTAAAAATATGTCAAGACTGTGAGAAGGGGGGCATGGATGGCAGGGTGGAGCACATAGTTCTGAGATTCTGACTGTGGTGGGTGATTCGTGTTTTAAGAGCGGATCCTGACCTTATTTTACTCACTCTTCTCCTCGGCAACCTGCAGCTTTTAAAAAAAAAACAACCACAGCAATGTAGTCTTGCCTTCAATAGATAAAGAATAGCAATCTGCACCATTTCTTTTTTTTTCACTGCACTCTGAATCATATTTACACGTACAGTATGTATGCTGCATAGCAGATGTTTATTTATGCTCTCTGTGTTGCTATAATGTTTTATGTCTTCTATGAGAAAGTTATCATACTGTATGAAAGTGTGATAGAGAGAGTTGAAAAAAGAGAGAGACAGAGAGAGAGAGAGAGAGAGAGAGAGAGAGAGAGAGAGAGGGTTCTGTGCTCTGAAACATGGGTATCATGACGATGCCCTCACTAATTGAACGCCAAGCATTGAGAGCCTACAGGGAGTCCACCCCTTACACTCTCTGGCTGTGCAGCGTACTCAATGTTTACTGAAAAAAAAAAACATATTTCTAAAACAACTTGAAGACCCGTTGAAAGAGGCTGGAAACTCCTTGGAGTTAGAGGCTTGTGGCTCTAAGCAAGTGAGAGGAACAGCTTGGCAGAGTCTCAAGGGGGAAACCTGAAGACAATCCACAGCTGCTGTTGGGACTTGTCGTTTTTTAAAATATTCACATGTTTAATTAGGAGAAAGTGCTCTTATTATGAGCACCTTTTGTCTATGTGTGTGTGTGTGTGTGTGTGTGTGTGTGTGTGTGTGTGTATGTGTATGAGAGGGGGAGAGAGAGAGAGAGAGAGAGAGAGAGAGAGAGAGAGAGAGAGAGAGAGAGGGAGGGAGGGAGGGGAGGAGAAAAAGAGAGAGACAGAGTAGTTCAGACTCAGCATGCAGGTCAGCTGCAGAGGAAGACTATGCTGCAGCTCAGGGGCGGATATCATCTGTTGGCTATGTGTGCTACAAGTGCAGATTAGCAAGGATGAGGGGCCTCATTAAAATATGATCCCAATGTCAGGGCAGGTATGTAATTTTGTTGGAAACACACACACACACACACACACACACACACACACACACTGAGGGAGAGAGAGAGACTAACACTCTCGAGTTACTGTCATAATAACAGTAATTATTTTGCACCGTCCTTTCCTGGTGAACATTAGCACTATGGTCTGAATAAAGCACTTGGTGATGGGAGGCGGTGTGGCTGTGTAATGTGAGACATGAGTGAGAAAATCATTTCAATTTTAGATATTAGTCATTTGCATGTTCCCCGGCTCCAAAAATAAAACACGCCAAATAGAAGGAGACCTGTGTGTACTGACAGCCATAATCACACACACATTCAGGAAGTAAAGTTTCTGAGTTTGTTGAGACATCTACCTATGAGACATTAAAAAAAAATTGTAGGCTAATTGATTGAATGTGTATCATAAACTTATATTTGCATTTGCTCTCAGGACCAACACATTCTCATGGCATTTGACACTTTCTAAGAACCCAGTAGGCCTATTCATAAAGCGGTATAAACACACACATAAAGGGTTATAATAAAGCATTAGTATTTGTGACATTAGTATTCATAAAGTATTCATTCTAATGACAATACTCATAGGAATTATGATATCATAGAAATCTTTACAACTTGAAGTGTCATGAAGCATTATACAGCTTCAATTTGTTAATTACATATGTCCAATTACTTATTCCAAACAATCAAGTTACTCAATGCAAATTCTAAGCAAACTCTAAGTAGACCAAAGAAGCTTATGAGGTTTTATAACACTGAAATGTGGTAAAGACTTG
This sequence comes from Sardinella longiceps, assembly GCA_027497455.2. Classification (NCBI taxonomy): domain Eukaryota; kingdom Metazoa; phylum Chordata; class Actinopteri; order Clupeiformes; family Clupeidae; genus Sardinella; species Sardinella longiceps. Next base: position 4,395,326 of record JAODXP020000027.1, read on the forward strand.
TATGAAAACATAATGATGCCTTACAACTACATTCACGACGATGTAGAGCTATGGGTTATGCATCCTAATGAAACCTTATGAAAGTATTAAAGCCCTTGATTGCATTTATAATGCTTTATGAATACTGGGTTCATAGAAAATGTTACAGCTCTTTGAGTATAGACCCCCTGCGGACACACCAAATTGACAATTTATGGGAAGATATAGGTTTCATGAAGGTCTCATGAAACAGTACAAGTCATAACATTACAAAACTATGATATTTAATTCACCATACAAAAGCAAAAGCTCTGAACATTTCCATATTATTGTTTATTTCTACCCACAACTGGTCCTTTATACCAGACATTGATGCCAATTGGTCACATCCTTTGGCAAAAAAATTGGAATGCAAATGGCTTTAGAACTGTTATGAAGCACTAAATGTGTTTTGACTTTTATTATCATTACCGACGACTTGTGCCACTTTTTGTAGCTGTTGGTAACACTTAGAGTAAATAATTTAAAACACATCATATCTGTTCTAAGTTCTGAATTGCTGTATTATGAGTGACAAAATAAGAGGGGTGACAGCTGTTTTGTGCACGCACACAAATAACCACACCAGTTGGCAAGTAGTCCTTGTTCATCCAATGAATCAGAGCTTTTCTCCATTGTTAATATTACTACTTGAGAAACGAATGAGAATCTAAACACGTGCTTAGAGGTGGAAGTGTTTGGTGTGCCTAAAATGCATTACCCATTTCTGTTCCAAAGATGCTGCATTTTATGATATGGACCACCTGGCATGCATGTAATTCTATAAAATGATGTGTGATAAGATTCCCCAGTGAACGATAACATTAACATTTCATTCACATAATGCTTCTTGTTTCCACTCATAATACACAGTCAGTCATTACAAAGCAAATTATGAAACAGGTTTTTCACGAACTCTGTTTAGGTCACCTTTGTGTGGAAATGAAAAGCATGTGCATGGCAACATTAACTTACCCATTTCCGCAGTATATCTTCAGTTTCCCACTCTTGGGAGAGGAATATACATACTAGCGATAAGAAACTTGCAAATAGCCTACCTCTGCCACAGCAGCAGCAATCCAAGGTGTCATCAATTAACTGACTGCGCCGGTTAACCTGTCAACGGGACATCAGACCAGCTTTTATCATTGTGCACAGAGTAGAATGTGTGAGGCGTCATCTTTAATCATTTTTTTTTTCTGGGTAAAAAAAAAATGTGTCCCCGCACAATGCAAACTCCCCAGACAGCCGTGTTGTTTACTGCGGATTAACAAAGGGAAGAGGAAAGTCAAGATTCTGACATGAGCCAAAGTGAACAAGATGCCACAATACCAGTGTGAGAAAACACTCCAAGAATTTCTTTCAGTAAAGTTGGTCACATTCAAAGATGTTTCACTCTCTATTTTTATTATTTATTTCTTATTTTAGTTTATTTCTAACTTTATCTTGAAGTGTGTGTGTGTGTGTGTGTGTGTGTGTGTCTGTATGTCTTGCTGGTCAGGCAGAAAATAACACCGGCAGAGAAGTAGACTTAGTAATAGAGTGACTCATGTTCCTATGAGAACCAGGCCTGCTGAAACCTTATTGTCTTATCAGATTGCCAGGTGAGTTGGGTCCCTGAACATGCACTCTGTGACTTCTTTATGCCATGACACCCCCTCCTCCATTTTGTACCATATATGATCACTAAGAAAAAACTCCATACAAAGGACTATATATGAGGAATGTCAACTCACGAGTCCAAAAGAGTATCAAGTAAGATACGCATAGGCTATAGAAATGTTAATAATATGTCTTTGGGTGCATTGTAGCAGGGAGTTGAAAATACACTGATCAGCCCAATGTCCAATGCTAGGATAATGGATGAAAACTTACCTTATTTGCAATGCCTTTTTTCTGCTGACCGGGTAGCATTCAACCTGATATGACAGAAGACACTTTCCTAAGCTTTCCGTGTTTAAACAATAATGATAAAAGGGGCACACAATCACAGATAGGCTATCACTTTCATTTGGCCTAATCTGGCAACAACAACAACAAAAAAATGTGAACGGGACCTTTTTTGACATCAAGTACGCTGTATGTCCAACACAATATCTTCACAGAATTTTTTATTTGTTGCATGCTACTCATCTGCAGCAATTCCCGTTCCCATCTGTGTAGGAACAACAAGAGACTATTAATTTCCCGCTAGTCACCATAACACACAACAATACACATTCATCCATACTTTTCAAAGTCACTATGATCCAAAACCGTGGTAGCATGTTAATTGCTCAATTAACTTGGCAGAGGCACCTGCCTGGCAATGCACTCTGCATCCTTGATTTGGCAAATTTTCTGCCTTGGACTATCACACACAAGGAAGCTGCTGTTAGGGGCTTATGTCTCTGTGCCCATTTGTGCTGCCATGAAGCAGGCCGATTTCAGTGACTGATGGCTGATGATAGATATCGCGCCTTGCATCAAATATTCTCTGCTGCTCCAAGTGACCTGCCAAGTCGCTTGCACGGCGCGACTGGATGTTATCTCAATGCACTTACAGAGAATAAATCCTTGCCGAATGAAAGGGTGATTCTCAGGCACCCAATTAACATACAGCGAAAAGAAAAGCCATGAACTGAAAAGAAAATTACCATTTTGCCACATTTCTGTCCAAAAAAAAAAAAAAAAAAAAAACAATTTTGATAATTTGTTCTAAAAAGCACTTTTTCCTAATAAGCACATTATGTGAAGAATGACTGGCAATGAAGTCATTCAAAAAATTTCACATTCACTAATGCTGCAAGGAAATAGCCTCTACTTTTTGAGCATACTTTGGGTTTGAGTGATGGCTTTTATGCTAATGTATTCCATGACAGTGGACCTTATTACTTCAGCAGGCCCTGCAAAGAAGCTCCTTAGATATGAACATGTTAGCCCTAACATTGTGCCTTTTTTAATGTGGTCAAGGCATTGCATTTATCAGTTGTTTCGGTTTCGGTTAAAAAAAGAAATGTATTCATACTTAAATACCACCCACTCTCTCTCACGCGCTCTCTCTGTTTTCAGGGGGGTTGCAAGCTTTGGCACATGAGATGACAGTTCCCCATAGTTGTGATTCATGAAGCTGAATGCTGCACATATTGCACATTTTGCATGGTAAAATCAGGTTTGTTCAGGGGGAAAAACAAAGCACATGTGACAGAAAGTTTAAGCATTTATATTCATACATTTTTTTTTTCCTCCGGGATCTATTAGGCTGCTTGCATGGGCCCTAAAACTTGTTTTATAGTGAGGATTTGAGGGAGAAAACAGAATAAGCCTCTTAAAACAATATAAGCCTACCTACACAGAATACCAATCACAATACAATGTAACAGATGTTCAGTAATTGTGGGTGGTCGTTCACCTACACATCAGTTTGTGATCTCTCCTTCACTGTTACAATCACTCTTGTCCATGAAATATCCAGATGCTTAAGGAATTTAACTTGCCATTCAATGGCTTTAACTTGTGATATCTAATATTAACATTATTCTAATAAAAGGACAGCTTTCAGCTTTTGGTAAGGTGTGTAATTTGTTTCAATATTTGATAACATTGAGTCAACATAGAAGTTTTATCATGACCAAAATGATTTCAAGAAGAGGGTGTGTATCACAGCTGTTGCACTGTCAACGTCACAATACCACTATGTCCAAAAACGTTTGGCTAAAATCATTAGGAGAATTCTTTCCATTTAATGGTCAACACACCATCAATAGCTAATCAATACACGTTTTAAAGACACCCTAAGGTTACAGTTGCGCCATCTACAGGGCTGAAAATCAAAACAAAGCTGCTACTAAACATTCCTGCTGATAATCCTCCATGTGTTATTGGGTAGCCAATGGAGAGGAAGCCACTATCAAAATGTATCGAAGGTCAAATAGACTGAGAAGATACAAATCACATTGTAATTCAAATAGTAAACCGTAGAAGGCACGATACCCAGCTAAGGTACCCGATAACCAAAAAGTCTGTGAGCGCAACGCCTCTGGAGAAACTGCATGTTGACCTAGGGTTAGGGCAATTTATATAGATTAAAAGAACAACAAGTGGGAACCGTCACAATTTCAGTTTAGTCCTACATAGGGCACCTATAAACTCCTTCTTTTCTTAAACACCTTTTAAATGTGTGTGGGTACCCCATATCAACTGTTTTGGTACAGGTGCACACTTGTCATCCGTCTGAGTAATAGCTTGAACTACAAGAGCTATTGGGTTGCAGAGACAAGGAACTAATTCCCGTGTGTTATGGTGCCTAAATCACTTCAGCTCCTCAGGTGAGAAAGCTCCGATTGCACAGCGGCACTCGAAATGACCTTGAGGAACAAGAGATTCCTTTCGGATGAGAGTAAAAAAAAAAAAAAAAAATTACTTTATCCATCTTTGGAGCTGCTTGCTGAATTCTACTAAAGACGGGGTTCAGGCTTACATTGTGATTATTAAAGCAGATATGCTAAGTTAATTGTTTGCTAGAGAGATCAAGGATTTGGATAAATGGTAGTCTCTTCTGTTGGCTCACATAATTGATTGTGGACAACCCTACTCCATGCTGTTCCTTTTGAAATAAAGGAAAAACATCCATGGTGTTTTGCGGCAGTTGACAGTTTGTGAAATGAATAAATAAAGAAAGGCATTCTTTTATCTAGGCGCCTCCCTGCAGAAGCGTTATACGACAGCTGTAGATAGTTAGCAGTCATCCTCAAACAGAATTATTTCAGTTCTGCTCAAGCCGGTTCCCTAAGTTCATTACTATTGCATAGCTCATAGCTACACTTTACTCATCTAGACAGTGCTGCATTATTTACCAAAGCAAGACAATTGTGCAGAACTACAGCACAGGACAAGGGACACCATAAAATCCAGAAAAGAATAAATAATAAATGCTCAAGTCATTTACATGCATATATTACACAACTCGCCAGGCATGTCTGAGGTGTGTTTAAAAAGAACCAGCTGTTGCTTGCATCATCCATTTGCTTTAAAAAGAGAGGGAAATCGACAGATCTAGGACAAGCAGGGCGGCTTCTGTTCGCTCGGGAGAGACATTAAACACTGCAAGGCTCCGAGGGTCGACACAAAGCCTAATGGGGGTAGGATTTTGTAGTAAAAGATCCAGCCAGGCCCCAGAGACCCTCAAAGAGACACTGAAAAACTAGATCCGGGCCAGATCTGGCCTGGTTCTGGATCCATTCAGACCCAAAGTAGGGGAGGGGGGGGGGGGCACACATGGGAAAAGCAGTCGCACACAGCAAAAAGAATCCCAAGAATAGGTTCAACAGAGCTCCAGCATCTTTAGCGGCAGCATATACTGTACATACATACATAACAAAGTACTGCTGGCTGCGAAAGCCATTATTTGTCATGAGAGAAAATAAAACATAACAAAGTGCTAATACTAGGCCATTGTTATTGCAGTTTGCTCACAAAAATTATCCTCCAAATCTTCCTCCGGAATTCTTGGTGTTCTAGAACCACTTAAATGTGTATGTATGGCACTGAATTTTGATTACAGGTTGACATCCTGCATGAACCTTTAATCTACTGGAGTATCTAAAAACACCAACAACACACACACACACACACACCATTCCATCTGACTCGGAGACAGCACTGCATATGCTCGCTTGCTGTGGCATCCTTAGTGTTTACCAAGCTGTGCAGCTCTGAGCATTACTCACAATCGTTTGCTGAAGCTTTCATTTCATTCTTGACGCTCACTGATGGCTGCGCCCCTAGCTCCACTTTCAACCCCAACCACGTGTGCTCTCTCGAATTTACATCAAGGTTGGGAGACGGATCAAGCTTCTCATCTTATCTATCAGAGGAATCTCCCACAGCAAACCAGTACTGTACCAATGCCAGCAATTAACACGCCGCTGTGTAACATACACCGAAAGAAACGCTATAAATTACATTACATTGCTGTGATTTTATAGCAGATATTCTTATGATCATAAGAAGTATTTTTATAATACCTATAAAAATGTCTAATAATCAATAGTGTTGAGCAAGCAAATCTAAATTCACACTTAAATGTTTAGATCTCTTCTTTTACAGTTTGGAGATCCTCCTGTGTATCTTACATGTGGGTCAGAATTGAATTAAATTTTATAAAATGGATCTACTTTTCACTTGAATCAGACACTTTGTTTTATAGAGGAGTGTGTTACTTTCATATCTCAGTAGCGCTTATACCCACTCACTGTGAGTTTTGGCTTTGTTGGATAGGACAGTAGGTGGCTACAAAAGGGAATGCTTGTTTGCCAGAGATGTCTTTCGGGAGGACTATATGAGTCACACACACTACTCAGAGTGACAAGCCTTTTGGATGGAGCTCAAGAAAAAGCCCATAGTTATATTAGAGGCTTGGGCAGACATTATCAGTACAGGACAGAGGAAAGAGGATGCACAAAGCAGACAAAACATAATTGCACTAAAAGCCCAATTGATATGGATATGATGTACAGTATTGTATGAGAATGTAGGAATCAAGCTCCTTTAACACATCTAGTGCTTCGACAGGCAAATCATGCATATCTGTAGTATTTGCTTCTTCCATTACAGTGATCTCCAGGCACTTATATAGCAACGGTATCAAATTGCAGAGCATTTTACCTTAACTCTTGATCTAATCACATTTTTGTCAGGGATTTTTGTCGGGATTGTCAGGATGTCTTTGCCCTCTCTGTGTATTTATGGGTGTGTAGGCCTATGTGTGTGTGTCCATGACAGAGAGGTAAGTGAGGTGTGTGTGTGTGTGTGTGTGTGTGTGTGTGTGTGTGTGTGTGTGTGTGTGTGTGTGTGTGTGTGTGTTGGGGTGGGGGGGGGGGTTGATTGACAGACAGAGACAAAGACTGTTCATTTCCAAGGGTCTTAGGACTTAACCCCCCAATGGAAAGCATAATTAATTGTTCTGGTAAAGGAACACTGCAAGGAACCTGGGACCTCACTTGAGGCAAATAACCCACTCTGCACTGGTGGGCTCCTGGGTGTCTCATTAACTTGGAACAGTAATAGTGTAGGCCTACCTATGTTGTGTAGCATTTTAACATGCGGACTCCAGTTGCCCAGAGTATGAGGACCGACACTCAAGAGTGAACAGAGAAAGTGAATGGTGAAATGGTGTTTTCTTTCTTTTTTCTTTTACTTTTTTTTTTTTTGCAGTCACTGATATCCATGAATTAAGATTTATGGCGTGTAAATTTCATCAATATCTTTTGTTAATTACAGTTAATAAGGGTGCATCTACAGTATTGGTAAAAAGATAACAGACTGGGCATGCTTTTCCACCAATCTATCAAATCTTACTAAGTTCACACACCACACACAGAAAATCAGCACCGTTACAGTATTTCTGCATGTCATTTATATTTTGTATAAGCGTAATTTTGCTAAAATAACTCATTGACCTTAGTGTTACTAATCATGAAATTATAGCATACTGTATTACATACTTTCACAGAACAGAAAGTGGCATAACTGGTCACGGGGGTGTAAAATTATATAAATCCATAGAATAGAAATGCTTTTTACACTATAGGTGAAACAATTTGGCCAAAGTTTAGTTTGGAGGTAACCTAAACCAGCAGTCATATGTGAGGTGTCTACGTCATCCAAGAACAATAATGAGACACACTGACAGGTTGACATGTCTGATGTTTCCATCTCACACACACACTTTCATATTTACTGAGAGTTTTTTTTTTTTTTTTTTAGACTTTTTTATGATTCACATTTCAGGGGGTGAAGTGAGGCAGCTAAATTACCATATCTTTCAGTGATGCGTGCATACAAAATCACACACCCTGTAGCGGTGATTTAAAAAGAAAGGGGGAAAAAAACAGGCTACATTTCTACACAAATAAAAATGATAATGCGATTTCTCCCGCTCAGACGTGGTTCTCCTGTCACAATACGTAATGCCAATGAAGTAATTAGTCTCATCATTTAGCAGGAATAAAAGCTTGGGCTTTGCACTGTGAAATTAAATACGCTGCCGCGGCTAAAATTAGCATGCGTCTTTTAAGTGGGGGAACAGACAGGGAACTCAGCATGTTAGCGCTGGAGCACATTGCCACGGCTGCCATCTCTTGAAGCAGCATTAATCAGGGCCACGCTGTTGCAAGGCATGTGAGGATTGAGAGATCCCCAGATCATATAAGTGCCTGAGGAGATAGTGAAAGGGGAGTGGGGAAGAGAGAGAGAGAGAGAGAGAGAGAGAGAGAGAGAGGTATATGTAAAGAACTCCCGGTAACCCAAAATAGGGATTCCGGTAACCTATAGGTTACCACTAATCCCTATTAGGGATTCCCATCGTCAAACATAGGAACTCTGGTAACCTGAATAGGGATTCTGGTAACTTCATAGGGATTCTGGTAACTTCATAGGGATTCTGGCAACTTCATAGGGATTTTGGTAACTTGTGACAAAATGAAAACAATATTTTGATTTAACTAAAAAGATATGTGCTATATACCATAATACAGGAGATGCACTTTTGGCCTTAACTAAACTTAAGAACATGTAGAATAATGATCAAATCTGTCCTGGACCATCATAAAATCACATCTACATTGCAAAAACTATCTGAAAATACAGATTATGTGGCTCCATTTTAGTCTCATTAATAGGAACACACTTACATGTGCCAACCAAGCAATGCTCTTATGAAAACAAATAACATCTAGACTATATAACATATACCCTACACTAGTATAGATGGATAATGACAAGCTTGTCCTGGACCATCATTTTAATGTCAAAGGGATAGGCATGTTTTAGTCAAAGGGACTTTAATTAAAAAATCTGTTCAGGACCATCATGACATGGTGATTCAAGGGTTTCTCTGATGGCTATACCTAAACAACCTCTTCATGGCTTTATATGATAAAATTGTAGCTGTTTTATGGCAGTTAGGTGTTTCCATCATAAAGTTACCCCCTAAAAACTGATGGCTATGAGTTAAGTTGGTCAATCAGCCACGGCCGCATTACACGTTTGGGTTCAGATTTTTGGGAGATGGAAATGTAGAATATGGCTATAGATACCTTAAATCACATGTACACAGTGAGAGCTTTCCAGAAATATATTATTTATGGCAGTTAGGTGTTTCCGTCACAAAGTTACCCCCTAAAAACTGATGACTATGAGTTCAGTTGGTCAATCAGCCACGACCGCATTACACGTTTGGGTTCAGATTTTTGGGAGATGGAAATGTAGAATATGGCTATAGATACCTTAAATCACATGTACACAGTGAGAGCTTTCCAGAAATATATTATTTATGGCAGTTAGGTGTTTCCATCATAAAGTTACCCCCTAAAAACTGATGGCTATGAGTTCAGCTGGTCAATCAGCCACGGCCGCATCACACGTTTGGGTTCAGATTTTTGGCAGATGGTAATGTAGAATATGGTTATAAATACCTTAAATCACATGTACACTGTGAGAGCTTTCTGGAAATATATGATTTATGGCAATAAGGTGTTTCTATCACAAAGTTACCCCCTAAAAACTGACAACTTTGAGTTGAGCTGGTCAATCAGCCACGGCCGCATCACACGTTTGGGTTCAGATTTTTGGCAGATGGAAATGTAGAATATGGTTATAAATACCTTAAATCACATGTAAACAATGAGAGCTTTCCAGAAATATATGATTTATGGTAGTTAGGTGTTTCTATCACAAAGTTACCCCCTAAAAACTGATGACTATGAGTTGAGCTGGTCAATCAGCCACGGCCGCATCACACGTTTGGGTTCAGATTTTTGGCAGATGGAAATGTAGAATATGGTTATAAATACCTTAAATCACATGTCAACAATGAGAGCTTTCCAGAAATATATGATTTATGGCAGTTAGGTGTTTCTATCATAAAGTTACCCCCTAAAAACCGATGACTATGAGTTGAGCTGGTCAATCAGCCACGGCCGCATCACACGTTTGGGTTCGGATTTTTGGCAGATGGTAATGTAGAATATGGCTATAAATACCTTAAATCACATGTACACTGTGAGAGCTTTCTGGAAATATATGATTTATGGCAATAAGGTGTTTCTATCACAAAGTTACCCCCTAAAAACTGACGACTATACTGTAAGTTAAGCTGGTTAAAGGTAGGGTATAATATCCTAGATGAAATTGGTATAAATACTATTTAAATCCATTAAGGTCCAAGTTAACTGCCATCAAATAATATGTGCAATATATACTGTATACCCTAAAATGTTGTTCCATGGCTTTTATAAAGCTTTATTATTGACAAAAGCAGTGCTTGGATGGCATATATGTAAGCATTTACCTACAGTAGCCTACAAGAGCATGTGAACCCTAATGGTCCAGGACAAACATCTGAATAAATGATGGTCCAGGACAACATCCAAAATGATGGTCCAGGACAAACTTTTGGTTGATGGTCCAGGTCAAACTTAATATGATGGTCCAGGACAAACATCTGAATAAATGATGGTCCAGGACAACCTCCAAAATGATGGTCCAGGACAAACTTTTGGTTGATGGTCCAGGGCAAACTTAATATGATGGTCCAGGACAAACTTTTGAACAGATGATGGTCCAGGACAAACTTCTGAACAGATGATGGTCCAGGACAAACTTCTGAACAATTGATGGTCCAGGACAAACTTCTGAACAGATGATGGTCCAGGACAAACTTCTGAACGGATGATGGTCCAGGACAACTTTCTAAATGTTGGTCCAGGACAAACATATACTTAGATGGTCCTGGACCATCATGTTTAAGTGACTGAGGGGATTCTCTGATGACTATACCTAGAGAGCCTCTTTATAGCTTGTTTGTGATGAAACTGTAGCAATTTTAGTCTTTGTTTTTACTTGTGCGTCTAATCTTAAGTGATCATAATAAGGTCCCTGAATGAAATTTGCTCAAATGTCATATTTTGTGCAAGATCCAAACCCTAGCTCAGGTTACCTGGAATACCTAATTTCTCTAAAATTCAGTTCAAGATTGGCTTTGGAATAAAAAACAGCATATATCATACATATACAGGAAAAGCTAATATCTGATTCCTCTCTACCAAATAATAAAAAGTAAATAAAAACATGTTTCTAAATGTTATTTTGCAATTATTCTATACGGTTACCGGGAAACCCTATTTACCATTTTGTTTGATTTAAACAGATTAAACACAGCATATGTCTGTGATGCAGGCTTTCTACATGAACCCTATCATCATCTTTTCATAATTCTGTTTTTTGTTTTCACTAACATTATTCACAAATTAAATTTTAGTGCCCATCTGAAAAAGTTGTAATGGGAATTCCTGGTCATGGTCCAGGACAAAGATCTGAACGAATGATGGTCCAGGACAAACTTCTGAACGGATGATGGTCCAGGACAACTTTCTAAATGTTGGTCCAGGACAAACATTTACTTAGATGTTGGTCCTGGACCATCATGTTTAAGTGATTGAAGGGATTCTCTGATGACTATACCTAGAGAGCCTCTTCATAGCTTGTTTGTGATGAAACTGTAGCAGTTTTAGTCTTTGTTTTTACTTGCGCTTCTAATCTTGAGTGATCATAATAAGGTCCCTAAATAAAATTTGCACAAATGTCATATTTTGTGCAAGATCCAAACCCTAGCTCAGGTTACCTGGAATACCTAATTTCTCTAAAATTCAGTTCAAGATTGGCTTTGGAATAGAAAACAGCAAATATCATATATATACAGGAAAAGCTAAGATCTGATTCCTCTCTACCAAATAATAAAAAGTAAATAAAAACACGTTTCTAAATGTTATTTTGCAATTATTCTTTACGGTTACCGGGAAACCCTATTTACCATTTTGTTTGATTTAAACAGATTAAATACAGCATATGTCTGTGATGCAGGCTTTCTACATGAACTCTATCATCACTTTTCATAATTCTGTTTTTTGTTTTCACCAACATTATTCACAAATTAAATTTTAGTGCCCATCTGAAAAAGTTGTAATGGGAATTCCTGGTCATGGTCCAGGACAAAGTTCTGAACGAATGATGGTCCAGGACAAACTTCTGAACGGATGATGGTCCAGGACAACTTTCTAAATGTTGGTCCAGGACAAACATTTACTTAGATGTTGGTCCTGGACCATCATGTTTAAGTGATTGAAGGGATTCTCTGATGACTATACCTAGAGAGCCTCTTCATAGCTTGTTTGTGATGAAACTGTAGCAGTTTTAGTCTTTGTTTTTACTTGCGCTTCTAATCTTGAGTGATCATAATAAGGTCCCTAAATAAAATTTGCACAAATGTCATATTTTGTGCAAGATCCAAACCCTAGCTCAGGTTACCTGGAATACCTAATTTCTCTAAAATTCAGTTCAAGATTGGCTTTGGAATAGAAAACAGCAAATATCATATATATACAGGAAAAGCTAAGATCTGATTCCTCTCTACCAAATAATAAAAAGTAAATAAAAACACGTTTCTAAATGTTATTTTGCAATTATTCTTTACGGTTACCGGGAAACCCTATTTACCATTTTGTTTGATTTAAACAGATTAAATACAGCATATGTCTGTGATGCAGGCTTTCTACATGAACTCTATCATCACTTTTCATAATTCTGTTTTTTGTTTTCACCAACATTATTCACAAATTAAATTTTAGTGCCCATCTGAAAAAGTTGTGATGGGAATTCCTGGTCATGGTCCAGGACAAAGTTCTGAACGAATGATGGTCCAGGACAAACTTCTGAACGGATGATGGTCCAGGACAACTTTCTAAATGTTGGTCCAGGACAAACATTTACTTAGATGTTGGTCCTGGACCATCATGTTTAAGTGATTGAAGGGATTCTCTGATGACTATACCTAGAGAGCCTCTTCATAGCTTGTTTGTGATGAAACTGTAGCAGTTTTAGTCTTTGTTTTTACTTGCGCTTCTAATCTTGAGTGATCATAATAAGGTCCCTAAATAAAATTTGCACAAATGTCATATTTTGTGCAAGATCCAAACCCTAGCTCAGGTTACCTGGAATACCTAATTTCTCTAAAATTCAGTTCAAGATTGGCTTTGGAATAGAAAACAGCAAATATCATATATATACAGGAAAAGCTAAGATCTGATTCCTCTCTACCAAATAATAAAAAGTAAATAAAAACACGTTTCTAAATGTTATTTTGCAATTATTCTTTACGGTTACCGGGAAACCCTATTTACCATTTTGTTTGATTTAAACAGATTAAATACAGCATATGTCTGTGATTCTGTTTTTCTATGTGACCTTATTCATCATTGTTATAATTCTCAAGTGTTTTTTTTCACCAACATTACTGCAGAGCTGAGATTTTAGTGCCCATCTGAAAAAGTGGCGATAGGGATTCCTGGTAACCTGCTATCAATATTTAAAATGTAAATATCTCAAAATCCTATTGTTCAACATAGATGAAACTCAACCACAGTGTTAATAACCATGTCAGCATTATGCCCAAAAAATTTCATCCATCTGTGATGAAAATACAGGAAGTTATGCCCGCACCTTGTTTAACACCACAGATAGACTTTGACTAATAAACCTTTACCCCATTTTTTCGTCAAAATTTGTCAAAAAAATAATTTTTGAGAGAGAACTCAGGGAGAATAAAGGGAATCCTTTTCATAATAAGGATTCCTCTCCAAATCCTCCAAAACATTTTAATTCTCTTTGGAAATGAAGAAAGTAGTGCAATAGGGATTCCCGGTAACTCGGGTATATTTTAGTGGCCCGTCACTCCTCAGCCCCTCAAGTTTTCATCAAAATTTTAATTATCTGACATGTATGACACCCATTTCTAACATGATCAAACATTAAATTGAAATTTCTTTAAAAGATTGGGAAATTATGGCAGAGATTGGGGCAAGTTACCGGGAATCCCTACTTTACAGCTAAAGAGAGAGAGAGAGAGAGAGAGAGAGAGAGAGAGAGAGAGAGAGAGCAGTATTTCAGAAAGGTATTACATCTCGGTTGCCAGGGAGGAACACGCGCAGGGGCACGGATCTCGATGAGAGCGAGCCCGCAGGAGTCATGCACACTCGTCGGTACGGAGGCTTTGTTAGTTAATTGCCATGCAGCATCCTGTATGCTGGATGGTGTGTGTGTGTGTGTGAGTGTGTGTGTGTGTGTGTGTGTATCGTCAACATACCCTCTGGGACGCGAGTGGTTCAAAGTGTGGGGAGCGCGGGGGCATCACAATCAGTGCGCAGAACGATTTCAGCTTGGCCGAGGCGCAGGCATATATTTCAGGCATCCGCGTTCAAATTGTTCATCATCTGTTATTCAACACAGCTGAACCATATGTCTACTGGAGACCATGAGGGTAAAGACGAGAGTGGATGGTTATGTGGAGGTGTATACCACACTGAGAGATCTGCGAAGAAACTTCAGGCCCACATAATTAGAGAGCTAATGGGTGTGTTAATCTATAAAGGTCATCATCGTTCATATTGCATAATGTTGTTATAGGTTATTGACAGAAAGTATACGGTTGAACAAGTAAGACTTTCTGTGTGAGAAAGGTATGCATGTTTGACTAAGTTTATGACATAAAACTATAAAACAGAGGAAAGAGGTTTCCGGCTATGTCATTTGGACTAGGGTGCCCTTTAAAATTTTGAAGCCAGGGGCTGTTCAGATTGGTTCCTCCTGTCACTGGTAGCTGTCACCTGTTCTTTTGACTGTGCATTAGAAATTGGAGGGGTGATGAAATAGATTGCACAGTAGTGAAGTAGAAGGCATTGATGAGCCTGTCATTGATGGCAGAGTTTAGTTGAGTCACTAAATCTTGAGTCGCAAGTGTTCAAGTACAAATCGATTCCAAGTCATTAACTAGAAAAGTACTCGGAGAACGCAGACCTTTGCCAAAGCAATGTGGCGACAGACAAAATATAAATTCAAATGCAGTATTATTTTTATAATTTAATAAACAATGCTATATTAATTGTATGGTAAAAATGCCACACACTTAAAAAAAAAAAAAAAAAAAATAGGCCATATCTGATCATTAAGCTGTTGGTAAGCAACAGCTTTCTGTTCATAGCCATTTTGAGTGCTGACTGAGGGAGATTAGATAGGAACAACCAAGTTTCCTTCATTAAGACAAATGTACTTTTCTCAAACTGATGCCTGCACCACGTCCCAAATGCCCATCCATCAGAACTCATCTGAGGTAGGTGATGAAGTACGTAAGCCAGGAGACAACAGACAAGCCCTTAATGCTTCAAAATGGCACCTTCACCCTTATCTATATTCTCATGCATGAATCTCCGCTGTCTGTCTGTTGAATGACAACAGGAAAGTACTTTGTAAACAGCACAGTTCAATCAATCACAAAGGTGCAGTCGCAACTATGTTGTTCACGTCTATCAATTATGACTAGCTTTGTCAGTGCTGATGAGTTTTTAAAATTCCACCCCATTTTTTCAGACAGCATAAGATTCTTGAAATGTTAGTTGTAGATGTATTAACCCCCACCCTCAGAAACACCCATTTGAACTCAGAATACCTGTTACATGCATACAGCAAAATAGTCTAAATGTTTTAAAAATCATCAAAATCATGATCAAAGGATCATCAGTGTATAATTTTTTTGAGAAGAAGAATTTTGCCTGTCATTTTATAATTTCAGCCATTAAATGGCTAAGTAGTAGTGCGCCTAATGTAATGTAAGTCCGAAAAATGAAAACACACAAGTCTGAGTCATTCGTAAGCAAGTCAGAGTCAAATACCAAATCTGCAAAATTATGGCACACGTCAGACTTGATGTCAGGCGTCAATTATGGCACACCTCAGACTTGGCATACTAAAAGCCAAATAACAGGCACCTGTACATAAGATCAGTTGCAGATATAGAGTGACAGAGTTTCTACAAGCATCTCTGTTTTAAGCTACAGTATATCAGCCCTTATCATTCTACAGAACAGAAGACATGCCTATAAACAACTTAAAGCTGAATAAATATACACATACACGGGCTAATTCCAGTTGTCTTCTCCCCCAGTTTGTTAGTGACAAATGTAACTCCATGCAGTGCACCAGATGGTAAGGTTTGATCATAAATCTTACAAAATCAGACATTTGATAGATGGTGCTCTTGAGCAAGTACTTGTAAACGACACACTCAACCAAGTTTCCATTTTCACTGTAGAAATTGACAGATGACAAACAACAAGGGGGGGGGGTGCCTTGCATTATGTGTATGTTTGTTAAGAGCATGAATTAAGCCAAACCTTTTGTTGTTGTATGTGTAGAGGATGTTGGACTTCCAAGTGAAACTACCTCCCATGTTGCCATTTTACAGGTTGCATGGGAGAACTGAAAACCAGAGAGAGAGAGACATGAACCTCACACGGTTAAGCAGTTATGCTACACAGAAATGTCAATAAAGTCATAATAATAGGAGGGATAACAAAACAATTTCAAGTTCCACTCCTCCAGTGAGGGAGAATCAGCAGGAACCATAAAGAAAGAAAAAAAAATCTACAAAAAGTGGGAACTGGGAGGGAGTGCGCGACAAGTAGGAGGCCTCTCTGCATGACACGCGACCACCATCCTACATCATGAATAAACCATACTCAGTCCGGCGGAAGAATAAACATTTGTGTATCTTCACCTCTGAAGCCTAAGCCCTCCTGTCAGAGACTGGCGCTAACACGACTTACAACCTCATTCGCATGCAGGCTGCATGCAGACAAATCTAGAACCCAAATCTGACAGCCATACCCTCAAAGCACTGAACATTTTTCACCTGCAAGATAACTGATGTCTGAAAAATATGAGTCTAAAAAATTCACAAACCTCCAGCAGCAATGTCTAGAATACTGTTCTTTGGCAAAAAAAAATCTTTAAGTTGAAAAACATTTCTATACTAGTCTGTCTTTAACAAAAATGGAAACACTGACAAAACAAATATATATATATGTTTTTTTTATTATTATTTATAATTTATGTCAGCAGATACAAAAACTTGAACTGTATCCAAAATGTGCAATAAATCACTATTGATTCATTCAAATAACAAAAGAATACAAACCAAAACAACTTTGGAAAATGTACAATGTAAACTGGACAGAAATTGATTTTTTTTTTATTCACTATAACGGCAATTAAATCAGTGAGCAAAAAAGTATAGCTGTTATCTATTTTACTCTCCCAAGTTGATCACTTTTAGTTCATGTATCTACATGACAACATTCTGGTTTCTCTAGTGTACAGAAAGGCAATCATTATGATAAAGCAGCTTGAAGCGTGTAAAACACAACATGACATACAGTTAATACAATGTACCAATGTTTATGAGAAGAGAATTACTAAAAAAATTTTGACATTTAAAACTTTTTATGTAAACATTACCTTCATTCGCAGCACAGAGTCCAAACAAACAAATATGTGAACAAACAAAAAAACAAGGTGGTGTTGGGGGCATAAAACAATCTAGGCAGCGCTTATTAAGTGCTTGACAAATCTAATTTCAATACACTTCAGCTAAACAAGCAACTTCCTAAAACAATTAGACTCATTAAAATCTGACTGTGAACTGGTCTTTGGTAGTTTTTGCCCTCAACGGTGCCTTCCAGGCAGCGCTGCCTTCAAGGCACTACTCCACTCAGTTTAGGGTTAGGATGAGGGTTGAGGGGGTTAGGTTTAGGAATAGGGTAAGGGTAGTGCCTTTTAGGCTGTGCTGCCTGGAAGGTGCCGTTGGGGGCAAAAAACACCATTGAACCTGGGATAAAATAAAATATTTGGGTAAGGGTGGCACAATACTCCAAATAATTCAGTCTCAAATTGCATGTCTGCAAAGGAACACAGTTTAGAAAGAAATATATATTTTTTTTTAAAAAAAACAGAAAACAGAAAAACTCAGCACCCAACACTTCATTTCACATTTACGTTTTGCTCATATCAAAATCAACACTTTTTTTCTATGCATATTCCTTTT
The DNA here is from genome assembly GCA_027497455.2 of Sardinella longiceps. Classification (NCBI taxonomy): domain Eukaryota; kingdom Metazoa; phylum Chordata; class Actinopteri; order Clupeiformes; family Clupeidae; genus Sardinella; species Sardinella longiceps. The sequence continues at coordinate 4,413,315 of JAODXP020000027.1, forward strand.
TATTTCAATAGACCATATGTGCCTCGCACATTCTTCTTTTTTGATCATGGAAAGCAACATGTTAAAAAAAAAAAAAAAAAAAAAAGAGAGAGAGAGAGACAGAAAATGGGGAAGCATAGAAGAAAAGAGAAAAGATGCATGGTCTCAATAAGGCAATTATTCACTAGCATTTCCACAACTGCTTGTATGCAGGCCAGTCATTCTACTCAAGCATTATCTTAGAAAATGCGACTAGGACCCACACTCTCCATGTACATCACCATGAACTTCATCTAATCAACGCAGAGGAGCGTTTTAACAGTCAGCCTATAGGCAATCCTATATTAAGTACCTATATAGGGGCCTTCATGATCAATTTGATTCCAATCTGTGTCTGCCATCACTCTAAACTTGTCAGTACACAAGACCAACAGAAGAACTTGTCAAATCCCCCCCAAAAAGGCCTGCACTGTTTAAGTCCAGAATCCCAGATAAGCTGGCTAGCCTGTGTTGCCAGTAATAACCAATGACGTATTCCATAAGGAATGGTAGAAATTATATTCACACACAAGTTGTCCTCTATGGAACAATTTACCTTCAATACTACACTATACTCTAGTCTAGCTGTACTTCATAGAACAAACTCCAAATTCATAATCCCATCAAAGCAACTTCGCAGGCACCCTCTGCCCCCACCCACCCCAAAAAAGTTCATCAACTCTGTTTCCATTAAGAGCAGTTCCTTCATATAAAGACGGTTAATTTGGCAACTATTAACAGCTCAAAGCTTCCCAGGTGCCATTTTAACACACATGTACATTCGACCATCCAACAGGACAGAAAGGTAACTGGACAGACTGGAAAAGGCCAATTTCCTCTGGTTACTGTGAGCCCTCATTTCTAATGCAATAGGATCTTCCCTTTCACAGAGGTACATATATATAAAAATGTGAAAAAATCTCTATTGGGTTGAGTAAGAAGACGACTGATATGCAAAGAAGTGCTCGGATTGTTAACAGTCAAGAATTGAAACTGGCAGAAAGTTGAAGTTAGAAAGACAGCACAAGTACAGAACAGAGCAACACTGGAAAAGAAAACATTAAAACGTCCCATCTTGCAAATAACAGCATTAATCACGTACCGGTCCCTTGACAACTTCACAAAAATGACAACTGCTGGCTGAATGGTCACTTTCAACCGACATCTAAATCACTACAACCATAACAATCATGTCTGTTCTAATGCTTTTCAGCTGCTAAACATGACTATCATAAGGCATGGAACTCTCAACATTAGAGTTTACAGTTTCTTTCTAATGAAATTCTTAACATTCCTCTTCAAGTTCTCACATTGCTTGTTCCTATTGAAGGAAACCTATTTTTTCGTCCAATTTCAGTACAACTGACAAACATATCACTCCCCTTATCCCGTAAGATACACTGCAACTCACAACACCAAGCACCAACACCAAAAGACAAAACCTAAGGCCTAGTGTCTATAAATATCACCTAGCCATTCCCTTTTCTCAATGCATAAGACACATTAACCCTTATTTTGTGTGTTCACCTCATGGTTGTTTTCACTGAAATATCTGGGCCTACCTACTTATCCGTCACAATCCACTCATGTTACAGTTTCAACAGGAGTTAGAATATTACAATGTGATTTTTTCCCCCTCTTCCTTGCAGGGGGGTAATTTGGCTTTAGTGACATGACATTAACTAGACCAGAGGTACGTTAAGATTTAGGCTATCCAACATCAGCAAACACTCGTCGCAAACATGTTCGCATTAAACAATACTATGTGTATTGTTCTAAAAGGTTTATTTTAAACTGTAAACTAAAATGGCCAACTCAAAAGGAAATTGCTCACAGGAGGCAAATAACGTAAGATAATGTTGTTGAGACACATGCTGATAGAGTTTAGCAAATTTCAACGCACCTCTGGTTATCCTTAACAATTGCAGTGAAATCCATTTGTATGATTCCCATTCAAAGCAATGAGTATTACATAAGACCTATGACATATCCAGCAGCATTGGTTACAAAAAAAGTCCTCAGACAGTACCTTCATTTAAACCTAAAGAAACGAATAAGTAACTGTTTGCAGGATCCTGTTCATATCAAAATGGGCCAATTTGCTGGCTGACATCAATAGAAACTGTTACTGAAAAAATAATATCTTTTTAGATCTGTAGAGAATGTTACAGATGATGACAAATGAAATAAAACTCAATCAAAATAACAGCATAAAGTCATACTATGGTAAAACAAATGTTTTAACATGAGTATATAACAGTTATTATGTCACATTGACGATAGACATGGTGTGCTAGGCTAAGCATGCTATGTGCCAGATTCTACATAAGGAATCAACTCTAAGTTAACTCAAAATCATAACACTGAATCAGAGCCGTAAAAAATCCATTATGGTTCACTTTAAAGAGGCCAAAGCCAAAAGATATGCTTTTAACGAACAAAACTCAACTAAAACTGGTTTAAAATCTACAGATGTCTGTAAACCTTGTTCCATTTCAATTCTGAACCTGAAAAGTGCAATTTGATAGCTACTGTGTCCCACGCATTGCATCTCAGTAGTGCTTTTCCTGCAAGTAATCTTTCATCTTGTTTGGTAAAGGCAGTTTCTGGATTAGATCTATGCGAGTGTACTGTCTGATGACGAACCGGCAGAGGTACTGTAGTGAGCGTACCTGCATAAAACGGGAGACGGGATTAGTCAATCTAACTGGGTAGGTGGCTGACCCTGGCACACGCGATCTGGAGTAACAAAATGCACCAGTCTCCGAGTCCTTTATCGAGTGCTCAATCAGATCAACTATAGATGTGTGGCCCTCGAGGTCTGGCTGCTCATAAAAACTAAACCTGCCATTTGAATGCTCGATCCTTGTGTGCAAGGTCTTGCCTTGCGAGCGGAAACTCAAGCTCAGCAAGTATCGGTCATCTGAGCTGTCACGGACTAGAAACGAACCATCCTGGAGGTTGGTGAGCTTCTCTTCAGCCTCCCACCGTGTTATTGGACCCCAGTACCAACCCTGTTTAGCCAGCTTCTTCAGCTCCTCTGTGAGGCTGGTTACCACCATAGGTCCACTGTTTTGGACCGAATCGTAGACCCTACTGACACCAGGAGCAGAGCTGGGATCGAAGTTCAGGTGATGCCTGACCCTTTCCACCACATGCGCATCAGCACCGCTAAACCCCGAAAAGGTTCTTGAGATCTCGCCGCTGGTGAGAGAGGAGAGCGATGGGGAGAGTGAGGGAATGTGGATACTGGAGTTCTGAAACAGCACCCCTGCAGATCCGCCGAGCAGCCCGTTCAACGACTGCTCCAGAAACAACTCGGGTGGCAAGTCCAAATCCTGATCTCCGTGCCCAGGTTCCACATGAACGGCACTGCTGCCCTCTACTTGCTCCACCACCTCCATTGGCGAAGAGCTGTCCAAGCAGCAAGAGTGTGACCCTTCAGGATACACTCCCTCATCTAAAGGCATGGTGTACTGAATGTAGTCCTGAGGCGTCAGCCCTATGACAACAGGCACATTTTCATCAATGTTCAAATGCAAGGCTCCATTCTGAGCGGCCAGGTTTTTCAGCGACCCACCATGGTCAGCAAAAAGCCCTTCCATGTCGATGTCGTGAAATTCCTTTCTCATACCATTGAGCGATGGGCTGGGGCTGGGCGAATGGACCATGGCTTTAACCTTCACCTCGGAGTTGACCGGCCGCAGGGGCCAAGGGGAAGGACTATAGTGGTGGCTGCGCAAGGATGCTGACCGCAGCGGCCGTTGCGCTTTGACTTCATTAAAGCTCACGGGAACAGATGAGGAGGAGAAGGTGTCGTCGTCTTCCCCCGAGCCCACACATGGGGAGCTGCCGCCCTTGCTTTTCGCTTTCTGCTTGGCCGACAACCTTCTCTTCAGGGTGCCCATTAAACCCTCTCCCTTTGAGCGACTTTTCGATCCTTTCTCCTCTTCAGTGCTGCCAAGTTCGCAGGAGGTTATATCTGCAGCATAACAGCCTGCAAAGAAGGAGTCTTCTTTTGGGAAGTCTGCAGTCAGCACTGGCTGCTGGAGCATTACAAAATCACCCTCCTCCTTCCCTTTGGTCATGTTGAGGGATTTCCGGATAGTCTTGAGACTGATCTTCTTCATTTTGGACCTTTCTCTGTGGTGACAACACACATGCTTGACAGACACTAAATATAGTGTCCTTCCTTGAGGCTGAAGCCAGCCAATGATGGAGCTTCCCTCACCTGAAAGCAAAGATAAACATAAGAAGTCAGAAATAATTATATTTACAGTTGGTAACACTATTAGCAATGTTACATATTGATACAACATGTAGACTAAATTAACAACATCTTTGTTGTAGGCCTACGCTTATATCACACCAGTGTTGATAAAAGTTGATGTATTACCCTTCACATTTCAAACCACTTGAACTGACCTCGCATAGTGTTTGCATGAAGTTAACGTTACAGTGTTTTCATATTGTATGTGGGATGGTATGACCAGAGGGAAAGTAATTTTTAACTTTATTACCGTTTCAGTAGCCTAATACCAGTATAGAGGCTTTTTATCAACCACTGAGATAAATAACATGACGATATCATGAGGTAGCCTACTGCACTATGGCCAATACAGTAACGTTACTCCGTGCAGCTTCAAGAAGCTCAAAACAGACCTTAACATTTGCCAAATATTTGACCACACATGAGCCATTTAGGATGACATGGTAAACAACAATAGTTAAATACAACACCAAGGCCTTGGTTTGCGCTGTGGTTTGATATGATTCTTCATCAAATTGGCATTTAATTTTTTTTTTTACTGTAGACTGCAACATTACAAAAACTTGCCAATCACTTTAGGACAAATCAGATTGTGAACATAACTTATTCATCACAGCTTTCAATCCAAGCTAACGTTATCCCCTAGGACCAATGCTAACGTTAGCTACTTCCATACAACGTTAATATTTTGTCAAGGTGACGTTACAACGCTAAGGTTCACAGCGTATTATTATACCGTTATTCTCCAAATATGCAACATTTGCGTATAGCCTAAGTGAAAGTTGTTTGTGGACAGGCCTTCGAGGCTAACGTTAGCTGGCTAGGAGAGTGTTACCAAGCCGAAAGTACATCTACAGGATGTTCCTACCTAGCGAAGTGGAAAACGTCAAAGCTAGCTGGAAAGCAAGCTAACGATAATACCTGGATATAGGTTACTGTTGACATGCTAACAAATAACTTTAGCGTCAGCTCACCATATTTTCCATTGAGCCAGTCTTTTTAGTCGTTGCATTTCCATATCATACTCCGGCGTTATGATTCCGTTGTTATGACCCGCTGGATTTTAAACTTGACCATCAATCAAAAATTGTTGACGTTAACTAGCTAGCAAATGCTAATCCAAGATAGCACGTTAGCAAGCTAACTCGCCATAGTTTTATCTATTTAACGTTAGCTGGCTACAAGAAAGCACGCTAACATAAATTAGCACATCAAAACATGCGCCTTCGAGCGTTTGTGTGTGTGTTAATTAACGTAATTCTTACAACACAGGTAAGACTGGATAGCAATGCCCGCTACGAAACTTATCTGGCATGTTTTGGTTAATCTATACTGTAATGATCTAACAAGTTCATTACAGTCGCTTCGCCCTATTCCTCTTTTTGTTACTTTTCTGTTGTCCCTTTCCTCTCTTCCTTTGTTGCCTGTTGCATTGTGGGAGAGGACAAGAGGAGGTACACATGAGAGGTTATTTCCAATACTGATGAAGCAGACCATTGTGAAATCCTTCTGTGGCCTATGGTTGTAAAAAGTTTATCAAAATGACTTCATAAAATACAGCATAAAATGCATTGCTAATGACTGACTTGTCATTAATAATAAAGATAACAATAGGCTAATAATGACATCAGTAGGCCTTATAATAATACTGTTATTAAAAAATAATAAACACAGCCATGACCACATCCGGACATTTAGTTGCCTGCTTAATTCTACATAGTTTGCAATCCCTGCCTGTGTCACAGACAACATGCCTTCAATGTAGGCCTAGGCTATCTGTTGAAGCAGCAAATAGGGTGAAGTTATTGGAAACTTCAGTGCCAACTAAAAAATAAAATGACATATCAGCCTTTAGTTGAACCTTCTTTAAAATACCACATGCATATTACCGGTTATATGGTGTTTTTTTTGTTTTGTTTGTTTTTTTGCCTCAGCTTACTTGAATGGAATAGGCCTGTCTTTAAAGACCTGAACTGTGTGAATCCTGGACAACACACACTGCCACCCTGTGCTGTTCCTCATCAATATTCAGTGGACCACAAGACTTAGAAATGTAAATTTTGAATGAATCAAATATTAATGGCCCTTATGACAGAGGGAAGAAAGCTTGGTCTATAGTGATATTTTTGGAGTGTGGAATCAAAATGGAAACTTTAGGATGGGTTCTCAGATGTCTGAAAGAAAGCCTCTAAATATTTGCAGAAATGTTTTTGGATGATTCATAGGCTGATTCAAGGCAAATCACAGAGTGAAATAGAATGTGTGGAGGCATTTTTCAATTGAAATCTAAGGATTCATTTTACTAACACACAGTCAAGCTGACAAACTGATAAAAGGACAAGAGTCCTTAAATAATGCTCATGACATTACAAAAATGTAAAACAAAAAAAGGAAAAAACATTTGTGGTCAAACATTTGTTAGCCCAAGTTTACCCTCAAACACAGTTTGTCTTGCACGACAGTTCAAAGATATCAAACAGGCCTACTCATCTTTCCTGAAAGTGCTAGATCCCAAACTTTTTACATACTTCCTGAGACACTTTATGTCCTATAATACCCCCTGCACCACGGACTGCTTGCCATAAGAAATATTATTTCTGATTATACATGGCAGCAATTGGGTTGATATTGGAGATAAAGGTCTTTTTCCACATTGTCTGTATCTGATGTTTATTTTATGCAAAGTAAAAGCACATTCAAAGATTTATTTGGCATATCCTCAGTTGACAACCATTGATGGACTGAATGGTCATACGTAATAAATGAGCTCGAGCCTAAATGTTATAAAGTAATACTGTTATTGTTGGTAACAGGGTCACCTTTTTGTACGAAATCCAATTATACTATTCCATAAAGAGATTGCTGTCAAAAAGAGAGAGGGAGAGAGGGGAAAAAAACAGCGCTGGGTCCCTCTGTTGTGCTTTCTTATGAAAGACTTTCATGTTTGTGCATACAAACAAAGCCTGAACTTTGAAATGAGTCATTGGTGGCCTAATTAGTGTCAGTATTGTTTTAAACTGGATAATGGTGTTTACTGCTGTTGGGCTAATTTGAGGCCATGCACTGTGAATAGTGGGCTTTTTTTTTTTTGTTTCCCCCACACAGTTAAACTGTCAAGCTCATAGCAGGCTGTGGCAAACCTGCTCCAGGCTGCTGTGTGTAGACAGGTTCTATGCAGAGCGGCTCTAATTATACAGTCTTGTTAGGGCTTATCAAGTCACTAGTCAGAGAGAGAAAGAGAGTGAGAGAGAAATCGCTTTTGAGTTTATTGAAATGACTTGGTTATGCCCTGTTGCGTCAATTTTAGTAAAAAAAAAAGTATTGCTTAAAAGACTATTTGAAAATAGATAGCCCAAACAAAACAAATATTGGATTATTCTGAATGCCTAAAATGCAAATGTACAGAATACATATTTTCATAGATAACTCATCAATGAAAAAAATATAAGCACGAATAGCCAAGAGGAATCATCAAGGAAAATGCCTAGGTGTAGGCCTTGTATATGACATTTAGAAATATCTTTTGCACTTAATTCAGATCATTGTCATCATATTAAAGAATGGCAAATGAATATGGGATGGGATGGGATGTGTATAACTGGAAGATAAATACTCAATTTACCTCTCCAAATCACTAGTGAGTAAACATAATTTGCCTTTAATTGGAACAAAACAGCCCTCTGCAACCAACCAGTAATGTATTTCTGCATTTGTGGTGACTGTGTGTTTATTTAAGCCACCATGTTTGACACATTTTTTTGTTGTCAGAGGTCCTTTGATTTCCTGACAACCTATTCTTTCAGAAATCTAGATATCCTCTTGTGACGAGATTCTGCTTATTTCATGTGAAAGCCGCATCAGCCAGAAATTATTTGCTCAATATGGCTGTAGCATCCCTCAAATTGATTTAGTCCTTCAACTTGACTGTTGCGCCAAGGGGGGTTTGTCAGAGGTCCCAGAGTGCCCACCCTAATATCCTCAACACTTGCAGCCAAGTGGAAGGCATGTATAGCAGGCATGTCAAACAGTGATGGGGCCACTGGGACCACTTGGGTTTTTGTTTCCGGGATTACTAAGAAATAGCGTCTGGCACAATCTCTCTCCCTGTCCAGGGTCATTTATCGAACTGATCATGTTTACCTCTTTACCCAGTGCTCTGCTTTCATTTCCAGCCAATAAACGCACCCAATGCTGGATTAGCATTCAGACTGAGGCCCAGGGTAAATCAGTCCTTCATGTCCCTCTCCCTGCTCTCTATCTCTCCCTCACTTTCTTTCTTTTCTTTCTTCTTTCTCTATCCCCCTCTCTATCTCCTGAGGGAGAGGCCTTAAGGGGTGTAGGATAGTCTACATTAATTACACCTGCAACAGCTGTAGCTACACAGAATGTAATGAGTCAGCGAGAGCAGACCTGCATAGAATTTAATGATCTTTGGCACTGAGTGCACCGAGATGCTATCTTTGTTTATCTAAGAGTGTGGAGCATATGAATAACAGCTCACTACAAGGTTGTTACCAAAAAAAACATCACAACACCCTCTTCCCTAACTGATTTTTGTTTTGTTGAAACGTGATATTTTGATGTTTTCTGTGAATTGTTGCAATACAGCTGTTTTATGTATCTCACTGCATAATTTTATGTGCACACATCTTATTCATGCAAAGGCCAAAGAAAAAAAAATAACATAAAACAGAGAATGGTGATTCAATGAAAAGCGGAACAAAGTGAAAATCTGAGAGTAGAAATAATGTGTAATGTGTAAGCCAACAGATACCCTCATTCCCTTTGTTTATGTCATGTATATGTGAGAGAAAGAGAGAGAGAGAGACAGAGAGAGAGAATGTGTGTGTGTGTGTGTGTGTGTGTGTGTGTGTGTGTGTGTGTGTGTGTGTTTTTCTGTGCTTGACAGAGCCCCCCAAAGGAAGCCCAGCTGTTTGATCTGACCTAATTGGATCATCTCTCAAATCAACATCCGAGTCTCCACAAAACAAACATACCATAACCGAGCCATCAGCTGTCTCCCAGACAGTGGAAAGCGCCCTGATTTCTAATGAGAAAAACACAGACACTTCTTATAGACTTTTACATCATCCCATGGTACAATATTCTGCATACATGTAATATGTATGTCTTCATGCTATGTTTATTTTGCATCTATACATCACATCTATTATCAGCATTGAAATATTTTGTTGTAATTATATCAGGTGTTTTGAAAAATCAAATGGGGATGTGAATATGGTCTATAATATAAACAATGTTGTCTGTGCAAGCAAGCATTTTGCCCATGAAACTGATCGAACAGATACAGCAATGACAGCTATAGCTTTGTGCAGCCGGTCCATGTTTTGGGATCTCTATCAGGAAAGAAATGTCAAAGAATGTTGAAATGTCAAATGAATAAGCATGAGCACATATGTATGCACACACACACACACACACACACACACACACACACACACACACACACACCATGTGTGAAAAGTCTAACATGCCCAAAGTCCAACATGCCCATCAACCAAGGATGGTACTGTATATATCTCCATGGAAGGCAGGATTGCTTCCCACCTTTCGTGTCACAATGTCTACAAATCATAGACTGACAGCCACAAACGAGCATAAAAATAACCACTGAGGTCCCCGGGCTCAGCCTCGGAACAGAAAGGCCATTTCAAACTGGTTGCATGTTATAGCCGCCACAGCACACTGTAGACCAATGGTGTTGGAGACAAATAAAGTGATTTCACCAATTTATCTTGACACAAGATGAGTCACGGCAGAGAGCGCACTGCGCACGACGATCCATTTGAGGAGAAGTCTTTTCCTGCTGCTGCAGTGATGTGAATGACTGATGGCAGATAAATACAGATTACCAGGAGGAACTCTCACTGTGAGAGAAAGTGAAAAATCCAGCCGTGCACTCCTTTCATCTATCCTGTATGATTAGGCTATCAGATACTTCTTTGGAAGCGTGCAGGAAAAAAAAAAAAGACATGCCAAAGAGCTTTGCGGTGTGTTGTTGAGCCAAATACAGAACTTTGGTTTGGATTGTCTTTGGATTGTCTGCTTGAGCTATAAATGTGTGTTTGTGTGTGTGTGTGTGTGTGTGTGTGCGCGCGCACTGAGAGAGAGCAAGAGAGAGAGAGAAAGAGAGAAAGAGAGAGAGTCTACATGTGTACACACAGACACATTCAAAAAACAACAATTGTTCTTTCTGAAAGTAATTGCTGTGAAGTGCAGTCCCCCTACACCCTCGCGCAATTTCATGTTTTTATTTGTTTGTTTGATTTAATCAGACCTTTGGTTTGTCATAACACTTTGTATTACACCATTGATGAAAACTGACCGCAAGCCGCTTTTATGTTGCTCTTTCCTGTCTGGAGCTTTTGCATGCCCGAGTCCCATTTTTAGTGTGGCTGAATGAACGGAGAAAAAAAAAGCAAAAAAAAAAAAAAACCTGTCTATTTTTTCCCCATCTAACAAATCAAATACCCACTGCCTTGTCATATTAAATCTTCCTCATCTTAACAAAGGGATCATGCTGATAACAAAAGACATCTCACATCTGTGATGTCAACAAAGATAATGACTGATAGCCTATGTAATCCGGCTGACATTTGACCAGAGATTAGGTGATGACAGGATCATTACTCTGAAACAATTCTTTGTGTGAATTACGATTACTGGTAATTGCCATAAAGAAACAGAGCTTTTCAGCACTGTATTTGCAGAGCAAAATATTACAATGTGTCAAAAGAGGTTGAGATAAGGTGCCATTTTTTCAGGATGAGAAAGTCTAAATAGGTTAATCTTGTGAACATGTCCATTTACAATATGCATGTTTCCAAATCAGATAGCAGCTTTTGAATAGCTGCAGTTCAACAATAAAATATTATGGTAGCTCTGACAATCCAAACCAACATTTTAGCATGTGGCAACATTTTACGGGCCAAGGTATGTGTAAAGTAGCCTAATGTAGGCCTAGCTATCAAGAGAGTAGAACTACAGTAACTATGACATTTGTTTTTTTACGATTTGTAATTGTTTTGCAAATTTTGTGAAAAATAGAATAGAACTTGCCATTTGGATATTTGGTGGATCCCTGCTTTGGGTGCCCTCTGTTGTAAATTTGTCTTTAGGCTATGTGGTCTGTGATGGCACTAGGGCCGCAGAACAGAAAAAAATACTTACAAGTAATTAACCACATTTTTTTTTTTTTAAAAAAGTGGCAAGTAGAGTCCTTGAGTTTAGTCTAGAGTACTGGGTCAGACATCCATCAACAGACTGCACTGTTTCAGCATTCGGATTAATCCCTGTCCAGTGCAAACAGTCTTTGATACCAGAACTAAAAACCGGCAAGAGATTAGGCCAGGCCTGGGCAAACTAAGGCCCGGGGGCCACATGCGGTAGCCTGACATAGCCCGACCATAACACTGCTGTTCATGGGCGGGCTATGTCAGGCTACACATGCGGCCCGCTGAGCTATTTAATCCGGCCCGCAGAGCCTTCCCAAAGTAGAATAATTTATCTTTTAGCCAAGGAGACTTAGATTATAGGTCTAAATGATCAAATTTGTTGTAGCCAAATACGAATCCCCCCTTTTAACCCTGCATGTTAACATGTCCTCTGAAGAAAGTGAGGCTACTGGTTTGAGACTTGCCAATTTACCGGCATCAACCGGTTGATGGTTAATCTCCGGCCCATTAGTGAAAATCTAAACGCTAATGTGGCCCTTCGACCAAAATAATGCCCACCCCTGGATTAGGCGAATTGAATTGAGAATTTATAAATTTTTAAAGAAAATTGTGTTTAAAACATTGGCTTAGCTTACTTGGTTGGTAGCTATTTCTGTATCATATACTTTGACCACTACTTAATTTCCCTCCTGGGATAATAAAGTTGACTTTGACAGACATGTTTGCATGTCTAGAAGCAGCAAGACATAGGTCTTCCTTGACAGTAGAAAACATCTGTCAGTCAAAACGAGCACGCCCCGCGCAAGTCATGTGACTAGAGAAACGTCTCTTATGGCAATGGCGCGGTTGTTGAAAACAAACCCGGGCAGTCAGGGTTGACAATGAAGTAACGTTAACTGAAATGTGCAATACATCTTAAGCTTTTTGTGAAATTACACAGAGACTATGGATTTATCAGCCCTTATAAAGAAATTAGGTAAGCGAAGCAAGCCACTTCTTTTCTGAGCTTGTAACAAGTTTCACTCGCTAACGTTAGTCCAAGTGAACCAACACTGCACAACTGCTTATAGCAGTATAGCAAACCTTAGCTATAGCTAAGTTAGCATGCACAAAAGTTAACACTAACGTCGAAATAATCTTTTGGTTAGGTTACTATGATGTCTGCGTGAATGTTGGTCTGAGTAGACAACAAGGAACACAGTATTTGAGACTGGTTTGCGTCTAACACAATAACATTAGGCTGCGCATCATCGCTTGCTTGGTTGCTAACTTAACGTTAACGTTTATGTTTTGACACCCATCGAGTTGCTTAAAAAAGCCTAACTTTATTATATTGGCTGTCAAAACCCCATATCTTAACTAGCAGTGTAGTGTTTTGCTGGTGCCTATAATGTAATTGTTGTTTGCATCAACAAACCTCGCAATTTAACGATAACGTTAAGGCCGAAACTCGTAGATCTCCTTTCATCCAACTTAATGTCTGCTGACATTTTGCATTTTTTCTCAGTCGTCAAGAGATATGTCAATGCTCATAATCTAGATTAGCCAATATATCCATTCGATAAACTAACTGGATTGAGGAGAATCAATCACTTAGGCATCAGTTGCCACTAAGCTGTTCACTTTATGCAGTATGGTGCAGTATTATGCACTAATTAGTATGTGCTTTCAACAGGCCATTCTTTAGTGGAAATCAGAGTCCGAGCTCTCAAAAACATCAAGAGTAAATTGGATCATGGACTCCTCGCTGTTCCTGATCTTGTCCAAGAGCGACCACTGTTTGTTTTCCTTTTGGAGTGGTTTAATTTCCCAGAGGTGCCATTGCAGGGAGAGGTTCTTCAGTTGCTCAGCACTTTATCCAAGGTACTGTCTCATCATCTGTAATTTCGTCTTCATGTTAAACCCGTTGCAGGCATTTGAAACTCGCCAGCTGATGGCTAGAGAGACGGGGAGACCAGAAGATATAGACAGACAAACAAACCGACATCTATTCAATTCTGTCTGTTTTATCTTTATATGAAGCACTTGACAGGTTCACAGATGCTTAAGGATGTTGGAGCCTTAGAGTTTCTGACCCAGCTCTCGCCTAACGTGGAGAAAGAGCTGCAGGCCATTATCGAAAGCATCATCAATCAGCTGTTCCAAATCCCTGATCTACCACAGCCACCCAGTGCACAAATCGACAGTTACACAGAACACTTCACCACTGCTGCTGTTCAGATGGGTATGCAAAATAACGCTTAATCTTTGGTTCCATCTTATGCAGGTATTATTGGGACTGATCATTTGAATTTTCCATTGTGACAAATCCCTCAAAAGCTTAGTTGCATACTGTCAAAGTGAAGAGATAAACTTAGTGGGGGTGCAGGTTGTAATTTCCACAAATTTCTTTTTATATGAATCTCTCTCTCTCTCTCTCTCTCTCTCTCTCACTCTCTCTCACTCTCTCTTTTTCTCTGTCTGTCTGTCTCTCTCTCTCTCCCTCCCTCCCTCCCAGAGGAGGAGTGTCTTGCAAGAGGGTACTTCCAGAGAAACAGGCCCAACCAATCAGACATTCCTCCCCAGCAAGCCACAGGTAACCTGCTGTTTGTTTCATGATCACCATTATTAATTATTCAGATGAATGTTTTTTTCTTATGTTGTGTTTGAAACTATTATTTGATTAAGTATGAGAAAATATGAGAGACAATTGCTTTATCTTGCAAATGCTTTGTTATCGAAGAATCACTGCCCCTCCATAAAGTTCCGTTTGTGTTTCCTCCAAAACAATAAGCAGTAAGGAAGGCAGTTAGGTGTCTCAAGTTTTCGGTGTTTCCTTGGCTGTCATTGACCCCAACAGACAGACACATCTTGTCATCAAATGAAAGGTGAATGCAATCACAGTCAGTTTCTTTGCTAGAGAAATTCTTTTATATTTTATAGGCCTTCTTTGTGAGTATGGCTGAATGAATGATGGTCTACAATGATGATCTGGTCATCCTCATCTGGCACTTCAGGCTAAACTTTATAGAGTTGACCTTGAATCTTCTCTCACTTGTGAAGTTGTGTTCTCAGTTGAATCTTTTTTTTTTTTTTTTTTTTAAAAAAAAAAACATGTTTGATTTCTTGTAGCTCCTTACGAAACAGCGACCCCAGCTTAGTGCGCACTACTTGTGAACTTCTCAGAGATGTCATCATGCAGGACTTTCCTGCTGAGATTTTCCTGCAGCGTCCAAGTATAGTGCAGGTAAGTAGATTGTGTGCATCTAAACTATCACATTTAATTCACTCATATTGTGCCACCTTATAAGTGGTGTAACTACACATGGCTTTTTCACCTCTATTGTCTTTACTGTTGCCAAGTGGACTCTGATTTTTGCCGTTTGTGTGTTGTTTTTTTTTTTTTTTTTTAAGTTTTAGTCATGGTCGATACAGCCACTTAGTGCGATTGAAAGGCTTGGATTTAAAGCCATGATTTCAGTAATGCCAGAGGGCAGTGAATTTTAACTCGCCGCAAATTACATCCTCGATAATTTAATTTTGCCTGGCCTTTTATTTGATGCATAATCTTATTTATGAATGCACATTATGTTAGTGCATTTACACCGGCCCTGGCTTTAAAGCCTTGTTTGTGTAATTGTTCATTTTGGCATATTTGTTGGCATAGCCTTGCGGGTTTCGCAACTCAGCGACTTTGATGTTTAAGGAAGTCTGCACTAACATGGCAACCTTGACCCCCCACGTTTGATTTCCTCTCTTTCCTCCCTGGTTGGTCTCTAGAGCCTGCTGTCGCTGCTGAGCCTGAGTGCAGAGAGTGAAGCTAGTTACCTGACTCTCCAGGCTCTGGCTTGTCTGCGGCAGCTCTGCTGCAACCTAAGGAGCCGACTACGCTTCCACAGAGACCCTGGCTTCTGCTCAGCCAAGCAAGGTACATCCAGCTGTCGACTACACTCTCACATACTCCCTCAGCCAGTCGCACACACTCTGTCACTCTCACTCCATCATTCACACCCAGCATTCTCTCTATCTATCTACAAAATCTCTATCTATCTATCTATCTATCTATCTATCTATCTATCTATCTATCTACTGTGTCTATTTTTCTATCTTCTATCTACTATCTATCGTTCTATTTATCATGCTGTTTTTCCTTGTGTCTACTCTCAGTGGGAACAGGGGAAAAAAAGTTTGTCCTTGCATATGTCAGTGGAAGTGAGAAGTTGTAGAATATTTAATTCATAAGAAGCACAGTATACAAAAGTTAAATTCACTTGGGGAGGTCTCACGTGAACTTGATAAGTGAGAAAAAGCTGATCTAA
>JAODXP020000027.1:4434096-4451596 GCA_027497455.2 Sardinella longiceps
AATGTGATTTGACTGTAGTCGGCCAGTGTGGCTTGTGGCATATCATGGTTGATTAAAATGTGGATTTGAAGAAGGGTTAGCTTTGCTATTATTATTATTGCAATGTCGTCTAACTTATGCATTCAGTATACTGTATGTATGTATACTTTGGACTATAGTATACTGTATACATACTTTGGATAGAAGCATCTGCTGAAAAGAATGAACATAAACTTAAGTCTTTAGTGCCCCCAGTTTACCTCTGACTGGCCAGACTGCCAGGGGTTGATGCCACAGTCCTCTGTCAGTTTAGGACCTTGTTTAAAAAGCATAAATGTAAACAACAGTCGAATAATTCCATGATAAAAGTCTTGTTTATCTGCCGTGAAGTACTGAATGAAGCATTAAAAGTGTTGCATCAAAGTGTTTGTAGGTTTATAGATTTAATTTTCTCTCTGCGAAGTCAACATTGCATCAGCGGAGAGAAAATGATCTGCCTTGTATTGATTGCCATCTCTGCTAATTGATTTGGCCTCATCATTAAAGAAGAAAAAAAGAGACAGGCAATCGAACAAAGTGCCCGTCACCATCCTCTCCGTGGGAGGAAATATTTGATTACAAGAACTGCTACTGCCACATTGCTATGCCGCCTTTTCTCCTGGAGTGCAAATTGCTATTGATGTATGTGCCATTGCTTGCTCAGTTAAGTCACTTTGGATGAGAGCGAGTAGGTAAATGTGGCTTTGAATGCACCCCACAGGTGGAAGTTTGCCCAGGCCAGCCCTCTGCTCCGATCTCAGAGTCAGGTGATTTACCTGAAGCTCCTCGCTCACCCCCTCCTGCCTGTCAGGACGGAATGTTACACCTGGACACTCAACATCGTCAAGGTAAACCTATGTTTGTGTCGAGCCGAGCCATTAAGTGGAAACTTCCTTTCTTCCTTTAAATTAAAATATCTCTATCTATGTAACTATCGAAACATCTTTACCTTTGGAAACAGAAAACTGTAACTGCCTGTTTTTAATGTCAATCTGGTAGGATTGCTTGGGAGTTCAGAACGTGGCGAAGCCGGTGTCGTCGGTGTGCAGCGGCATCCATTTTGTTCTCCACGCCCGAGTCCTTTACGAGATCTGCACATTCGGTCTTCAGGACCAAGGAGGGAAGGTATGACTGCTACATGTACACTCTACATACCCCCAAAATGTCATGACACACATGGCTATGACATGCCTGGTAAACAAGGACACATTGAAGTGACACATTGAATTGACACACTATGCTTTACGTTAAACAGAAAAAAAATAAATAAATAAGAAGACGACACAAGCATTTTGTATTTTGTATTACATGTCGAGGTCACGCTAAGCCAATATTTGACATTGGGCGATGCCACACATATGTTGTGCCGTGCGTAAGGCACTCTGGCGTGTCAGGAATGGATGACAGAGCACCTCAGAGCGCCATTCATGCGGCCATCAATTTGGTTTATATGCCGCCCACAGGTGAAATCGGCTGCCAAGGATATCCTCCTGTACCTGCTCAAAGGGAGATTGATGATGACAGCCGCGACTTGGAGCAAACTTAATGAGGCTCTTTACCCGGTCATCCCCGTCTTACAGGTAGGTGCTGTCTCCGCTCAAACACCTGGCGTGTATACCAGCTGCACAGGAAGAGGGAAGGGGGGTGTTTCTCCGTTGACATTAACATATAGTCTGTCATTGTCCTGCAAGGATAGAAATACAGCATTTTGATTTTAAGCTGCATGTTTTTCTGTGTTCTTCAATTAAATAAGCAACGCAAGTATTGGTTCATCTTAAGTTCATAAATAAAGACTAGATTAGATTGAGCACTAGTAATATAAATGGGGGAAAAAAACAGTAAAAAAAAAATCCCAATAAAACAGAAAGGTCATCAAAATTGATTGCATTTTGCCAAGTGCTCTCTGTAATTGGGCTGTCATTACAGCAGAGATGCAGAGAAGCACTTCTGCACTCTCCTCTATGCATATTTATTTAATGGTGAGCTCTGCCAGCTCTGTGGGCCTCTGTTGGGAGACGCACTAAATCAAGTGTGTGTGTGTGTGTGTGTGTGTGTGTGTGTGTGTGTGTGTGTGTGTGTGTGTGTGTGTGTGTGCGCGCCTGTGTGTGTCTTGTGTATTGTAGAGCTATGCCGGCAGTGATGATGCCTTGGGAAACTGTATCCTGCTGATAAGTGAACCATCAGGCGAGACGGGCGTTGGGATGAGCTCACACGCTGCCAAGCTACGCGCAGCACTCCGACTGCTGTTCTCGAAACACCAGCCGTAAGTGTGTGTGTTTGTGTGTTTACACACATGCCTGTGTAAATGCATCACCTGTGTGTTTGTGGGTGTTTATAAGTGAGTGAGGAGATGTGTGTGTGTGTGTGTGTGTGCGTGAGTATGAGAGTATGTGTGTGCATGCGTATGTCTACACAGTACACACATACACTTTTATACCACTTTTCTAGAAAAAGCCTTTAATGAAGTTTAATACGCTGTTGTGAGGGACCTCCCGTGGTGCCTGTAAGTGTTTGCCGTCTCTCTCTCTCGGCCTCGGTGCAGACTGGCATTGATCTGGCACTAACTCCCATGAATGGGCAGAATCTCCGCCTCTGATGGATGATTAGAATACTGCAGGCTAGTGAAGAGAGCATTGCTGCACAGCCAAACACTGACATGTTTGAGTGATTGATGCGTTTCAGAAGGTAGCGAATTCTTCAGCGTTCTCACAACTCGGCAGGAGTTCCAGAGCTGCAGACACCATCTCCAAAATGATACAGTATCATGGCAATGGTGAAAAAACTTAAGGAAATTGTTAGTTAGGAATAATTGTAAGTTAGGAATAATGTGTTTTCACTCTCTCTGTTTGATCAATGGAAAATGTATTTCAAAAAGGAAATTAACCGCTGATTGCAAGGTCATTTTAAATCTGAGGAAAAATGACTTAAACAGCAGTAAACTAATGTTGTACATGACATCCTTGACAACCTTTACTATCTAAACAGACATTAAATCAATATTTTTGAATTAATGAATGAGTTTTACCTGAATCACAAGTGACAGCCAGTCAGTGTAAGTGTAAATGCTAATGTAAGAGTTCTGAATTCAAGGAGCATTTCACTAGCCAGGTGAAAGCCGCCTACTAGCTCTGCTCATTTCATTCCGTTCCACCAGATTGTCAGGGTGAGCGTAATGCAGTTTGGTTTTCACCGACACTGAGCTATGTGGGCTACATTCAGCGAACAGAGTGAGAAACGGAAACCATGATATTGCACCTGGATATCACCAACCTTGAGCTCAAGATAACAAAACATTTTTTTTTATATAGCCTACGTTTTATACAAACTGTAGCAAGATGTTTCAAAACACATATACAAACATAGTGTCCTCTAGAGAGAAAATGACTGCTAATGGAGATATTCCAGACGCTTTGCACAAAGTGAAACGATGCGAAGCGGATGGTCAAATCAGGCTAGCATTCCACATGAAATGGGTGTTTTTTCATGTTTGCTTTCAGTGATTCGTGTGTGTGTGTGTTCAGATGGCTGAGAGTTTTTAAAGTTTGGTTGTTCAAACAATGGTATGAACAGCGATGGTATCCTTAATAAATTAAGTGTGTGTGTGTGTGTGTGTGTGTGTGTGTGTGTGTGTGTTCAGATGGGTGAGAGTTTTTAAAGTTTGGTTGTTCAAACAATGGTATGAACAGTGATTGTATCCTTAATAATTTAATTGTGTGTGTGTGTGTGTGTGTGTGTGTGTGCTCAGAGTGCGAGCAGCAGCAGTACAACACCTTATCCCCCACCTGACGACTGCTGAAGGGGCCAGCAGCGCCCGCCCTGCCCTGGAGAGCAGCGTCATGTCCCAGATTCCCTCCCTCTTCCTGCTCACCCAGGCTGTGGACCTCAAGCTGGACACCACCGATAAGTCCTTCCTCAAGGTGCACACAACGCAGACATAGTCCAATTACTGACTCTCTGTCTACTGCTTGTAGTCTTCAAAAGCTGATATAGTGCTAACCAATCATTAAGTTCATTTACTGAGAATTTATTAAATTAAATTAAATTAAATTAAATTAAATTAAATTATTTTATTTAATTCAAACATGTTCAATCATGTTTTCATATCCACAGATACATTTGCCACTAGCTTCTTATCACTGCGTATCCCCCGCTTATTGCTTACGTATGGTAATTGTATTGTGATACACTGTACTCTGTATGTGCTTATGGAATGCTATCCCCCTTCAGGTGGACTCTGTGAATAAACTGTACAACATCTTTACCTCTGAGACAGTTGACCTGGTTCTCAGGAGGTCTGCTGTAGAGCAACTGGTGGTCGTCCTGCAGGGTAAGATGCCCCAACACCCCTAAACCTCTTACAGCTCCCTCAAAACCCCACCATCAACCTCAGATAACACATCCTGTACCTCGGCACCCAAACTGGAGTCTTAAAGGATAGATCCGGAGTAAGTTTAAGCATAGCCCTGTTGCACGAGCCTTCTAACAGCAATATATTTCGCATGGAATGAAAGAATTTCGAACAGCATAGAGTTAACGCAAACGCGAAACACGTTACATTGAGTCAATGGCACCTCAGATCTTACTTTCATTTTCGAATAATCAGTTTCCATTGATTCAGTGTAAAGTGCTTGTTCGCTTCTGCATTCCCGTTTGGTACATTTAGCATGCTCCTTCAACAGGGCTATTCTTGAATTCACTTCGGAGCTATCCTTTAATAGTGCAAAGGTTAAAGGTGAAATTTGGTGCGAATCAATCAATAGCCCCTTTTTTAGAGGTAGGAAAGTGCTGTCTGTAGGGAAAAGAACCAGAAAAAAACAAACCGACAGCTAACATTAACTGAATGGGGCAGAGGAAAATTATGTTCAAGTTTCTGTGCCCCATTTGTGCCCCAGTGGTTTTTGTCAAGGGGGAAGGTGAGGTCTCAAAATGTTTATGAAATGCTCTTTCAGAGTATGATCATTCAGAGCAATGTTCTTATGTTTGCAGACACAGCGATGCATGCGGCACTGAGAAGCCTTGGAATAGCAGAGAAGGTGATCAGTGTCATCAGTGACATTGTGAACAGTGCCATGAAGGTACAATAGCTGCTACTATTGTGTTGTTTATCTCATTTTACTTTTATTTTATTGCATTTCTTTTTTTTTTTTTTTTTTTGCTGAAGTATAAAACCGATCCCACCAGCTGTTGGGAGAATGTCGGCGAGCCATGTGTTTGCATAGTCTCGCATTACTCAAAACGAAAACGCGTTTGTGCACTCATTTGTTCAGGGCGTAAGCAAAACAGTAATTTCATTCCAATTTGCTGCGCCGAGCAATCCTTCCATCACAGCTTGGGATTTAAGTCGAAGGATGCCAAGCAGTTTGAGAGAGGGGGGGAAAAAACAATACAAACAAAAAAACCTCCTCAGAAAAAGTTTTTTTTTTTTTTTTTTTTTGCTTGCTGCAGGCATTTTCTCCGTGTCAAGCCAAGTGTAATAAGAGTTAATGACGTCTGGCTCTTAATTTGTCACCTCTTGTCTAAGGAGTGCCTCCCCAGGCCTTGCCTGATAATTTTGTTCCGTTCAGACAAGGAAGGGGGAAAAATGAGAGGAATAAAAAAAAAAAAGAAACGAGTGCCGCTAATTAAAAAGATGTGAGACACCGGCGCAGGCCTTGGCAAAATGAGCTGGCGTTGGGTGTCGCGCTGCATAACAAGTCGAGTGTATTTCATTATATTTCTTAGCACTGATTAGCACTTGTCCTTTTTTTGAACGTTTAGCACATCCGTGGTTGGCTGTTAACGTGACACAACCCCAGTGACCGAGGTGTTCAGGGAGAGTAGGGCTTATATTAGCCAAGAGGGTGTGTGTTTGTGCGTGTGTTTGTGTGTGCGTGTGTGTGTGCGTGTCTGTGTGTGTGTGTGTGTGTGTGTGTGTGTGTCTGTGTCTGCGTGCTGTTGAGGCTGCTATGATGGATGCACAAGAACAGTGCATGATTGTCACAGCAGCTTAAAATGTGACATTGCATGAGTAGATCTGTTAACAACTGGACAGGAAGTCTTTCCAAACTCTTCAGGACTTGCATAGCACCTAAAACGGCAGTTACAAGCTTCATGGCTCTACATAAATGACCAGTTCATCCAGTGTGTATTTTTCACACTTTTTTTCATTGTGAGGCTTATAGGTGGTGACCTTTGTTGTGGTGCTGACCTTTGCATTTCTTGTCAAGGTAGCTTATCCAACACCACCTTCACAACACCTGTCCCAAAATATGTTTTGAAAAATGCCCTCCAGTACCAGCAGCATGTAATACACACAAACCCCGGAACACACACAGACTTAGTGCAGTGTGTAGCCGGTCACTGTCATGGCTGTGAACATTAACCAGTGTATGTTTGATATCCGGTAGTTACAGTACACAGCTCTCTCTCTCTCTCTCTCTCTCTCTCTCTCTCTCTCTCTCTCTCTCTCTCTCTCTCTCTCTCTCTCTCTCTCTCTCTCTCTCTCTCTCTCTCTCTCTCTCTCTCTCTCTCTCTCTCTCTCTCTCTCTCTCTCTCTCTCTCTCTCTCTCTCTCTCTCTCTCTCTCTCACATGCACACACAAACCTACAGCTGTGTACCTGTATCAATGCTGTATACTGTGTGTGTGTGTGTGTGTGTGTTCTACTGTGTGTGTAGAATGCAGACTGCCTGCTGGAGCCAAGCCTGGCTGTGCTGAGGAAGCTGGTGTATGCAGACCCCACCCTGCGCCACAGACTGGCACAGCAGCCCCCCCTCCTACTCACTCTGCTCAGAGGTACATGACACACACACACACACACACACACACACACAGATAAAGAGCCAGACATGCATCTCACTTAAACTCACATAAAGAACAGATATACCCTTGTGCGTGACCACAGATAGAGAGGACGTTTTGTTTGTTTGTTTGTTTTTTGTTTTTTGTTTGTTTACAATTAGTCATGTTACTTATGGAGATGCTTGCAGAGGAATAAACAGTTGCTAGTAAATAACGGTAGAGTGAAAACAACACCTTTCTGATTCACAACTACTGTTTTTTTGTGAACTTTCAAGTAAAACTACAGAGACCAACAGAGTTGATCTACACCGAATTGATCAACTTTACAAAGAGTTAAGAGGAATGCATGGCGATTTAAAACATCTAATTGAATACTCAACATTTCCTAAACATAATGAGAGGTAGTTCGTCCAATTGTTTTAAGTCAGACCATAGATACTTTTAATTCTTTTGGTCACCTCGTCGCTCCCTCACTAGGAGAGGGGGAATGAGTGATGGATGGAGGGATGGAGGGATGAGAAGAGGGATGGATGTTTTTGACTGTACTGCCCAAGTATACTCTACCCTACTACTCTATAGCCTACCTTTGCCTGGGCCTCATCATTTCAGTAAAGATATTCAAGTGGTTACAGACTATGTTTAATGTTGGAAGTGCTGAAAAACTATTTGAGAACCAACATTTCAAAGACTGTTTCAAAGGCAATTTCAATTTCAAAGCCCGGCAGCGAGCGAGGAGGACGGAACGCAGGCAAGGGAAGGGAAGGGGGAAGTGAATTGGCGTTAATTTGCAGAGCAGCGCAGTCTGTTGCCTAACATTCTGTTGTGCTCCTCTCTGTTCTGTTCTGTTCTGTTCTGTTCGCATTATCCCTCATATCTAAGTGGGCCGATTGCAGACAGATTACATTATGTTTCCATCTGGCCGTTTGGAATATGCATGCACCCTCAGCAGCTTCCAGGTTGAGCTCTGGCAACAAATATATCCTCCGCACATATGGATCAGATTGGATCAATGGGAGCGGGATGGGAGAATTGGATCAATGACAGATCTCTTAACGCCTTTTACAATCGCTTCAAACAAAAAAACGGTCTGTGTTTTTCTTTCTTGCTTTTTTTTTTTTTTTTTTTTTGTGCCGACAGTATTTAGCCCAAGCGGGTGACTTTGATGATTTTGGTGGTGTATCTAATTCCTTCCGGACAAAATGGAAGAGTCTCTCTCTCTCTCTCTCTCTCTCTCTCTCTCTCTCTCTCTCTCTCTCTCTCTCTCTCTCTCTCTTTGAGAGCAATGAAACATCTGCGTTAGAGCAAATGTTTTGCTCTCTGGAGTACCATGCTTCCTGTGCCCTCCTCTCGTTCTAACACCTGTGTCCCACTCGAGGCAGTGAATGACCCTCCCCCCAGGAGACTGCCCCCCCCCCCTCCCCTCCCCGCGCAGTGAAAAGCCTGCCCTGGGAGAAGGCTCTCCTCCAGACCTTTTAGAGAGTCGTGTCGAGACGCCTCTTAGGAGTGTGGATTTATAGCCTCTGCTCTCAACCACCTGAGGAGGAATAGGGAAGAGAGAGAGAGTGGAGTGTGTGTGTGTGTGTGTGTGTGACTGTATGTGTGACTGTGTGTGTGTGTGTGTGTGTGTGTGTGTGTGAGAGGCCGTGTGTGTGAGACTGTGTGTGTGTGTGTGTGTGTGTGTGTGTACGTGAGAGACCGTGTGTGTGTGTGTGTGTGTGTGTGTGTGCACATAAGTCTGTGTGTCTGTGAGTGTCTGTGAGAGGTTGTATGTGTGCACGTACGTCTCTGCGTGTGTGTGTGTGTGTGTGTGTGTGTGTGTGTGTCTGAGGCAGAGAGAGAGGAAATAGGACATTGCCTTTGATCGGTTGCCATTTACTTCAAAGTGTTGTCGTTTGTCTTCCCCCTGTGTGTTTTGTGCGTGTGTTACTGCGTGGTGCGCGCTCAGCGGCGCTCGTCCTGAAGGAGGGCGGCGAGGGAGGTGTGGTGGAGGCTGCCGCTCTCATGGCCTTACTGCTCTTTGATGAGATCGCCAGAGTGGATGTGTGGTAAGTGCCTGTGCTTTAACATTCATCATCCAAGTACACATGCCCTCGCACACTCACACACAGGCATGGGATGGGCAGACACACACACACACACACACACACATACTGTACACACATATGAGATGGGATGACACACACACGCATATAAGATTGGCAGACATACAGTACACTCACACACATACAGAACATGCATTATGTACACACAGACATGACCTTAGGCATGTACAGCAAGCCATCATAAACATATGCACATACATTGACACATACAATACACGTTGCACATACATTACACACACATGCAGATATTTCACATACACTGGCACTGAACCAGAAATTCTGAATTAAAATTAATTATGCATCCTTGGTTTTCCAAGGCAATTCACACTTTTCACTTCTGTGTCATGAAATGTTGGATGAAGGAAGTAGAAGCAAAGCATCTGGGAGTCTGGGACTTTTCCCAGATCTGTAATATTTGTCTGCGTCCTATTTTTATTTATTTATTTTTTTTTTGTATTTGTCCAAATCATCTGAGTATTTCTCTTGTTCTCCCCCCTAGAGTATCCGTTTAATCAGAGTTTGTGTGTGTTGGCAGCTAAAGCCGTGCCCTTGTCATTCCGTCTGCCATATTCCTCCGAGCCGCGGCGCTGGATTCAGTCAGAAAGACTCTATTAGTGGCAGCATGGCTTCCCTGCAGTTTTGACAGACTAGGACTCCAGACAGTCCCCATCAATGACTTGAGAACGAGGGGAAAGTGGACACCTGAAGTCCTTGACAACCCTGCTTATTGCTTATTTTTCAGCCAACAAATTGTTTGCAAACTCTCAACAAATTCTGTGCAAATAATGACTAGCGTCCCCATGTTGGACTTTTTAAGACTTGTTTTCATGTGCTGTCAATCTGCCGCTGTACGCGACATGGTGTTGAAGCTTTTCAACAGTAAAATGCTTAAAGTGTGAGTGAGAAGTGTTAGTCTTTGAAGCATAATTCTGAATGTACTCAAAAATGGCAAATGCAATGCTATTTAGAACACTGAAACTTTGGCAAGAGTTTTGTGGCATTTTGTGTGTGTGTGTGTGTGTGTGTGTGTGTGTCTGTGTGTGTGAGAAACACATCTCCTCCTTTGTTCAGTGCAGCCTGTCAGCTGACGCAAAGTGGTGGCAATAAGGGACGTCACTTTGCTACTGGAAAGCTCCGACACTAATTTATTTGTTTGTTGTTATCTTCTCGTCTTCATCAGGACGGACAAAGCAGACGGCAGCCAGGAGACAAGCCTGTCGACGTTTTCTCTCCCCGTCTCTGTCATCCGCAGGTAAGACACCTCCATCCCATAATACCCTGGCCCCCCGCTACTGATTGTAGGATATCCATCTCCTGGCAGAGTATCTGAACTTAGAAACACACACTGCCTGAACATTCAGATGTACTGTCACAATCTGGTGTAGTGATCTCTTTAAGAGAAACAATGCAAGGCCTTGCAATTAGCTTTTGCTATTATGCGTGAAATGGCTGTTTATTAATCTACTACTCAGCATACCAGTCCTCATTAGTCATGAAGTGATGATTGCCTGGATCGTTTTTGCACTGTTGAGATGATTCTTATAAATCATCAATTCTTATAAGGTGTAGATAGATAGAGAGATAGAGACTTTGTTGGAAATCTGTGAAATGGCTAGTGATTATGCATGAACTTGTTATCAGCATGTAAGCTAACTTGGATTCACAAACTTGGGATTCCCTTTAAAAGAAATAAAAAGTTTTGTACACTTTTTGAGCTTGAGGTCTCTACACAATCTGAACTGTCCAGCCTGATGTCTATCCTCCTCCTTCAGGTACAATCTCCCCTTTCAGCCAGCATCTCACCATGTGGTTAGTCCATACTGCTGCGTGCTGCCCCCCTACACTGACCTGGTGAGCCTGAAACCAGCCTGGCACATGCTGCAGCTGGCCTGGAACAGAGCGTGGTATTCTGGGATGGATGGACTCCTGGACGAGCTGAAGGGAAGCAGGAGCGAGGTTCCCAGGTAAGAAAGACCAGCATGTTTATATTGTCACTGTCTAGAGTATCATGTATAGTGTGTTTGTGTTCGTGTGTTGTGCATATGAGTGCTAGTGTGTGTTTGTGTTGTTTACAGTATATATGCCAGCTTGTCAGTGAAAATGAGTGTGTACATGTATCTCTTTGTCACTGCTACCATCTGATTCTGCATCTTGTTTACATTTCGGAAGAAGGACATACTGTGTACAGGTCAACACTTAAGACCCGTAGCATGAAAAATAACAATGGATATCAATGGACAGCTCTGACAAAATAGACGTCAGTCGTAATTCACAATCAACGGCGGAAAGGTTCAGTGCTGGTGTGCGGGGTTGCATTGAAAACAATGGAATAGAATGTTGGAAGAGGAGAGCTCAGCACTGTGTCGGAGCCGGTGTGCGGTGGCCTTTAGGCCTTTCGCCACAATCATCTCTCCCAAACTAAACCCTTCGCCAAACCCATCGTTCCTCCGACTGTCCTCACTGGGTCATATGTCCTTCTGCTGGGGCTCCCCAAAGTTAAAGAAGTCGTACAGTGTGTTTGTAATGAGCCGTCGCCAGGGAGAAGCCTCATAAGAGCAGCATCTGCTGCTAATCTGTCTTCATTTGCCACTGATGTGACGTAATATAAACAAATGGGCCTCGCTAGCATTCACTCTTTAATGCAATTAAGCCAAGAGAGCTCTCCAGACGCAGAAGGTCTCAACACGTTAGGCATTGTTTCCTGTCGAAAGTCATTAACAGCAGAGTGAGTGAAAGTGGGTCTTTTTTTTTTTTTTTTTTCCCTCTTCTTTTTTTTCTCTCTCCTGTTTGAAGCATTGAGGCTTCCTTCGTTGGAGAGACACTTATTTTTTGTTATCGTCTCCCACCGCGCACTAAAAGTTCAGGAGACATCTCTTTGAACCAGATTGTCTTTTTCTCCCCCCACTTCCCCCCGCTGTCTTATTCATGGAAGCTGCTACCATGGCAGACACCGTTGTTTTTATTTTGCAGCTGAGTGTTTTTAAATACGGATCGAGATTCTCTGGTGAAAAGCTTGTCTGTCTCTTTCATGATGAATTGCATTTTTTTGGGCATTTGTATGTGTGTGTCTGTGTTTGGGTCTGTCTGTCTGTCTCTCTCTCTCTCTCTGTCTCTCTCTCAGACAGACAGACAGACAGACAGACAGACAGAGACTCTCTCTCTCTCTCTCTCTCTCTCTCTCTCTCTCTCTCTCTCTCTCTCTCTCTCTCTCTCTCTCTCTCTCTCCCTGTTCTCTCTCTGAGAAAGAGAGGGAGAGAGAGCAAAAAAAGAGACCAAAAACTATTCAAGTCTGTGATTCTTCCGTGGGAAGTTTTCCAAAAGCGCTCATGTCAGCTCACTCAGATGTCTGACAAAAGAAAAAAAATCTTAAACAAAACAAAAAACAAATGCAAAAACATTACACAGAAAGAGGTGATTAAATTAGATCACTGCTGATCATTCTACCATCTTGAAAAAAAAAAAAACAGCACTGAAGGAGATCAATGCTGTGATCTGTCCATCGTCATTTTTTTTTTCCTTCTCTTCCTCCAAGGCTCCATGTCAGAAAAAAGAATGACACAGACACAGATCAATATTGTGATCAATTTTGTGGCCTTTCTTACGTTGCTCAGTCCTCCTTTGAGGTTTCAGTATCGAAAAAAGGGGAACCCCTCCCTTCAGTAAGAGGTCAATATCATTAGTTTGGTCCCTTAGGATTGTGCTCCATAATCATCTCTCCTGTTCCTGAAAGGGAGCATCACAAAAGAAAAGAAACACAGGGGGCGTTACAGACACACAGTTTAGTGCCAGACCTGAGTGAGTCAGCTCAGAGCATGTGGTGAAACCTCTTAACACATTTAGACCTAAAACGCTTGCTAGAAAGAACAGACAGAATAGACTTAAAGCGACATATGCGCTGATCCAGGTCTGAAGGGGTTAAACACACAGATGCTGCTCCAGGTTTTAATGGGTTAATAGACGAAAATAGAGTCTCGTTCTCTTGGCGACACTAAGCCACAGGGTAACCCACCCTCGCTTGTCACAACCATGTTCTGAAACACCCACCGCACCCCACCCCTACTCGTTGCCCTTTGGCTAAGTCATGTAATGCATGGGGAAAGAGTACCGTAAAAGACAGGGAAAGAATATTTGCTTCTTTATTTCAGTGTTTCAGAAACAGATTAGACTTTATTGAATTGTTCATTGCTCAGTTGATCATCTTGGTCATTCATCATTCCCTCTTTGCTCCCTAATCAAGGTAACATGGCAGCCCAGTGACGTTGATCATTCTGAGGGTATGGCAGGGCAAAAAAAAAAAAGGAAAAGAAAAGGCAAAAATAGATCATTTTGTCTTTACATTGTCCCTTCCTCATCAGTCATCACCAGCATTCCATGTTTCCCCTCAGGTTCCATGGTGACCTAGTGCTGTCGCCCACCCAGTGCACTCTGCTGCGGGTCAGCCACATCAGGCAAGGACTGCACGACTGTGTCCAGGCTGTGCTGACCGCCAGCTGTCACGGTCAGGCTGGGCTGGCCCTGGCCAGGATGAGGCTGTACCTGCTGACCGACCAGCTGGCCCTCAAACAGGGAGCCCACAGCAGCAGGGCCCTGCTCAGGGGCCTCAACTGGCACCAGGCCCTGGAGAGGTGAGACACTACTGGGCTTCAGAGACACTGGTTGGCTTGTGGCGCAATGCTCATTTGCGTCAAGTTTATTTGCTGTTGGTAATAGTCTAGGGTGAGAAGTGAAGCCATACTGCTATGCATATAGATTTGTTTTTTCTTGCAATATCTTGTCAAATTTATTATAGCTCTTACAGTAGTATATGTAAAAACAGATGAAAAGTGGTATCTTATGTGTATAGTCTCAGTATGGTCCATCGTCAAGTTAAGTAACGTTTAATATAGTTCCTTTTTAACAGATCAAAGGCTTATAACAGCCCCAACATGATGTGAGGATCATATTTTATGTATTTATTAATGTATTATAATATTAATTCATAGTTTGCTCATCGTTAAGTAATTACAATCACATTATGTTCAATTAAGTATACAGTAAATTGCACTGTAGTTTAAGTACCCTCTACCCAGGGGCCAATTGCGGTCCTTTGCTATCTTTCATATGGCCCACCATGAGGTCTAATAAAAAGTAATAGGCCTGTATCACATTCATCTAATATTATTATTATTAGCTGTAGTATACTTAAATTGGTTGAAAATTGGTGCTCTCAATTTCCATAGTCCCTTGGCAGCTTAGATTTTCAGCATATATGGGCAGATTGCAGGTATAACGTGGGCTGCTTTCCTCTCCGTGTGGCAGGTTCCTGCAGGTGCAGCCAGCCTGTGCTGAGGACGAGAGGCTCCTGGTGGAGATTGTGGCCTTCCTCAGCACCTACTTCAGCCAGCAGGGCGGCGACCCTGAGTCCCGCTCCGACCACCCTGACCTCCGCTGGATCCTCCAGCTGCTCCTCAAGCAGGTAGAGATAAGATACAACCACAGAGAGTAAAAGCAGAGCGAGAGGTCCGAACGTTTGTTATGCTCCGTGTGCTATTTTCACAATGGGGGGACAAGGGGACATCCACCTTTATGCAGACCATGGGTTTTCAAAAGGGGGTCTGTGGACCCCTGTTGGTCCTTGACGACATTCCAGGGGGTCCGTGACATGGGTTCCAGTTACAACTTAGCAGGATTGAACTTGATATTTGAAAACTTGATTGAGAAATAAGCACTCGCTGCATACTTTGCTAAATGTGGTGATCGCTGGCTAAAATGTCTCTTAGTATATAATTTCTTGCAATCTCTTTGTTTATAACACGCCCCTCCGCCCCAGGGGGTGGGCCACCGATGACTTCTTAGTCAGAATGTGGTCCCTGGGACTGAACCAGTTGAAAACCCCTGATGCAGACCAGAGTTGAGCTCCCATGCGCTCATATGAAAGATCGTTGAAAAGTTTACATTGTGACATAATGCACTTATGCAGAC
Source organism: Sardinella longiceps (assembly GCA_027497455.2). Classification (NCBI taxonomy): domain Eukaryota; kingdom Metazoa; phylum Chordata; class Actinopteri; order Clupeiformes; family Clupeidae; genus Sardinella; species Sardinella longiceps. The sequence continues at coordinate 4,448,956 of JAODXP020000027.1, forward strand.
TGGAATTATTCATATTAGCTCCCATTGAAACGTATTCCGTTGATCTGTCTTGGTCAGTGTTCCATGTTCTTTCATACATCGCCACAAAGGCATCACTGCACACTGAAGTTATTGCCTGTGGCTTTCATCACCCAGACACACTGTACTTGCTAGTGTGCACAACAAATAGTGCCATGATGCTATTATGCAAGTCACCATACAGCAAACTATACTACTTTGTATTTCATGAAGTCTATTCTGGGTGGCCAGCCCTGTGTAAATCACTTTGTATTTGGTGAGGAAAATCTACCATCACTTGGGTTATTTTGAATGGACGGTGCCACACAGTTGTTTTGTTATTTTGAATGGACTACAAAACATAGCTGGTTTGTCACTGCACTGTAAGCAAAGCAAAAGGCAGTGCTTCATCCAGCAAGCCTGTACTCACACCACAGGCAGTCAAGGGTTGATAGCTTTGTACTTTGGCCACAGCATGCATTGGGCAAAGCACACTGTTTTACTCCCATCGTTCTGTATGTGTGAGGGCATTCCCACTCCATCAAATCCCCCAGTCGTTCGGTTCGCCCCTACTCCCAGGCGGCTCACTTCACAACCCTGACGTGAGGAGCTTCACCCGTTGGGCTTTTTGATTACTCTGGGCACTCCCTGCCATCCTAAAACAATAAAGATGCCCAGTCTGCCGCTGTAATTGGGTTTGTGTATTAACACACACACACACACACACACACACACACACACACACACACACACACACACACCCCTCATGCAGCAGAGGCTGTTTACTTAATACACAAGGTGAATAAGTCACAACCAGAGAGCCATGCACATTAACATATCATTACAACAGAGAACAGGTTTTCTTAATTTTTTTTTTCCCCCTCTGTAATTTATTTATTGTCATTGCTTTGTTGTCTCTGTTTTCATTTCCCTGAGAAGTTTACCCTCTCTCTCTCTCTCTCTCTCTCTCTCTCTCTCTCTCTCTCTCTCTCTCTCTCTCTCTCTCTCTCTCTGGTGTTTGCGCTGTGTTGTAATGAGCCTCACCCTGCCTCATTAACACGTGTGCAGGGGCACGAGCAGAGGCACAGGCACAGGTGATGGAGATGCCTGGCAGGGATTATGCTGATTAGACCCTTTCAATGTTTTCTCTGGAATTTCTCAAGTGTTGCTTAAACATCTGCCTGTGCGTGTGTGCGTGCGTGCGTGCGTGCGTGCGTGCGTGCGTGCGTGCGTGCGTGCGTGCGTGCGTGTGTGTGTGTGTGTGTGTGTGTGTGTGTGTGGGTGGGTGGACTGGTGGGGGGAGTGTTTGTGCAAAAGAAGAAAAAAAAGATGTAGAAGCATGCATGTTTGTTTATTTAGCTCTGTGTGTGTTATCATGCATAGGCTGTATGTAAACATGTAAGTGGAAACAGCTGTTTCTTTTAAGATAAACACACACACACACACACACACACACACACACACACACACACACACACACACACACACACACACACACACACACACACATACACACACACACACACACACACTTACACACAGGCATACTGAAGCATACATATACATGTATGCACAAACACACAAACATCTTCTGCACACTTCTAACACCCACACCTTGACACACAAAGGAACATACCGGTACACTGATGGAAACATATAAGCATCTTCTGCATAGACACACACACACACACACACACACACATACACACAAACACAAGAACATGGAAAACGCACACAAACAGATGCACACATACATTATATTCATATTCACAAAGCACACAAATATTTGTGAGATATGATTGACAGTTCCTATCATTAGACGTATGTCTCTATGTATATCTTGTCTGTCTTTTGTGTGTCGGGTACGTATGTGCATTTGTAAGTATGTATTCATTATTGTGTATGACGCTGTGTCTGTGTTTGTGTGTTTGTGTGTTTGTGTGTTTGTGTGTGTGTGTGTGTGTGTGTGCGTTTGTGTGTGTGTCTGTGTGTGTGTGTGTGTGTGTGTGTGTATGTGGTTGTCATCAATGTCACCTCCTGTAGGAGCCCAGCACCTTGTTGAACCTTCTCCTACAGTCTGAGTCTGCGTCACACACACAGACGCGCGCCCGACCCTCGACGCACACACACGCCCGCACGGAGGGGGAGGGGCAGGAGGGAGAGGAGGCGCGGGCCATGTTGTCCCAGCGTCTACAGAGGGAGCTGACAGGCCTTCTCACCACCCTCATGCAACTCCTCCAGCACACCTGTGACAGGTAACACACACACACACACACACACACACACAGGGGATTGCTTCCCTTATTATCACCAGCACTGCCACCTCTTGTGTGGTGATCCATATATAGAGTCTTGGCCTTGTGTGAATCACTGGCGGTGAAGGCAAGGGGAGCTGGAGAGGAGAGAGCTCATTTGGAGAAAGTTTGCCTCTCGACTTCCCCTTTCCACCCCTCACTGTCTACCTCTTTCTCCATCTCTCTCTCTCTATTCCTGTTTTTTATGTCTCTTTTTGTTGCTCTCATGCTTTCTCTCTTTCCTTCTGTTGATTCTATTGCTTTAATTCATTTTTCTTCATTCTTTTTTTGTCAGTTTTTCCTACATACACTCTCTCTCACTTTCGCAGACACACACACACACACACACA
>JAODXP020000027.1:4456596-4461596 GCA_027497455.2 Sardinella longiceps
GTGTGTGTGTGTGTGTGTGTGTGTGTGTGTGTGTGTGTGTGTGTGTGTGCAGGACTGGATGTCCCACTGGTCTCTGTCTCAGGAGCAGAGGGCAGAGGAACAGACTGCAGCGCGCCTGGGCCTCACCTGGCTTATACCACTGTGGGTGGACAGAGACCCTGAGGTGAGCATCTCAGAACACACACATGTTCGACTTTACCCATATTGTAATAACTTTGGCCAGTGGTACAGTAGCTTGTCACTGTGGTTCAAGAGGTGAAGCAATGAAAGCATGCAGTTCTCTCTATAGCTTCTGCTATGCTATGAAGCTATCAGAAGGGAGGTTTTAGTAAAACTAACTAACTGTAAAGCTAACATTCTACAACCATTCCCTTGCTAAAGTATTGGAAGAGAATGCAAACCTTTTGCAATGGAATGGAAAATGTACCCACCCCAATTGACTTTCATACAGAGCCTAATGAACACACTTACCACACAACCTCAACACACTTTGCATGCACTCACTTATCTAAATGAACAACTTTGACATTTACTCACACACAAATGAAGTCACAAACAAATGCAAACACACCAATATGTCCACAGAGATTCCAAGATTCCACGGTACTACTACAGATAAACTGTGGTGCTAACAAGTTCACTCATACAATACAACTAATACATAACTCACATACATAACAGGCTCACTAATACATAACCATACACTCTCTCTCTCTCTCTCTCACACACACACACACACACACACACACACACACACACACACACACACGCGCACTGTTAGTAGCTTAAAGTTTGCTGTGGAGAACAAAACTTTTCCTGTCGTTCCCTAGTGTATAGTCCCTTTATAGAGCTGCAGTAATTTCGTCAGTCACAGTCTCTTATTAATGCTGAGCTCCATGTCCCTCCGCCGTACCTCCACCTATCCCCCCACCACCACCACCACCACCCCCCAATCCCCAATCCCCACTAGCGCTGTTCAGGCCACTTTTCAAACGCCCCCGTCTGATCACTGCACACTTAATAGCAAGGTGCCGTTTCAAACCACACAGTCATTAAAAGGGTCAAACACTGATTAGAACACCTGGAAGATTCAGGGGTCGTTTTTAATTATAATTTGGTATATGTGTCAAAAAAAAGAAAGTTTTTATTATTATAACACTGAAAAGTTTCACTTTCACTTGGCTAATATATTTGTCCTGCAGAGAATTTGTCGTAATCTCATGTCTACAAACTTTCACCTGTAGTTGTGTATTGTGTGAGGAACCCTTAGCTGCATCAAGCCTGCCACACACACACACACACACACACACACACACACACACACACACACACACACACACACACACACACATATATATTTAAATTGTTTTATTTGGATCTCAGTGCAGGATAAGGATCCAAATGGATGCTTGGATGTATAGCATAGCATTAAATAGGTCAAACATATCCTGTTGTGTGTAACTCATAGTTACAGTTTATGGGTATACATGGCATCATTATCCACAGTAGCAGTGAAACTTTTGTTCATTCGTCTTACTTAGTCCACACAATTGCAGACCCAGCAGGACAACTTTGTGCCCATGCCCAAGGCTCCCAAATACACCATCAGTTACTTTGCACTGAAAGCCCAAGTTTGTAATACTGTCAGCAAAGTGGCTGCTACTTCAGCGTGTGCATGCACACACACACGCACACACACACACACACACACACACACACACACACGCACACACACAGCGGCTGGACATCATCCAAAAAGACTATAAAACAAACACATAAATGGCGGAATGGCAAAAATGTTATTTACATACTTACATTTTTGTGTGTGTGTGTGTAGTAAGGACTTGCTTTTCTCTTTTTTTCTTTTCTCTGGACTTCATTCACTTTTCTTTACTTTCCTCTCTTGTCCCAGGTGCGCTTTGCCAGTCTTGGAGTGGGCTCAGCTCTGTCGTCGCTGGAGAGCGGTTGCCTGGCACTGGCGTCCAGCTGCCAGAACATCTCTGGGGGTCTGTGGGGGACTCTGCTCAACATTCTACTGGAGCCCAATGAGAGCAGCATGGTCCGCAGGGAGGTGGGAGACCTGTTACACACACACACACACACACACACACACACACACACACACACACACACACAGACACACACACACACACAGACACACACACACAGACACACACACACAGACACACACACACAGAAAATATGCACTACTCCGATATCTATTACTCTCTCTCTCACTCACTCACTCACTCACTCACTACTCACACGTGCAGAAGCTAAAAAATAATGTTTTATGCACATAGCATAACAAGCACTTAGCAAATAGTATCCATAGTATACTCCATATAGAGGTGCATGCACACATCCCCAGATGTGATTTTATTCAGCACCTTGTGTACTTTCAGTCAGTCGCAACTAGATGGCAGTGTTGCTGACTTTAACTTTTTTTCCCCACCCTCTTCACTCCCCTTCCTTCCTTCCTGCCTTCTCTCCTCAGGCTGCGTTTATCCTGCAGAACCTTCTAGTCATGCCCATGCCTGCCAACACGGAGGATGCCAAAGGCTGCGCCTGGCAGGTACTGTACTCAGCATGTGTGCAGTGAGGGGGCACCAGCCTTAAGAAAAGGGAATGTTTGATGAATGTGATTAAAATGGATGCCACAGGCCCCTGGCACCCGGTGCATTATTGACCAGAGGTAGTCGCTCCTGGCTGAAAAATTGATGACCCCCCCAACCCTCCTGTGAGACTAGGGAAATAACCCACTTTTTTTTTGGGGGGGGGGGGGGGGGATTCTGGGAGAAAAGCTGGAGCTGGAATAAGTTGTGTCCTAAACCATATTGAATGCCGCTATTGTTTTTGTGCCAGTCTTGCTGACATTAAGATGTAATTACTGTTAATTGATTATTCTGTTGGAGGAAAAAAAAAACAAACAGGCAAGACTTTTTCAGACCTTTCAGTTTCTCAGATTTTTTTTTTTTTTTTTTTTGACATGTGTTTTTATTGTCTTTTGTAAAGTATACATCAGATTACACTCCAACAGACTCTTAAAGACATATCAAAGACACAACAACCCATATCCCACCCACAACATCCCTTTGCCAAGAGAAAAATAATAAAATTAAAATAAATAAATAAAATAAAATAAATGAAAATAAAGAAGGGGGGGGGGGGCTCTATTCATGAATGTAGCGTGAGGTGAGTTTGTCAAAATAAGTGAGTAGAGGGTCCCAAGTTTTGAAAAATTTCTTGGTTGATCCTCTTAGGAAAAATTTAATCTTTTCAACTTTAAGAAACATCATCATATCAGATAGCCATACTGATGCTTTTGGTGGTGCTACTGATTTCCATTCCATTAGAATCCTTCTCCTCGCTATCAGAGTGGCAAAAGCAACAACTCCATAGTTTCTCAGATTTTGACCTGACTTTTCCTTCGGCAACTTTTATCAATGTATTTATTTCTTTATTATTTTGTTAAATGAGTGTATACTGTAAATATAAAGATTATATGATTTAGTCTTGAGATAACAATTTCTTCCATGTTAAATTGCCCAGTAGAAGTCTGTTGATAATGTGTCATGTGTTTTGCTCTGTCCCAGCACCCGTGTGTCCATGACGAGACGTCAGGTGTGTCCCTGGTGGGTCTGGCCGCCCTGCAGGCCCTGCTCTACCACTGCCAGTTCTTCCAGCACGCCACCCAAATGGCACAGACCTGCTACCGCGGACGCCATGCCTTTGACCTCGACTTCCCCCGGGCACCCAGTCATCACAGGGATGCAGCCGAAGGTACCCACAAAGCACAGCACTGTCCCAGCCAGGGTATTCGGCATAGTGTACTGTAGTTATAGTACTCAGATATTTAGATCCTGCTATAGTTAAAGCAACTATAATGGAGTAAATGAATCTGAATCTGTACCCCTGTTGTTTCACATTGCTAAGAGCTGTCGTTAGCTATGAGAATGACCGAATCTCGCAAAACGTATGCGGAAATGGTGAAACGGCACAGGCGGTGCCAAATGTGGCAGTATGAAAACGAAACCTAATAATTTCCATATGCCCGCATCTCTAAGCGTTGGCATGCGTTTCGCTATTTGGTGTGCCTTCCATGAAATTCGGTCATTCTCATTGCTATCGGCAGCACTTAGCAAGATGAAACAACAAGGATACAGGTTGATTCACTCTGGGTTATTCCTTTAAGATTGTTGTACATCTCCTCCTTGCTTGATACACATTCACACTTGAATGATGAACTTAAAGAATCCATCAATGCACAGGATCTTACAGAGTTAGCATGTTACAGCATTGTCACATATGTACCCACATCAAGAACTCTGTCCTGACTGGGGCTGTAAAACTGCAGAATGTTGGAGAAGCACGTGCTAGAATCTTTCTGCTGATCAGTTTGTTTACTTCTTGTGTCAAAAGGTGTGAGCTTTCAATGTAATTTCAGACTGTGTGTCTGAAAATAGTGGTTACATAATTCCAGCTTTAGCTGCCTGTCACACAGTGGTTTAAGGACAGGCCCATGAGAAACTAAGATGAAGTCTGAAAGTGAGTTGCCGACAGACTGGCATCTGACAATTTCCAACTTTCTCACATTTCTCCATCAGGTGTTGTTGTTGCTTCTAATTAGACTCAAGTCATTATCTTGACACAGGATTTTTTTATTTTTTTTTCCCCTCCTCCCCTATGAAGGAGTAAAGTTTTCCGTGCGGACTTGCTGACAGTCTGATAATGAGCTGTGCTAGTTATCACACTCATGCTCCTGACTGCTGTCACTCTCAGCCCATCGCCACTCAATCATAAAGCGCTCAATCCCGCTCTCGCTGCCGTCCGTGTAAACACGCGGCGTGTCATCTGTCCGGCCCCCCTCAAGGTAGCGCACAGGCGTCAGGTTGAGTTTATGGTGACGGTGTTGTTTATTTGTTGTTTGTTTGTTTGTTTGTGTGTTTGCTTGTGTGTGTGTCTGTTGTTGATCTGTGGCAGATCTGAGTGACTCGCTG
>JAODXP020000027.1:4466596-4469096 GCA_027497455.2 Sardinella longiceps
CACGTTAATGTATTATGCAGCAGCCTCCGTTTGTGTTTCTTTCTCTCTTAACCTTTTTTTCTTCTCTTTCCTCTCATATTTTTCCTTTCTCTCACTTTCATTTTCTCACCTTTTAAATCTTAACTTTCCTTTTCTCACTGTGCCCTGCCTTCTCTCGCTCTTATCCCCCCCCCCACAATGTTTTTCCCCTCGTGTTCTATCCCTCTTTCGTTCTCTCTTCTTCTTTTCTTTTTCACACCTTGTTCACTCGTCTCTCCCACTCTCTCAATCCCACCCCACCCTACTGGCTTCTCTCTCTCTCTCTCTCTCTCTCTCTCTCTCTCTCTCTCTCTCTCTCTCTCTCTCCCTCCTTCTTTGTTTCTTCCTCACTTCCTCTATCCTCCTTCCTTTTTTTCTTTCGCTCCCTCTCCCCCTCTCTCTCCTTCCCTCACCTTCCTCCCTCCCCCTCTGACTCCCTCTTCATTCCCCTCCATCTCGCTCCATTTCTCTCCCACTCCTTCCCTCCCACTCTCTCCCTCTCTTTCTCTCTCTCTCTCTCTCTCTCTCTCTCTCTCTCGCCTCTCTCTCTCTCTCTCTCTCTCTCTCTCTCTCTCTCTCTCTCTCTCTCTCAGGTGTGTTCTCTGCTCCAGTATGTGGGGGTGTTCTGTGAGCTGCTGCAGTCGGTGGCCTCCCTGCAGGCAGAGCTCATCCCTCAGCTGGACTTCCTCAAGCCTCTGCTCAGCCACATCTTCACACTCCTCACGCTCAGCCCAGCACACCTGGGTAACCACCCCACACACACACACACACACAGACACACATATCACACACACACACACACACACACACACACACATTGCATACACGCACATTGCACAGACACACACGCACACAAACACACACACACACACACACACACACACACACACACACACACGCCACACAAACTGCTGTTCTGAAATTTGTGAAACTTAAAGCCTCTTGAAGCTTATTGCTTAAATGGTGCACTTTCCACTACATAAAGTTTTTTTTTTTCTTTTTCATGATGCGAAGAATGTAGTGATTTCCTGTGCTGCTGCCTGTCAGGTTTTCACACCTTTGCTTGCGTGCTGAGGCCAGTATTGTCAGTCTGTGTTTATGTCACTATGGTGTTTAAATGTGTTACAATTGGAAATATACAGTCATAGCCAGTGTGAGATTGGTTAGCACTAAAAAAAGACAGGGGGACCGGAAGGAGAAGTAAAAAGAGAAGCGCTATCAGGACAACTTCTAGGCAGACTGAGTTGTTACTGAAAGTGGTGTTGGTGGGCTATCGGGAGACTAGTCATCTGGTGAAGCGAACCTAGTGACAAGAGCACATCATTCTATAGGAGATCATATCTAGTTGCTGAACACAGGGGTTCTCCAGTGCCTTGACTTATCTCCCAACCCTAAGGAGAAATACATTGTAAAATGTCAGCAGACTACCTTCTCATGAAATCATGATGCACATGCACATACACTCACACACACATACAGTGTACACACACACACAGATGCATTCTGATTTAGTAAGTAATGTTTAGCAAGCTGCAGTTAATACATAGGGAAGGGCAACGTTTTTGTGGGTGTATGTGTGTTTTTGTGGGTGTGGTTTTATTTATTTATTTATTCATTCATTTTTGAGCAAATGATCCAAGGTTTAGACACTGTGTGGTTACATTCAGGACATTACTGTAATTTCCCCCCAATAATTGGCTGATTGATTCCCCCACTCTCAACCTTAAGTGGAAAATGGCTGAAGTGCATCTTTCAGGTATACAGGTGGTTTCTGTCTAGTTTCTCACTGCCACTGCAAAGTACTGTACTTCAGGTAAACAATGTCATGTCAGTGTAATGTGCTGATGTTGTGGTGATGAAGTGCATCTTAATATTGAAGTGTGTGTGTGTGTGTGTGTGTGTCAGACTCACGGACAGGAGGGGCTCTGCGTCACACCTGGGCCGTGTTGTTGACGCTTCTGGCCACTCTGCTGCGCAGGAGCGCTAGCACACTCTACCCATCTGTTGCCACGGCGATGCACAGACACTGGCACACATTTTCAGGTAGGAAGCCCGTGGATTAGCATTAGGTTCTGCGTGCGTGTGTGTGTGTGTGAGAGAGAGAGAGAGAGAGAGTGTTCACAAGATGGACTTTTTTTGTGTGTTTGTGTTCGAGTGTAGATTAGAATTGGTATTTTGGTCCAGATGGATATCTACCTCTGGACGGTTGTATCCATATATTATATGCACACCTAGTGAGTTTGGGTGCGTGCATCTGAGTGCATGTAAGTGTGTGTGTGTGCGTGTGTGTGCGCGTGCGCGTCTGGTAGACAGGCTGTGCCCAGCAGGAGCTGAGGGAGGCCACTAGCGGCGGGCTGTGATGAGCTCTGTTTAAGACTAATGATGGATTTGTCAGCTCGTGTCAGGCCGGGGAGGGGGGCCTGACTGATGCCTCCGCTGCACCAGAGCAGCTTGGCAAGCCCACACACACACACACACACAC
>JAODXP020000027.1:4476596-4499096 GCA_027497455.2 Sardinella longiceps
CCTCTCTCTCTCTCTCTCTGTCTCTCCTTCTCTCTCTCTCTCTCTCTCTCTCTGTCTCTCTCTCTCTCTCTCTCTCTCTCTCTCTCTCTCTCTCTCTCTCTCTCTCTCTCTCTCTCTCTCTCTCTCTCTGTCTCTCTCTCTCTCTCTCAGTCCAAACAGTATTGGCTTTGTCTCTTGTGCTAGGTCTTTGACTGGGCCTGGCTCCATGTCTCCCTCATACTGAGTCAACAGTGGTGATGTGACATGGAGGAGGCGAGCATGGACACTTCCATCTGAGCTCATCCCCTTGTGGGGTGTGGAGGCTAACTGAAACCCACCTACCTGTAGCATCGTGCTCCATCTTTTTTCTGTCTGTATGGGATAAACATGTTTTTAAAAATGACCATGGCGACAGGATGTGCATTTATTTGTCTCCTTTCAGACTTCACTTCTCACCTCTCTCTCTCTCTCTCTCTCTCTCTCTCTCTCTCTCTCTCTCTCTCTCTCTCTCTCTCTCTCACAGTCTTTGGTATTTTTAAGGGTTAGGTTTCGGGTAAGGGTTAAGGTAGTGCCTTTTAGGCTGTGCTGCTTGGAAGGTGTCGTTTGGGGGAAAAAACACCATTGAGCCTCACTCACACTTTCTATTTCTCTCTCTCTCTCTCTCTGATCTGTGTTTCAGAGAAGACGGTTGGTCTGCTTGTGTCCTGTCTGGACAGCGACTTCCTGGATGTGCGTGCCATTGGTGCCTCAGCTCTGTGGGCACTTCTGCACAGCTATCAGAAGGTACAATAGCTCTGCGCCCACGCTTGTATTGCTGTCTGACACTCAGTGTCTAAAATAAGAGTGGCCTTAGAGGTGCAGTCCAAGATTCTGCGACGGTTCACTTTTCTCTTGACCGTTCAATTAATTAGTTGCTCTTAACCGCTCTTTCGCTGTCCATTTAATGTGTGCCCAGAAGACAAAAAAAATAAATAAAGAGAAATAAGTGTGTAAGTGCAAACTGTAAGTGGTAATGAAATTATATATAAGTGGCACAGACTAAGCCACAAACACATCAGCACACTCTCAGAGGAAATGGTACAGTTTGATTGCTGATCCCCAGAATCAGCAACCTTTCCCCAGAATCACAGACTGCATCTCTAATGTCTGTTGAGACCAGAGAAAAAAGCAAGTAAGATGTATTATCCATTTAGAGTGCTGCCTGGCAGCTAAGATAAGTGTAGACCGCCTTGTCTTGTTCTCTTTTTGAAGCCTGTATTTCTTACGGAAACTGCATCTCTAATCTCTTAACAAAGGCCAAGGTGGCTTTGAAGTACCCCTCCTTCAGACTTAAGGTCGATGAGGCATACTCGGCAGCAAAAAAAGGTATGAATTCATTCAGTTTGATCATGCAGTACAGTATATTTTCACCAGTAGAAGCTATTGTTTCTGTATTGTCTGCTTGTATAATGGATAGTGTAATCATTGCGTATCCATTGTTAAATTGTAAAGTTCGTTTGGTTTTCTGTACAGATGCTGAGCTGAAACAGAGTGAGCCCCTGAATTCATACCTCTTGAAGTGCCTGGAAAATCTCAAACAAATTCTGAATGTCTGACAAAAAATGGCCTTTGTAAATTATATTTATGGATAACTTATTTTTGTAATATTGTTATAAAAATATTTCAACATGACCTGTAATTTTATAAGAAAAACAATCTCTTATGATGTGTTTGTATTAATTTGAGACATGCGGTTTTCATTTTGACATCTCAATAAAAGTGGAACTGAGTGGAACTGTCTGAGTTAGTGTATAACTTTTGTTGTTGAATCAAACAAATACATTTAGATTAGATTTGATTACATTTATATTTTATCAAGTTCAAGTCCTGCTGACCTCTCTTGTGCCACCCATTTGCTAGACAGATGAAAATGTTCTTTAACTTTCTAATCCACCATAATTAAAGAACAGAGTCCTTGTATAAAAGTCTCATTTCAACAGCTCTGTGGCTCATTTTTGTGCAAGTAAAAGTAGAAAATCTCTAGTGAATCCAGCTCATTTCGTTTCACGTTTACTATTTTGTCTTCTTATAAACTTCTGCAGTGATGGATAGATATTGCACATCCTTCATATTGCTCATTTGGTTGCTTCATTGGATTTAGGTAAACAAACCCTGCAATAAACTGACACTTGCTCTGAGCACATTTTCACCTACAGTGTTGTATTTACACAAGCCAATGGAGAACAGTGTTTTGAGGCTTTGTTGAGACTAAGGCCTCCCCCTAGAGATGTTTTTTTCTGCCCCCTGCAAGTGCATGCAAACAGGAAGCCGTAGTCTCGTCACTCCTCAGTCAATGCAGTATTCATTCTTGCCCAGAAGGCTAAGATGGAGGCTGTACAAAGGGATTACTGGTACTCACTGGCACTTCTGACTTTTCTCATTATCCTCAAAGGTACAGTGCTTATTGATTCTCATCATTCTTAAACATAGAAAATGCATGGTTTGGTACTTATAGGGCTGACGACTTACTATTGTTTTGTTTAAAAAAGGATTTAAGAAACCTCACCCAAGTGGGTTATCTCTGAAGTAATGAAAAATATTAAAACTGTTAAAAGTACGGTATTTATTAAAACATAGATTAAATAGATTTTTTTTCTTCTTCTTTGAGCCCATTTGGGTGTAGGCCTACTGTAATGGCACATTGCAGAACTTTATGTATAGTCTGTCAAAAATGACAAATACAATATTTACGCCCAAAAGCTTTTTTGTTAAATCTCAAAAAAATGTCTTAAGTGTGCTTGAGCCGTATAAACAAGTAAATTCTGTTGAAATGGCAGCATTTTTGGAATTTGTTTCAAATTATTTAAAATCACTGTTATTTGCCATGGTTAGTCATTTTCAATTCTTAAGCCCCACAGTGTGATTTCATTTGCACTGATTTCTTGTGATGATTCTCAGAGTACTCATGTTGTCTCTTCTCGTATGATTTGGTAATCCAGCCTCTCTTCAGAAGAGTGGCGACGAAACCGTAAGACTGGAGGATGGGATGGTCCTGGACTGTATGTGTCCCTGGGATGGGAACCTCAGTATGGTCTCCTGGACTAAGGTACCTGACAGGAACCCTATAGCCGTTTATCATCCACGTTTTGGAGCCAACCTTGCAGTGGGCTACAATGACAGGTTGGAGTTCTTGAAAAGAACTACTATGGATGGCAGCCTCTTATTTGTTAATGTCACAGAAGAGGATGCTGGTCTCTACCATTGCTCCATGCAGACCTTCCCCCTTGGGACATGGACCAGAGATGTTCAGGTGATCAAAGAGAGTAAGTCACGGTCCTTCTGTTACTGGAGACGATATGTTTCCATTATCACTCTTAAACAGTGATTGGAGGTTGCCTCATGTAGAGTATGCATGTCTCAAGTGTTGTCCATTGTTTGTGAGACTGCAAAGGGACACACTCAAGTTCTGAACAAAAGTTCCTTGTTACTTAAGTTAAGTGGAACTGCAATAACTTTGTTTGGTTACAAGACAAGAGGTTGTTTTAATTTATCTTGCTTCTATGTATTTTTTTCAGATTCTTTAGGCCTTCACGTTGTTTACATTAAGCTTGACAGCAAAAAGAAAAAAAATAGACCACTTGCATAGAAATAATTTGCATAATTCTTGGAATTCCTAGAAAAGCCCACCTTATGAGTAATTCTCTCTCTGTCATGCACTTGAAACTGAAATGTCTTGTTTTGTTCTTCAATGTTTACAGATTTTTTGCCGCATTCAGAGGTGTCTTTGATGGTGGGGGAAAATTTGACTGTGGTATGCCCCCGCTACAATCATACTGTCAGTCAAGTCCTCATTAAGAAGGACGACGAGGAGGACATCATTGGCAGGTGTATACAGCAGGGTGGCCCGTTTGTTTTGAAGGACCAGCATGAGACCATAAGGGTCAATTGCGCTGATCCTATTTTTGGTGTGACCTTTGAACTCACCAATGTAGTCAAGGCAGATGAGGGCCGGTACCGGTGTTTGATAAGCTCAGAATACGGCGTTGAAATCTTCACATATGAAGTGACTGTCCGCACCAATGGTAAGTGTCTCGGCTTGAACGGCCATTTGATCTAAGGCCTTTAATTTGCTTTCAGACATTTACAGTGCATTGTGCTCTCAATGATGTCGTAATGCCTGCACCAAACAAGCTCTCTAGACAAATGCATAAAAAATAGCGCATTGGATTAAAAATAGCACATTGAGATCACAGAAATAGAATGCAATTTATGACCCACAAGTCCTCTGGTCGCGGGTGAGAACTGAGTGTTCTCAGCGAGTGGCTGAGGTTAGACGGATGCTAACTGTGATGAATTCAATTAGCTAAATCTAAAGTGAATGTTGAAAGATGAAGAGACACTTTTGGAGCACAATTGATGCAAGAACAGTGAGAGGGATCGTCGGAGGAGTAAAGGTATGTCACATGAATGTTATAGATGTTTTTTTTTATATATTTGTGGATTAGTCTTGGAAAGGAGTAAGCTGAGCCCTGCTAGTAACAGAGAGACACAAGCTTTATAGAAACATACAGTATTAGATCCCACAAACCTTTGTAGCATAGTTATAGGATATCTCCATCAACTAGCTAGTGCTAATAGTCACATGTTACTTCAATTCTTTTTATGACATTTATAACTTATATGTTCACATTTCAGTTCTAGTTTGCTGTAACAGATTTCTTTTGTTGATTGATTTAAATTGATTTATGCTTTGTTTTGTTTTCCTTCATATTAATTCAGTATATAATTTAAAGTATTTTATTTTAGTTTTATGTTAAATAGACAAAACCTTAGTGCATGCCTGGTTAACTAGAAATCCCTGGGGGCAAAGGATAGCTTGAAGAAACCTGTTAAAATGACCTCCAACCTTTCTGTCTTCAGATGAACTTGACACACCCACCTCTGATCCCGAGGAAACGGCTGGGTCTTCCCCAACACTTGATGAAGGACAGGCGCTAGAAGGTAATCTTGTTATTGGATATTAGTCCATAGAAGCATTCTTCTTCTGCTTTATTTCAGATTGTTTTGTTAAGTAGTCTGTTTGCCCTGTGTAGATGTGGATCCTGCTGAGGGAGTACCCATCACTGATTTGTCTGCCTCAGATGCTGCATATGGCGTGACTGATTCTATAGGTGATTATCACTACACATCATCAGTATCCTCTCTCTTCTTCTTCTCCATCATCATCATCATCATCATCATCATCATCACACCATCACACCATTATTCATCTTTGATTTAATAGTCAAACACATCGTACAATTCCAGTTATCAATCCCTGTTGATCAACATCAACACTATCATACCTAATCCTCATGCCTCACCTCCATCAATTAACAGCCATCCTGGATCTGCCTACAGTAGTATTCCCCTGGATACATGTGATGTGAAAATGCAGACTAATTTTTATCCTATGGAATCCAGCTCCAACTGAGGGAATGTTTACAGCTGATTCTGCTCCTTCAGACACAACTAACCCTGTGCATCATCCTACAGGTGTGTAATTAGAATGATTCAAATTCTAAATGTTTTAATAATTAGGAGTAGTAGTATTAGTAGAAGCGGTAGATATATGGAAATAATGTTAATTTCAACTTGCATTTGTTTATGCATAGTAATCTTTGTTCACTCCTATGTGAATCTAGGTCCAGTTGAGGGAATGGCGATCACAGAACTGGTTTCAGTCAAAGTCATAACTATGACACATCCACTAGGTTAGTCATAGCAGCCATTGATTTTGCGGTTATAGCTGATAACGATCTCGCTCGTTTGATACATGATTGTGATGTAAATTCAGCCCCTACTAAGGGAATGTGACACACTGAAATGGTTTCCTCAGTTACATGAACAGACTTTTTGCCTCATGTCCAAGTTTGTTGTAGTTGTAAGTGTATTCCAATCATCGACTGCTTAAGCACTTCTTGAATTTCCCCCACTTTGTATAATCTGTAGTTACAATCAATGTTTTCCCCAATGTGTTAATCTAGCTCCATCTGAGGGAACTCCTTCAGCAGAATCAGCTCCTTCAGTCATAGCCACCACTGTGCCTCATCCTCCAGGTTAGCTACTGTGCAATAGCAATGCTACTATTGATAGTTGTAGTGAGTGTTTGTATTGTTTCAAATTGCAAACTAATATGTTTGTGATGTAGATCCAGGTTTAACTGATGGCATGTCGACCACTAACATGGTTGCTGCAGTCATAACCAGCATTGGGTCTCATCTCCCAGGTTAGTAGTACTTCAGGGCTATGAGAAGAGTTACAAACCCACTAATGGGTTTCAACCGTTTTTCACTCTTTTTGGGGGCAAGCAGTAAAGCTGTGTAGGCATTCACTGACTTTATCATTTCTTTTTACTGAGCAAATTTAATTGGGATAAAGCAGCATAGGTGTATTGACCCAAACTGTCTTTTTGTCCTCTCTTACTAATAATCATTTATAGCATCTGTTATGGGTGCCTACTGCAAAGCATGTAGCAAAATGTTTTTAGATAGTGACTGTAAACAAAGCGTCTTTTTACACTTGTCATTTGCTTGCATGTCAAGCAGTTTAGGAGCACTAATGGGTTGCAAATGGATGTGTGTTAATTAATGCCTCTGACGCAAAAACATTGGATTTCTTGGCTCCAGCAAAGTTCAACACACTTTGTGTCAATTTCCTTCCATTTCTGAGCTGCTCATTTTGCAGAATAATAGCCTTGTTTTCTTGGCAAAGCTTCTGGCAGAAAAATACAATCTGCCAAATCAAGGGAAGAGGCCAAAAAGAAAACCGTTAATGTCTGCAAGAGGATTAGCAAAAAATATGGGCAGAACAAGACATGTTGAGGTGAAGAGAATAAACGGAAAACGAAACAATCCTGGAAAATGAAACAATCCTGGAGAACTGCATTGCAGGATTCGAAAGTTTGGAACGGATCTGCTGAATGACTAGCCCTACAGTTGGAGTAGGAGAACGCTATTGGTTCATGGATCATCATGGTGTCTTCTTCTGCTCAGAACGCTGCCGGTTCCCACCCCAGAAAGGTCCCTGTAGGGGCTCCTTCCCTGCCTTCTACTATGATGTCACCACTCAGAGCTGTGAGAGCTTCATCTATGGTGGATGTCGGGGCAATTCCAATAACTTTCTGACTCGAGAGGGGTGTGACTCAGCATGCAGAAGTGGATCTGGTGAGTGTCTCTCACTACTGCATATGCAGTAGTGGCAAATTGTGGACAAGGGGATAGGGCGTTAGATACTTCGACCAGGCAACTTTTAAGACATGATTTATGATTTGCACTGGTTTGCATTAGGGAACCAATTCTGTCTTGGGGTTCAGTGTGGTTTCATTTGATCTCATGTATTGCAAATGAAGTGCAGATTGTGCGTTTTGGTGCTTATGTTCTGGTAATAGAGGAGTTTGTCTTTTTCCAGTTTCACAGTAGATGTACAACGCAGCACTTGGCCCTTGTTCTCTAATACCCTTTTTTATACCGCACAGTTACATTGAAGCTAAGTTGTGATACTTGCTTGAAGTATTTCAACAGATAAACTTGGTCTTCCAGATGAATATAAAGAGCAAAGGTTCCTACAACAAATTCTACCTTGAGCACTGTATCAATATCAATAGAAACTTTAACTCTAAAAAAAAGTCCTCTAATGTCCCGTAATAAACCACCGATTTGCTTTTTACCTTTTTTCTTCTTCTGCCATTGGAGTCCATGGCTAGCCTGATACGTCAAGCACATTCCCATTGTTTCACTTTCAAATCTTTTGGGATACTTTCTGCTTCAACTAATCGCTGATGTTTGGTCCTGAGCTGAAACGATATCATTACTTTCAGCCCTCCCTCTGTTCACTGATTAGCCCGCACAGCTCTGAGTTGGTGGACGTCTAAGCCTTTGGATTGACCTCGGACATACTGGTGGAGTTAAATGGAAAATCGTGCGGAAACACTAGGCGCCCTTTGCCTGCCAAGTCTGTGGCGTCTCCTAGAACTGTTTTGTAAAGGTTTCGAGATTTGGCAAACTAAAAATGAATTTGCTTCACCGCATATGTTTACAAATTGAATGGTCTCTTGCCACCGAAGTGGAAGAAGTGTCTACAGATGTTTACGGTCTTCAAAAACTTAAGGAACTGCTGGATGCTTTGAAGAGATCCCCATGTCACCTCTTACCTCCTTCCTAGAATCCTTAAAATTCTGAAATCCTTGAAATCTAAAAAGGGGACATTTGGCACCTACACTAATGTAATGCAAAATTGGGCACAGTCAGGAAGCTTGAAAGACTTTCAGTGGCCACAAACCTTATAGAGCCATATTTAGCAAAAATGAAGTCATCAGGTGTAATATCTCATTTCAAAGCCATTTCTTTCTTACAGCTTTTGAAAAAAGAGGCAAGGTCATATATTGGCTAATCTTTGATCAACTGAGTGTATTCAGCTACAGTATGGCCATGAAACAAAATAACTTAAGATACTCTAGCTATGCCCTGCTGGTCTGGCCCCCAACACTACTGGACACTATATTTTGATCTTTGTACTGTAGACATTGTAGTTTATGTAGTGATAATTATGTTGTGGTACATAATATTATTTATTCTATTATGTAAACTTATGTGTTTTTTCACCATGTGCTGTACATGTAGGTCCATCTGAAGGAATATCTGAGTCGGCCACTGAAATGACTTTATCAGTCATACCTACCACTTTGGCCCATCCTGCAGGTTATAAGTAGTTGTAATGCTTGTTGTAGTACTGGCAGTTGTGGTTGTTGTCGTCATTGTCCTTACTTTGTTCCCAGTGTTGTCATTGTCATCAGTGTTCTGGTGTTGTTGTCAGTGTGTTATTGTCCGTGTGTTAATCATTGTCATGTGTTGTTGTTGTTGTTGTTGTTGTTGTTGTAGTCTTAGTATATGGACTTACACATTGTCCAACAGAATATAGAAAAATGAAAAATGTGTTTTCCTCTTGTACATTCAGATACATCTGAGGGAATATCTTCCACTGAAGCCCCACCCTCTGTCATAGATACCACAGCACCACCACCCTCAGGTTACCACTAGTAGTAGTAGTTTTTGACTTGTCATGGTGGATGTAGTATTTAATATTAATGTGTTTGTTGTTGATGATCTGTTCATCATTGTCATTTAAGTTTTTTTGTTTAGCTTTTATATTGCTGTTTTCAAATGTTCTTGTTTTGTCTGTGTTTTTTGTAGCAAGTTGAGTTAGTCTTTGTATACAGAATATTTTGTAAAATTGTTAAATTAGTGTTTTCTCTGTGTGAATCCAGCTCCTTCTGAGGGACCGTCTACCACAGACTTGGCTCCCTCAGTTGTAGAAATCACTGTGCCTCCACCAGGTTAGCAGCAGCAGCAAATTGTTGTCTTTGTTGGTGTAGATGCTTCCTTTGTGTCTGCTGCAATCATTGTCGTTGTTGCTGGTCATTTTTGTCGTTTTGCCGCCATTGCCGTTGTTTCATTGTTGCTTGCTGTTGTCGTTGTTGTTGTCTTCATCTGCGTCTTTGTCTTTGTTGTCGTCGTTGTGAGTGGATTCCCATTCTATATTATGTGTGGATAAATTTATTTATTTATTTATTTTTTTTACCCAATCCAGCTCCATCTGAGAAAGCATCTGCCACTGAATCAGTTGCCTCAATGGAAGCTACTACTGTGCCCCTTCCTCCAGGTCAGCAATAATAGTCAAATGCATAGCACTAGGGACAGCAATACAGTTCTACAACAGTACATTTCAGGTTACTGTATGCTACAAGTGTAATGTAAGATGTTCTGTGTTTATTACATGAATCCAGAGCCATCAGAGGGCACTGAACCACCTCCCTCAGACAAAGATGCCACTGATCCCCCTCCCTCAGGTCTGTACAGATCACAGAGAGAGATGCTATCTGTGAAATTAACCCTGTTATTTGTGACTAACCTTAAATTGGCTATAGTATAGGCTATACCTATTATTTGTGGCAGTAGCAGTAGTAATGATGATAGTCCATGATGGTCATAAATGGTAGTATGCAATATGTACTCTACTGTATAAATGTTTTTTTGTGCTTGTTTTGTTTTAAGTGTGGGATCGTCTTGTTGGTAAGAGCAGCCGTTTGTGTACTTCATGTGTTGTGGAATTTGTTTTTAAAACCTAAACTCACAATAAAAGTACTGATTGACACATTTTCTTTGTGTATTTTTCAATTAGTGTGTGTGTGTGTTTTAGTTGTTTCTACTGCTTTGCGTAATCACTGCTTTGTTGTCACCTCAATTGTAATCTAACAATGCTAACAATCATGCTTAATCACAAATATCTTGTTCACATAATCCATAATTATACTCAAGTTTGATGCTATTCAAGTATTAGATTTCTCTATTGCAATTGCTTTCTTGAAAAAAGTCTAACTTTAGGACCAACCTTCCACCTTTCCTTCTTATTAGCGATCATTTACACTTCAATTTGAAGGACTTTGGAGTCAGATAGCATAGAGCCCAAAGCCTACACCCCCATGATAAAGTACAAGGCACTAGCAAGGGACTTTGAGGACACCTTGAGCTGAACCCAATTCTAAGAATGGATCCATCTGTTAGTAGCCAGCTGGTCTAGGGAAAGGCTGTAGAGGGATGTTAGTGTCTTCTCTCTCTCCAATTCTGTCTCTCTGGGTTGAGCCTCCACACACACACACACACACACACACACACACACACACACACACACAGCTTTGAGTAGGGTTCTGTGTGCACAGTGCATTACCCTGTTCAAAAAAATACCATACTCAAAAGCACATTAGTTTAATGCTGACTAAAATAGAATTATGTTCATGTGCAATTCTCATTTTCAAAACCCAATGAGTTAAGTCTGCCTCAGAAAATTCTTAGAACTTTGTAAATTAAGGATTTACAGTATATGTGGCTCCTTAAATAGAAACCTATAACTGAACGTCTCTTGCCTACCTGTTTAAACAGTTATCTTCTGTCTCTGTCAATCTGTAATTTATTCTTCTACGTCTTCCTCACTCTCCCTCCCATTTGCCTTGTTATGAAGATAAATATTTGATGAATATTTAAGTATTGCGCCACCATTCCCTTGAAAGCTTTCTTGGAGCCCAAGACTCCATTAAACCAACTAACCAACTGTAAAAAAACAAACAAACAAAAAAAAAAAAAACAAAGAAGAATATTTGTCAAGTGTATGTTTTGAATTCTCTCCTCCCTTCTGCATTATTTACTGTAGCCAAATGAAAGTGAGAGGCTTTAACAAACAAAAAAGCAGGCCTAAACATGGATTATCATTGATGGAAGCTTTAAACATAAACATACACACAAAGAGGGCTTGGCATACAAATAGAATGATAGCACTTAAGAATAATTAATTAGATTATTAAAAGACCTGGTGCATCAGTGTATTTAAGACCCATATAATAACAATGATTTTTATAGCAGACAAAGACTGTTGTTAGCTTTTCTTTATGGTTGAGTAATTTTATTAACTTTGCAGTAATTCACTGTGTCCTAGACTGAAATGCAAGGCAAACAATCTCATAACTCTTTTGTGAATACTTTGAAAAGACATAAATGTTTTGTAAAGCTGATGGAGTTTTGGGGCTGTGATCTAAAGTAGCTGACTGTTAGCAGTTATTTGTAAGTTTGTTTATAAATTGAAAAAGTAGTGTTTGAATAGTGAGTAGCAGGCTTGTTCAACATAGTTTGTACTACAATTTGACACATTTTGTCCTGAATGTGCAAAATGTTTTTTGCTTCCACTGAATTCACTATGCAACACCATATGTACAGTAGATATAGGCAAGATAGGAAATGGTGAAACCACGAATCGGAGACCAAAGGCATTACAACCATGGCTGCTCAAATGTTTAGTTGTCTTGTTTCTGGTTTTCCTTAGAAAACGTGTTAATTGCAGTTGTGTTTGGCATTGCAGATATTTGGGGGTGGTTTATGGATCTTCCTGAAGAGTACCGGATCTATATCTATGCTGGAGCCGGTGCAGCTGGGGTTCTTCTCCTGCTGATCATCATCATTCTCATCTGCTGCTACAGGTAGGCTAATCTATTAGCCTCGCTAACGGCTTCAGAGGCACTACACACACACACCTGACCTGGTGTCTGTCAAACTCCAGTGCAATTTATGGCTTTCAAACTACCACTACCCCAGAAAAAAAACAATATATTATGTTAATGTGTAATAACAATCATGTTTGTGTAAAAGAATAAGCACAATAGCACAATAACCATAAACTTTGCAATTAATTTAATTAATGAATAGTAAACAAAGTTTGTTCTTTTGTGTTATGTATATTTCAAATACCCCGCACACCCCACAAAATGAACAAAAGCAACTTCATAAAATCCACTCTGTGTGTAAGGTAATATGAGTAGAACCCCGGCCTAATAAAATGTAAATTTCTTAAACTGTGAAGACAAAATCCCATGTGCATAGCCTAGAGTGGGGTATCATCTTACCAAGGCTGCAAAATAATGGTTGTTTTTTAAGGATGGTCGGGGGGTGGGAGGGGGTGTGTATGCTCTAGCTGGATGCTTCTCAGAGACATTCTTCATCTGCTGCCCCCACACCATATGTCTGAAATACAGCCCAGCTACCAGCAGTCACTTCACTTTTTACCTTTCTCTCTCTCTCTCTCTCTCTCTCTCTCTCTCTCTCTCTCTCTCTCTCTCTCTCTCTCTCTCTCATCTCACTCTCTCTCTCTCTCTCTCTCTCTCCTGTCTGTCTGTTGGTCTATCTAACTGTGTGTGTGTGTGTGTGTGTGTGTGTGTGTGTGTGTGTATGTGTGCGTGTGCGTGTGTGTGTGCACGTACGTGCGTGTGTGTGTGTGTGTGTGTGTGTGTGTGTGTGCACGTACTGTACGTGCGTGTGTGTGCACGTACTGTACGTGCGTGTGTGTTTGTGCACGTACGTGCATGTGTGTGTGTGCACGTACGTGCTTGTGTGCTTTTTCAACTGCCAGTGTGAAGAGACTACTTCAGAGTCTTTCAGTGTTCTTAACATTCATTAGCAGACATATTCAAATGCCCTTGCCAGGGTTCAGCTTGTTTCTGGGAAGCCTAATATCATAGGCCTCTGCTAACGTGGTTACTCGGTCCTGGCTTGAATTATAAAATGTCTGTAATATTTCATGCTGAAAATGACTCAAATGGCATCTCTTTCCCCCAGAAGGAAGAAGAGACGAGAAGCATACCGAGTCAAACTCCATCCTGGGAGAAGATGGGTAAGCACAACAATTTGAATGTATAAAATATACAAAACACAAATAAATATGAGATAGCCAGGAGTGCATTGAGACAGGGTGACACCAAACTCATACTCTCAACTGCACTGCTTGCTGGTTGCTTGCCTGCCAATGTTCAGTGTTTTAATGTGGACAAACTCATTCTATCCTAACATGGTTGCTGGAGAGTGTAGTAGATTTGCACCACTGGATACATGTAATACAAGAATACTTCCACAACGTACATTACATGTTTGATGGCAGTTTTCACTTCGCAAACAAAGAGAACAGCTAATTTGATGTGTAAAAACTTCTAGTTTCCAGTGTATACAGTAATTTCCCGCATATAAGCCGCATTGTGTATAAGCCGCAGGACAGTGTTTTATGCAAGTTAAAAAAAAAAAACCTTATTAACACCATATTAACTGCCCCCCTGTTTTAACCTCATAGCGGAAGAAATTGAGCAAAATCAATGTATTAGCCACGGTAATAGTCTAGGAATTCAGTTTAGATAGTAATGGTTTGGGCTTGTTTGAAACAGTTGGCTGGCTGGCTGAATGTCTGACAACATTGACAAGAACAGCTGATGAACACCTATGATGGTTTGGTTCCTGTAGTAGCGCAATGGTTAATTGCTGACCTCTCGTTAAGTTTAACCCAGAGGTGACATTGTCACGCCTGATCTGGCCTAAGTGTGTGTACGGCATGGTTTTAGCATCATGTTGTAGTTGGCCTACAGTGACATTCAGACAAGACTGTCCAAAAAAGGTCAATATTTCAAGTCCATAATGCATTGCTTTGAGCCAGACACTCAGCCAACCAGTCATTTCAAACACAGTGTTAGAACAAAATCTTCTATGCCGAAACCTGTATTAATTAAATGACGGTTTATTAGTGATAACACAAAGTACAGCAATCCAAAATAGGTTGCTGGAGAAGATGCATTTCTGCACGCTCTGTGGGATATATAATGTTCTTGTTGATGCTGATGATGGTGGCGACGTGTTCTAGATGTGTTTAAGATGCAGTTGCTGTCACTGCTGGTCTGATGTTGTCAGTGTTGATGTAGCGTTGTTGACGTGTTGTCTTTGGATTGTCTGTGTGTGTGTGTGTCTTGTGCAGCGTGACTCAGAACAGGGGGGCTTCTATGACCGCATGAGAAAGGGCACCATATGGGGCAGACAGGAGCCCATTTATGCCAACGTTCGCACGGGACAGAAGTACAAGCCCAAGCAGAAGCAGAAACCAAAGCAGAAGAGGAAGAGATGAGTCCTCTAACTCTCCAGAAAAAAATCACACACAGCCCCGACAAAACAGCGAAAACGAAGTTCATTTACGGTCAAGGCAAAAAAAAAAGAAAGAAAGAAAGAAAGAAAGAAAAAATCCCCGAGAGATCTGAGGACGGTGCGTTTCATGTGAAGAAAGCGCAGGAGTGAACTTTAAGCGCAGGAAACAACCTGAACTAATCTTGATGTACGTTCTAATACACACTCCAAAGAAAAAAGATCAACATCAAAGGATAACCAACCATTATAGAATGTTTTCCATCACTACTTTAATCCTAAGAATAATCATTTTCCCCTCTAAAGGCTATGTGCGCTACATAATGATGCATCTAAATTCAGTCATTAGTCTTGTATGTTTTGGAATTGCAATTTATCCTTCATTTTGTTGCAGAGAGGATTGTTTTCTGTTTAGTTTAGGTGTCACAGGGTGCATGTAGAAACATTCTCATACCAGGAACCCCCTACAGACAAGGTCTTTGTCTTTCTCAAGAAATCTTCACAGTAGGCAGTGAAAGGGCTCTGTTGTACGCTCCTTCCAATGACTAAAGGAAAATGGCAAACACAATGGACAGTTTATCAAACCAAAAGGAGTAAACTAAAAGGGGGTTTCTGACTTATTTGATTGAGGTCAAATCTGGGTGATATTTCCTATACTTTCTGCACAAACTGACTGATTTGTGATTATGGTTGATCAATTTTGGCTTTGTCTTTTCCAAAGTAAAAATGCATGATGCCATGGCTGTCCATGTTTTCTACAGTCACTGGTTCCAAGCATAGAGAAAATCTTGTACCGGTAATATGTTCTAATATAAAGGTTCCTCTCTAGAACCTCTTTCCAGAGCATTCAAATGGTTCTAGATTTAGAGTAGTAGCACAATGTATAGCAGACTCCTCTCTGAGCCCTAAGAAGCACACCAGCAGCAGATTGAGCTGGAGCAGAGATGGATGCCATCCAGAATCAGCTGATGGTGGCCATTCCTCAGATCCCCTCATTGTTTCTGCCTGACGCCTCTCCCAGTCAATGCCAGTTGTGTGGCTGCCCAGGGACTGCAGACATGAATGAATTAGCGATTCACTCTCTGCCGTAACTCAATGAGGCAAGAGTGGCCTGCCTACTTGCTTTATCTGGGCAGAAATGGGAACATGGACTGGGAAGAATAGCTGCCCACTTTGCTAGTAGTAAAAAAAAAAAGGCGATGAGAAAGGATGTGTCCTATGAAGAGATTTAGTTTGTTTCCCTTCTGTTGTTATTTATTAAAACTGCTTACCATAAACAAATATATATGTTGTTTTATTATTGTTGTTTGCAGAAGTTTAAATGGAATAAATTGATACACTGGATAAAAGGATTGTACAGTCTAATGTCATGATGTGATGGGACATAATGCAAAAAAATGGGTGAGGGCACTTATGACAATTAGCATGTTGGGAAACAGAAGTACGAGCCAAAACTCACTAATGTAATGCTGAGAGTTATGTTGTGGTCTGATCTCTGGCTCTGACGAAAGGGATAATGTGTGAAGAAGATGAATAAAATCCCCACAAAACTAGTTATGTTTGACATTTAGTGGGAATGCGCTTGAATTACTGTTTGTGGTGAGTGAGGAGAGAGAGATGCAGTATGCCTTGCTGTCTAATTGCTGTGTGTGTGTGTCTGTGTGTTTGAGAGAAAGCCATGGAGGGCTGGAGAGAGTGAGTGTCTTGCTGTCTAACAAACTGGTTTCCCCTCAAATGAACAGAAATGCATAGGTATGTATATAATCCACGTCATTTATTCAACCCCAAGGAGCAGCAAACACTCGTATGAAAATGAGTCCAACTTTCCCATACCATTATGTCCCTCAACAGAATTACACAATGTGACAAAGAAAATCACAAACGATACACAGCAGGTACACAGCGAAACAAAAAAGAAAGAAAAGAAAGTGGTCAGTGTATCATACTATGGCATCACAAACTTTTTGTTCTCCCAAAAATAAACTCTGATATGATAAATAATTATAATTCAACACATTTTAGACAGCATTGATACTGTTAGCCATTTTAGCAGGCATACTTCCACACACAGAAATGCTTCCACATACTTCCTCAAAAAAAAACAAAAACATAAATGTCATTTTAACAACCCAGACCAGGTAGGCTACAGCATTGGTCAGGGCTCTTTTAAAGATTGCACAGGTAACTTCAGGTCGTAGCAATGTTCCATTCTGCAGTGGAATAAGAGAGTGGGGTTTGGTGGAGGTGGAGGTGGGGCTAACAACCGTAATTAGGGTCGCAACATAACATTTTCATTTCTGCTTTAAGAGGTTTGATGGCTGTAACCTTCACAGGGCTCTCTTAAGCCAGTCCGTTTGGCCCGCCCAGTCATGCACAACGCCTGGTTGCCATGGTGTCTTAATGACTTCCCCTTGGTCTTTCGCCCTACAAGGACACAACACCAAAAATACACTACAAATACTCTTTTCTCTCACACTCACTCTCCCACACACACACACACACACATTGGGTAGTGGCTCATGGGGCTTTGGCCCTGAACTGGCAGAGTTCCGTATCTGTGTCGGTAGTAATCTGGGTCAAACGGGTCGAGTGAAGTTCTCCCATCCGAAACATACACAAGATGACAGCGCGAAGACTCCCAAGTGAGTCACAAGTGTTTGTTTGTTTAGCCTGATTGTCTTTGTAGGTAAAGAAGCCTCGTGTCAGGCTCATTAATTTTCCGCTGTCTCTGCACTTTCGAAAGAGCTTCCGACAGCAAAGACACCTTTAGGACATCCTCTCGTGTCTGTTCTTTTTTTCCTCCCCTGAACTTCAATAAAGACTGAGAGACACAGGTATCTGTTGCAATAGGAATACACTTGGCTGGCTAACACAGGGCCCTCTAATCTCATATGTTTGAAAAACAACCCTCCTCCTTTGGGTATCAGAAGGCACTTCATACAGCAGTTCATAGGTGAGTAGCCGTGGAATGAGAGAGAGAGCGAGCGAGAGAGGTAGGCCTTAAACAATGAGGATCTCAGCCTGCCCCACCTCTCCACTCATAGTTTCATGGTGATTATGGCTGAATCCTATTTTCCACCCTAAGTCCTGGGCTCTCAATGACCTAACTGACATGAACTGGCCAATCACAAAGCAGACCAGGGCCGTTTCAAGGTACTTAGGGTGCCCCAAACAAACAGGACATAGGGGCCCTTCACCCTCCATAAATACCTACATGAACCACATTGTTATACTCTTCAAGCATCTTCAATATAATATGTAATATAACATAATATAATATATAACATAATATAATAATGTTGTACAGTTGTCTAACTCCAATATAAAGTCATTTTTGTTGAAAAACATACACTATTAAAATGATTAAACAGTCAATCTTGGGGGCCTCTTTCAGCCTGGGGCCCCAGGCAGTTGCCTGGTTTGCCTGTCCTGTTGTAGTTAAGTCTTTGAGGGTTCAGGGCTTCGGGCTTAGTGGGAACATTCAGATTCAGCCAAGGTGTCCGTAAAATAAAAATAAAAATCCCCTTCAAAGATGATGAAGAATGCCAACAAAGACAAAACTTTTTCAGGTCAGATACATACACACAATGAGGTTGTTAAACTGTGCAGTGGAACTACATTTAGCAATATTCTCTGAAAAAGAAAAAGAAAAAACACAAAAATTGACATCAAAACATGGTGGGCTACATGCACAGGACAATGTGACTTTCAAATGAAAGAGAGATGATAAGGTTACTATGTTGTCAACATATAATTGCAGAAAAATAAATCTGTATTTAAATCTACAAGAGGAAAAGTTTTTGGTGCAACTTTCACCCTACTGTTGTCATACAACAGGTAGCCTACAAAAGGATACTCCTTTTGTCTTTAAATTAACTGCTCTACAAATCACTATCATCTTTTTTTAAATACATTAATATATATTTATATCACAGAATCCTATATGTGTCCCTAATGGGCCGCTAAAGCGAAGGAATGTCCCGTTTTGGCTTGATATATGTAGTGCTGGTCATTGCAGAGGCGCTGTGCTGTAGTTTGTTTCATAGTCACTAGAGGGCGACACAGCTTGCTCTTGGTTTGAGGATGAGCATGTTGCGTCTTCGTTTTGCTCGGACAGGAAACTTGGGAACGTCTGCGCCCGAGGAATCAGCGTCAACGTCAGGCTGCTCCCTGTCGTAGGAGGCAGAAGAAAAGGACGTAATTAGCATCGTTACCATTCATCTTGTTCATATTTTACCCTCAGGACAGACAGAAACAGAGGACAAGAGATTAGTGCCATCTATTAAATTCTATTCTACAATGGCAAGACCCAAATAGCCAAGGACCACTAAAGGCTCCGGTTAAGAAGCCAGCTTAAAATTCTCCGTAAAATCTCGAAAGCCTGCCTTGCCTTTGCCGCTTTCAATATCATATTTCTCCTAACACAGTGCCCATATAAAAATCATGAACAACATTGCCTTGGTGCTGTTAACATTAATTGCAGAGAGTGTTCATGTCAGCATTGATTAATACCCATTAGTTTGCATTTCACTTGCTTGATTCAAATTAATAACCCAATTTGATGGTTCCCTAATGCAGTGGCTGCCTTGCTGCAGAGGGAGACTGATACCTGGGCTGGGAGCTACTGGACTGCTTTAATTAATTATAGATGAAAGGGAGACCGCAAAAACCCACAGAGGTGAGGCGAGGATACCTTCCTTCGTAATTGCAAAGCACGCAAAAACACACACGTATTATACTACAGTATATACTATAAAAATAAAAATGGCTCCACCATGCAAATATGTACTTTGTACTATGTATTTTGTGTGCCGCTGTCTGTAGGTTTGAGTGTAAAATTGTGTGGTTGTGTGTGTGAGTGAGTGTGTAGCCAGTAAAACACACGTGTGTGTGTGTGTGTGTGTGTGTGTGTGTGTGTGTGTGTGTGTGTGTGTGTGTGTGTGTGTGTGCACAAAGTCATGCATAGTCCACACAGGAAATTACAGTTATTAACATCACTCTGTGCTGCCCGGAGGAGTCCAGCAAGGCGCGAACATGGTCCGAGTGTGTGCATGCCCTTTTCCAGCACTCGCCCATGCAGCCTGCTCAGCTTCAGCCCACTCACACACACCAGCATAAGATCAGAGCTGGTCATGGTGGATAGTCTACTCTGAACCACACATACCTTGTGCTCGTCTCTCTCATGTTGAAGCAATTTATGCAAACCCCAAGATTTCCCAACATGAGCCAAACTGGCCACCACCATAGACCTGGGTGGGGGTGGGAGCAGGGACAGGGGACGATGTGTTTGTGTGTGTGTGTGTGGGTGGGGGGGGGGGGGGTGTGGAGTTGGGGGGGTTCGTGTGCCAGGGTTCCTGGATGCAGTGCACAGAGCGTGCTCCAGTCACCTTGGAAATTGCTGTCAAGCTGCAGTCCTGGCGACTGAGACTGGTGGGCCCAGGTGGTGGGTGGCGGCCGGGCCAGCCGGGCGAGCTGATTAGCGGGCAGGAGGGGAAGTCTGGCTGGCTGGCTGGCTGGCTGGCTGGCTGGCTGGCTAACTGGATGGCTGTCAGTGGTGGGTGGAAACAGGAACAGGAGCCAGGGGCTCAGAGAGGAGAGGAGCTACTCACACCCTCAACACTGTTTTTCCCCGTCACACACACCAACACACACACACACACACACACATAAACTTAAATGCACACATGCACCACCATACCTAACCTGAACCCCAATACAATCCAATCCAAACAATACACATACTACAAAGTACACACACACTCATTTAACTCAACATACATACATACATACATATATACCTGCCACAAACACACACTCTGGCCAACAGAACCAAACTGCCAGAATGCACGGAAGAACCAGGGTCTCATGTGGTCCATTCCAGCCTCTTAAGAAGTCTATTATCATAATATTAATTAGGAGCCCTCAGACAGAGATGGTGGTAGGGGTGGGGTGGGGGGGGGGTTTAGCTTACACCA
Organism: Sardinella longiceps; assembly: GCA_027497455.2. Classification (NCBI taxonomy): domain Eukaryota; kingdom Metazoa; phylum Chordata; class Actinopteri; order Clupeiformes; family Clupeidae; genus Sardinella; species Sardinella longiceps. The sequence continues at coordinate 4,497,064 of JAODXP020000027.1, forward strand.
CTCTCACTTTCTCTTGCAGCAGGGCTTCACCTGTCCGTTGGATGCAACTGGTAGACGACTCCATTCACTCTCATTGCAACACTGCAGCACCATAATGATCCACAGAATGAGACTGTTCTACTTTCATTGTATTTTTTTTTCTTCATGAAATACAGTGGAGTTTATTCTTTTTGAAGTGATATGCAATCTATGGGAAAAACACATAGCCCTACAAACACAATCTAATATCAAATTGTATATATTCTTAAAATGCTGTATATATTTTTGATTTATTTATTTTCTTCGTAAATGTGGTCTGCCATTTCCAGGCTAGGGGCCTGGTTGAGTTTCTGTGAGAAAAACACATTAAATTGGGGCGATTTGAGCAGGTAGTAAACAAGCCCATTTGTTGTGCAGGGAAGCCTGGGCTCCTGTGGAGCTGGAGTGACTGTGGCCAGAGGCCCTTGAATCATCTCCGTCCCCTCAGGGGATCTCCCCAACTCCATCACCGGTCAGGGAGTGTGTGTGTGTGTGTGTGTGTGTGTGTGTGTGTGTGTGTGTGTGTGTGTGTGTGTGTGTGTGTGTGTGTGTGTGTGTGTGTGTGTGTGTGTGTGTGTGTGTGTGTGTGTTGTGCAGGAAGATGAGGGATGTGTCATTGCTTTGTCATTATAGGGGACGATTGCGTCATTCTACCTGGTGGAACAGATGCTGCTGAATTATGGTGGTGGGAAGCCATTTGGAGTAGAGTGTGTAAAGAAAGAAGTTTGAGTGTGTGTGTGTGTGTGTGTGTGTGTGTGTGTGTGTGTGTGTGTGTGTGTGTGTGTGTGTGTGCGCGGTTCAGGGCAACGGCTGGCGGAGTAGTAACACAACTCTCTCCACCCTCCGATGAATCACGAGTAGTGGCGGTTAGGTAACTCGAGCAGGTGGGCAGATGTTAGTGTTCCATTGCCTCCAATACCCCCCAACCCCAACACACACACACACACACACACACACACACACACACACCCCTCTCATGTGTTTTACTGCTGTTGGCCATCGGATCGACCTTCGTCCGGCTCCGCCATGCCGTTCATCACTATCCTCCAGAATATTCCGCCACCCCCCCCCCTCTCTCTCCCCCATCACCCACGGGATCTAAATGAGACAGGGCTGATGCAGACTCCATTAGAATTGCTAATGCTAAAACGACTGTTGAATTCTTCACTAAATAACACCTCACCCCTACAGCAACTGCACACAATTACTTTTCAAACTTTGCAGTTGGAAAAAAAAAAGAGTTGTATCCTTGTACTTTTCCATTTCGATATAACCGCCTGTAATTGATCCATTTCAGAGAAGAGTTCGGGGACTTTTTTTCCTGCTAACTTTAAAGTGCACTTATTTCTCTGCATCAGCAATCCTTACATTGAACAAAGCACGGAAGACATTTCTCTCTCTCTCTCTCTCTCTCTCTCTCTCTCTCTCTCTCTCTCTCTCTCTCTCTCTCACTCTCTCTTTCACTTTTACTTTCTCCTTCTCTCTCTTACTTGAAAATAAATCTTGCATACCATTGAAAAGATGGGTGTCATAGTTCTATAAAAAATAATAAAGAACCCATCATCGTTGAGGAGCTCTCGCTGCCCAGGCATGCTGCTTATCTTGACTGCCAACACAAAAGTCCGAGCATATCTGACATTCAATTTCAAAGTGAAAATGGCCATAGTAGCAGCTGCGACAGCAGCAGACCCTGGAGGAGATGAGACGCTCATCTGACTTGGGTGTCCTGGGGCAACCTCAGGCCACATCAGGCCCAGATGTTCTTCAGCCAGAGCTACTAGGAGAGAGAGGGAGAGGGAGAGATGGAAAGGGGGGGGGGGTGAAGCAAGGAGAACAATGATGTTCTTCAGCCAGGGCTGCTCCAAGAGAGAGAGACAGAGAGAGAGAGAGAGAGAGAGAGAGAGAGAGAGAGAGAAGCGAAGCAAGGAGATTTTTTTTTTTCAAAATGCATTAAAATAAATCTGATGTGTGGCTTTTAATTTTCAAGCCTCCGTTTGCCTTTGAGTAGTCAGGGC
>JAODXP020000027.1:4504096-4506596 GCA_027497455.2 Sardinella longiceps
TGCCTATGTACATGATGCAATTACAGTATCTGTTAAAGGACCACGAAACTGCACAAAATATCAGAAAGGTAGCGAGAGACAAGCATTAGCAACCATACTATAGCAGGGTTATTTATTCCTACGATGACCTATGTTTGTTGTCTCTCTATCAGTCATTTAACATCAATGTCTACTCCCCTAGTTTCCATTAACAGCTCAGGACCCCAAAAATAAACTCAGATCAATTATGTAATGGATGGCTTAAGAGATACAAATCTCCATGTCAGCATACATTATCACAGATCGCACCAGTTGGTCAGTTCTCTTTCAGTCGAAGCACTTCAATGCCACCTTTGGGACAGCAGCACCTCCAAGCGAATCGCTCAACTGAAATCTTCTTCAAGCATGCCTTTAAAGGGTCGGCACGCATGCGTTGAAGTGCCACTCTGCACCTTATGAGGCGTGTACAGTACATGCACACCATCTTTGTCTGTCACCTTTCAGCGTCCTCTGACTGCGTAAAAACCTTCTTCGCAATTTTTACGCTTGAGACCCCATACGCACTTAAGTAATTCAACTGGCATCTGTCCCTGATTGCAGCATCTAATCGTACATCGTTGGATTTGATTGGCTATACCATTCTGTGCTTGCACACACATAAAGAAAAAAAGCAAATCACACCATGCCTATAGCGATCACTGCAAAGAAGTGCATTCTTCCCTCAGTTATGTTTGAGCAGGGTCATGCGTTGTCTACAGTACTCACAAGGTGTATTTGGCTGCAATATCAGCCTGTCATGTTGGTTGGAATGGCGTACATGTAACCCCGGGTAATCACGACCCCTGGCTGTCTGCTTCACCTGTCCCACTCAGTGTAAGTTCTCCTGTGGGACTTATCACTGGTGCTCAGAATGTTATCCAGCACCATTCCAGCCCCTTCAGGACATCAACCTCAAATTGCTATCACTGAAGACTCCCATGTGGCACTGTCGTCGGTTAAGCGTGTGGGAGACCTTACTGCTTTATTGGTTAACCCAGCATGCATGCAATTAGCTCCCTGGGACACCACCACCTAACCCTTTCTATGTGCTCGTGTCCAATAGGACGATAGCCTTCTGTGCCTTGCACTCATTGCCATACTTTTTGCCGCTCTTGAGTTAGATATGCGATGTGTGCCATCGCTTGCGTGGTCCTGTCTTTGATTGTGGTATATGACTCAGGCCAGTGACAAAGGCGATGAAGGCTCATCTGTTGCCTGCCCGTCCTATTTACTACCATCTACACTAGTAGTGTTAATGTTCCAATTAGGTTGAATTAAAATGTTAGTCTTGTTACACTGTGTATCTGAGGATTGGTTGTATATGTGTTCCAAAGGTGGTGTTGAAGTGCTTTGCCTGAAAAACAACGGCAGGTTATGTATACAACCCTGATTCTCTAAGGGATGAGATGTCACGTATGGGCCTTCACAACACTCTGGCTTTTACGCTCTAAGTGTAAAAGAGGCAAATAGCTTGCATGAATTTGCCTTGTAAATTGCAGTGGCGCTTCTGCGATGCACATGGAGCCTTTACCGGCATATCTGTAGAGATTTTCAGTGAGCGATACAGAACAGAGGTGATATCCCAAAGGTGCCGTCTCATGTTCTTCTTCGGAGAATCGTTATCTGTGTTCATTGAACACTACATTTCATGAAGAGACTGTTGAACATCCTGTGAGGTTTCCATTTAAAGTTGTATAGTATATGGTCTTGTAGAGTTTAGTAAATCATGAAGCTGGTGTATTGTGGGTGTGAGGTGCAGTCAAAGCAACAAGAGAATCACCTGTGAGTTCTTCTCCATCTCCATCATCATGCGCTCATGTTGCTCGGCGATGGACAGCGTGGCAGAGTGGACGCGCTGGTAGATCATTTCGCCCTCACGTGTCTGGAACGTAAACAGGCCCTCGCCCGTGTCACACATCCTGTGTACAAACAAGAACAGAGTACAGAGAGGGGTCTCACTCTTAGAAACACACACAGAGAAACATCCACGTAGATATACTTAAAAATGGTGAGTAAAACTGCCTGACAGTCAATATACAGTACAGTGTATAAAGATTACACATTCACTTTACTGGCAGGGGTTGGTTATTTTGAAGGATTTTGGTATAATCCTCGTATAACCAGACTCAAATTAACTTGGTGAATCAGATCTGGCTGCTTTCCCTTGAGGATCATTTACCTTGCATTAGGCTAAATTTCCCCCATTATGCCACATCTTGTTTGAATTATGGTGACCAATTATAATCTTGGATAATTATCTTAAATGCATTAAGCATGAAATGACTCAACGATTATTACAGTAAGCCTGGCAACATGAAAACATCCATGTACTTCATCAAGCACACAGCTTCTGCATTCTAATACAAATCATCTCTATTAGTTACAGGCCACTTGCCCATGTGTTGATGTATGAGACTTTTAAAGCAGTGTTAGCCAAATCCTGATTTCAGCCCTGGAACTGCAATTTCATATACAGTACTTA
>JAODXP020000027.1:4516596-4569096 GCA_027497455.2 Sardinella longiceps
CGGCAGGGAGTGGGGTTTGGGACGATGGCGGATGCCAGGTTGTGGGCTGCCCGCTGCTGCATCCTGGTGTGTGTGTGTGTGTGTGTGTGTGTGTGTGTGTGTGTGTGTGTGTGTGTGTGTGTGTGGGTGGTGGGGTAGTTGTGTGTGGGGGTGTGTGTGTGAAGGGGGAGGGAGGGTGTGAGGTGGGGCATGCCGAGGTGCTACCCCTCCCTTTTCTATCCCTCTCCCTTTTTCATCGCTTCCTTTTCATCTGTTTTTCTGTATCCTTCTTTTCCTCTTGCCCTTTCTGTATCCTTTCCCTCTTGTTCTTTTCTTTCTCTCTCCTTTCTGTCTCTCCAAGCTATCATTCTGTCTCCATCTTACTCTCTCTTTTCTTTCTCCCTCAAGCTATCCTTATGTCTCCCTTTCCCCATTTCTTTCTCTCTTCCTCTCTTTTCAGTCTCGCCCCACCATCATTCTCGCACCATCTCCCTCTCCCTCTCCCTCTCTCTCTCTCTCTGTCAACCCATCCCTCTCTCCCCCCTCTCTCCATCCTTCCTCCCTCTCTCTCTCTCTCCCTCTCTCTCCCTCTCTCTCTCTCTCCAGGCTCAGCAGGCTTGTACGGGACCCAGAGCGTGTGCACTAAATCGCCTCCATTGATCATCCTCTGATGTGTGTGTTGTGCTGAGGAGGCTTTGCCCCGGTGGCTGAGAGAGGTAATGTACCGACCGCTGGCTCTTGCCCCTTCCTTCTCACGCCTCGCCAAGCCAACCAAGAGCTTAAATCACTGAGGCTCACAATGGCACGAGTGGCCACATGCAGGTACACCTATCCTGGCGTGAGGCTGAGTGAGGGGAGAAGGGGGTGGGGGGGATTGTTGGTGGGGTCCTACTTCATACTCCTTATAGCCTAGCATAATATCTTGTAGCATTGTAGCATTGAATGCTGACTGTCTGCACTAAGACCATTAAATATGATGCTCCATTTTTGCATGAACATCAGGAGACTGTACGTAGAAACTGGGATATCTGACAGTAGTTTTGCTCAAAACAAATGAAAACAAAGGAAAACAAATTTCACTGATTTTGTGGCTAACTTCGCATGCAGGTTAGCACTTAGTGTCATCATGCAAAACTGACAGGAATGCATCATGTCTGAATTAAAGCACTAATAGTGGAAATTAGCTGTTAAGCTGACCTATGGCCTGACATAACATGTTGTCATAAGAAATGTAAAGAAAGACTTTAAATTCAAAGAAAGAGCTTAAAGTTGCTCTGCCGGAGTCTGACATAGCCCCAAGTATACAGTAAGAAGCTCTTTTATTAGATGGTGAACACAAGACCAAGAACACTGGTAAACAATGGCTTCCTCTTTTTCTTTCACCCCCCTCTGTGATGGACATTCTAGTGGACCGTTTCAATGCAGCCATCCATGTTTGTTGTGCCCTTGTAAAGTCATTACAAGCATGGCATGAAGCCATAGCTCTGATCGCTAAAAGCAAGACAGGAAGCAGATAAAGGCAGAGAGAGAGAGAGAGAGAGAGAGAGAGAGAGAGAGAGAGAGAGAGAGAGAGGGAGAGAGGGAGGGAGGGAGGACTCTCTTATAAAGCCCATCATATCCTCCCTGTCTGTGATAACACATCACATTAGAGGGCCCATAATCACGGATGAATTGGCATTTGACAACACTGCATCAAACGAGTGCCAGAGATGTCACGGTCCCAATCTAGGCGGCTGGGTCTTCCCACTCATTATTTAAGTTTTTTTAGCCGTTGAGCGCGTTAGTCACTTACGCCGCGCCGAACTGCGGCACCAGTCCTAATGAGCCCTAATTGGAATAGTTTCAAAGAACAGAGGAGTGGGAGAGAGGGAGATGTTACGTTCCTGATTATCTCCTTCAGAAAAAAAAAAGTTTTAAAAAAAGAGTAAGAAAGAAAGACAGAAGAAGCCTCAGAGGAACTCGATGAAACTTAAAAAATCTGCCCTAATGGAATCTTAACAGCAATATCTGCTTCTGTTTGAATAATGTACTTATCCGTGAGCGCAAAAAGAGAGGGGATGAACTGATTTCAGGTCCATGTGCTGTGACTTGGAAGGACTCCTGCAGTTTTAATGGCAAATAGCTCTATCTAGGGTTTCTCCCACTACATGCAAAGCCCATATCACTGCTGAATATTGAGCAGCGTCTTTCTGGGCATGCAGAGTGTACCTGGGATGAGATCCAGACTGAAGTGCATAGTCATTCGAGAATACACTGTCTCATCCCACCACATTCTCTGTGTGTGTGTGTGTGTGTGTGTGTGTGTGTGTGTCTGCGTGTGTGCGTGTGTGTGTGTGTGTGTGTGTGTGTGTGTGTGTGTGTGTGTGTGTATCTGCGTGTGTCTGCGCGTGTGTGTGTATGTGTGTGTGTGTGTGTGTGTGTGTGTGTGTGTGAGTGCGTGTGTGTGTGCGCGTCTGTGTGTGTGTGTATGTGTGTATGCGTGCGTGTGTGACATCTGCACTTGCCATGAACACACCCCATACTTTGTTTCATTTCCATGTCTGAGACAACTTGATGTACACTTGACAGGTCATGTATACACAATATCTATTTCTGGAACACCCTCTGAAATTACTTTTCCTCTCATAAATCATAACACTATCACTTCATGACGGCATTTCAGAGAGTTAAGAGAGTTGTCTTTTTGGCATAAATGCATCTCATGGAGTTTTTTTTCCCCCAACTACTGATCTCATTTTAAACACTGTCATAAATTCATGCCAATTCATGAGGATTTGTGTGCAAGCCAAAGACCAGAAGCCAGTAATGATAATCTCCCCAGAACCACTCTGACTACCAAGGTAGTAAATATATGATTTCACATGAAGTCTATTAGGTAGTTCTATTTCTTGCTCCATAAGGCTCAGATAAAGGTGTGAGTGGTGTGACATTCTCCCTACTACAAGGTTACAATCAAAATGACTTCAAAGCAGTTATTAATTTTTCAAAAAAAAAAATGTAATTTGCAGAGTATAGCCAAAAAATTGTGGCATGAGATCAGCTTATGACATGCCAATGCATTGCGTGCACCAAGAGATGGGAGACTTGTGTTACCTTGTGAAATCCTCTGAAGTAAGCTGCTTTCTCGTCTGGGTACTTCTCTAGCCGCCGCGGGCCCTTACTGGAGGCCTTTTTAAAAACCAGCCAACATCGCCGGAAGATCTGCCAGAAACACGGGAAACACAGCCGTTCATTACACAAATAAGAACAAGGTGCAATAAATCACGTTTAACTGTGTTCTTGTACATTATGTGTTACAACTTCATTATCTGCTGTTCTTTTTTATTTATGAGCTTATTCACCTTTTCAGCCTGAAAATATACTGTAAGCAAAAGAAATGGAGGCATAAAAGTGCTGTCATAATTACTCAGCAGACATGGTATCAGTTCTTTTGAACCAAAATGCACCTATAATTGCATGACAAACAACACTGCATTTGACACCCTGCACATACACCAGTCCACACATTCCAGACCATAAACAAAGCCTTCTGAAAAGAGCTTATTTTTCATCTAGATTCTATTTATATGAGATGAGTTAGGAGTTTACAGAGACAACATTCACAAGATTCTGTTTCTCCACCTCAACAGGCATTTATTATTGTGCCATTCCAAATACAAAGTGGACAAATTAGTCTATAACAGCAATACACATATTTTTTTATGATGTAAATGACCACATGTTATTTGACGATTTTCTGTTTTCACTTGAAGCTTACATGGTTTATGAAAATTGGTATTAAATGCTCATCCTCTCACTAATTATGTTTATACTTTCTTAAGTTCTACTTGATTTATTTATTTATTTTATTTTATCTTATCATTATCTGTATATTGATTACTGTATTTTATGTCTATTTTTATCATCTTGCACACTGTAAGCAGAATGTTGTATTGCAACTGACATCTGATATTTTTTTTCTGAATTGCATTGTGTTGGTCAGGGACTGGGTGGGATAGGTGCATTACTGTTGCATTACAATGTACATTGTATTTTTACATGTTATCAAAATCCAATAAATAGTGCAAATTTAAAAAATTAAATGCTCCCATCCTAATGCTGGAATTGCCCTAATATCATTTTATTGGTGTGTTTGTATTAAGTCATCCCATTTCAGTTAGTCAGGGTAGAAAGCTTGAGATTATACACTGAATATATCCAGGCCTCTTTTTGCTCAGCAGATTCTGTCTCTGTGCCTCTGCTCTGCGTGTGACCATTAAAAAAGTAAAGTGAGATGCCCCAGAATTCCCCCCAGCCACGTCTATGGCTCTATCAGATTAAACATCTCTTTTCTCCCCGGGGACAACATCAAGGTCAACCAGGAGTATTGGCTATGTAAGGATGACACACACACACACACACACACACACACACACACACACACTCTCTCTCTCTCTCTCTCTCTCTCTCTCTCTCTCTCTCTCTCTCTCTCTCTCTCGCTCTCTGACTCACCACATGAAGGGGAAAAAAGTTACTTGGCTCTTGGCTCTTAAAGTCATGTTTTTTTAATGACATCAATAACCCAAAAGTATAATGAACAAATGAGGTGGAAAGGCCTTTCCCCCCCACTACCTGACCGTCCACATCTGCTTTCTGCCAATGATATATGCTGATGATGCCACACGCCACATTAAAAATGGCAGACATCTCTGAGAGGGTAGTTGAACATTTAATGATAGATTGATGGGGAGTTGGCCAAAGGGACACTTGGACTTCTTCCATGCTTTATTATCTTAATATAATACTTTTTTATGGCATCCTCTGAACAGACATGATAATAGAAAAGTGGAGCTGGTCTCATCTGAGGTGGTGGAGAAAGCTATGTGGACCTCACAGAAAGATTGCTGAAAAGACCTCTGTTGCCGCCGGTTACCAGAATTAATTCTCACAGAGGTTTTTCACGCCTTGAGGCGGTCAGGAGTCATTTTGTTGATGTATACGTCTGCCCTCATCACGGTTTTGTGGCCGCGAAGTCGTTTTTGCTGGGTGAGATTCATTTTTATACCTGAGCTTAACAAGGCATTTGGGGGTAATTGATAGAAGCAGCACACCCCTCCTTCATACCTATTTTCCATTCTTCCTCTTGCAATTTGTCTGCTAAATGTTGGGGAACTATCGGCTAAAAAACAACCCCAGTTGATTAACAATCAAATGAAACAGTTCCTTTTTCATTTTATTCCTTTGAGCTTCAGATTAATTCAATTTACAATCAGGGCAGCAGACAGGGGCATCATTACCAAGAGGCAAAATGAATAGTGAGTGCATTAAGGCCATAAAAAACATACTGCAAAGTAAAATGCATTGCAAAATGCAATGCAAAAAACAGCATGTGTTGTAATTGGGAATATGTTTAATGCAAGGGATTGTGCAAGTTTTTTATTCCGCTCAATAAAGCTCTACTGTAAATTCTTAGGGTGATGATGGTGGTCCAGCTGATCTGTAGATCAAAGTGAAGGACAGAAGAATGAAAAGGATTCATGTATTCTGTTCTGTTTCCAAGTACTGTAGGATGTACTTTAACACAATGTTCTGCAATCTTGCTGAGAAACAGATGCTAGGTGCATTGAAGCATATGGTTTGTAATCTGATATTTGATATTGGGCCTATTATGGTCTGAAGGACAGGTACCAGGAGTGAAAATGACATGAAAATGCCCAAAGAAAGAAATGTGATATTTTTAAATGCAGCATTAATTCATCTTTGCAAAATGAGAATTGTGCGTCGTCTTAATGAGCTGCTATTTGCACAAGTCATTCACGACAAAACTCATTTTTGAAGATGTTATTATCATTTTGCCCATCCATAGTCACTCTACAGTCGTTACCCCCATGGGATAACCTATTAGCCATCCATTGCCATCAAAAGGTTTCACAATATCTCTGTGGGTTCCTGGAAACACTATAAGAGACTTCTCTACAGCTCTCTTCTGCTCTTGACAGCACTGCACATGTGCAAACATCGCCCACCCACCTACCTACCCACTCTCTTTTTCCCCCCACAGTTTCCTATGAGAGGGCAAACCTGTGCAGTGTGACTGATTCATCTGTGTCTCCAACTCTGATGAAGGGGGTTCAGACAACACCCAGCAAAGCGGGGGTCCCTCCAAAAGAGTGCATGCAAATGAATAGGCAATCAGACTCCTTTTATACCCAACGCTTTTTACAGTGCTTCTCAATGGGGGTCTAAGAGCCGAGGATGGACCCTACCTTTTTTTTTTTTTTTGCGAGCGTGCGGCTGATTGCGCAGAGGAAAATTTCAAAGGCTGATTAATGAATACAACTCCCCTTGTCAGTGGCAGGCTAGTTAATTATGAATCAGGGCCACTGTGTTCCTCCCAAATGCTGGAAATTAGAGACAAGCTTGAGAGCCCTTCACTTCAGCGAACAAGAGACAGGTAAATTTAGCCACTTCATTAAAAAAAAAGACCGAAGCAACAACAACAAAAAAAGAAGAACTGCTGGCCCTTGGTAGCCCTAAATCAGCATGTAATGCACTACTGGGAAAAATGAGGATGTTTTCAACAGCAAGTGACATCAAAACAACTTTGTGAATCCCATGAAAATATTTAATAATAGCAAGCGTGGCGTGACTGACAGTGCTATAGCAACGGCAATCCTCATTATTTCAGTGGACGGGCACGGTCCACGAGGTAGGCATTATCTGACTTAAAGACAAAACAACTCGCAGAGGGCCGAGGTAACGTGCGTGACCTTTTCACGTGCCGACAAGGGAGTGCGAGGCGAGACAGCGGTGTTGTTGTTGCAGCAACCTGACGCCTCACCTTTAAAAGCGAAAATTCCTGTCAAGTGCGCCTTCGGAGTCGCGGGCAGTCAAAGGTGAAGTTTATCTCATTAGTTGCACCCGTCACCGCCTCCCGCCTCCCGACCGCCAGACGATCACACACACTTTTCCACATGCTCAGACAGACGCAACCCGCCACACAAGGTTATCGCGAGGCCGGCAGTCGCCCTCACATTATTCGTCCAACTCAATCAGGTATTCAGCAGAATGTCTGCCGCCAAAGATAGCAATTAATAGACGAGACAGCGGCTTGAAAAGGGACACCAATGTATGGACTCCGTGTGCTGTGGAGCAGGGGCAGACAATGATGATGATGGTATGGGAAACAGACATGTTGGGGAGGCCTATAGGCTTTTTATTACTGGATAAAAATAGACCTGCTATGGAGAAGATGACAAGATATCATCTTTAATATATATTTTTTTGTTCCCGGGGGACAATCATGGGGATCTCATGTAGACTGCCTTCATGAGACAAGGGAAGGAAAATGTACAGGGATAATATGGAAGAAAAAAAATTATAGCATGAGAAAAATGCATTTCTGTGAGATTAAGAAAGCCTTTGATGCTATAGCCTGCCTGGTATTTTCTCACCGCCCTGTTCTTACCCACAGTGGTGTGCTAATGCAACCACAAAAATTACTACAGAGTTTTTAATCATTCTCTTGTTATCAAACTTCTGAGAAAGAATTAGTCATCCAACAAATTGTGTGGGGCTTTTTTTTTTAAAAAAAAAAAACAGCCATTCATATTTTCATTGGCATGTGGCTTTCAGTTGGGGTGAATTATACACATAAAACCTCTGACAATAGCCAATGCATGCACAAGGAGAACAGGGGCAAATGTAGAAAATAATGAAATAAGCATAATAGACGACAGCTGCAACTACCTTGACAACTTCTTTAAGCAACGCCCAGGCAATTTAGAGCCCAGCGTTCAAATAATAGTGCAGACAACCCTGCGAGACTTTTGTAAGGTATTCTGAGAAGTGCACTGAATGCAGCATACTAATGAGTACAGACTGTGTGTCCACAAATAACATGATAGCCAACAGTGTTACGAAATGGACTGTCTGTCTGCCACAGCCTCACAAAATAAAAAAATAAAAAACACAAATGTGACAAGACTAGTTCTGTACCCAGCATTACATCAAGTTTGATTTATTATGCTGCTGGGCAGTTGTTAAAACCATCATTATGGCAATCATGTCTTATCCTCCCCTTGGGTAATTCAGTGTTAGTCGTCCTACCACTGCAGGCCTGTTGGCTACCAATATGATTATGTTATGCTACACACACTGACTTCCAACATCATTTTGTAATTTGCCCCTGACTCTGGCTGGCTGTATAGAGACGAGCGAGCAAGAGAGAGAGAGAGAGAGAGAGAGAGAGAGAGCAAGTAAGCGAGCGCCTTGGCCCAGTTAATCATAGATTACTTTATCTGGGACAGCCCAAATCCTTCATGCAAAATGCACTGCTACCTCCCGTACAAGTAATCACGGAATCCTTCTCCCTGTCTCATCACCCATGCTTGGATGGAGTTTTCAATGAAACATTCATGCGCTTGCCACCCTGGTCCAGAAAGGTGATACATAAGCGGCGGCGGCTGCAATGCTAGCAGCAGCAGCGGCGGCGGCACCAGCAGCAGCGACAGTTGCTGCTCCTCTCCCGAGGCTACCTAAGAGGTCAGACGGTGTCAGCACAGGGGGTCTGATCCGACATCAGTCGCTCAAGTCAGCCAGTCCAGCCAGCCCTGTGCCGTCCCAGACAGAGGAAGATAATAATGCAAGATGTCAGGACAGAACATCTACCACATATCAGGCCCAGAATGTGTGTGTGTGTGTGTGTGTGTGTGTGTGTGTGTGTGAGAGAGAGAGAGAGAGAGAGAGAGAGAGAGAGAGAGAGAGAGGTGTGAAAAGGAACACTGAGAGATATGAGTTGTGATGAGTTAGGACATGTGCATATGTGTTCATGTGTATATACACACTAGGCTTGACACTTCTGCTTGCATGGTGGCCTGGTGGTACTATGGTGTGTCATTGCGTGTGTTTCAGAGACACGAACCTTGGTGGTGTGATCATGTGGCAGTTACCTACCTACCTACACATCTCTTGCACACACACACACACACACACACACACCCACCCAGAGACACACACACACAAAAACACACATATACCCAAGTATGAATGTATCCAGTAGCACTCTCCCCTCTCTTCCTGGCTCTGAAAGCAATGTGCGGTGCTTAACACTAATAGCCCCAGCAGAAACTAATCCTGACTCTAGTCTCATTTAGCAGCCAATGACGAGTCCCGGTCGGATCTCGGCGGACGTGCGACACCCGGAGTGGAAAGTCGTATCATGCACCATATGTTTTATTAAGAGTGTGGAAGAGAGGCCGCTTCTCCTAGCCAGAGCCCTCATCTAATAATGCAATCATCATTAAGTCTCTCTCTCTCTCTCTCTCTCTCTCTCTCTCTCTCTCTCTCTCAACTTGCATCCTAGCGGTCACGCACATATTGCTGCCAGTATGCCACATTTTGTCCTCGGCCTAACACAAAGGATCGCCTTATCTGAATACAAACCTGGGGAGGCAAGAGGGGAGACAGAAGAAGCGGAGGGAAGACATCATGTAGGAACATGTAGGTCACGATAACCTTTCACAAGGAGCATTAGTTAAAATGTCAAACACAACACAGCGTCTCACCTCACGCCTTTGCTCTTGCACACACAAGCAGATTGCAAAAATAGCAGCCATAATTTTTGAAGAAAAAAAAAAAAACTAGGTCAATATTAAAGTTTTTTCAATATATTTTTGAGGAATGCTGTTTGTGAGGCCTCAGGAGAGCGAAGGTGCTTCCTATAAAAATGTCTTCAGAGTGCTTATTTGAGTGCATTTATTTCACCATTACAGAAATAATACCATAGAACTCCTCAAGCAGTTTTCAAAAATCCTTGTTTTTTTTTCTTTTCCAAGGACATCCTCAGAGTTATTTTCTCCAATCTATAATTCTAATCTGGGTAATATTATTTGACTAATGCTTGTCTAATGCAAGTGAGCAAGGCACGTAAGCGAAACGCTTTTGCTGTGCATTAAGGGACCCCCCCCACACACACACACACACACACACACACCTACCCCACCCAAACCCTGTTTAATCCCTTTCTCCTTGGACGTCCAACTCGATGCATTACTCCTCTGAGGATTTACTTTTCAATCATCATGATTACCACTGCTTGCGCATTGACAATCTCTTATCCGTGCCTTTGCGTATTATGGCCTCTCTCAGCAGTCCTAAGGAAAGCACCATCTCCAATCTAATCTGCAAGTCTGTGTTGGGCAGGCTCCAGCTACACAATAATAACGCAGAAAGAAAAAAAAAAAAAACTAAGTACCAAGCAGAAATGCCTTTAAGAGGCTAAACTAAATAATAAATAAATAAGACAAGTGATTGAGAAGTAGTTGTCTATGTTAAAGATTTTGTTGAATGCAAATGTGTCCTAGCTGGAGGAGAGGGTATGCTGTATTTGCATAGACGAAAATGAGGCAGGTAAAGGCCGCTAATCCTCTTGAAGAGGTGGTAAAAAAACAAGCCCCTGGAGAAACCATGGGGCCATGGATGTATAAGTCCTCCTCTACTGCTCAGAGGCAATGAAAAACAGCAATTTACTCTCCCTCATCTCAGATGATTGACTGACTGACCGTCCAGAGTTTTGTTTTTGTTTTGTTTATCTGTTTTCCCCAGAAATATGTAAACAGAGCACTCACAGTGACCTGTGGTCATTTTATGTAACATGTTAGGCTGATCACAGTGTAGATGACAGAAGCACGGATCAGGCTCTGATCTGGCTCTGATTTGGCTTCAATCCAAGGCTCTGATGTGGTCCTTGCCTGGTGGATCCAGGCCACCCAAATCTGTTCATTCAAAGTGTGGGCAACCAACCGTGCTTCCCATAATCTGACAATATGACTTATATTAGAATTATGGGTCATATACAGCAGCTACCCAATCAGACTGATACGTGCTATAGGTTTGACCAATCAAATGGATTATTGTTCGTTTGGTGGACTACTGATAACAGTACATCCGATGAGAGCGTTATCACAGACTGCCATTGACTAGATCCGCCGCACACAAACATTATCATTAGCAGTCAAGGTTATTAGTTTCCAAGTCAACGAACCTGTCCAGCATATCTTCCTGATGAGAAGTTTTTACCTCAAGGATTCCAGCATATTTCCTGAATCTCTGCGGCTTTCTATATATATGTATACACAGTCTGTTTCAGGGGTAAATTAGGTGCACACTGCCAAATATGCATAACTACACAGGAGAGATGCTGTGCATCTTCCACCAGTTATTCAGGGAGACAGTCGTTCCATTTTATCAACCCCTTAAATAAAATGAACAAAAATACCATAAGACAAAAGGACCTGCTTGCAAATAAAAAGGCGTATTTCTGCTAATCCAATTCATTAAAGCTTGATGGCATTAACAAATGTAATCATGTCATCTGTCCAGACATTGCACAGGTCTATGGAAGCAAAGACCAGACGGTACTAAAGGTTATTCATGGCTTTCATTTGTGTGCTGTGAATGAGAGAATGTGTTCTTAAGACAGACTATTGGCAAACTCCCATTATATCACGGAAGGCCAGACAGATATGAGCAAGCAAGAGACAGAGATAGACAGCCAGAGAGAGAGAAAGAGAGAGAGAGAGAGAGAGGGAGGGGGAGAGAGAGAAAGAGAGAGAGGAGGAGAGAGACTAGCCGTTTTAGACATCAGTCCTTAATCAAAACCATGTAAAGGAATGGCAAAAAATGTCCTTAAAATTAATTTCCATATTTCCCTGAAAGGACTGGAAATATCACTTAAAGGTTTTCAACATACATCATTTTCGAGCCCATTCAGAGTTTCAAGATTACACGTTGTGATCAGCTAGATAAGTGATTTCCCTCTCTTCTCTGCGTAGCTAAAAGCGATCTCTTCAGACAGCCTTGCCAGAACAGGCACTGTGTCCTACCTAATACACCACTAACTTTGACAGCCGTTATTCAAAATTCATCACCTGAACAATAACTCCTGCGGATATATGATCACAGGCTTAATAGAAAACAGCACCGCAGACGCCGCCACCATTCTGCTACTCTTCAGCCAGTTCATTACATCAGAGCGCGTGCTAGATTTTTAAAAAGCAGTCAGCCATATACAGCAGAGTCATACAGACACATTCTTCATCAACAAGGAAATAAATAAATGACTAGATAAATAAATAAATAAATAAATAAATAAATACTTGAATGAAGACTGTAGTCAATTTTGTAGGTGTGCAGGGTTGTGCTTATTCATCCACACAACAGAACCATGCGTGTTGCCAAGCCTGTGCAGGTAGGAAGGTGAGGAGGCTGATTTGACTTATTTATTTATTTATCTATTTCTTTATCTGATTCTATTTCGTTTTATTCTCTATAAGGAACCGACGCCTGTGTGTAGGCTGGGCACCTCCAGCCACTGAGCCACAGGTCTTGCCTCAGGTAGAGTGCCTCAGGTTTCCCAGAATAGCCACAACATCTGTGATGTTTCAATCTGACACTTTTTTCTATTTGTTTGTTTCTTTATTGTTGTGGCCAAAAGTAAGGATTGACAGTGTGTGTGTGTGTGTGTGTGTGTGTGTGTAACTGAATCACATTTTTTTGGCGCATTGTGCGATCTGTCGGCACTGCTATGGAGGAACGAAAGAGTACAGCCCACTGTTGCTTATTTTAGATTGCCGATTTCTTCCCGTTTCCCCAGTAAGACGCCTTAAAAGTGGACCAACCTAGATAGGGACACTACACCACGGCTCACGGGCTCAGATCAGGGCAGCATTCTGCCCATAGAGAACTATTATCTGGAAATCGGGCAGATTCTCTTAGATGTAAATTCCATTCAAATAACACATCAGTCCGTGCAAGGTTCTGATTTGTTAGAGTCTTTTGGGCAGCATCAATATGCTCCACACACACAAACACACACACACACACACACACACAGAGCGAGAGAGAGAGAGAGAGAGAGAGAGAGAGAGAGAGAGAGAGAGAGAGAGAGAGAGAGAGAGACTCCTTAGCACACTTCAAGTTATACCAAAAAAAAGAGAACTCCTAGTAAACCCCACAACATATCCACCTGTGTAGCTATCAACACAGGTTTACGCACAAGTTGATTTAAGCCTTTTTTCAGAGAAAGGATATGTGCATCTTTCCACTTTCCTCATATACAGGAAACCACTGCATAGGTCAATAGTGTTATAAATCAACTCCCTCTGATTCTGCTGTGCTGTAGCACTGGTCTGACCCATTCACATTTTAGCTTCACATCATTTCGTTATTCACAAAATTGTTCTGAATGACTAACAACAGTTGTTATCTGTTTTGATGTTATCAATAACACACTGCACTATGCTCTTAGTAGAAGAGCAGGGCTGTCAAACTCATTTTTGTCAAGGGCCACATGAGCAATGGGATTTTCCTCAGAGGGCCAACCTGCCAAATTTACAACGCCACCCCTTCATTTTGTATCCCTTTCCTGTTGGTAAGCAAGTCTAAGATGCACCTCATAGAGAGTTGCCAGGATTGTGTTGCAGAAAGTGCATCACTATAATTGGCAACATACATCTACAATTCTTTTGAAGCTTTTAAAGCAGGCCGTATAAAATGATGTAAAGGGCCGCATCTGGCCCCCGGGCCTCATGTTTGACACCCCTGAGCTAGGGTGATAAAGAAAAGTGTATTTTCTACAGTTATACTTACAGTTATTGTAAGAAATGAGGTTGGACTTTAATGAGAGATGATTTGTAGGCTCATTGTGCTTATTGTAAGGTACATTATTCCACAGTTCCAGGTACATGATTCATGCTAGAATCAATGTGAAATAAAGCTTGGATTTGCCCTAGATCTGGCACAATCTGAATGGAAGATGGAGGTGAAGGCATTGATACTGCACTGAGCAGCCACACAGACAGAGGTGATGAACTGCCTGATGACTGTATGTTGTTCACACCAAGAGCTACTAAAGCTGTAAAATCGCCATTCGTTCCAAAAATCGCCGGAAGTCATTCACTTCTGTATGGACAAGAGCGACAAAAGCGAATAAAGCGACAAAAGCGGCTAAACTTGGGCGAATAGAATAGAAAAGGGTCAATTTTGTGCAAACGGTCAATTTTATGCAAATTAGCTATAATTCAGATGTTTCAGCTGTAAATCTGAACCACTGTGCTGTAAATGAAAGACAATCATGAGTGATTAGAGCTGAACATGCAGTACAGTGAGACATATCATATGTTTTTTTCTGGTTTGGTTTGGGTTTTTTTTGGTTTGGGTCATTCCTCTGCTCTGGATTAAGTGCAAAGTAACTGGTCACTGACACTGTGGTTAGTAATTGGC
This sequence comes from Sardinella longiceps, assembly GCA_027497455.2. Taxonomy (NCBI): domain Eukaryota; kingdom Metazoa; phylum Chordata; class Actinopteri; order Clupeiformes; family Clupeidae; genus Sardinella; species Sardinella longiceps. The sequence continues at coordinate 4,530,838 of JAODXP020000027.1, forward strand.
CCAGGTCTGGGCCTAATGTGGGGGGACATGACTAACATGGTGGCGTTGAGTGTGAAGGCACTGTGACACTCCACATGGTTGGGCAGCTGAAACTCCAAGGCAGGGGGGGAGGGGGGTGGCTCTACTTGGCCCTGGGGAGAAACCCAGGAGGCCCGTGATTAATGCCACCCAAATGACGAGAGGATAAAAGAGCCCGACTAAATGGACCTGTGATAGATTCGTTTGGACCAGAAGGCAGCTTTTTTCTCTCTCTCTCTCTCTCTCTCTCTCTCTCTCTCCCACACAGTCTCACACACTCTTCCATTCTTTTTGTTTTTCACTCTCTCTCTCTCTCGCTCTCTCTCTCTCACACACACACACACACTTATTCCCTCTCTCTCTTTCTCCTAGTCACACACACACACACACTTTCTTCCTCTTTCTGCGTTTCACTTGCTCTCTCTCTCTCTCTCTCTCTTGCTCCCTCTCTGTCTCCCCCTTTCTCATTCTCCCTCACAGGAGCCTTGCTCAAGAGCTCAGGTGTCTCTGATGGCTGTGGTCACGTTACATGCAAGTGCATATGACAGGTGATAGCAGCAATGGCAATTAGGCTATGTAGAAATTAGTGATTAATATGTTGGCTTTGATCACTGCATTACTGTTATAGCCACAAGTGTTTCACAGATGACACAGCTTGCCAAGAAGGGTTTTTTGAGGATAAGCAAACATATTGGCTTCAGCTATTTAGTCATCTAAAAGCTGCACATATCAAACACTGCTAACACAATCTTTACAAGGGGAAGAACTGCATGTTTTTCACAATACTAAGCCTAAGATCTCTCATTGTTTTGATAATACTAGATCAGTCCCTGAGTAACCAAATAGGAGTTTCTGTCCACAGTCCTCCCCTCCTCTCTCTCTTAATGTCACTCCCTGATGTTGCGGCCCTGCTGTAGATAGAATCAATGAATGGATCATTCAGCCCCCCTTATATGAAGGCCAAAGCCATTTAATCAAACTTTGGTCCATCTAAGCCACTAACACTAATAAATGAAGACTTCATTAAATGACTAGTACTTCACTCTGTGTGTGTGTGTGTGTGTGTGTGTGTGTGTGTGTGTGTGTGTGTGTGTGTGTGTGTGCACATGGTTATGTGTGTCTGAGCAAGAGAGATAGAAAGAGAAAAAGAAATGTGCATGTGCGTGCAATGCAAGTGTGTGTGTGTGTGTGTGTGTGTGTGCAGGCAAGAGGATCAGGGGAGGGTGGGAGATCCTGATTTGACTTTTAAATTTGGTTTTCTGTTAAGTGCCAGTCTGGCATAAGGACATGGGATTAGAGAAATTAAATTGCCATCCGGGAGAGTGTGTGATGAGCTTTGACTTTTCGGCGTGGATTAGCGAACTTTGCACTTTGTAAGCAGTCCACGAGGGGTGGTAACAAAGCTGTTGTTTGGGCCTCTAGCATGATGGCAAATGTGCTCTGTCAAAGAGCCTAGCTTAGCAGACAAAAACAACACACATCCCAGAGACCTCAATGGCAAAGCAAGCACAGCATCTTCCATAGTGTTGTTGTGCTTTCCCAAAGCCCATCACAAGCCTTGTGTTTCAGAAATATACTGATAGATCAGAGTGGTAACAAGACCAGTGGCCAAGAACCACACACTGAATGAAAATCCACTGCAATAAACAAACACTGAATGAAAATCTACTGCAATAAACAAACACTGGAAAGTCTGGGGTTATTTACGTAAAAAGAATGTCTTTGCAGAAAAATACAGCAAATGAGTTTGAATATTGAGCAGGCTAATATAGGGAGATTAATAAGCCAATTACATAGATTAATGATTTGTATTTAAATTAAAGATTGTCTCCTTCAAATCTCAAGTGACTGTCAATTTGCTTTTGTTTTGTGACCCCACAGTTGTGAATCGTTGCGATAAATGGAATTCACCATAATAGAAAAAATGTTGGCTCATGGATCATTTCGAGTGACACTGATCCCACCACTTCTTATAAATCAATCAATACTACTTGCCACTAACAACTAATAGTAGCATTGCTTATATACAGTATAAGTGTGTGTGTGTGTGTGTGTGTGTGTGTGTGTGTGTGTGTGTGTGTGTGTAATTAACAACAGTGAGAAGATTAATGATGTCAAATGTGTAAAGCAATATCCCAACAAACCGTTATCTAGAAAGGAACTGCACAGTACTGCGGCATAGTTCACTGCAAATAACATTTACAATGGAGCTCCCATAGCCTGCATTGGGACCATTCATCAGGGCCAATTACAGCTCGCCATCCATCCTGGGCTTTGTCTCAATAGCCCTGATGAGGCCTGAACTAATGGATCTCTACCTGATCCACTGCACATCTGTGTGCAAACGGGACGGAGAGGAACTGCATTGCAATTTCTAATGGACACAACTGCAGTGAATGGAGACAGAAGCAACTCTACCTGTCATACATACAGTACATACGTACAGTACATACATACATACATACATACATACATGGGCCGACATACTGTATACATACTGTTCATACATACACACACACACACACTCACACACAAACAAACGTACATATGTACATGCATACATACATACATACATACATACATACTGTACATACAGACAAATATATTTAAACAAATACATACATACTGTTCACACATACACACACGTACATACATACTGCTGATACAGTGCTTACACGATGCCAAGATGAATGAATGAAAGAAACCTGTCAGCTGGCGAGGGCAGTACTTAAATGCACGTGCCTTTAACTGGAGAGGGCTAAACACTGACAGAGTGGATGACACTGATGAACGACTGAGGATAGAGAGCCGCGTGGCTCAATCAAGGAAGCGCTTAAAGTGCTTAAAGATAAAAGTGCGGTGGCTCAACGGAACAGAATTTCACCAGATAATGATTCCTTCAGTATGCCCCTCCCCCTCCCCAACAAAACAATTACTATTATCACCCCCGCCCCCCCAACCAAAAAAAAGTCCTCACAAGGACAAATCAGCAATCAGTGTGTTCATTGTTACAGACAGTAGAAACACTAGGATGACCCTATAAAATGGCTAACTGGTTCAACAATGACTCTATTGTTTTCTAATGCAATGCTTTTGTTTCACATTGTATAATAGACAAGGATAACACACACGATTATAATACATATTTTCAGTGTACAGTCTGCTGGTGATGAGGAGGGAGAAGGGGGGGGGGGGGGTCCTAACTCCCACTCAACTCCCAACCCCCCCTCAAATTCCCCCATTGGTTCTGAAATATCTCACAGAAACAAAAGGACTACGGTTAGACAAGTTAATCTTTCCTCAATGGAGCTTCAACAGCACCTAACATGGGGCTAGCAGTTTGCAGCAGATGGTCATATCTGCTTAACTGTTCACATGAAACCCTTTCATGTTTATGGTGCCTCGTAAAATGCCTATACACAAGTCTGTAAGATATATAAATCTCACATAGTACATAATGAGATATGAGATATATTAATCTCAGTGCGTATTTAATGCATGGCGAGGATTGGGTGAGAATAGAAATGTCAGATTAACATATAGACATCAAATATGGGTCATCAAAAATGAGGTGTTATTAAGGCCAGCAATAGTCACGCATAAGTTAACCAGGTGAGCCCCACCGAATGCAATATATAATATATTTTCCAATAGGCCCTGGAATGACAAACACAATAAACAAAACCTCAGGTAAAGAACTGTAGGCTATAAATTTAGACAAATAAATAAAACAACAACTTAAAAGCTGAAAGAAACTTGATATGCGGGTTATCTTGATTATTATTCTTTGTTTATAACAAATAATTATATAAATAATATATATTAAAAAACTAAAACATCAATTGGGTAATAAAGCCTAGGCCTACTCTAATGCAGAGTATGACGTGATTATATCCCCCCATTCACACTTTTTCTCCAGAAATTTAAGGTCTTCACACAGATGCTAAACACAGAAACATTGTAAAAATGGGCCTCATCCCACCATTCTTACGAAGGAATTTATTCTTAAATCCCACTAACACAATTTTTAAGAAGATTTACATTCACCAACATGGTTTTAAATGGGACTTTAACAACAAATTGAAGATAATTCTTAATAGAAGAAGCTATTTGTGAATGAGGCCCAATGTGTCTATGGGGCTCATATACATTATGGGATGCAGCAGCTCCAGATCTCTTAAGCACTGACAGAAAAGGGCAGGGTTGTAAGATGAGACACAAATGTCGATGAACATACAGTACAGTGACACCCACACTGATCCTGCCGCTTTACTGAGCACAGATCAGACTAGAGGCGTGTATGTATCTCCCATCAGCTCCTATGATCCTCAACCCAGTAGCCTACAATAACCTCATATCTGAAAAAAAAACATCATCTAAGGTCAAAAAAAGACCACCTATGTGGACACCCCAAAACACCACATGGTGTTTTACTCTATTTGTACACCACAAAGGGGATGAAAATGTATTCATTGAAAGCTTAGTTATTTGTTACTTAGAACTACTAAGCATAGTGAGAAATGCTAAATGAGTAAGTCAAAAGTGGATTATAGACTTTAAACATGAAGAATGACCAGTCAGCGGTTACATAACCCACACATAAGAACATAACTGAAGAGATGATGATGTTTAACGAAAGCTTTGAGGAGAAACATTTGTGAAACATTAAATAAGGGGTTTGTGGTTTCCTCTCTCCTCAAACATGAGTATGGAGCAGGAAGAGGGCGAATGACAAACAGCCAGACCGTGGTGGTGGTGTTCTTAGAGGCAGTCTTGTTTGAGCCACTTGGCTTTTCAGTGTCCACAGAAAGGAGAGAGAGAGGGGGTGGGGGGTGGGGGCTCATCCTACAGCTCGAGAGTATTGATCCGTGAATTCAAGACGACACTTGTTCAAAAAAAAGAAAGAAAAAGAAAGAAAGAAAGAAAGAAATTCAGAGGCATCTAGTATCCACTGTACCATTGGGCCGATTCAGTCAACTAAGATAAAAAAAAAAAAAAAAAATCAGGTTGTGCATAAAACATGAAAAGCCAGTGAGCTGACGTTTTTCTTTTTTTTCTTCTCCTTTCTCTTTCCTTTTGACTGCAGCATTGAATGTGAGCCCCCAGACCCTGTTCTAATAGATACGGTTCATTTCAGAGTGATTTCTGTGTGAAGATAATGAGAATGACAAACAGAAGCTCAAATAGCCATGGAGAACAGTAACACTATCATTCCTGCAAAGGAAGCCTACTGCAGTATCAGACATACAATACTGTAGGGGGAAGGACATGGCCAAGACGTGGGACGCCTTCTTACAACCCAAAAACGTGCAACTGCCCTGGATGCAAGGTTCACACAAGGCGTTGCCAAGAAAGTGTACTTGTATAACCAGCACCATGTCAAGGAAATAAAAAATAGATAGGCAACATTGACAAGGATCGGTTTAACCATAAATTGTGACTTAACTAATGATGGGATTATGGGATATTAAATAACAGAAAAGAAACAATATCGAGAGGCCATCTTCCTCAGATAAAGTACACTTGATACAGAATTCAGTACTTCTATAAAGTAGTAATAACAATACTAACAAATAAAAAAAATCCCAGAGAAGCACAGAATAATGGCTACCATGGATGGCACCACGACAGGAAAAGGCAAAGGCAAAAGAATCTATAGGTTCAGCATGGCTGGCCCAACAAATGGGGTTGGCATATTCTTGGCAAATTCACCTGAAACGCGACTATATGTCCTATATGTATTGCAGAACTCTAATGCAGTCACACAAAGCCTGCATAGATATAAAGTAAGTGGTAATGTATAATAAAAGTTTACATTTCTCTAAAAGACCATTGAAATTGTAGGCACACTGAACCCTATCTTAGGGTTATTGCTGCTACATGCATAATTCAAAATAATAGCCTAAATTTTTAATTTTTAATTGGTTTTATGATTTCTGAAAAATAATTACATCTAATGATCATTGGCCATAAGTTAATTTGAATGTGTGGAGAGGCACCTCTGACAGGACTTTTACCTATAGGCTATAATGAAACCCTACACCCCCCCTCCCAACCCCAGCTCACCAGCCTATTGGAAATAGAATTTCTCAACAGAATGTCTCAGCATGTTTTACTGTTCATTTCCCTTGTGAAGTGGTCCAAGTGATGACAGAGGGATGAGAGAGCTATTCAACTGTTAACTGCACTTGATCATTAACATCGATCCGTCACCTGTGCCCACTGCATTTTGTTTTGTTGATGTGGCATAAGTAGCCCTCTATGGCCGCATGGATAGCCTACATTAATGTCCTTAAGTTTTTTTTTTTTTTTTTCAATGAATGAAAGTGTTGTAAAAATGCTTGTTTAAAGTAATTTCATTAAACAACATAATTAAATGGATAGTTAGCCAAAAGTAAACTGAAAGAAAAAAAACGATAAACTACTCTAATGAGAGAAGCAGGTTCATTGTGATGGTTGCTTTACTAAATGGTGCTAAATTTAAACTGTGTAAATAAATATAGCCTACGTGCATTTTTACCCTTCTTGATGAAGTTCACGTCAGGATAGCAGTCTACGGAGCAATTAAAATCTTTGAATCCAGATGCTGCCTACTGCTGGAAACAATTCACGCCAGTAGCCAACGTAAGATTGGAGCAAGTGCCACTTACCCCCAATTTCTTACTCCGTATTTTCACATAGCCTTGTTTTACTATGTCATTGAAGTTAGAAGCCATGGTAACAGGTTTAAGTCCGTTTTTTCCTTCTTTCGCCTCTTTCTCCTGAAGTCCGCCTTGCATTCAGAGACCACAGACAACCTGCCTCCTGTGTCAGCGTTCGGGCACCCGGCTCGAGCGGGTCGTTCCATCCGCGGATGGGGAGATGCTATTCGTCAGCTGATGTGATTTAGTAGCAGCGCGGCTTCCTGGATCACACCACCCTGTTCCCCACGAGAGGGGGTGAAGTGAAAACTCAGCTCTTTATGACCGCAGAGCCGATTAGGTTTGAATGTACGACGGCGATGCTGAATGTGAGAGAAAGTCAAATCTTTCTCATTCTGTACAGATTAAAGCACCCTTCAGTAAACATGTAGCCTAATCTTTAAGTCAGTGTATTAAAAGAGAGCTTAAGCTATTTAAACCAAGGCTGGAAAAAGCAATTAGTAAAAGCAATGGAGGACCATTTCTGGGCTCTCACGACTTTGTTGACAGGTGAGAATTCCTGATTACTGTATCTCTGCCAGTTTAGCCCACATTTGCATTCATCATGGCTTACTCAACAGATTCTCTGACACATTATACCGATAATAAGATGTTTGAAGAAAAACCTACACACTTGTGCCAGGAAGCCTAAGTTTTTAAAAGACTACAAAGCATATTTAATCAGTTTAAAATAATGAATTTGGCATGTCCAAAACCAGAAAATCCATAGATAAAATCTAAAACCTTTTCAATCCGTTTTCTCCCCCTTCCTATATAACACTGACTAAACCCACTAATCCTGGTTTGGGATTGAGAAAGTCCACACTGGCAGTAGAACATGGCAACCAAAATCCACAGTATTAAATCAGCAGCTGGTTCAGGTGTATAGGCATAAGAGCTTTGGGTTTGTTCATCAAATAGCAACATGCCGACGGAGGATTATTATGCAATAGGTTACATAAACAGAACCAGATCCCAGTCTTGAGTCATTTGTTCTCCGGAGTCCTGTTCAACACTGTTTGGGGCATTTGTGATAAGGCACATCTGACACAGCAGATGATCCCAAAGGACTGAACGATGGATTAATTAATTGTTCATTTCTCAAAGGGATCTGGGCAATGAGCCGCCAGGTTCTGTCCACTATTGCATCACCAAGTATTCCCTCTTTAAAGTTATTGTTTTACCCACACACAAATACATACACACACACACACACACACACACACACACACACACACACACACACACACACACACACACACACACACATGCACGCGCACACGCACACACACACACACACACACACTGAGAAAAAGAAAAAGAGAGAGGAGAGGAGTATACGGGAAATACAAGTTGTTTATCTGTTTCACCATGGATGACGGCACTTTGGGTACTCTTAGTTGTCAATTTTCCATTTTCTTTCATGGCATAAATGACATTGCCCCTGTTTCTGCAGTATTCCCCAAGTCTGTCTGGTAGCAGGAAAGCATGGCAAACAAACAACTCGTCTTTGATATCTGTCATCTCTCTCTCTTTTTTTTTGGTGTTGTCCTGAAGTCTCAGGTCTGCTTTCCTCTTCCTCTCTGTCTCTTAAATTGCCCTGTATATTAACTGGAGATGCCATTCCAGTCCAACTCATGACAAATGACTGTCAGATGCCCTCCCTGTTCATTTTCTATGGATGCCTTTGGTAATTCTAATATATTTACACAGACAAATTCACAGCACTCCCAGTCATAACTCTTCAGACACAGTAAAAAACATCATTTCTGTGAGACAGACAGAGAGGGAGAAAGAGAGAGAGAGAGAGAGAGAGAGAGAGAGAGAGAGAGAGAGAGTAAAATTACATCGATTCAATAAAAACAAAAATCTGATGGGCATTATAAATGTTGTTTTAGAAGATCTAAATCCATATATAAAGAAAATGAATCATTTAGGCATTTCATCTCTCATTGGCTTGTCATGGCGCCCATTTGTCATGGCTAGTCTACATGACAATTCATGTCCTATATGTCCGCAGTGATTTATATCGCAATTTAAACTCTCCTCCCAGGGAACTGCCACATTCATTTGTGTAGGCTAGTATACATAGACCACGACCACACACCAACCCAGCCTAGAGCCCTCTTCTTTTATGCAAGCCTGACACTGAGGCAAGCAGAGCCTGCCTGTCTTGCAGTGGAATATTGATATCATCTGTGTATTGTGGGCTAGACCCCTTTGTGCTTTGTCTCACATACTTTCAATTACACATTTGGGTAAATAATTAATAGATTGAAAAATAAAGGGCAAAAAAAAAAAACATCTTGACTGTTTGGCTCATAAGCAATTAGATCTGGGCCCATGCTGTCAGAGTTATGGTAATGTCAAAGGGGCTTGTGCCTGTTATTGTGTAGCGCATGAGGCCCATGCGAAAATGAGCACATTGGGACTTGGGTTTGATTAAATGTCAATGCCTTCAGGAGTGCAAGGAGGAGAGAGGTTAAAAGAGGAGAGGGAAAGAGAGACAGAGAGAGAGAGAGAGAGAGAGAGAGAGAGAAGGTGAGTGAAAGATAAAGGGGCCAGCGAGGGAGGGAGAGAAAGAAAGATAGCATACAGATAGAAGGAGATAGAAAGATGATGGGAAAGGGGGAACGAGAGAGGGAGAGAGAGAGAGAGAAGTGAAAGGTAGTGGGTGGAAGAAGTGAGAAAGAGAGAGAGCAGTGAGAGAATGAGAAATATCACCTGATGGAGAGAAAGGTTGAAGATAGGGGTGAAGGAGAAGAGGGGGAGGGAAAGAATGAGGAAGAGGGAAATGGAGAGAAAGGCAAGGAAAAAAAATGGGGAAAGAGGGGGGAAAAAAACAAGCAAGGTTACTGCCAGCTACTTGACCCTCCATAGAGGACACTGGGCAAGGCTGAGCATGGCACAGAACCTCCCTCAGGACACTAGTGTCATATTTATGATTTACTCATAAGCATTAAAGGAGGAATGGTTTGCGGCCATCTTGGTCCTTCACTTTTTGCCCTATAAAAAAAAAGAAGAAATATCATCGAGATGCCTGTTATGAGATAATTACACAGAGAAGGACACTGGTGTGGTCTGAAATGGTCGAATGCTGAGATGTTTTTTTTTTGGCGTGGTGGTCAAGCATGGTCCTGTGCTTGTAAACACAGTTTCGGTATCATTGATCATCAGCCATATTTATGAGAAAACGGCCTTTTCAGACCATGCCATGAAATTATAAAATGACCTTTATTTTGCTCATTTCTGGTGAATTATTTTTATGGGGTTATTAAATGAAATTATTTAGGGGCTCTGTTAAAAATGATGCACCATTTTCATGCTGGCATCTAAAAATTTCAGCAGGGTCAGAAATCAGATGGAAAACTTTATGGACGTGTAGACTCTCACTCGCTCAGCCGAGGCCGTTCGCCCGTCCGCGTGCCCGCCTGCCTGGCTGGCTGGCTGGCTGTCTGGCAGCACTGCCCTGGGAGAAAGCTGCTGAATAGAGAACCCAGTGACTGTAGCATTGGGATCCAGATGGCGATATGAAGTTCAGTGTGATAAATTTGGGCTTGCGTTGTCAGGGGGGGTGGGGGGGGTGGTGGTAAAAATCCGAAGGCCCTTTTCCCCCTGGGGTGTCAACAGTTCTGCTGCAGTCACCTTCTTATCCCAGCAAAAAAAAAGGAAGTAGCAGAATGTGAATGACCCAGTCCACACGAACGCATTCAGGACGGCCAACTAGGCAAGCACCAGTGCACTGTATTTCTAAACATAGAGCTGTAGAAAGTGTCAGTGAGAAATATATATATATATATATATATATATATATATATATATATATATATATATATATATATATATAAAACAACCACAAACGCAAACACCAGAATACTGTTTTCTGCGAGAACACCAGAAATACCAAATATAAATGCACATAAATATTTGATATCTTGTTGATATGAATGCCGGTTGTGTGAAGGGAAACTAAAAAAGCCTGGAAAGTAGCTGTGTATTATTATTAATTCAGAGTGGAAAAGCAAGTCTACAGATGAATAATTGTTTAAATTAAGACTGGGAGTGGAAAGACAACTTGTGGTTGTGCAACAGAATTTTAAATGTGGATGCTTCAGTCCTTGCCAAGCGCAAATCTGATAGGGAATTTATAAAAGAAAATACTCTCCCCAAATATTGAGCCAATGCAGGTATAATAAATGTCAAAATGTTCTAGTTAAACGTGACAAGTCAAGTGTTAATAATGTTTCTCCCTTTGACTTTAGTTGGAGATTCATCTTTGTAATGTTACTGTACATGAAGATTACCCTAATATTCCTTGATTGGCTTTTCTGTCACAGGGAAGCAGTCTTTTTCTGTCCCAGAAATACATTACTCCTGATGAGTGAGTAAAGGAGACCAGTGTTATTGATGGTTATCTTTGAAACCCAGACAGTTATAGATTAGCTCAATTCTACACCAATATATAGATTCTCACTGTCAGGATTATAGACTGTGAGTAAGGCGAGATTGTTTTCTAGGTCACCTTTGGGTATAAGATACAATGTAGGGTGTATATATATATTATGCCATATATAGGCGACCACGTAGAAAATGGATTCAATCAATATCTCTAGTCAGTGGCAATAGTTTCTCAGCATCCAGTATAGCAAGTTACTCTTTGGGCTTCACAATTGGCTGCAATTAAGCAACACTGACACCTGCTGTTTAGAAGGAGAACAGTCCTAGTAATCAATTGCAGACTGTTCTGCCCTTGCTTTTATCGGTACATAGGTGCTACCTGCAGACAGTTAAGGGCAGAGGGGTGGTCATTATCAGTTTCTAGATGTGTTGTTTACCTCACTTAATCTTCATCTTCACATTCCTCTCTTTCTCTGTGTGTTCCTGACCTGTTGTCCGACCACTGGGACAAAGTGAGTTATGTGGGGGGTCACTCAAATTGTCCTTTAGAGGGCAATGTTGTCCTTCAGGCTCTCACTGGGTCTCACTGGCTATCCATCTGCAAGCCACTGATAGCCAACAAAAACCGGTTGACCCGACAGTGAGTGTTCCATTGGTTATTGTTATAAATGTGTTTTGTGATAGTGCAAGAACCATTTAGTGGTATTAACCGCAAGAATGTTATCTGGGAGGAGGACATGGGGTAAATCTGGGGGATTAAAAAAAATAAATCCACCTTCCACCTCAAGATTGCATCTATGAGTTTAAGTAGGCTGAGAGGAAGAGGGAAGCTTTCATTCAGTCGACCCAAAGCAGCAGTTTTTGCTGGCGTCCCACGATTAATCTGACAGATTTAAATATAAAACAGGTGAGACTTGCATGGCTGTGAATGAACGAACTCCGGTACCATGGATGGTCTGCTCAGGTTTTTTGGCACTAGCCTGTGCTGCTCTGCAGAGCCACTTCATCAAGACAAAGCCACTCTTTTACATCCCAGCGGCCTGCCACAACGGCTCATGTGTGAACGCCGGGGGTGAAAAAAACGCGACGAAACGAAAGCCCTTCGGTAAACAGAGAAAGGTCAGCCATGACGTTGGACGGCAGAGGCTGCCTCTCACGACAGCGAGCGAGCAGAGGGACGCTCGATTTGATCCCAGACCCTACTGTTTGCACTCCATGCATGTGGGTCTAGACTACTGTAAATTCCCTCTCCAATAACACAGAGCTGGGATGGGTTGCTTACTGTACAGAGTCTATGTCATGAGATGTCCTATAGAAAGAAATACCAAATACCACAGCACAAAAAAAACTAAGAAAGTTTCTTTTTTGGCTCAAATTGGAATGCCAGTTAGGATAACTTTATTTGTTTTGCTGCAATTTTCTTTTTTTCTTTCTTTCTTTTTTCTGCCTCTTGATTGCAAACATTTACTTTCTCTCAGCCTCCCCATGATTGTGCTCTTTGACAGGCTGCAGCTCTTTAAAGTTTGAAGCCATTTCCTCCTCTTCTGAGTTCCTGAGTGGTGCTCACATCCAAGTCTCCATATTTTGTGTTACTTTAGCCACTCTAATGGCCCAGAAGTAGAGCTCTATTTTCACTGACTTGTCACTCGCAGTGTTTTTGAATGCTTCACAGTCTAGTCTCAAAACAATGTAATGCTGTCAGTGACTGCAGGTGCCATGACTGATGTGTTTGCACTTTTGTAAAAGTAGTGTTACTACTCAGAACATGTCAGTTAACTAAGCTACTACTTACTTCACCAGAAGCTTCACTACACTAAAGCTATTGGAAGACAAGTAGCAACCTAAGGTTTGTGCAAAATATCTGGAGTAGTTTACTACATGCAAAGTTAATTTTGTAATTAACAAAAAAAGCCTTATAAGTAAATGAAATGACCAAACCTACATTCTGATCCAACCAAGGTTCTAATAGTGACCAAACTAATAGTAATTAGCTGGTAGTAAGTCATTGTACATTTTTAGAGGTAAGTCTTTAAATAGCCTGGTTTTTAAAAATTTGCCTGATTATGGTTATACTGTACAGTATTTCTTTAGGCTGGAGCAGCCCATACTTCCTCTCGCTGCATGAAATTTCACGATCAAGTCAAGGAGGCAACTCTCGAGCCCAGAAAAACCCAGGACCCAATGAGAAACAAGCCAGCTGAAGGAGACGGGCTTACAATTACTGTGTCCAGCTCTGTAGCTCTGTCCAATAACATTGATAGAAGTTTGATAACATTTGATAGACGTTTAGATTAATCCCGCTTCGGAATTCCCTGGCAATGCTAGCTTTGCCAGACCCCAGTTCATTTATGAACGTGGTCGCGCAAGCCAGGATAGTAGGCCTATTTCTTATGATGCCCAGGGCCGTCGCAACAAGGCAGGCAAACCAGGCAATTGCCTGGGGCCCCCAAGATTGACTGTTTAATCATTTTAGTAGTTAAGTTGGTAGTGTTTTTCAACAAAAAAATGACTTTAAACTGGAGTTAGACAACTGTACAATACCAATACAATAACAATGTGGTTCATGTAAATATTTACGGAGAGTGAGGGCCCCCATGTCCTGTTTGCTTGGGGCCCCCAAGAACCTTGAAACGGACCTGATGATGCCTACACTACAGCATTTTGCACGATAGTGGGTCCAGTCTTCAAGAAGTAGTCCAGCCAGGTTTAATTGATCTTGCATGATGGGCTAGATGGAAGATTTGCTGCTATGGGCTGTTGATTTGAAAATGTAGCTAATGGGAAAGGTACCACACTGTATGGCCAAGACAATACCTAAACTAATGAAAAGTTACAGCCTAGCCTAAACACTATAGCTGTAGTACCGTAGTTCAGCTAGTTGCGTTGTTATTACTTACTGTATAGTCAAGGTTCTGCCCATAACTGTCTGAATCTCTCACTGTTTGAAGGTCTTTGGTATTTTTTGCCCTCAATGGTGCCTTCCAGGCAGTGCTGCCTTAAAGGCACTAATCCTCTCAGTTTAGGGTTAGGATGAGGTTTGAGGGGGTTAGGGTTAGGAATAAGGTAAAGGTAGTGCCTTTTAGGCTGTGCTGCCTGGAAGGTGCCGTTTGGGGCAACAAAAAAAAAAAAAAACACCATTGAACACCAAGTCTTATCTCTATTCTTTCATCTTTTATTCTACTTTAGGGCAACAAAATGCTTATGATTCCCTTTAAAAGCGCCTTGCAGTGCAGTGGCTTAAAAAAATTATTCAAAACTCTCTGCAATGAGTATTCTGCACAAAAAAGTCTGTAGTTCTAATTCATAAGAAACTTCTGCGAGAAGTGGAACTACTGTACCTGGTCAATCATAAAAAAGAGAGAGGGAGAGCAGTGCAGTGCCCCCCACCCCCAGGCAGTTCCCTTTGCTTGTTTTAAGAAGGCCTTGTACATGTGGTGCACATCTGAATCCCAACCTTGTAACAGTGTCTCTGACGTCCATTGAAGGAATGCTACATTACTTTCAGTGCAGTGTTTAAATGAACAAATGTGTCTGTGTGTTTTATGCTCATTGCAAGAGCTTAAATTGAATGATGCCTATATGAATATGTTCAAACATATCTTAACATGATGACATCAGTAGGTTTGTAAATATGTGTCTGCATACTTCTGCAGTGTGTGTGTGTATGTGTGTGTGTAAAGGCATTGCCGATAATGTCCAAGCCAATTAAAATGGCATATTTATTTAAATTCTGTTTAGAAAAAAACAACTTCAAGCTCCAGATGTTCTTGAGTCCACTCACGAAACTGTTGATTATGTTTAGGGGTGGAGGGGAATGAAACTCAAGTGTTTTAACTCCAAGATGTGCCACAACAAGAATCAATCACTATGGCAACAGTAGGATTTTGTAAATATTTATAAACTCCACAAAACAAAACACTTTTGAATTACACAGGTAATGAGAGATTCAAGATTTTTGTTATTATCCTGGTATCAAAAAGTAAACACATTTAGACATAATAAATAGTAGTAATAAATAGAAGATTTATGTGTTGAGTGAGGGAGTGAATTGAGTGATTCACCACAGACTGGCATTGTGTGGTGTTCAGGATCTTTGAAAGATGTAATGCAGTCATTAGTAATCACAAGTCATTTCACCTCTTTGACAGAGTGCAGATGTGTGTGTTTGTATTTGAAGATTTAATAAGAACTAAAACTTAATTTTTCTGACAAGGTTTACTATCAAACTGTGGAAATGTATGTTAATGTATACTGCCAACTTCAAGAAATTTAGTCATTCTGTCTATGTATTGCACGCGCACCCACTCTCTCTCTCTCTCTCTCTCTCTCTCTCTCTCTCTCTCTCTCTCTCTCACACACACACACACACACACACACACACACACACACACACACACAGACACACACACACGCATATACAAAGAAAACACATCACGCGACACTTATTCAAATAAACCATAGGCAGGGTACGAGAAAGACAAGCAGGTACTGTTTCAATGGCCAAAAAGAAAGCCAGGTCATAATTATAGGATATTTTAAATCACTGTCTTAACTTAGATTTGTCAGAGGTTTATGTCTAAAGAACATTCATCGCTGAAATAACCCAAATACTATGACTCATTTGGCAACCCAGGGAAATCTTTAAAAGCTCAAAAACTGGGCACTCTGACTGCTTGAGAATATATTCAGTGTGTGTATGTGTGAGTAAGTGAATGTGTGCTTGTGTGTGTGTGTGTGTGTGTGTGTGTGTGTGTGTGTGTGTGTGTGTGTGTGTGTGTGTGTGTCTTTGTGACATATTTTTAGCCCTCGAGAGGAGAGGAAAAATCCCCTCTCCTGTCAACTTTGCGTTAACATCGTAAGCCAAAGAAAAGTCAAGAGTAAGAAGGGCAGACATTAGCACTGGTTACCGGCATATTTCAATTCGGCGCTGACAACTTCTACAAGCTGCCTCAGAGGGCTTACAAATGCCTGGGGATGGAGGCAAACATAACGTAGGCAAACAAACAAACAAATAAATAAATATATAGAAGCCAGCACACGAAAGCACCTCATTGTACATGGCGAGGAATCAGTCGGAATTAATTTGGCTTTGCGAGCAGGGGGTGACAGTGTCTTCCTGTCAGCTGTGCCCCTCTGTGCTGAATGTGGGCTCCAGGTTTGAGTGCGGTGGGCCTGGGCAGACTGTCGCCTGCAGTGGTTATTAGCAGGCACGCTGTTATTTTCAACAGCCCACAGGGGTCATCGTGGAGACCCACTGTCTGTGGGCTTGTGTTCCCCTCATGGCTCCTTCTGACCTCACACTGTCTCCAGTCAATAACCGAAAGAGGCTTGAGTGCACAGTCCTGGTGTTAATGAGTGTGTGTGTTTATGTGTGTGCATGTGTGTTTGTGGTGTGCATGTCTAAAAGCTGTGCGTGTGTGTGTTCGTGTTTTTGTGTGTGTATGTGTTTTCATGTGTGTGTGTGTGTGTGTGTCTAAAAGCTGTGTGTGTATTCGTGTGTGTGTGCACGTGTGTGTATAGTGCATTCAGACTTCAGAGTTCTCAGACATCATGAGTATGTACCATAAACATGTGAGGACATTGTATCAACCCGTGTGTGCATGTGTGTCTCTGTGTGTGTGTGTGTGTGTGTGTGTGTGTGTGTGTGTGTGTGTGTGTGTGTGTGTGTGTGTGTGTGTGTGTGTGTGTGTGTGTGTGTGTGTGTGTGTGTGCATATGTTGCATATGTGTGCACTCATCACATTAACACAAGCTGGAACACTGTCATCCCTAGTGATAATCCATGAAGGTTGTCACAAGGTCAGCTTTCAAATTAAAGGAAGGTTAGCAATACTACTGGGAAAATCCAGATTCTTCTGTATGAAAATGTAAAAGGAGAAATGCTGCCAAGGGGGAAATGCTAATGTTTTATTGTCTGGCACTAAACTATTTCTGCACTTCTCATTTGTTTCACATTCTACTCCTTTGCACACAAAGAAAGTAACAAATACCCTCATACTTGGTCAGCTACTTGCCTTTGAACCCAGAGTATGATATCTCGTCTTTGATGCAAGAGAAGACGCTGACCCTAAGGGAACTAACAGTTAAATTGGAACAAAAAGTTTGGAGTTTGGAAATCTCACAGTGGCCAAGCCTCACCTCAGACTGTCCAATTCAAATGTTATTTTTCACTGAGCTGTGGTCATCTACTGGGTTTGTTGATGTTTCACAAAATGAAAACAAAGAACTCATCATTTTTCGAAAAGAAAAGAGCTCAGCTCTGTCTTTTGCTAGTGTCTCCACTCAAACTCAAGCTGAAGACTTTGAAGGTGAGAGCCATAGAGCTCCTGATATTTTTCAAAAAATATAAAGGCACTTTGTCAGCTCTACTCAGTGGCGATGCTGTGTCGTCCACAAGCTGATGGCACGTCGACGAAGCAAGTGGCAGAAACGTGCACACGCGTTGCCGTCGCTCTCTCGGCGGATCTGCGCGACTGGCGGCCCAAGCAGCAGCAGCCAGCACTTGGCGCGCTTAGCCTCCTCGAACCAAAACTAACACACAATGTCACTCTTTGTCTGGCCGTCTGGGGACATGGCCAGCTAGCGCTAGTAAGTACTTTAGCACATGAATATTAGAGCACACATCTCTATACTTTCCTCTCATATTATAGCCTGCCCATTTTTTCCCCTTCTTCCTGTCACTAAAACTTTTTATGAGCACTTAAATAAATGGAGCAACCTGTTGTTTTTTCACCACCTGTTTTGACTTTGCTATGTAATTGACTTCAAGGCCTAAATACAGCACAGGCCGCTCAGCCCAATCAGTAGCGGGGACAAATTTATCAAGTTGTAAATCCACGTCGCTCTGTGTTAGCAACAGTTTACATTACAAGTGGCAGCTACAATATGAAGTGGCCCATAGCAGCTGTTACCTATGTCGTAACTCTGTCAGACGTCAATAAGCCAGCGACCAATTTTGGAGGGCTGGATCTAGCAAAGTGCAAACGTGCGCTCGATGAGAAGTGATTATTCTATTCGAGCCACCTCCCTCAACGCACCGGCCACGCCAAGACTGGACTCACACTCTCCACTCTTAAGGGGAGGTATAGGGTGGAGGTAAGGGTGTGTGGGGTTATATACAGTCTGTGGTCAAAGATTGGTGCGGGAAGGGGCCATATGTGAAGGTTTTTAAGAAAACAGCATGCGAAGGAGACACCCAGCAGAGAGAGGCCTCCTCCCCTGCAGACAGTTAACAGGCCCCTGGTCTGGAGTCTGTCACCGGGAAGAGTAGCAACTTTACAGTTAAACTTGCCTCACACTCTCTGATAAAAAGCTCTGGACCAGATTTCCACCCATATGGACAGAAACAAAACAATGTGCAAGCAAGCTGTAGCCTAAGTTTGAAGAAGGTGAATGAAGATGAGAATTTGTTGTTTTGTAGAGGCATTCAACCTGTTGTTTTTAATGAGTTAATATTCAACTAATTTAATGAGTTCAATTTAGTTGAATATGTTTGTGTGAACCTATGTGCCAGATAGATGTTTAAGGAAAAGTTGCAAAATACAAACATGAGCCTTTTCATGAATCAGTGAGTCTCACTCCAATCAATCTACTCGAATCTTTTCATGCTAAAGGTTTGTTTTAAGAATGGAGTTAGAACGAACCCCAGAATCCCGAGGTAATCAAATTTCAACTTCAACATTGTAATTGCTGTAGCATGTGTGAGGAATGAGATGTGTTAGCATTTTTTGCTAGTTCCATTCCAGAACCCCTGGGGGAAATATTGCCCTGGCTACCCTGAGGGTGAGAGGCCATAAACACCAGATTAACTTTTCATTCCGGGATTCCACTATTCCGTGACCATTGTTCTACTTACCGCACATTACATTCAGGAATCTTTTTAACATCTTGCTAATCATATATTGATCTTGTGACATAATATTATGTGCCCCTAGAGACTGAATCTGAACTGTTTTTTGATATATTGCCATGTCATGAGCAGGATTCATTTCTCTTTAAAAAAAATTTTTTAAAAAAAAAACCTCAGACATCAAATCTGAAGACTTGGTTTGTCAAAAGTGCCTTATTTCTTTCTCTAAACAATGGTCTGGCATCAAGTAAGGAAACGTGAGCAAAGAAATTGGGTAACCAAATCTATCTCCAAAGCACAGATCTGCACAACAGACCTTTTCTTCAGGGTCAACAACTTGCTTATAATGCACATACAAGAAATTTGAAGACATTCAGCTTGAGATTCTATCCTATATTTAACCTCCCACAATAGCATAAAGCATTATAATAGGTGAATCATATCTGTGTCTGACAATAAATCCAAAAAACATCATGAGGTCCATAACAGTCGATAATATTTTCTTTCACTAAAAAACGTAATTTATACAGACCATTGGGAGTTTAAAGAAGGACAACGGGCGCCAGTTTTTACAAAAACAACAAAAACTCAGTCATTTATTTATTACAAATTAAAACATCATAACAGAGCATAATGTTGATAAAACATGTAAAACACACATGAATACATTAGATGCACTGTTATAAATATATATAACATTTACATTTCCAAAATCACATAGCTGTGGAACACAAACCACTGTAAAGACATAAAGGAGATTCACTGGATATTTAAAAAGATGAGAGGGATTTGAAAGGTTACCCCTGACCAGCAGGAGTGTGGACTAACCATGATGGCTCCTCCCATGAAGTATTTCCACCAGGTCAGTTGCTGCGACAACCATTGTGACATGGCACACCTGTACACACAGGGCATCTGCACGTGTGCAGATTCTGCCACTCCAACAAATTCCATGTCAAACGAGTCACTGGCGTACTGAGAGAGGTGTTGACAAATCTGGTGCAGAGCTCATGACGGAGTTGCAGTGTGTATGACAACCACATGATGATGTTTGGCAAAGACATTAAACCCCCACCTCCCACCCCCAACTCCCGAAGTGCTGGAGGCATAAGGACCATACTGTTTCAGCTTTTGTAAACAAATATAACTTTGACACTACATTAACTTTATTACTTAGGAATAACTTGATGTGACTTGGTGTAACATTTGAAATTAATTAAACACACGCGCGCGCGCACACACACACACACACACACACACACACACACACACTGTACCTATTGTATCTACATGAGCACAAGCACCCGCACACCATACACATAGCAGCAACCCTGTGAATACAACTTTAAAATACAAAAATATATAAAATATAAAAAAATAACTGAATTGCAATTCATTCTCCACACATTTCTCATATTTCTAAGACACAAAAGACAATGGACACAACAGCTTATCCATAAAACAGAGTCAACAACATGTGCCAGAGCGAGAAACATAAATTACAGAAGATTATAGACTTACAGATAAGTGCTAACACATAAAAATGCAACATCTTCCAGACACAATGGATGTTCTGACAACAGGATTACATGAGATGGTTGGCTAACCCAATGTAAAAAACTCAATTCACACATTCCACTTCTGGAACACAAGCACGCAAGAGGAAAACAAAATAATAAAACTTTGAGGTGTCTCTTCTTTAAAGTAGATATTCAATGGGTTACCATGAGAGACCCTTTTCCCCAGAATGCTATAAGTTTTTTTTTTCTTTTTTAGAAGAATTTTCTTTGTTTGGATCAAGTGTTCTTTGCCTTGCCAGCATCTTCAAAGCTGATGGTGACTTTAAGCCTCTGGAGGACAAGCCAGCCAGTTGTGCCTTTAAACTGAGGCTCGAGTACAACTTCACCACTGAAGCGTCCACCCAGCAGGGTGGCTACTATGTTTGACCGCTCTCAGATGACAGCAAATACCCGGAATGCCTTGGCTCCTGGGGGATTTTGCAAACTAAATAAGAGAGAGAGAGAGAGAGAGAGAGAGAGAGAGAGAGAGAGAGAGAGAGAAGCGAAAGATCCATAAAATAAGTTGCAGAGGAAAAGAAGGCATACAATAGAATATCACTGCTGGTTGGTTATGCAACCATGTGACCACAGTCATGTTCTACCCTGAGAGCCAGTGCACATAGTTTAAATTGGCCCATGAAAGAAAATGATTATTGCAAACCCTAACACCTGCTGTGCGCTGCGGATTCATTATGGCAGCCTGTGTGAATCAGAGAGCTGGGCGTGACATTTGCTGAGCAGGCAGAATATTGTGTGTGTAAGATCAGTGGTGCTCTATGTGCAGACATGCACGCACACACACATACACACACACACACTCGCACGCACGCACTTTCTGCCTCAGCACTTACACACATGTGTGCGCACTCACACACACACACACACACACACACAAAGATATTCACTTGTGCTTAACCCCACCATGCACTGTACACACAGATAATGCACTCATGCCTAACCCTAATACACACACACAAGCACTACACACACACACACACACACACACACACACACACACACACACACATAAACAGAGCACTGCCAACAAAGCTGTGCTGTCGCAGTTAGGTCCAGTGTTATGAGGTAATCGGCTGTGGTTTTGACGAGATTACAGGGAGACAGGCAGCTCCTTTCCCTGCCCTCCACGCTCACTCGTAGAGCCAAAGAACCTAAGACACACTCACACACACACACACACACACACACACACACACACACACACACACACACACACACACACACACACACACGTGCTCGACATGCAGCCACCTAAACTCTGATCTTACGCTCTCACGGCGTACTCTGTGTGCGTATGAACACGTGCTGGTATGTGTGTGTGTGTGTGTGTGTGTCTTGGAGGTAGGTACTGTAAGTAATGTGATACATAGGTAGGATAAAACAGCGATTGGACAGGTAAAGCCTTATACGGTATTGCTACACTTAGAGACATCAGACTGCTAATTAACTTGGGCCATGCTTCATCATGTGAAATGAAGTAAAATATTACACAGAAAGTTTACCTTTCTGAGGAGATGCCATTCTGATAGGATGCTATGTACTGTCTCCTCTTGTCCACGGGCATCACATCAATGTATCCTCCCGACTCGTTCTTTATCACACCTGCATGGACTGCAGCTCGACAAATACTGGATTTCTGAAAAGACATTGACAAATCGAGACCAGATATTATGAGAATAGTGTACTTCTGTAAAGAGCTACGAGGCAATAGCATTGTATTTGGCACTCAGAAAAAAAACAATTTTTCTTCATGATAAATGTATGTTTATTTTGTTTGTGATACCATACATGATGGTTATGGAAAGGCTTACATCTGAGTAGATTGTCGTCCCAATGACTCGTGATAGCTGAGGGTTTTCTTGCATACAGTTCCGTGGGCAATATATTCTGCAAGAACAAAACAGTTCTTGAATCAATTATTTTTTTAAATATTCCTTAATCCTAAACACTGAATGAGATTATTAGCATTAGTTCTTAATATTGTAATTTATGTTTTATGTATTATGTATTATGCAAATGATTTGTGTTCACACCAAATTTCCAGCACATTTTATACAAATTAAATTGAATGTACATGAACAACGGCATCCAAATGAGATAAAATGAACGAGAAAACATATGAAGTTAAAGTGTTAAGTTAAGTTAAGGGAAGTTAAGTTGTCCAGTACACTGGACATATAGGGCCAAAGGGCATCCGCACCCCGGTTCTTACAGAGTGTGGACTAATGAGCTTACAACATTCTACTCAACACAACCCCATACACCAGCACCGAACTCTGCCGCCGTCGCCTGTTCATGAGAGTCAATTGATATTGTCAAATTGGAAAGTGCTCGTCAATGCTGTGGTAAGCGGTGTGCGGAGGCCTAAAGTCCTACAACTGGGCGCTGTGTGAGAGCAGTGTGATGATTAGTCATGAGCTGTGTGAGATGTATGTCAGTGAATGAGTAGAGTAGGGTAGAGTAGAGTCCAACCTGGGGCAGTGCCTGGCAGGCCTCTCATAGGGACAAAGCTGAGCCACCGTCGTCTCACATGTGACAACTTTCACTGCAACACAAGAAGCAAGTATGAGTGTGTATCTGTATGTGTGTGTGTGTGTGTGTGTGTGTATGTGTGTGTG
This sequence comes from Sardinella longiceps, assembly GCA_027497455.2. Lineage (NCBI taxonomy): Eukaryota > Metazoa > Chordata > Actinopteri > Clupeiformes > Clupeidae > Sardinella > Sardinella longiceps. Next base: position 4,553,977 of record JAODXP020000027.1, read on the forward strand.
TGTGTGTGTGTGTGTGTGTGCTATGTGAGCATGTGTATATGTGTGTATGTTTAAGTGTGTGAGTGTTTATGTGCGTGTGTGTGTGTATTTGAGTGTGTGAGTGTTATGTTAGCATGTGTATATGTGTGTATGTTTAAGTGTGAGTGTTTATGTGCGCATGTGTGTGTTTGAGTGTGTGAGTGTTATGTGAGCATGTGTATATGTGTGTGTGTGTGTGTGTGTGTGTGTGTGTGTGTGTGTGTGCATGTGAGTGTTTATGTGAGTGTGTGTATAAATATATATGTGTGTGTGTGTGTGTGTATGTGTGGCTGAGTTGGCAACCACACTGCCGAGACAGTTATTATGGGAGCCCCTGTGGCGTTACACACCTGTCACTTTTGACACCGTGAAAGCGTTGGCACTCTGGTATTTCCTGTGAATGACAGATCCTGTTAGTTAAGCCCGCTATCACCAAGAGTCTGACTGCTACTGCTGCAGTCTGCTGCTAACTGGATGTGGCCAAGACAGTGCTCACTTACCCCAGAGACTGCACTCCATTTTTGAGGGACTTGATGAAAAACTCCTGTCTTCCCTGTCGGGTCACATCCATCCAGCCTCCGTCATTGTCAATTACTCCATAATGCAAGCCAGCCAGGCAAATACTGGATTGCTAAAAGAAAAAAAGAAAGACGAAGTTATTCAAAGTTATTCAATTTGAATGTGTATCGTATCGGTTTACTCTAATTGCAATTCATGTTGAGAATACAGATGCAGTTCTCACCATTTCGTAGTAAACTGTTCCAACGACTTTTCCTTTTCCTACATCTAAACAGCCAGCTGGACATTCATACCTGGGTTGACACACAAAATAAAAGTTCACGTTAAAAAAAAAGCATATTGCTGAGAAATGTTACACAATTGTTCAAATATCTTAGTTCTTCCCTTGAGGGCTCATTATACTCATTTTTCTCAGATGCTTTACCTATTGCAAGGCGTTCCCTTGCACTGATCACGAAGCTTGGTGTCGCAGTTCACAAGCTGGGCTGAAAAGACACAAAGCAGACAGCAGGTGCTTGAGTTGACTAAGCTCCATCATGACGTTTTTACAGTATCCTTCCCTCCATCCCTCCCTCCTTCTCTCCTTCCTCTTTCCCCCTCTCTTCTCCTCCATGGAGCCTGGCTGCAGTTAAAGGCAGTGCTATGAGACTGGGATGCCATGAGGGGGGCAAAGGGGAGGAATTCCTGCTCCTGCTCCGTGGCTCCAGAGCTCTGAGGCTGGTCAGTAGGAGCAGCAGCAGCAGCAGCCTGAGGGTCTCAGCTTTCAGACGGGGCCTCCACCGCCTCCACATGGGAGAGGAAGCAATTTAAGACCCCTCGGCTTTCAGCTCGCCCAAAGAAAACACCACACACACACACACACACACACACACACACACACACACACACACAGAGACAGGCGTAGAGATACATGCATGTACTGTACACACACACACACACACACACACACACACACACACACACACACACACACACACACGCAGGCACACACTTGCACACCTCTCTCTCTCTCTCTCTCTCTCTCTCTTTCTCTCTGCCTCTCTAACACACACACATTTCTACACAAATTCTCACACATGGACACATGCATTTTCACCCGCACATGACAGACCTAAAAAATTGCCCCAGACTAAAAAAAAAAAAAAAGATTTTTCAATATCTGGTAGATTGAGCCCATATTAAAAGGAAAAGTGGAGGAAGCAGGCGAAACATCTCAGTGCACAAAAAGGAGCAGAAAATGGCAGCCAGACAGACTGGTCCCACCACACCCTTCCCTTTTCTCTGTGCGCAGACAAAACTAAACCAGTCAGCTGTCTCTGCTAGCACTCTTCAAAGCAACAAAGCATAGGCAATCCCTTCTCCAGATGCCACCTTTTTTGGAGTGTTTCTTTCTGCTGGTGTTTCTGATGTGTTCATGTGTTTCTAATTATGTCTCACAATGCACCTTCCACTCTGCGCCTGATGCAGGAGAGTGTGTGTGTGTGTGTGTGTGTGTGTGTGTGTGTGTGTGTATGTGTGTGGTACTTACACATCTGCTGGGTGCTCACCACCTCGTTCCTGTCCAGATCCACACTGGGGGGCCTGGTGGTGGGTTGCGGCTGAGGTTCGGGCCGGGCCCGGGGCTGTGGCTGGGGCTGGGGCTGAGGTTGGGGCTCGGGTTCAATCGAGTTGTTTTCTTCTCGATCCACGGGAGGAACCCGTCTAGATGAGCCGTCATCTGTGAAGCAGGAAGATCACACTTTAAAACACATGTTAATGTAAACACATACTACACATAAATGAATGTATGCACACACACTCGTATGCACAAAGCTAGAAAAATGAATGCTGTTAGCTGTCACTATCATCTGGCACATGCCATCAATTTTTGGATTTTTTGTCCCCTTGAAACTAAGCAATACATTTCAATGGATTTTAATTACACTAAGCTGCTTTTCAGAGTTATCTTACTGTTGTTTACTTGTTCTTTTCTGATTAAGTTTATGCTCAATGAAAGGCCAACACTGACACCATGATCTGGTTACCTGATATCTAGCTAGTATCTTAGTATCTCTGTGTGACTCCCCATGAGCGTAAGATCTTTCTGTATTGTTTATATAAGAGTGAAAGTGCATATAGTCCTGCTGACGGTAGGCTACCTTTATAGCACAGGTTGTCCCTGCAGCTTCCTCCGTAGCTGGGTGGGCAGGCTGAGCACGGGGTGCCGTGTTTATACGGAGAATGGCCCCACCAATTCCCCCTATACAGGTCAGTAAACACACACACAGACACACACACACACACACACACACACACCAAGCAATCAGTTTTGACTGTAACACACAAAATGACTTTGTAATTTCATCTTTTTTTTTCAATTTTAATATGCGCACGGGGGAAGGGGAGGGGAGGGCACCTATGGAATAAATGGCGCGTGGCCAAAGCAGAGGAGAGAAGCGAGTTGCTTACTTGGGCGAGTAATTGCAGACCAAATAAACAGCCTTGGACCAGATCTGGCCCCAGACGTTCATGTCGTAGCACAAATTGATGGCACAACCGATCCGGCTGCTGGTGGCCCAAACAAGCTGAAAGCACACAGACACATGCAGAGAGAAAGAGAAAGAGAGAGAGAGAGCGAGAGAGAGAGAGAGAGGGGCCTGTAAGCAAAACACCACCTGAGAGAAATCCCCAGAATCTACAGTACATACCCTCCCTAGCAAGAGTTGAAATAAAATAAACATTTGCTCTTCGATGGCTGCGTTTTCCAAGCAGTAAATCTCATTTTAATTGCGAAGCATACAGGCAGAAATGCAATCATGGAAATGCTACCACAGGAGTGTTAATCCACTATGTACCTGTACGTGAGTGTAATTTGTACACACTGGTTCTGCACTCCTGGGCATTGCTATGAGCAATGAGCTTGTTATGGATGTCACTGCAGTACAACTGATCATGTGAATACCCTAATAGAATGTTTGCAGTACAGTGTTTTGACTAGGCTAGGGTGACCCACTATAGTCTAAATTTAAACCAAAAATATTTCATATGCCATTATTGGCACTTGCATACAATTTTAGATATCATTCATTTGCATTTTTTTTTCAACTCTGTTATCAATGGCAATTCAGCTCTATTTGACTGTAGAAATAATGAACCTTACATGTATATTAGATTCAAGCCAACAAGAATGTACAGTATACTCTCTAAAACAGGCCTGGGCAATTATTTTGGCCGGAGGGCCACATTGGCTTTTAGATTTTGACTAACGGGCCGGGTGTTCACCGTCAAGCGGCTGATGCCGGTAAATTGGCAAATCTCAAACCAGTAGCCCCACTTCCTTCAGAGGACATGTTAACATGCAGGGTTAAAAGGGGGCGGTTTGTATTTCATGTATACAACAAATTTGATAATTTAGGCCTATAATTTAAGTCTCCTTGGCTAAAAGATAAATTATTCTACTTTGGGAAGGCTCCACGGGCCGGATTAAATAGCTCAGCGGGCCGCATGTGGCCCCCGGGCCTTAGTTTGCCCAGGCCTGCTCTAAAACCTCCCCTTCTCCATGTCAACCAGTGTCATAAAATCCTGTGGGATGGACGAATAGATGGATGGATGGATGAATGGATGGATATACAGTATAGATAGGCAGATTGAAATCATTGGCTATTGCACACATATGTACGATGTATGTATGATTACATGTAATTAATGCCAATGTTGTTATCCAATACATTTGAGTATTTGAGTCAATGAGTGTTTTAATGATTGTGTACATGTATACGTACCTGTGTGTAGTGGGTGCAGACAGGCCCTGAGCACCTAAAGGGGCAGTGAGGGTTGCACTCCTGAGGATAAGGGAACGAGTAGTCCCTGACCTCATCATACCACGCCTGCACATGGGACGTTGGAGGACGGTACCTGAGGAATAGCAGACACAGGTTACTGAATGAATGAATGAATGAATGAATGAATTAATTAATGAATGTATTTAAGTACCATGTCATCTGTTGGCAATATTGTACAAAAAGGGTTGTGGTCAGTGGCCCGGTCAACATTATTACATGTAACATAGTGTAATCTCTAGCATTCTGGCTGTGCAATGGCAACTTTAGAGACCTCATTCTCTGTAGTGAAAGTCATTGTGGCATCGGAATGAGTCTGTTATTTTAAGTTAAGGACTGCATACATAATGTTGCTTTAACCAATACAAGGCTAAAACTGTGGCTGCTTGAACAAATACAGAGGTAGAAATTAATGAGCTCCTTCGAGATCAATAATGCATGTCTGCATTTCCTCTTCATTTATTTTAATGCGCTCATTTTCTTTTTGTCCTTCACTTAATGCGCTGTGCAATTGTTTTCCTTGGTTTTGACTTATGGCCTTGGGTGTGTGACGAGTCCTTGGTGCGTGATCAATGTTCATGTGTAACTAACCGACACTCAGTTGAATCACAAGATGATAGAAATGTCATCTAGGCCTGTGTTGACTGACCTTCCCCAGTGGACCCCCAGGTTCTGTCCGATCTGAGGCAGCAGTCCGGCCGGTCCGTGCTCCCAGAGGCAGGTCTCTGCCCACTCCTGGGCCGTCCGCTCCAGCTCAGTGTCCCACACCTGACCAGTCATAGGAGAGGGCCAGCGTCAATTACAAGCACAGTCAATTACATGGTTAAACTCTTCTACAGTACAACACTCATGATATTACACTGCATTTTGCACCATGCCAGCAGTACAATGTAAGACAATGATATTTACCAATGTGGAAAACTCAAAACTCAAAAATTGGTGACACCATGTGCATTTGTTTTTCTTCTTCGCTCAATGTCCTTGTGCCGGTACAGTACAGTATAATAATTTTATAGAAGAAGATAGAACCAGATCTAGTGTCCGAGCCAGGTTATAAATCAGCCCCACGCACTACACTTTGTTTCTTACAGAAGGTTTGGTCATTCAGTACAAGAAACGACTGCTTGCTGGAGGTGTTTAAGTTTTAAAAGATTGGATCAACCCTTGATTGATAGCCTGCCTTTACTGCTCTTTCAAGCACTGAATTCACAAACATCTCCCTCTGTTCCTTGATTGGATTCGGTAAAAATGCCACCAGAGACAATGAAAGCAATGGGATCAAATACAGACTAGCATTGTAATCAAGTTTAAAGGATAGCTCCGGAGTGAATTCAAGCATAGCCCTGTTGATTGAGCCTGCTAAATGCACTAGTTAGCAAGTGGAACAAAATCACAGCATAGGCCGAACATGAACGCGAAACACTTTACATTGAGTCAAAGGTACCTCAGATCTTACTTTCGGTTGTGAATAATCAGTTTCCATTGATTCAGTGTAAAATGCTTGTTCGCTTCTGCGTTCGCATTCGGTCTATGCTGTTCCAATGATTTTGTTCCACTCGCTACCCAGTGCATGTAGCAGGCTCGTTCAACAGGGCTATGCTTGAATTCACTCCGGAGCTATCCTTTAAGTGTGTAGGAAGGTGTAGCCAAGCTACTAGGGTCCAATCACATGTTCAAATTGCCTAAATTTCTCATTTGTAAATTCTCAATGTCTAATTTTCCTCTTGGCCTTAATACAGTAGTTTCTGTCTGTCTGGCTCTCAGTACATTTGCCATTTCAGTCCTGTAAGAAGTCAAGCCACTGATTTATTACATTTCAATCTCTTTTTTAAACTATATGTCCTGTTGCCAATTTGGCATATTAAATGCACAATGATTGATTCAATTAAAGTTGAACAGAGCCATCTAAGTGCCAGTCCTTTGATGCCAGATGCTCCATTATGGCTGGAAAAAGAGACCTTGGTGTCCCAAATAGTACCCTTGCCAAAAACACTGTTTTCTCTAAAAACGTACTGAAATATACACACACACACACACACACACACACACACACACACACACACACACACACACACACACACACACACAAAAACAATGCTGTCCTTGTTGAAATGCCTTCCACATGTTGCTGAAGCCTGCAGGGCTTGGTTCCTGCCCTGCCGTTTGGGCCGCCCTCTCTTTCAGTGGCTGCTTGACAGTCCGTTAATATGGAGTTCCCATTCAGAAGGTTCTGGAATGTCTGTCAGTGGGTACCGTGCACACACACAGCTGACCCAGATCCAGGGAGTTTAATAAAAACACTAAGCAAGCACTGCTGCGCTGTTACCCATTTGGGAATTGACTTGCTTAGATGTGCACCTTCACTTCACTTTCAGGAAGGGAAAATGCAATCTACAAACCTGTAGAAGTAAGAGCTATGTGTGATCGAGGAGATTGGTTGCATGTATGTGCTGCTGTGTGTGTGTGTGTGTGTGTGTGTGTGTGTGTGTGTGTGTGTGTGTGTGTGCGTGTGTGTGTGTGTGTGTGCGTGCATGTGTCAGCCTGTGGTGGAATGTATGTGTCTATATGCGTTTGACAATATCTGAGTGTAAACTTGTGATCTGTGTGTCTGCATAAGTGTTTATGCGTGTCTGTGTGTGCGTGTGACAGGACAAAGATGCTGGGTGCCTGCTCTGTCAGTGTGCAGTTGTTTCACACCTTTCCCCCTGGAAGTCCCTGTGCTCAGCAGTGTAGTAAAATCTGCCTGTGAGCCTCCAGTAAAATAGCTGTGGTGCCGGGAACCTACGGCTCTGACGCTAACCTAAGCATGTGCACCTGGCTAACGGATGTCTGGTGAGCTGGCACATTCACGTTCCCAACATAACTTTTTTTTCCCCCCAGCAAAACACACAATCGCAGAAACACAAACATCGCACACACACACACACACACACACACACACACACACACACACACACACAGCTGGAAAACATTGCAACACATTCTTCTTATCTCAGATGAGATATTTTGTAAGTTTGTCGAAATGACTATAATGAGATTTTATCTACGTCGATAACGCACCAAAGAATTCTCATCGGCAGCATACAGTGAGCAAACAGCTATTTACTGTACACAATACAAATCTATTGACCTCCGTAAATAAGTAGGGCAGTAACTGTCCTTCATTTGAACCAACTACCCCATTAAGGCTGTCCTTTCCTTTGCCAGACAAAATGAAAATTTGAAGACATTTTTTTTTCAACAGGTTACAGGGCTCGGCAGCCACTGATACATAATCAGAGCCAAGAGAGAGAGAGAGAGAGACAGAGAGAGAGAGAGAGAGGTGGGGGGAAAGAGTCTATGCAGCAAAAAAAGCCCAGAAAGTGAACCAGACCCCCATTCCCTTCCTCTCCCCTTCCCCGTACCCCTGCAATCACAGCAGGGGGGCCCCCAGTTAGGCCGACCGCACTTAGCTGGGCTCAGTAAAGAAAAACATGCCTTCTGGTTTCCCCCCTCTCCACTGGCCGCACCGCTCCCACCCCTGGCCATTGTTTAGTTCATTTAACACCTCATTTGGAGCCGAGCTGGGTCGCTCTCATCTGGGACCGTTCCAAGTCAGCCGACAGGCTCAAACACGAGTTAGATGTTGTTGTTTTTTTTTCCTCCCTTTGCTATGTTAAAGCTGATAGAAGGTATAGTGTGTGTGCATGTTCTCTCTCTCTCACACTCTTTTTCTCTCTCTCTCTCTCTCTCTCTCTTTCTGTGTGTGTGTGTGTGTGTGTGTGTGTGTGTGTGTGCGCATCCATGCAAAGACTGAGAAAAGTGCAGGTAGCGAAAAGAAGGATGCAAGATAGACAGAGAGATAGAGAAATATGGATGGAGAGGCAAAGACAGAGAAAGTGAATGGAGAGAAAGAAGCAGAGAGAGATTCCAGAGATGGAGAGAGAGAGAGAGAGAGAGAGAGAGAGAGAGAGAGAGAGAGAGAGAGAGAGAGAGAGAGAGGGAGAAATAAAAACAAAGGATGGAAAGAGAGAAGACAGAGGTTTCTGGTCCCTGTTTCCCACAGACGGCCCCACGCTGATTGTTGTGAGAATCCAGACGTTTATCGGTTCCATCTGCGATCCGCCACTGGGCTCAGTCACATTCCTAGCAACCATATCCATCACGTTCTCCTTATCAAATCAGCTGCACTCACTGCCCGGGCCTGACCCACTTTTCCCCGGTACCGGAAGACAATAAGCAACGCAGCATTTCCTCCTTTGATGAATGTGTGCAGACCTGAGATTTATGGCATTGTGTCAGTGGCAATATTATTTTTAGACTGGCTGGGGACTCTGAGAGGCTAAACAAACAGTTGAAATAGAAGCCTAATCCTCATTTTTGTGTGAAAACAATAGCCTGATAGCACAAAGCCCATTGAGGGGAGTCAGAGGTTTGAGAGAACACACTAAAAAGTTACACACACACACACACACAGAAGACACAACGGCACACATTCACATGCACACACACACACACACACACACACACACACACACACACAGAGGACACAACGGCACACATTCACATCCACACACACAGAAGACACAATGCCACACATTCACAAGCACACACACACACACACACACTCACACTCACGTGCACAGGACATACAGTATGTAAGTGAGATCTGCAGTATAAGACCTCTTTAAGACAGGCTCAGTGAACTGCTTTTGGAAATGATGAGCCGAAAGCTGCAAAGTGCCAACACCTCTTAAAAGTGACTCATCCAGAAAAATCCCTGGTCTGAGGATGTGGGCTCCTGCCAGGGCAGGCGTGATGCCAGGCAGCCAGCAGAAGATGGAGAGGGCACAGAGTGTGAGTGTGAGTGTGTGTGTTGCAGGGGTGGGGGGGGGGCATCAAAGGAGATGTTGCTGCCACACACACACAGAAACCCTCATACACACATACAGAAAAACACACATGTAGGCTAGAGCAGTAAAAGACCCATACTCTCATAGCCATGAACTCATGCCCTATCTGGGCCTCATCTCATTTCCTCTTTGTTTTGTGTTCTTTATTTTACGCTCTGTGGTTTTACCTGTCTTTGGATCTCTCACTTATTTCAGTCCTCTACTTAATCTACCATTTTGTCTCTCAGTATTCCTCCCTGTCCTCTCCATGGTAGTCTTGCTCCCCTTCTCTCTCTCCCCCCTTCTTGCTCTCTCTCTCTCTCTCTCTCTCTCTCTCTCTCTCTCTTTCCTCTCTTAACTTGCTCTTACAAACACAAATTCTATCTCAAACCTATTTGCTCCATCTCCCCACCTTCATTCCTCCTTTCCTCTCTCTCACTCTCTCTCTCTCTCTCTCTCTCTCTCTTCCTTCCCCCATCCTCCTCCGCACATGTTTAAATGGGTGGTCTTCCACTACACTGCACCGTTGAGTTGTGCACGAAGCAGATGGCACACCGGTCTTACTGGCAGCACATGAAAGAAAGGCAAGGAAGAAAAACAAATCAGCCCTCTTCCTCTATCGTCTTAAGAGTACAGAGACAGGGCAAAAAAAAACCTCTGCTGAGCCTCACTAATATTTGCACATGATTTGATTTGGAGGAAGAGGGAGCCTTCAGAAGAGACACTGGCCAAGGGAGTGGACAGTATAGCCTAAGATGACCCTTCCTTCTCTGCCCAGTGTTCCCAGCTCCCCCAGTTCAGCTCTCTCAAGCTGCATACCTTTCCTTTAGACTCCCTTCCTTATATGCCTGCCATGGCTAAAAAAATAACCCATTGTAATAGGAGACACTCACTTCGCAATTTGCTGGCTAAGCTTTCCCTCTCCCTCTCTCTTTCTCTCTCTCTCTCTCTCTCTCTCTCTCTCACACACACACACACACACACACACACCTCTCTCTCTCTCTCTCTCTCTCTCTCTCTCTCTCACACACACACACACACACACACACACACACACACACACACACACACACACACAAGGTCTCTCTCACACAAACTCTTTCCAGTCCCTTCCTCTCATTTGTTGTTACCTGAACTGCCAAACTAAGCGAGACTCAACCAGTGTTCTGAATGAGATCCTACACAGATCACGGATCAATTATATAATTGCACATCTCAGCAGTTATTATAGACTCCGAGGAGCAGACATCTGTTCAGGCTCCTGCTCTGACACGTTTGTTCAGCTTGATCCACAGGCAACACTGTGATTACAGTAAACTGCTGAACATGGAGGTTCTCATAGCCTTATGAGACCAAGCCACAAATATTGGCGGCAACAGTAGCTGCCAGTCAGAAGTACTATAACCTGACTCTTAAGAACTGTAAAAACAGCACATTCAAAGTTTCACCAGCACATTCAACATGCTTGAACTTGAAGTGTTAGTCAACACAACATAAGAAGTTTCATCAACACAACATAATGCCATGAAGAAATATGCATTTACCATATACTCCATATTGGAAGCCTGGGGATAAACCTGACCCCTGAGTTTGTTGTGCAGATCCAGGATCGCTTGCATGTCGCTCTGACTAATGGCTCTCTTCCCGCGTTGTTTAGCTTGCCACCCATCGCCTTCCTCGTCCATGTACTTCTCCAGCAGGGCGCTCAGGTCAGTAGAGTTGGGCAGCACCATGGAAACCGCAGTTTGGAAAATGACCAAGACACAGAGGCATCGCAGCCATTCGCGGGGAGAGGTGTTCATTTCTGCGTGATGCCGGTAATTCCAAAACTCTGTTGAACAAGAATATGTAAGATGATTCAACTTTAGGCTGTTTCATTCATTTGTATCAACTCTGGCACCAGGGGCGTTCCTGGTAACCATTCAAAGAAACAATTTGGTACCGAGGTATCCTTGACGTGGCACAAACTCTCATTTGACCTAATTCAGTTATTTATCTCTACGAATTGAAAGCAACTCCAAACAAGACAACGTTCCCACCTATCGCTTTTGATAAATACGACGGGAGAATCGCGAATGATAACGTTACACAGGTGTTGTTAGCTGCCACCACCGTATGGGGTCAGTTACGCATGCTTAGGATTTTGGTCACAATCCTATTTGGCACACACGTGCAGGAACGCAGTCGACTGAAACTCAAAATAAACGGACTTAACGTATAAAAGTGGTTTGCTCATTAGTCGTAATCTTACTTTGCTTGTATTCCCTGTCGCAGCTCGCGTTCCCATCGGCAGTGTTTAACTCATACGTGAAAGCCAAAGAAAGTCAGTGTGCTATAGTTCGACTACCTTGCAAACTTGCAAAACGCGTGCGTTGTTCGGGTACTCAGTTGAATGGGTTCCAAAGCGATTGGTGTTGCCAGTGAACTGCTTCACTGATGCTTGCATGTGACGAAAAATCAGAAATCCCCAGTTCTCTCTGCAAGATGCTTTGCACAAGTCTGACTCGATTTCAACAAGTGAAATTGCAAATGATTTTTAAGGCTGTAGGGCTGACAAAAAACTCTTGGGAGGGCTGGACTGGGCTGGCCAAACGCAATAAGACTCATTCAGCAAACCACTGAATATCACGTCTTATTTATCTAGCACTTGAATGTAGTGACAAGTGACGTTTTAAAACCACACCTCTGGCTGTTCCTGCCCATCTGTATCCAGAACCGTTCCAGTCAGGCAGAATAGCACAATACCATAACCGTATCGGGCCGTTACCTTGCTCAAAACAAGTGAAAACTGGGTGGATACCTGTGTGAATGTGTGTCACACACACAGAGAGGAGAGAGAGAGAGAGAGAGAGAGAGAGAGAGAGAGAGAGAGAGAGATTTCCAACAAGAGGTCATGGAACCATCAGCTGCTGAGAAGGTTGTATAAAGGACATGATAGGACACGACATTTTGCAAAACACCTCTCAATCTGGATTTATTCCATTGAAACAGAACTACTAATTACTATTGTTTATTCTACGAAGGTGACACGATGCAGGTACACTACTCAACCCTGTGCTCAGTAGCCTATAGTGACAGCAACACTAATTGAATTTGTGTAATGGAGGAATTGTGACTAGAATCCAAACCAAACTAGTGGCTTTGGGGATATTTTTCATCAGACAGCTACACCCCTCCCTAATCATGGATATTTATCTAAAAGTTAGCATTAGTAATTGCCTTAGGAACACATGGGATTTTCCTTGTTTGACAAATACTCCCCACTCGACTTCTGAGTTTCCACAGAAAACCTACTGTATGTGTTCAGTCTAACCAAAACACTATCCATTCATGTACATGTTTTAAAAGAACATGGGAATACCTATAATTGCTGCCATTACAGCTTGGAAACAGTCTCTTTTTTTGCTTCATTCATGTCCTACTATACGCACCAGTAACAGGCGAAGTGCAGTAGACGAAACGGCGGAGAGCTGGAACATGTGAGCGCACAGCTTGCGCGGGTCTGGTCTGGTGCTTCGGAATGACACATCGGCTGACCGGCCAGGCTGCCGCGCAGTTCGGTCCGTCTGTCCACGTTAGCACTTTCCACCCGCAAGTGTTTTCTCCCAGTCGCATTCGTCACTCAACTGCAACTTCACTTTTCTGTTAATCCCTAAATGGACCTTCTATACCATTACGCGCAGGGACCCACCACATTCAGAAACCCTATTAAACCTGGGTTTACGGTCAGTTCGCTAGGTCACTGGCTGAAGTCTGACCACAACCATCATAGAAATGCGCCGCTTCGAGGCCACAGAGGACCCTCTGCTAAGAACAGCTGAAAAAGCAAGGCCAGTGCTTTACTTTAGATTCCAAAGGATACTGACCAAGTAATAATAATTCATATTACACGGTGTAGTAATATATCTACACCTCGCCTGACTTTTTGCCCATACCGGTCAGATGTTGAACCAGACACTTAAACTTGCGCTTATTCTTAGTCTAATACTGAAACTTTATGTAGCCTAATTCATTATAGTTGAAGCGAATCGTGTTGCATTAAAAAACTTGAATTGTGTACAGAGTGGGACTGTAGCAGATACACACCCATAGTGGGTTAAAAGAAAATATTTACAGACATCTCGGGTTTCTCTCCTCACGTGATTTATGATGTGGATTTACATTAGCTTAAGTAGGCTGTGGCTGACATTACTTGACAAATGTGTGTTGTAGACTGTAGACTGTTACGGTGGAGAGAAATTGCATTCGTTGCAATTTTAGACACTCCTCTTCTAATTTTCATTAATCTCCTGTGAGTCCAAATAGTGCAAAGTTTCCCGTTGCGCTCTCTCTCTCTCTCTCTCTCTCTCTCTCTCTCTCTCTCTTGCACATAAAAACAAACTTGCCCAAACACAGGCACTCACTCACTCTCAAACACACACACACACACACACACACACACACACACACACACACACACACACACACACACACACGTGTGCGTAATCGTCTTGGATCGGTTTGCAAGGGTGAATGCACCGGTTGAACCCGGTTGAAGGCCAGTGACCAGTCAGTGTCTCAATAGCACCCTCCACTGGCCGAGTTGCTTTAGTACAATAACAGGCATGGCTCTCATGGATCTAGTAACGTTGTGCATTTTTTTTATTATTCTTAAATGCACCCAGCTATGTTATCTACATAAGTTTCTAATTGCCAATTTTCTGTGTATATAATTTAGAACGGAACTGGCACAGCTGATCAAAGATGGGTCCATGCCTGATGTTTCGGAGGTTAGGCTACCAGCAGCCTGCAGCAGCTGTACAGATAGACTCTTATCGACTTTCTCCACTAGGTGGCAGTCTTACCCAAAGAACCCAGCCTAAAAAAAAAACTACAAACTCGTATTGGACTTGCAGGCTTAAGCATGATCCTACATCTGCACAGGTTATGCAGTGTCATAGCAATTCCAAACGTGTCAGCTATCACAAATTATTATTTTCCCATTCTGTCTGTCTTTTCTGTCTGGTTCATGGAAAATTGAACAGCTGCAAAGACAATTGTAATATAATTTAATACATTAAATTCTGAAATAGCATTGTTTCAGATACAGCTCCATCATGACAGGGAAAAAAAACACACACACACACACACACACACACTTTATGCACTAACGGCACGCACAGTTTGGTGAGTGGAAATTCTGAGGTTGCGTGTGCGTGGAGACAGGTCAGCCATGAGCTACTGATAATCTCTGAGGAGCACAGAGATGACTTGGCTGTGGTCAAGTAGGGATATTTGTGTCAAGTAGATAAATAATAATGGTTTTGAGACAGCGAACCCACCAGCAGAGCCATTCTGTGTGACTACTCAAAGCTCAAAGGCCCATCTGCATCTCTCTGTCTGTGCATCTGAACATCCCTCTATCCCATGGAGCAAAGACACAGTCTCTATTGTTAACCGGGAGGGGAGGGTTTGTGTGTGTGTGTGTGTGTGTGTGTGTGTGTGTGTGTGTGTGTGTGTGTGTGTGTGTGTAGAGAGAGGTGACTGAGTTTGTGTGTCACAACAAGCTTGGTGCAATGGGTATATAAAGATTTAGTATCAAAGATGGGGCCACACGGACAAGGGCTCTCTCTCTCTCTCTCTCTCTCTCTCTCTCTCTCTCTCTCTCTCTCTCTCTTTCTTTCTTTCTTTCTGTTCTTCTTTTTTGTCTGAGCCTAAAGTGGACGTTTGAAATTCATGGGAAAGCCCGCCATCAGATTTTGTGTCACTTTTCTCCGTATAGTGTTTCCGCGCGGACATTGATCTTGGCCCGTGGCGGTGCTCGGAGATGCGTGTGATGTTCTCCCAACATAAGCCCCCGGGCCAGTGAGGCCTCCCCCCTCGCTGGGGAAGCGCCGGTTCCAACACAAAGAATA
>JAODXP020000027.1:4574096-4699096 GCA_027497455.2 Sardinella longiceps
ACAATGCAATATGTTACTGAAGGCACATAAGGGTGAATTGCTATGCTTGTACCAAAAAAAATGAGAAAACACAAGACAAAAAACAAAGTCATATGTGCATAAATAACAGTCAAAAAATTGGATCATGAACAAAATATATAACCCAAAGATGCAAATATGAAATATATAATGTGGGGTAGCTATGGAACACTTGAATCCCAACTTCACATTGCTAGGAAGTACGACTGCAAATGATCCTTGTGGTATGAACACAAACGAGAGAGGAGCTGACCTGGGGACACATCTGGATTACATTTGAACCCGCTGTATGTTCAATTCACTGATCTCATAATCAATGGTTCAAATTTGGCAAACATATAATAAAAAGTTTTTAATTATGAAATGTAACCCTAAATGCCTGAGTTGATGATTGCTTGTTGAGAGCTACTCTCTCCTAGTCTCTCCTCAGGCCATTTGAGTGTATGCTCCCATGGTCTCAGTTTGAACTGGATCAGGGCTGCTTGGGGGCCAGAACTGCACCAGAATCATCTTCCACCTCGGCAAGAACTATCTGATTTAGCTTCAATTTCTCCCAAAGTGTCTTCCCTAAAGCCAAAAATACTCCTTGGACGACTAACACACATTCAAACTGAATTTTGCAGGTTACCCTAAACTAATTGCATCTGGAACGGTGAATGATTGCCCACTGATCCTGCTTGCAAGGGCTGCTTTGAAAGAGAACAAGGCTGCATTGTCTTCTTCTCTGCCCCTCCACTATCCTAAGCTTTTCCAACCCCCTACCCCTCCCTTGAAACACTTGGCCCTTGACTAAAAAATATCTTAAGACCATCTTGCAAGTATGGAGGTTAGCTTGAGTAAAATGCACCATGTCACCAGAGTAAACCTTCCCTAGCACCAGTATACGGTTGAAGAGTTAGCAGCAACTGTGTTTCGATTGCATTATAAAATCAGCACCATTTTATCACTGATGAAAGTACTGTAAAACAATATAAATTACTTACTGTCATAATGAATGCAATGTGTGTGTGATTGCAATGTGTGTGTGTGTGTGTGTGTGTGTGTGTGTGTGTGTGTGTGTGTGTGTGTGTGTGTGTGTGTGTGTGTGTGTACAAAAACAATACCTGACATACAATAACCAAAGATAAAACAAACAAACAAAAAAAACATTCATATACATTTTTAGCTTTCAATGCAAATACCTGTTGCCTTACAACATAGGGTCATATTTTAAATAGGCCCATATATACAAACAAGGTCACCTCTAGGAATGCTGTGCAAACCCTTGAGAAAGTCTCTGGGGCAGGGATGGGACTGGAGGACGGAGGGATGGGATGGGATGGGATGGGAGGGAAGGCTGTTTGTGTGTGCATCCCTGCTGGTGTTTATTTGAACCAGTGCAGATAGTTGGAGTTCACAGCAGGGAAACACATGTTGTTGCTGCACGAGCCTCCATAGCTGGGAGGACACATGGAACAAGGCACGCCCACCTTGTACGGAGCCTCCCCAATCCAGTTCCCTCTGTGATAGAACAGAAAAAAAAATAAAACAGTTAGGAAGGAAGTTGATGTCAGGACATGGAGATTGAGACAGTGGAAGCTGAGACGTTTCCATGCTAAACATACAAAATATCACTGGGCAAAGTGTCTGATATGGTGTGCGTGTGTGTGTGTGTGTGTGTGTGTGTGTGAGAGAGAGAGAGAGAGAGAGAGAGAGAGAGAGAGAGAGAGAGAGAGAGAGAGATAATCCTGGTTAGGATATTGAACAAGGTATGATTTCTCAAAACATTCTCAAAACTTCATTCATCAAGACACCTTAAAAGGAACCCAAATCATTAACATTTCTGTCTTGAGGGTTTGATGGGTTCCCAGAGAACCTCATTGCTATACCTTCTGTTGGTCATATGCTCATGAGGTTGATCTGTAGTTTTTAAATCAAACTTTTCTTCCCTTTTCCCTACCTGGGAAAGTTAAATGAGGTACTCACCTGGCTCTAATTTTAGTCTGTCCAATTGTAGGTATAATTTTTTAAAATATGTTGGTTAATTAAATCTATTTCTCTGGAAGACACTCCACGCTGTCTCTCTCACTCTCTCTTTGAACGAGATTAAGTCATTTAGGTCACAAGCACCAAGGTTAAAGTGTAGGAGCTTTGATTTGAGAATTAGCCCGCAGGATTCCTCTGAAATTCCGAGGGTTGCTCTCTCGGCCGGAATGGATCTTTTGTCCACCGGTTTAAGAGGCAAGCAGAAGGTCACTGAAGCCTTTGAAGTAAAGGCTACCGTGTGCATTCGTGCTTACTCTATCTTCACACAAGAGTGACATATTGCACCAAGAAGACACTATGACATGTGTGCTGAAGTATCACCTCTTGGCCTGTTGTGTAGACTTGACTTAGGTGAACCTTATGTGAACGGGCACTTGTCCATGATAGATCAAACGCTCCATACAACTCAATACACAGAGAGTAGTGTGCAAGGAAAACATGACAGTTTACTTACTTTGGGGAGTAGTTGCACACAAGGTACGTTGCCCTTTTCCAAACTGAGCCCCACACGTTCATATTGTGACACGTATTGATAGCACAGCCAACTTTGTTTGACGTGGCCCACACCATCTGCAAGAGGGGAAAAAATTTGGTAAAATTATAGTGGGAGAGGTAGTTTATATGTGTGTGTGTGTGTGTGTGTATGTATGTATACATTTATGTATGTGTTTCAGTGTGTGTGTGTGTGTGTGTATGTATGTATACATTTATGTATGTGTTTCAGTGTGTGTGTCTGTGTGCGTATGCAACTGTGTATGTGTGTGACACAGATATATGTGCATGTGGTCCATATATGCATTTGTGTGTGTGTGTGTGTGTGTGTGTGTGTGTGTGTGTGTGTGTGTGTGTGTGTGTGTAAAGCCTGTGGTGCTACCCTTTCCCTTACCTGTGTGTAGTGTGTGCACATGGGCCCAGAGCACCTAAGAGGACACCTAGGGTTGCAGTCGCGTGGGTAGGGGAAGGAGTAGTCTTTCACCTCATCATACCACGGCTTCACTAACTGAAGGATAGATCTGTAACTGTAACATTACAGAGACACTCCTTCAACACACAATCCTTGCCATGACACACACATAAGATTGGTACAGGATGATTTCTTTTAGTACTAGATTATGCCCTTAAAACAAAAGTAGGTATTCTTAAAACTAACCTTTTTCTGGTCACTTTCATCTTTAAAAGTTTTTGCTCTTGAATGTTATTACATTTAACAGTTCAAAGTTCTCCCTCTGATATAAAGTGTTCTTGGACACTTCACTTTATAGCATGTTTAAACTGTTGCCACTAAACAGTTCATGATGAGGGGAAGTACTTCTGCATAGTACATTAGACTTTTAGCAGTGAATAGAGTGTGTTGTGCAAGTCACTGATACATACCGACCCGTCCGGACTGAGAGGTTCTGACCCAGAAATCGGAGCAGGCTCCGGGGTCCGTGTTCCCACAAACAAGTAGCTGCCCAGTCCTCAGCGGTTTTGGCCAGGGTTTCATCCCAGACCTACGAGGAGGAGGAGGAGGAGGAGGGGAAAAAAGGAGTGAGAAAAAAAAGACAAGACAAAAAAAGAGAGAGAGAGAGAGAGAGAGAGGACGCATCACTGAATATGCATTGTGGCTGCATCTTAGCCCAGAGCGTGAGTGAGTGAGTGAGTGAGTGAGCAGTCTCTGCATGCTCCAGTGCTGGCTCCACACAGCAGCATGAACCGGTTGAACCCAGACTGGCTGCACAGTAGCGGCAGCCATCACAACATTAAAGGAGGGGGAAAAAAACAAAACAAAACCCCACAACAGCTGATGCAATAAACTAGCAGCATCAGGTGGCAGCTAGGGTGAGGGAGGAGAGAGAGAGGGGGGGGGGGGGGCAGAGTAGCACCCAAACATTTCTAGCGCTTGTATTTCTATTCTCAATCTTGGAGACTACGGTGAAAGATGCCTCGGTCTGTTTACCAAAGTGCCGGGACGTGCCAGAAACACTCCGGTGCGATCCAACGCAGAGTGAGCACCGCAGCAAAGCTCAGCACTGGACTGCACAGCACAGCAGTGACCTCTCAGGGACTTGGCTGTCCTAGGCTGATCTCCTACAACTCATGGTCTCAGAAAGCCGAGGACTCAGAAGCAGAGTTGGCACCAATCTGGCCCCGATCTGGCACAGATCTGGGTATGGGGCAATCTGAAGGTTTCACTGCTGTGTTACTATCTATCATCATTCTTAACCATTACAGCAGATCAGTTTACACTTCATCTTCTTTAAGCAACACTACACAAAAGCAACAAACTGGATGACTGGGATAGTTTATGGATCCGCCAAAACTACTATGTTTGTTTCTCATTCATAAAGCTGGACATCCGAGTCTTTATGAGCACAAACACTGAATGGCTGTAGCTAGACGAAGGAGAAAACAATGCTTAATATGACAAAAGAAGATTATGAGATTATAATCTCAGATTTCTTGTTTCAACAAATCTCAAGTGCAATATGTATTATTCACACCAATCAACAACAATCGACGCCATGTACTTCCTCAATGGTGTATCTCCTTCATCGGCATACGGTCAAACTACTACTTTGGCATAAAATAATACTCTCCACATCTAAACCACATCTTGCATCATTAATCACTACACTGCTGACTACCATATTTTGCCCCGCCCCATGGCTGGCTTGATATCTACTTCAAAGGCACGTGTAGACCAGCGAGGAGGCTTCTACGCCAGTTTGGCATGGCTCCTGGCTGGAGAAGATGGATGACCCCTGCGGTCAGGGTGCTGCTTTGGTGGTCCACCACCAATCGAATCTGTTCAGCAGCTGGCAAAGCCAAATGGTCATGCATGGTGACATTTGTCTTGTCCACACTGTATAGCCAACCCCCATTCAACACACAATTACTTAAGTCTAGTTTGAGGATTGAGTTACTTTGCCAACTTTTATTATAGCCAATTCTCAAATTGGTAAATTAGGCTATGCACTGGTTTAATCAATCCAAAAAACTACTGGCTTTATACAAAAAAAATATTTTGAAATAAATATTTAAGTAATAATAAAAAATGTAAGTCTTACCATATATTCCATATTGGAAGCCGGTGGAAACACTTTCCCTCTAACTTTATTGTGGTAATCGAGAATTGCAAGCATGTCGTTTTGGGAGATGTAGCGCTTCCGTCTGGTTTTCGGGAGACTCGCAGTCTCAACCCGATAATTGAGATCTGAGCCAATATCGGTGAAATTAGTCACTGGCAGTGTTGAGGACGGTGAGGGCTTGTAGGCAGCCAACACACTTGCTCCGCAAGATATGCACAACAGCAGAATATCGATGGCAAAGCAGTTTTCATTCATGATTGGTTCCTGTGGATAGCAGCTCCGTTATATTCCGTTGAGATGGCTCTGAAAAGTAATCAATTTCAGATTGTTAATTTTTTTCTGCAAAATATGAGCCTTTCCAGCACAATTAAGAAATATACTGGCGTTATCTGTTATTAAGATAATTAACTTTTCCAGAACGTGTCCCTACCTTATGTTGTGGTCGGTCAAAATTCTGTGCAGAAATAGATACAAAGTGATACCTCCCAACTCGGAGATACTATGTGGGATGGCGGCAACGATGGTCTGTGCACTTCTTATGTTACTCCAAGCAAACGAGGAAGGGCTCAGTTTGGAGACGCAGACGCGGCTTTATATACCGCAGAGGTACCGGTGCAGGAAGTATTGTAGCTTTGAAGGTGTGCTGAATCCCTCCTCTCCTCCGTCACCTGAAACGAAACATCATTTAGTAACGCAATGTTTTGTTCTTTCTATTCCTCTTCTTGGCACAGTCCCGCTGACCAAATCAAAATATCGTTTTTTTTCTGTCGGTTTGTTTTGTTTTGGGTTTTTTTGCGCAGCTGGCAAAGGGTGAACACAAATGATGAGAGGAACTAATCGGAAATTGTGTATGACGTGAGGGATGCAGGCAGTGAATAATACTCTGTAGTAAATATTATGTAGTCTATTACAGTGAAAAAATCGATTGGTTGCATGCCTCTTTATTTATTGGCTTAGCACATTAACACAACACATCTGCTGAGACATTCAGTCTCATGAGAGGAATTTGTTTATTGCTTTTCATACATTCAAGGGGTTGAAAGTTTTTTTCTTAGTTTTTCTTCACTGGCCAGTTATCAACAAATAAATCATTAATGCACTTTTTCACAGTAGACATGTCAATACAATACATAGTATATTCCTCATCTTAGTGTTTGCTACAATAACTTAAGTGACATCAAACCACAGAGCTTGCGTCACCTTTAAGTGCGTCACTTAAAACAGTCAAATAGTCCGAACATGCACACATAAACACAAGAGGGAAATCCACTGGTTTTATTTGATGTCTGGGGGTTAGCACAGGGAATTGCTCCTCTATGTTTGTTTTCTCAATTGCATTGATCATACAGTAAAGCCTGCACTTGCTCAGTGTTAGCTAGCACCCACTGCTCCACTAGACCCTGCCAGGACTGCGATGCTTTGCCAACACTGGAGTCCCTTCAGCAAGTCATCATTTTCTTTGGCAGCCGACGAGCAAATTAAAGCAACCCATGTGACGCAGGAACCATTTTCTTCAGCCCTAGCCCCCACTCACCCCCACTACCCCCCCCCCCCCCCTTTGCTCTTGGATCTATCTCCCCCCCTCTTTTAAAGTTCTTTCTTTCTCCTCAACTTTCTTGGAAGAGGGCAGGCTTGCTTGCTTGACCCTAAGTCTTGGAATGGTGACGCTACAGTGTAAGGCAATCATTGCTCATGTTGTGTGAGTGAGGTTGGAGTTTGTGTTGATGGGAAACATCTTGACCGATGTCCCTGGCCGATGAAAAAAAAGACCATTGCTGTGTATTTGACACACTCCATTTATCGGTAGAGTGTAAACTACTCGCATACAGTCTAGCAGAGCAGTGGACTGGACAGCAGATTGATTAGATTCAGTGATTTGAAACAACACTGTTCTTGTATGTATAGCCTTCACACATGCTGCATTGTCAGTTCGAGCTCATAACTAGCTCAGGGGCTCAGAGAAGTGCCAGCAGGCTGTTATTTTTGCTGAGGAGGAGCAGAGAGTTATTGTGTTAAAATCTGATTTACATGTGTGCAGGGTTTCACGGTGGATTTGGAAGCACAGCTCTCAGTGATAGCTCTGTTTCAAATGTTCCCAGTGTGAGTAGGGATTGGGACAAGGATTGTAAATGTGGGTTCTTTATTCAGTCACGAAGGGCTATAAGAACAAAAGCGGAGATGAAAGAGCTGAGAAATCTCTATTGCTTGAGCCTTTCAGGGGTGAGATACTCACTTGTATACACTCTCAAAGACAAACACACCCACACACACACACACACACACAATGCACAGATGCACATGCACACAAACACACTCTCTATGCACATGCATGCACGTGTGTGTGCCGTGCACACATGCACACACACACACATACACACAAAATGCACATTAGAAAAACAATATAGATGAAAAACAAAGCAACAGAAAGAAGGAGAGAGAAAATAATAAGTGAGCAAAAAAAGGAAATCGAAAAGAGAGTGAGACAGTCAGAGATCCTTTTTTTTAATTCCTTTCAGTTGTGACGGGCTTTTGCAAGAGCCTGCACAATTCAGCCAGTGAAGACTGCTTGCCAGAAGCTCATCTCAATGGTCAAGTGCCCTTTTGAAGCCTGTGGTTTTCAACTACTGCTGTCAGGGCTTGGCACAGCACTCAAACTCAAGGAGTGAAACCCAGTTTCGTGGAGCTCCAAAGATGTCCGGGGAAAAGGGGGGCTTAAGTTCTCTCTGGTCACGCACGTATGGACTGATTAAACTAAGCCCACATATTTTATGTCTCTGATGTCAAAACACACACACACACACACACACGCTAACACATACGCGCACGTGGCAACGTGCACACACACTCAGTGCACACTCATAAACATATACAGTACACTGTACATACTGTACATACACTCATACGCAAATGAACACATACTCACACATGTGCACATACACATAGTAACAGTAATAGAATACAAATACAAAGAGAGAGAGAGAGAGAGAGAGAGAGCACAGATCTTTCAGCAAGAACTAAACAAAGCAGGAAGGGGAGAACCCATTGCCCTGTAGTTTTTCACTTGGAAGAGAACATATATTATCAAATTAGCAGAGGCATAATCAGTCGTTATTTGGGAGGAGGAGGAGGGAGGGGAGGGGAGGGAGAGGGGGAGCAGTGGCCTCAAGCACTCTGCTCTGTTTTGGAAAAGCATTCTTACTCAGATGGAACATTTATTTACTTGCGATACATTTGTTCCAAGCCTCTCCCCTTCTTTCTCCTCTCTGTCGCCCCTCTCTGTGGCCTCCCGATAGCCCGGACCGTGCCAGCGCTGTTAGACGCAACAGAAACGGCACATCACGAGCGGCCAGTGCTTTGCCGTGTCCATCACCTTTGCAATCAGACACAGGCTCACAGCTGCAGCAACTCCACCCTAGACTTAGGTTACCAAGTTGGCAGAAGTCCTCTGTCCAGGAAAATCACTTAGGTAGCCACTGGTGTGTGTGTGTGTGTGTGTCTGTATCTCTGCATTTCTCTCTCAATCTTTCATTTTTTGTCCTCTCTATACAACCCCTCTCTTTATTTTCCTCTATTTGTCTCACTGTGTGTGTGTGTGTGTGTGTGTGTGTGTGTGTGTTTGTGAGGTGCTGAGTCCCTTTCTTGAGCTCATGAGTTTGTCAAAGAAAAGCTAGCCCTCATCCAACTCCTTCCAAACTTTAAAAATCACCCAAGAATTGTCTAGTGTGCATAGCTCTATAAGCCTCACTGTCAGTGCAGTGCTGTTTACAGTGGCCCCAGTTAAATAAATGTTACAGAATAACGACTTTAATAGGAGATTTTATTTAAACATTTATGTGAAAACAGCTGGTTAAAATATGTTGTATGGGTAGTAAACTACAGCACAAAATTACGTTCATTCAAGGCCATCCACTGTGACTGGAATGAACTGGAGGTTTCACAATCATATTGGAGAGTCCACAACTGTAGTTTACTGTAACTGCGGATTTTACAGTTAGTCTCTGGGGACGTCTCAGAGAGGGAAATATGTTATGAACATGTGACATATTATGAATATGAATATTTTCCCCTTTTTTTATTTTGTCAGGGGGAAAAGCTTGACATGATCTTTTCATACTCCAGTCCCCACACTTGACAACCCAGTCAGTGATTTTACTATGGAGTCTTGACTTCTGTCAAGTGCACAAAACAAAGGAAACCCCTTGTTAGACAAACTCAGAGAGTACACACTCCACAACAAAGACCATTCCGACTGAAACCAGGGTGAGGTCTCTGGAATTCACATAATGTCCGCCATGTCTGGGACAGATGATGCCAATTTTGTGAGCATATTAAAATAACTGCCTTGTACTTGTTACAAGACACTGATAATGTAGCATTTCTGCAAGGACAGCACTGAAATTCATAAATAGCTTTAAAAAAATCCATAAAGGGTTCACTTACTGCAAGGTCATGAGCAACAGAGCTTGATCTCAGCGGACATCACAAGATACCTTCAGGGATCAGTGTCTGTAGTTCACAAGTGGATCTATTTACAATGCGCAAAATTCCTTTCCTCTTAAACTCTCTCTCTCTCTCAGCTATAAGACATTCTCTGCCATCTTTGATGCTCTGTCCTCCAGAGGACAAACGAGGGGAGGGTTGCGGTTATAGACAGACATTTCACGAGAAGTTCTGATGTAAACCACAAAGAAACATGCAAACATGAAAACTTTCAGGGTGTCTAAAGCTAACCATGGGGTCAGGCTTTTACGATGCAGTTTTTTACAACGACAGCTTTAAAGTCCACGAATAAATATCCAAATATTTATCATTTCTAGATTTCAAGTGTTTTATGGTGACAGATCTCTAATTCCTGCCCTGTCAGGGTCTTCTCCAACATACATTCCCCCGTGAACAAATAAAAAGTCTATAATCCTATCCAATCCACAGGATCAAAACATCTCTTGATCTACATGTGGAATCCTCGCCTCGCCGAAAAGCGCTTTGATGTCATGTGCCCCACTCTTCCATATAAGTGCGGTTTCTGGCCAGGAGGCTGTGCCCTTTCGCGCTGAAGGTCAGAGCCAGCCTGCGAGATCGCCCGGTAAACCCAGCGGCAAACGCAGCCAGCAGGGCAGAGCAGGAGAGGGCCCACAGGCTGTCTAGACAGCAGATGAAGAATAGGATGGAAGGGGCTTGGCTGACATACAGGCAGGCAGGCAGGCAGGCAGGCAGACGGGCAAGCAGGTCTGTGGCTGTGGTCGCCTCTTTGGGGTTGTGCTCCTCTGCTCAGCTGTGCTGTCTGGCTGTGTGTAGACTGTATATGGTTTCAGTAGTGTTCACGTACCTTTTCTATGTGGAAAACTAAAAGCCAATTGACTGTGTTCCAGCCTGTGGTAGACCAGTTATTATGGACTGTGAAAAAAAGAAGAGGGGAAGTCTGTTGTTCTTAGGCCTTTTATGTCTTGATTAGCCAGACAGTGGAATATTCATTTAGTCTTAACGAAGTAAAGAAAACTTTATTCAACACATGACTTTCCAAGGTCGCTGTAAGAAATGCTTGCTACTGCTGCTGAAATGCTTGCATTTCTTACTCCTAAATGAAATCCTATGAAAAGCTGTTTCAATGTTATAAGTTATATTTGACTAAACATATGTTCATGAGTGCTGATGGTAGACACTTCTGAAATTTTAAGACCTCTTTATATGCAAGCTCATGCAGCTTTGTCTCCCTATGGTACAGCTGGAAAGGCATTTACATGATACGGAGATCGACACAGCAGATGCAAGCATCTTCAAGGCTCACCATGACGACGCACCTCCGAACAGCCACAGGTCTGTCCGCTTGCGAAAGCATGACTCGTGTAAACCCCCCCCTGCCCAGTGACTGAGAGGTTCGATGCAGATTTACGACTCCGCTGCATTTATCATTAAGAGAGGGGGTGTGCGGTGTGTCGTCGAGCGTGCGTGCGTGGGTGGAGGTCGGGCGGCTCCGGTGACAGTGGCCAAAATCCCGGGGTGAGGAAGCGTGTGAGGAGATGTATGTGGGTGGCTGCTGTTGCTACTGCTGCTGAGGCATCTTCACTCTGCTGACCTGGTCTCTTTAGAGGGTCTTTTACAGTCATTACAGTCATTCCCATTGAGGAGGCTTATTTGCCTGGGGTTGTGGTGGTGGCACTCTCTCTTACCTGTTAGGGGAAGAATGGCAGATGGACTGGAGACGGAGAGTTTTCAACTGCACATCATCCTCATGGACAGGATGGAATGGATGGATGTTTTGGATGAATTTTGCAAACACATTTGAAAATAGTCTCTCCAAGTTTCCAAGTGCAAGCCACTAATCTCTAAAGTTCCTTGATTATTATGCCGGACTGAGAGTGTAATTCTTTCAAAGGCAAATGACAAATGACAAAGACTTTGTCATGTCAGCCTCTAGAAAATCACCACCTTTATTTTTTTTCATTTGGTACACTTTGCAACTACTGAAGGCTCAAGTGACTATCACTATCAGTGACTTTTGAGCAATATGCTATGCTAAGAGATGAGATGCTAATGGTCTAATCTGATTCAATGATCTATGTCAAGCTGGAGCAAAACGTGCAACCTTGAGACTCAGAGAACGGCTAGAATAAGTAGAGAAAGGTACAACTCAATTGTTTAACTCAACAGGAGGTGGAAAATGAGTGTCTTTCTCTAAATGGTGGTGCATCGCTTTAGGGCAGGGGTGTCAAACTAATTTTTATCACAGGCCACATGAGCATTATGCTTTTCCTCAGATAGAATACCTCGCCATACCTCATCTTCATGCATGACCACAAACTCCATGCGGGATGGGCAGTAGCCAATTGGATTGCAGAAACCCAATAATATTTTGCACGTTGCTACAATTGCTACAATTCTTTTTAAGCTTTGTGAATTGGGCTACATAAAATTATGTGAACAGCTGGATCCGTCCCCCAAGGCCGTAGTTTGACACCTCTGGTTTAGGGGCTTGGGTGGCCAGAGGATCCATCCATGTTCCAGAATGAATAATTTACTTTCATATCTGATGTTGTTTGCTCACCTGGGAAGTATGAACTTCCTCAATAGTCTGTAAAGAGAGCAGATGAGGTGCTTTGGGACTTTAGAATGTGTTTAAGGAGATGCAGTTGCATGCTGGCCCGGGTGAACACAGACAAAACTGCTAGCAACATTGCCTTTTTTTTCTGGGCTCACAACCATTGAAGAACCAGGAACCTCAGAATCCAGGAAGCATCTGCTCATCTGATCTGTCATGTTCAGTCCCTAGCCTGGTCACACCCAGCCCCTCACTCTAAACTTCACACAAGGGTCTGGAACCTCAGCTACTGAGATATGATTGCTTGCTGGAGGTGTTTCAATTAAAAAGATTGGATTAGCCCTTCACTAATAGCCTAATGCTGCCTTCTCAAAGTTCGCTGATTGGCCAGGTTGAGATGCTCTCTGTTTTTTTGAGCCCAATGGCCGGAATCCCAGACGGAGCATTGAAGGGAAACGAGAATCGAGCCGAATTGCATAGGAAGGCAATGTCCATAGTCCCTCGTAATACTAGTACACAAACCAATGTGCAAATAAGGGGCTGTGGACTCAGTGACCCATACTGTGTTGCACAGTAGACAGCGTTTGCTTTCCTCAGAGATAAATGTTGGGAGGAGATGTCTAGATAGATAGATATTATTACTACTTTTAAAAAGGATACAGTGTGATAAACAATTTAGACTACTCTTTCTAGATACATTGACAAGGAATGGCAAGCATGAAGTTGAAAAAAATGGAATTAAACCTTTTAGTGGCATGCAACCTTTAAATATCAGGAGCTGTAATAATAGTAAGTCTTTTCAAAGGCGAATGCTTCTCTGTTTTTTCTAAAAGAATCCCAGCATAAGTAAACACATTCCACAGGGCGGGCATATTACCATATAGAGGTTTGCAACCCATTTGGGCAAAACAGGTCCTGTGTTTACATTTGTTTTATTCCCCAGAGCAAGATGGGAGTACAGTACTGTGTTGCCCTGAATAGAATCGCAGCTGTCTAAAAACTCAGACTTTCAGACTGTCAGTGTTTGTGTTTGAATCAGGTATCACTGTTGGGGCATGCACTCCGGCTACCCAAACCAGAAGGTAGAATTACGTTATTGTTAACCGCAAAAAGAAATATGGTGCCCACCTATTTATGAGGCATGTGTAAGTCTGTGGCAGAATGAGTGAAGCAATTGATGGTCATTTTTTAGGGTTACCAACGGAGACCAAGGCCCAATCCCATTTCTCTTCCCTAACACTAGCACTCGTTTTCGAGTTCCCTCCAAGATGAGACACCCCTCCATTGTGTAGTGAGAAGTGCAGATCTTCCCCTAATAAATGGGACAATACTTCGCCTAAAAATGTCTTCACCTGTTTTACGCGTCTGAACGGATATAAGGCTCTAAACCGGCATAAACTGTTCAAAAGCCGTCATCCACAAATTATCATTAAGAAAATCACCCACATGAGAGGATCTGGTAATTCTGTTGAAAGATTTGCGCACTTTGAAAAATATCAATCTTTTTAATAGTCATGTTTTGACACACCAGTGCTGAATTCAACTGTATTTACATCAAACTAAGATATCCCAACATTAAAAAATATGTATACATGCTTAATTGCAACAGTAGCTATCTTTTTGAAGTTCTTATCCAGAGCTGAGACAAGGGGACACAGCTCACGCATTCGGACACAGATCGGGTACCGACACGCGCACTTTGAAAACTATCGATCTTTTTAATAGTCACGTTTTGACACACCTGTGCGGAATTCAACTAAATTTACATCAAACTAAGATATCCCGACATTAAAAAATATATATACATACTTGATTGCAATAGTAGCTATATTTTTGAAGGTCTTATCCAGAGCTGAGAGAACGGGGCACAGCTCGTGCATTCGGACACAGATCGGGTACCGACACTCAATCATTTTGTTTAGCTGATTGAAGTTCGCAAAGAATCGTGGGTAATCTCATCTTCACTTCAACTTCACTTCGTTCGAAGTCTGCACCCGACCTCCCTCCGTTTGAAGGGGCGATTTGAAGGGCTGAAAGGCACTATCCCTCGGTCCTGAAAGTATTGGGACACCCTACACTTACACGTGAACGCGCAAACCGAGTGTTAGGGCCAAAATCGAGGGGAAGTGATAGTAAAGTGATAGAAATGGGACTGGGCCCAAGTAGGATGATGGTTACAAAAACCTAGAACAGAGTTTATCAAGGGAGAGACAGCATGCTACACACAAAGATCTATCAGCTGCCCGCTGCTCTAGCCTGACATAGCCCACCCATGATGCGAATGTTCATCCGTATCCATGGTCTGGGGCGGGTTTACATCGGTAGAAAGACTACCGGCCATTAAGCTCGAAGCTGATTAGACAAGCTGTCCAATCGTTTCAAACCAGAACTGAATGCCCTTCCGTCCGCCCTATAATCGCGTCAGGTTAAAGAACCTCCAGACCATGAATACGGATGAACAGCAGTATTATGGTCAGGCTATGTCAGGCTACCGCTGCTCTAGTTATACAAGGAAATAGCCTGACCATACAGTTCCAGGTTGACAGAAGATGGAATCAGTCATCCCAGTTGACATGGACATTACAGCATCAGACCATGATTAGGACCATTGTGGTACCCTAGAGAACAGTAGATAGCCACTGATGCAGGAGTAGGGTTGGGTATCGAGAACCAATTCCAATTCAGAACTGGTTCAAAATGATCAATTCCATCGATATTGTACGTCTCCAAACGTTATCAATTCTCTTATCCATTATTTGGTTTCTCTGCCCGCGCGTCGCAGTGCATTAGTGCCACGTGTTAACTGCAATTTTCATAGCAAGCCATCACATTAACTCCAGTGATTCACATATCGAGGAGCGCGGTGGTAGTGTAGTGGTTAAGGATATGGACTCTAGTGGGTGGAAGTCTAGAAGTTGGGGGTTCGAAACCCGGCTGCCACCGTTGTGTCCTTGAGCAAGGCACTTAACCCTCTCGGGGAGACTTGCCCTGAACTAATTGAAAATTGACAAAATGTAAGTCGCTTTGGATAAAAGCGTCTGCTAAATGCATAAATGTAAATATTGAGGAGACAGAGACACGTAGCTGTTCTCAAGCCTATAAAGACTGCCTTTTTTTGGCATGAACTAGGCTACTCAGGAACCGATAAGAGTATTGATAAGGAATTGGATTGATAGGCAGAATTGATAATGGCATTGATATTCATAAAATCTTATCAATACCCATCCCTATTCAGGAGACAAACATAAACAATGCAAGCGTAAAAACAACCTATGAACATAATATTCCACCTTATTTCTAATGATGGGAACAGAAGGTACTGAATGACAGGTCATATCACAGTCACAGAAAGACAGTTGTGTCAGGCCTTGTTAAACATAAACACATAAAATGCATATGGCTATGAAAATTATATTCTGATTCCAATTCCTTCCCAATTTACTGTCATAAATGAGACGTTTTGTGCTACAGCAAGACCCTTATCTTTTTCCCAGTGACCTATTTTAAAGAGACATAAAATTGTATGGACATCTGAACTCTGGTGTGTCAAGTCGTCAAGCCTTATCTTCAATGGGGGAGTTTAAGGATGACTCAGGGTGAACCGCCAGACTTTTCGTCATTAATTTCATCACTTTTTACGGGAATAATTCTATGAAGTGTTTTTCTTTTCTCATGACAGTGACATGGCCCATTGCGTTAGCATGCCTGCAGCGGGAAAGGAAGGTTTTTCTATTCTTCAACTTCATGAGAAAACAGTATCTCTGTGACTTACCCAGCACCAGCCACTCTTTGACTCATGAATTACCTCAAAACTAGAGCCAGTGGCCAGTAAAAACAATATTCAGCGTGGAAGCCAGTAAATAATGAGTAATGAGCATCATAAGTGATTTCATAGCTGCGTCTTATATTTTTTTATACTTTTATTCACAAACCTCAGGCTTATTTAGAGGTGTTTGTAATGGCTCAGGCCTAGTTGGGCACACACACACACATACACACACACTACTCAAGAGTTGTGGAGATGACAACGTAACAGGTGGCCGTCCGTCCAGCCCTGCCCCTATGAGGATTTATAGGTTACTTCATCTGTCACTGTACAAACACTAGACAGAGCTCTGCAGAGCTAGCCCTGAGAGGGACCTTTGTGTTATTTGCATTTGGGATTTTTTTTTCTTCTTCTCGTGGTTTAGTTTGTGTGTTTTATTTTATGTACCTGTGTCTCGCTACTGTGACAGCTGAAAAGTGGTGACTCCAGTCAGCTCCTGTGCTTTGTGTTCTGTTTTAACAGACAAGACAGCAATGTGTCTCCTTCATAGTATGCTCAATTCTTTCTATGTCAACACAGAGAAAACAAAGCCATCATAACTTCATAACAAGTATGTGTCATACTTGTACTTTTCCAGGATTGTTGACATGGGATGAACTTTTTTTTGGTTTTGGGGGGAGAGCTGTCTTGTACATTCACGTTCCACGCAGGAAATTGTGCATCCAATCAGCTGTTTGCCCATTTCCTGTCTTCTATCCTTATGAAATCTCCACATGAGGATACCATGCTGACATCCCTCTGACTCCTCTATGACAGCTGACCTAGAATCAGCTAAATTCCTCTGCCCTCATGTTGGAATTATTTTATAGACGACCAACAGGCAGCTAGCCACTGACATAATCTTTTCATTGAAGACAGAAAACCCCAGCCTATTCAAATATAGTTGGATATCAGTGGATCTGTTAAAGGAAAAATCCAGGGTCAATCAGCCCATATCCCTGATATTTGAGGCTGTTGAGTTATTTCTGTAGGTAAGAATGACAGAATTTGGTACAATGTACGGTAGACCAAATGTGCACCAAATGATGTTGTTTTCATACCTACGACAGAACCTCCACAATGTGCAACAACAAGGTGATGGGAAGTTTCTGTCGAGTTGTTTAATGAAATCATATAATCCATCGTAATCTCTGAATGTGGGAAAACAAAGTGATGTTATCTAGTTTATTTATAGCAAATAACAAGTGTAGTCCCAATCTACAAAAGGCCAAAGCATCATCCATCAGATTTGGCAAGGAAGGTGCCACCGTTTGTTATATTCCAATCTGACACAGATCTTATGTTTTGATGTCATGGGAATTTTTCCGTCTGGACCTTCAATGGCCTTAGGCCATCTTTGTGCGGGTCTGTTCTTTGTTCTCATCATCCTTAGTGTTCATCATCTAACTAGTTTGTGATTCTCTCTCTCATGTCAAATGACAGATGAAGTCAACCTCCGACTTTCTCTTTTATGCTCTCATAAGTCATTATAGGCCCTACTTGCTTGTTTAATGAGACAACCAAAACTTGGCCACACTGCCCAACACACTGGCCAGCTACCAAAGACGACCATGAGAATGTTATTTCAGGTTTGTCTCTCAAAAGTCCCGTCATCCCCTTAACCCTCCCTACATCATCCCCCCCCCCCACCCTCCCTTTTTCCACGCCCAGAGTACGCCCACTCCAGCGCTTTCTCACGCCTGTGTACCAAACCGGAGGACAGGCCGCACCACCGTTTCATGATGGCCGAAGACAAACAGCCCTGGATTGGCAAACGCTTATCAACCGTGCACGTCAGCATTTTCTCTTTTTTCCCCAAAGGCCTTGCTTGAAGTCCAGCCCTTCTTAATAAATCATTGTGCCAGACATCACCCACACCCCAAATGCAGCGTTGCACTTGTTACGGGAGGTCTGTCACATCTCCAGATGCCAGAAGGGATTTGTCTGTGATTTCTTTTCACAGATAGATACCAATGGTCATGTAGAGGACCACTGCACTGGCAGCAGGGAGATCTGTAGATTTGCGCTCCTGCTCTGTGTACATACATAGAAGATGTGAAAGTACATATACAAACACACAGGTGTGCATGCAAACACACACACTGTCACACACACACACACACACACACACACACACACACACACACACATACTCAAAGAGAGAAAGGGAGATTTATCGGTTTTGTTATGAATTCTATGCTGTATCTTTTAATGGAAATCAGAGTTCAGATTCAAGCAAGCTAAATGAGATTTGGACTAGACATTCAGGCATGTTGTTATTATAGACTGTTTCAAGAGAGTTTGAAGAGCTGTTCACAGGGCTTCCAGCCTTCCGTTTTAACATTCCATATGGCTGATCAATGTGATTAAAGGGACAGAAGGCAGGACTGCGGTTCCAGCTACAGTCGCCGGAATATTAGAAAAAAATAATTTACATTGTACATTCTCAACAATTTATGTAAATTTATTTGCAAATCAAAGTGTACGAGCCAGAGATTATTATTTTTGTGCAGTCTTTGGTCTCTTTTGCCCTAAATGGTGCCCTCCAGGCAGCACTGCCTTTAAGGCACTCCTCCCCCAATTTAGGGTTAGAATGAGGGTTGAGGGGGTTAGATTTAGGGTAAAAGTTAAGGTTGTGCCTTTTAGGTTGTGCTGGCTGGAAGGTGCAGTTGGGGGCAAAAAACACCATTGAGCTTTTCATGCATTACGTTGTCTGACAAGCTGATAATAAATCCGATTTCGGTTATGTCCACTTTCAGTTTCTATTTCTATTTCATGGACCAACCGAGATTCTGTAGCAGGAACCCGAATCAACGATAGAGATCTCATGTCACCCAGCACGTAATTGACTATAGCCGCGGCTTACATTGATTTTGCAAATTTCCCGTTATGAGGTTAAAACAGGGGGCAGTTAATAGCTGTTAACATGGTTAGTTTTAACTTGCATAAAACACTGTCCTACGGCTTATACACAATGCGGCTACAGAATTACTGTAATGAGCCATTTAATCATCGAAGTGACAATGAGGCTGGTAAAGTAACTGTAAAAACGTTGCCTGGTGTCCCTCTAAATTGTACTGCAGAAGTAGTAGGCTACAAAAAAGAACATTCCAGCATTGCTTTTGTATTTACTGTTGAAAAAGTCTGGGTTTATTTATTTATTTATCTATTTATTTATGGTTTTTGCCATCTTCTCTTCCAAGGGTTAGCTCCAGCATCTTGACTAGACATTTCAACCTGTCTTGCTTCCCCATGTGTCTCGACTGTTTTCTACAGTTGGTCCTTTTCCCTCCATTTCTTTCCTTTGGCTCCCAGCTCCACAGGCGATCAAACCTGCCAGATGTTTTCACACAACGCAGACACGACTTGTGTTCCTGCCGCACGCTCACTGGAAATAGTAAATTAAGCTGAATCCAACTCATGAATATGCAAGATAGCGTTAGCGTGCTACTGATGCCAAAGGTGTGGTCTGGCCCCTCCACTCAACCCTCAGAGGAAAGGGCTCTTCAAAGCAGACTGAAAAACATTACATCATTGGATTGTTGCGTCTAGGCCGTATTTTGCTCACCTCAGAATGCTCTCGCCAGAGGGCCTCTCTTGTTTCATGTCATCGGACCTCTCACGTCACGGCCACGTCACCAACAGCTACACACCAGATCCAGATTCAAAGGCTTCCACAGTCAACAGTGGGATGTTTTCCTCAACTCTCCAACCCTCAAGTCCAAACTCGTTCACTGCTTATATCATCAGAGCTGTTTTGTGGCCCCAAAATGCCATAATCATTCCCACTCCTATCCACCTGAGGTGTAGAATGACCTTCCAGAAAAATGAGGTCCAGTAGAATCATTAAATGGAGTCCACAAAATGGGGGATTGTGCAATATAATCTATTCCAAATACTAGATGAAGCCATATGCATGGGAACTCTCTTCCAAAAGATCATATCACCATATGTGAATTCAATTCAGTAGATAAACTCTTCCAAAAAACTCAAAAAGCTTTATGCCTGTAAATTCACATTGTCTATAGGATGCTATGTAAACGCTTATAATGTCATAGAGGTCCGTATTAATTTCTACAGATTAACTCATTTAAAAGGATATGATACAGTTATTACATCTGAATCCAAACTCACATAATATGTCCATCTGCAACAGTGTCCGTCTGCAGTTGCAGGAGCACATGGTTGCAATTAGTAAGGGCTCTCTTCATATTGCCTGTTTGCTTTGCCTTGGAGCATATGGGCAGCAGTTCTGAATAGCAATAAGACATAGGGTGGAGGGGAGAGAAGACCCAGCAGGCATTTGTCAGGACAGCCCAAAGTAGACATGACAGAGGAGGAAATTTCCTGCAGGAGACAACAGCTTCCAAATGCCCCAGAAGACAATGAGGAGTTGAATTTGAGGGCAAGTCACCACCTGGATGCAACAGCTGACCATGTGCCAACTGTGGGCTCGATCTGGCAAACAAAAGTTTGAATATGCAGTGTTAGCCGGCACGGAAGGTACAGTAACTATTCAGCAAAACAAACTTCAATCCCAATGTCTTACAACGCCCATTAGGTCCTCTGCTAGTAGTTACCCTGAACACCATTTATAAGGAGCTTGACACATTTTTTTGGACGATGCTTTTAACAAGTTATTGTACATTGTCTACTTGGTACTGATCCAATGTGATATTGTGAACAATCATTTTGATCTGTGACTGTTAGCTGTATTAGTCGCTATCTTCATTCATAAATGTAGCAAACCTTAGCTTGCTAAGCTGAGCTAATCAGACTCCATTGTAAGTTGTTCCACTATGACACTAGTAGAGACCACTCGTGACATTTTCTGTCAGTCTAATTGGAATTAACAAATCATGGAATATTGTTTTTAGTCTAAGCCCAAGCAAGCAAGGACATAATCAAATCGTCTCCTTTGCATTTGATCAACTTTTACTCAATTACGCAATTTTCTACTGACAGCAGTGCTTCTTCTTCTTTCACTTGCATGATGAATTGAGCACCACTTATCCCTGATTTTTCCCCACGCTGGCCCCACCCTCCTATTTTGGAGGCATTAAAACTAGCCTACTTTTCTGTATCTGCTGTAGACGTTAGTATTGGCTTGTAGCTGCACTAAACAAATGCCATTAAGACACAGCAATAGACCATTCAATATTTCAGAGATGATGAAATTGATCAAAAGTATATTAACAACATCACAAAAACTTTGAACATTTGCTGAGGAGCAGAATTTTGAAACAATTGTGCAGGCCAGCTTGAAGCTATTGGGCATGTCAAGCTAGGTGCTAGCTAGCTGTCACTTACTAAGTTCTCAATGCCTTGCTTTAAATTATTGGAACTGTCATTATACTATCAACATGTGGGGCTACTTTGAGCCTTTCTATGTTTTAAAATATTTTTGCCTTCCTAGCTCAATGCCTTCTTTTAGGGTACCAAAGATGTGAGTAAAGAGACAGTCGGCTGACGGTTTGGAAAAAAACGTTAGAGTTTAACAAAAACCATGGTGCACCAAGGGAGAGCCAGCCTGCTACATGCAAAAATCCATCAGCTGCTCTAACTAAACAGGAAGTTGCCTGACTATAAGTACAGTTCCAGGTTAATAGCGTTGTTCATCCCAGTTGACGTGGACCACAGAGCCAGACCATAGTGCTAGTGTGGTAACTTGAGAGCAGATAGTCGCAGATAGATAGATGCAAGGGACAAACGCACGCAGCTCAAATACAAAAACATACATGAAGAACATAATATTCCACCTTATCTGTGATGATAGAACAGTAGGAACAGAATGACTTGAAAACATAGGCAGACATATCCCATACATGGAAAGTCAGGCCTAACTCAAACAAAATGACATAAAAATGGTTATGCAAGTATTAATTATACAATTAACATTACATTCTGATCCCAATTCCATGACTCCCAACAGCTACAACTACTGTAGCAAGCGGTTTTCTCATATGCTAGCTGGGTTATACATCTTTTTGGCTACTGCTTCAAACTAAAAGACATATCCAATACCAACAGGATATTAAACATTAGCCATCGTTTCTTTGTTTCTGGTTCTGATCCAGTTTCAGCAATAAGCACCAGGCCATGGACAGAGCCTGTGCATACCCAGCTGCCTGTCTAGACATTGCTGGAGGTCACATAGTAGAAAGACTACACTGCACACTCTTTGCTCTGATGTATGGAGCCTGCACTTTACGACTGAAACGCTTTGCCAGGACCCTCATGCAAGACGACTTGGAATGAATACGGATCGAATACGGATCATATACAATAATACCTTTTCCTAACTGCAGTGATTGCCTTGCCAAGTCTCTTATACCTGATGGTGCAGCACCAGCTATACTGAAATCTGCTCCGGTGGCACTGTCCTAAAACACTTAGCAGAGAGGCAAGTTGAAATATTCTTCTTCACTTCTCTGGTATTTTCTAATTTCTCCCTCCCTGGCCCATCAGACATCTGGTGTCACTATTTGCAGCCGAGCTGCCACTTTTCCTTCAGCAGAGTGCAAGAGAGAGGATCGGAGCAAAGGAGGAGGTGGTTGCGTCACCATCGCAGCTGTGCCGATGGCTGAGCCTGGACAGGCTGCACCGCACCGTCAAAAGTCCGTGATTTACATTCCACGCCGTCTCGCCCTCCAACACCCTGCTTCACCACCGCCACCACCACAGCCGTCTCCTCCTTCCTGCAGCATGTTGCTTTTGCCCCACGAGGCAAGCAGGAGTTCACAGAAAGTCAGGAGTACCCAGCCCCTCAACCCCCTCACACACACACACACACACACATGCATCCACTCACAAACTCATACATACACATACACACACACACACACACACACACACACAAATATACACTCACTCACATACTCTCTTACACCCCCACCTCAGCGGGCATTTCTCTGGACTGTTGTCATGACAGACCTTCTGGTGACCTTTGACCTTTGGTAGCCAATAGCTAGGCACACAGGAGCTGAGTGATTCCAGATGCAGGCGGCCGGCAGTCAGCAGCCAACGGCCGGCTGTCAGCAGTCAACGGAGGAGGAGGAGGTATGGGAGTGTGAGGAAACACGTGGCCATCGAGGTGTGCATGCACGGGAGAGGATGCTCTTGCCGACTTCTCACTCCTCTCTCATCATCCTCCGTTCTATTCTCTCTCTCTCTCTGTCTCTCTCTTTCTCTCTCCCCACCTTAACCACAACAGCTGGGTGAAACAGAGACTGTGAGAGTATTTTCACAGCACACCCACACATCTGCTATGACTTTCCATTAGATAGTCAGTAGTAGAAGGAGTACCGCTTTCTGTGAAAAATGGGACATTTTAACTAACCCTATACCCTTGACCTAATGGTCTTAACATCTTAATTTGCAGCCGATTCCAAGACAAATGTAGTATAATTTTCAAGGCCCGTGCTGCGCAGTGCAAGCATCCCAAACGACATTAGCAGAGAAATAGTGAGGGAAGGCTAGGCCACACGAGAAGGAGCTGCTTTTGCATCATTGCCAGTAAGTCTCTCTCTCTCTCTCTCTCTCTTTTTCATCTGTCTCTCTCTCATTCTCTCTCTCTCTGTCTCACTCTCGCACGCCCAAATATGGCTAGGACATCAGGATCATTAATCACCTCCGGCAAACGCATCGTCTCAGACACGATGACACAGACACATTAGCTGCGGTATCCCTTCATCCAGTCTTCACATTTTTTTGCTGTTTTTTTTTCCTCCTTTACGGCCATTATTTACAAGTGCTGGAAGTCGAGTCAGAGGCTGAAACATGACGTTTGTCAGGGTGACCTTTGACCTGGGCGATGAGTAGAACAGAGTGGGTTCCCGGAGTTTACCGAAGTCACTGAGTAAATGGACTCTGGGCTGACCGGGCAGAATTGAACT
The DNA here is from genome assembly GCA_027497455.2 of Sardinella longiceps. Classification (NCBI taxonomy): domain Eukaryota; kingdom Metazoa; phylum Chordata; class Actinopteri; order Clupeiformes; family Clupeidae; genus Sardinella; species Sardinella longiceps. The sequence goes on from JAODXP020000027.1 coordinate 4,597,947, forward strand.
TGGAGTGAGGTGGGCCAGGTTTGGGAACTGGCAGGCTCTAAGGATTTTTTATTTATTTAATTATTTATTTATTTTTTTGTCTTCACGTGGAAGGAGAGGACTGGGTTGTCAGTGGGGCCCACTGCAGTACTGCTGTGAATGGAGGGGTCTGCACAACCCATTAACTTCATGCCAAACAACTCTCAAATTTGACTTTGTCGTAAAAAAGCAGAGTAAAAAGACAGGTAAAACAAAGCACAATGGATGTGTGTATATCCTTTGGATGGGGTCATGAAGTTCTCTTGCGTAACATGCAAAGGCTTAATTTCTCATGAGTTTAATATGCAAAACTTGAATTCAATTCTTCAAAAGACTTTTTATCTTAACTAAATTGGAGTCTGAAGACATCCATACATCTAAATACACATGCTTAGAAACATACATATATATTCCTTTTGTTGTTCTGTGAGTCTCGATCTCATAACCTTGGTGTAGGTTATACCCTACCAGGCACGGACTGGCCATAGGGCATACAGGGCAATGCCCGGTGGGCAGATGGTCATTTTTGGGCCGGGGTTGTCATTTACTCATAATTTTCATAAAGGATATTGGGCAACCTTAATTAAATCTCTCACATTCATGCAATATGTCCAACTTACAGTGTAACTTTAGCTAGACACAACATTACTATTATTGAATAAAATCATGGTGGGCCGCCATGGCCAAAAATGTCCGGGCAGTTTTTTGGTCCCAGTCCGGCCCTGTACCCCACTTATGAAGTTACAGAAAAAGATCAACTTAAAGCACATTAACAATCCTGATGAGCTAAGTAATGAATTACGGAAAAGCAAAAATTGAGGTTGAATTCTTCAGGCATAATTCCCGGCGTAGTGAGATGTTTTTGGACCTGTGCCTGCTCCACGGCATCTTTTCGGACTCAGCAGGCAATTGTAAATGTACTGTAATTCTTATATGTGATTGATGATGGAAGATTTAAAGAGAGTATCTAAAACATTTTGATGATGCAAATACTTTTTATGTTCTATAATGCATTGATCAAAACATCTGGAGTGCATACTTATGGCGGAATATTGAGACACTATACGTTACGAATATTTCACCAGTTTAGCCAAACTGTATGCATGACTTCTGCACATTTTGCAGGGTTTTAAATGGGAATCACGGAGCAAGCGGAACCGAAACAGCCAGGATGTCACAGGTTTTATGACCCCAAACTGATAAGTCTGAATGATCTTACACCAACTGGAGAAGCACTCTGAAGGAATAATACGCCTTGGGTGTCGTAAATTTCACACGACGGCCTGTTCCAGCAGCTATTCCATTATGGTACATTCATCAAAAAGAGTGGAGTTGTGAAGTATGTTTGACATGTCAGATGTTCCAGTTGTAACTTACGTGAGATGCAAGCTGTTGAATAGGATACCAGATTCTGGCATATACATTAGAAATTATAATATATGACCTACGGTTTTTAATTCAAGCATAAATCATTTTAATTCACTTTGGGGATACACCTGATTCTCACAATAATCAATTTCCGTTAACTTCCCCTCAACCCACACACATAGATAGAAAAACAGGTCAATTTAATCTACTGTACATTTCTTCTCAAGAACGTATGATTTCCAACCATTTCCAGTATTTCAATTAAACTCTTTCCAAACGTACTATTATGTGAACGTTTCCTTGTAACTATGCCACATGCCGTATGTTAAAACTTCCATATGATACCCTGAAAATGTGGTATAGAATACAACACCCATGGCTCATTTCACTGAAACATATAACAATATAAAGCTTTGCTGAAATAAACTATTCAGTGATTCCCAGAAGAAAAGTCACCTGTGCTCTGTGCCATTTCTCTGAAACACTAACACATGGCCATTAAGTGGCATTTAAGTAGAGATCTATGGCCTCCCGTGTGCCCACTGTTTGGACTGGCAGTCCGTCACCAGTGGCTGTGCACTTCCCTTGTGTCTTTGCCAGCTGGAGGTCACTCCGCCAGGCTCTCCATAGCAAGTGCTATCATGCGTAAAATGGATTATTCAATAAAAGAACGTCTTTTTTTTTTTCTCCAAAAGAAGTCCTCGCTATGGTTTTTGAAGAAGGGTAACAAGAGCACATCGAGTTATTACTTAACACTGTTTGTGTTTCTTAATCTGTTAAATCGGAATTTCCAGATTTTCTGCCTCATTATAGTAGTTTATGGGATTTGCGTTTGGGGGATATTCTTCCACTGATCTGCCCCAAAACTAACAGGGCCTCTGTACCGTCAGGAAAGCAGGGCATGGCCACACCATTAGAAATTCATCTTGTGCGTCTCTTTCTCTCTCTGAGATGGAGGAAAATTATAGCCCAGCAAAGATTGTGCTTCCTGAACACTTTTAAATATTTTGGAATGTTAATTATTAAACAAAATGGTCACTTGTGGTTAATAGTTGCCTAGTCTATTTTTGTCATTTAAACATTATGCATTATTTACCGAAAGCAGGCGAGAAAAACGGCCATAGTCACCATGCTCCTCTGCAGAGTGAAATGAAATAAGTGCGCAAAGGAGCATGGGAATTCCCAGGCTAACCTGTATAGGCAATGGACAGGATTATTAACTATGTTAATTTTCAAATGTATGGAGTTTAGTGTTAATCTGTGTAGATAGTATATAACAGGGTCAATGTCGCCAATCTTTAAAGAGTGCCAAGTTAGTAGCAATGATCAATTGCACCCTGGATCTCTTAGATAATGTAATAACATGATAATCATCAAACAATATTTCTTATAACTCATTTCAAAATCACCAGTAGTATATTTCCTTGTAGTCATAGTATACATTACCTTGTATGAACATGAACAAAGTTACAAGTATCTTAGTGTTGGTTTCCAGCGGGGGACCAATGTCATTGTTTTTCCAACCCCCTCGTGACGGCAGAGTTGTAGCCATGTGTTTTCACTGAAGAGGGTGCCACAGAAATGACCCTTGTCATCAAGCGTCGGTCAAAGCAACAAATCCCTATAGCTTGTCCATATGTGAAGGAAAGTGGTGGGTGGTAGTGACGTAAAAGCAGCTCAATGAACATACTATTAACCCCCCCCCCTAAACAACATTCCATTGATTCTCAACTTGTTTTTGCTCACGTTGTTTGCCCCCTTCATCTTTCAATGCTTCCAAGTGTCACAATACTACCATTGGAGGCCACTCAGCTCGACCCAGCGAATAGAAATAAAAACATTTCTCCTCAAGCCGGCAGACTGTGGAGTTATTGCTACTTTACAAGTGCTTCATGCTAAATAAAAAATCTCAGCACTGTATAGGCCGATTGTCAGGAGAGGCCGCTCTGCGCAGTGTATCTATCGCCCGTGGAAACCAAAACAGTATCAGGAAACAGTCGGTGATGGGAAAGCGCTTTCCCCCCGTGAACAGCCTCCGAGGGTAAGTGGCACCCCAGAGGAACACACAGTGTGCCACAGGTAGAGGAAGATGTGTAAAACAGACACCGCCTTCATAATTCCATACAGAAGCCAAACTGATCTGCACTTTCTGCTTGGCCGGACAGAGGCACAAGAGCAGAGAGAGAGAAATAGAGAGAGAGGCGTCCCCCCCCCCTTTGATGTTTTATCACAACGACAAAACCACTACTGGACTTATGCAACAGCCTCTGTGTAGTGGAGACTGTGGCTGTTTATTGAGATAAAGCATACCACGTCTGAACAGCAGGCAAAAAGCACTGACACCATATTGTATTTCATCCGGTCAGTATTGTGCTGTATTCAGAAATGGATCTTTTCTTCAACACTGAAAGGAAACTATAAGAACTAATTGGATTGGAGGAAAGTGCTTATAGATTGCTGTATAATTACAAGAGTTTGATCAGTTTTAACTAATCATCTTAATGTAATCAACTGAAACATTACTTTATTTTTTTCTAAACATTCATTTATTATCACACTGACCACACGTCACAGATTCCTAATATTTGCAGTTCCTTTCTCCCATAAATGGGAACAAAGACCCAGTGTTGTATAATCCATACATTCTGTATTACATGTCAAAAGAAATATAAACACAGTTCTTTCAACTCAAACAAGGAGAGTTGATTCAGGATCTTGCTTGGAAACCAACGAGTGAAGCTTTACTTTGTGTGTGAGAAGAGCATGTTGAAATCCCTGGTTAGAGTTAGCCAATATAAGATGGAGCACCACTGTGATTTTTCTAACCTCTTACATTTTTCACCGTAGACATGGCTGACGCTTTGTCTGTTGAGACAAAAATGCTTAGCAATATGATTTATACAGAATAATTGATGTTATAGTTTATGCTAAGATGCTGCACCATTTATTGTGTCCCATTTTAGTGCTTGCTGGCCATGAGCCCATTGTCATTTCTTCACTGAAACAAAAAATAAGTGAAATTCCAAAGTAAATAAGATCTTTTCAGCAAGGTAAGGAGTTCTTTAGTGCACTTGGGTCATGCTGACAGAAGCACCAAGAGAGATGAAGTATGTTTGGGTTTTTTTTTTTTTTTTTTTTTTGGTTTGTCGAAATTTACAACCTTTTGTTAGTAGGACAGGGAACCGTGAGCACATCCAAGTCTCATTACTCAGGCAAAATCCACCTCGCATTGCCTTGATCAGCGCTGCTGCTTGGGACGTCATCAGAACAACTCCTTGGCTGTGCTCGGTTGCTTTTACGAGCCTGTAAACGTGTTGACACATCTCGACCTGGAAGGCTCCCACAGCGAAGTCGAAGTGGTGATGCAGCAAAATCTACTATCAGAGTATTGGGCTCAAGCTATGCATTGGTTTATCAATGCTCCCATACTCCAATAGTTTTACTTACTTATGTCTTTGTTAGTTTCACAGAAATACATATTAAAATGGAATTGATGGCTGAAGTAAAAAATGTGACCATTTGCACTCTGTTAAGCAAGAAGCAAGTTGCTGCATATGCTGTAAAAGGGTCAGGTCCAAAACCATCTTATCAATTCCTAAGGGAAAAGGATCTTGACTAATTAATTTAAAAGATATGCAAGGATGGATAATCTTAATGCCTATGATAGGACACAGAGAACTGACCTGGCCTTGACTGGAAGTGAAGGCGACTAAGAAACCAACCCATCTTTCATTGAGGGAGTACAACATACGGTTTCTCCACAAAGTCTGGTCAGAAAGGGTTCTTGAAAGAAGTCAGTATTCTGTTGGGTCAGGTATCCCAAGTCTGGGTCATATCGTTCCCCTACGCATAATGTTCTTAGTTGTGCAACACCGTCTGGATATTTATTAGCACTTAATTACTCATGACGTGTTGACGTTTCTCCCATTGCATCAGCGGGATCTCTGAGACACGTAGGAGTAGACGTCTGTTAATCTCTGTTTGGTAAAGATAAGGAAACCCTTTGGTTCATAGTTCCATGACCTTCCTCATCCAGGACCACTGAAGTGGGTGAGTTTGCATCCGAGGGAAGACATTTGGGTCTTTTTAATGGGAGCTTGAGTTTTCTGCCATGCTCTAAGGGAATCCAAGGCCCCGTCAGCACGAGGAGATGGAGTGAGCTTTCATCTGTAAGAAAAAAAGACTCCATCAGGGTTGAGATGCTTAATGCACCACAGACTGGAAGACACCACTGGGCTGTTGGAAGAAAGAAGCAACAGGATAACAGTGTTTGTGGATGACAGCCCAAGAAGAGCTGAGCTGTGTGTGTTCTTGTATCTGTCAGGATTTTTGCTTTATTGTTGACTTTTGAATTTGTGACAACAGACAATGGAGACCTTTCATAACATTGACGTGTAACAGAGTATTCATGCAGAGTTATGGTTGGCAGGATTAGAGAACACCGTACTTCTGCTCGTATAGATATCCAGCATAGATAAAACACTTTAAGTGATAACAGCTACAACATCAGATAGCTCTGCTACGTCTCAGACGTAAAGGCTAAAAGATTTTTTGAAAGACTTTAAGACCAGATACCAAACCCAAATACCTTATGTCGGGGATACACTGTAGGCCTACAATATTTTTGATTGTTTGACGCAGCACCAGCTCAAACTGTAGGATTCATTTGCAGGGGTTAAAAGTTTATAGCTCATTGTTGATGTTCTCACACTGTAAGATCTCATATTTGGCCATGACGCAAACTGCTCCCACTGCGCCATTGAATTCGGAACACAAAACTCAAAATTATGGCAAGAAACCACTAAGAACAAGTCCTCCTGTCTGTTTGCGCTCTTTCTGTGTAGAAAAATAAATGCATGGGGCATGCACGGGACTTTGAAGACATGGGCTTTGTTTCATGTGGCACAGAAAGTGAATTGTGCATTATGTTTAAAGTTTGCTGATGTATGCACCAACTTTTATTGATGCAAATTATTTTTGGTTTATTCCACACTTGTCGCCATGGTTTCAGTACACTTCCACTTTACCCATCGTACCAATCGTAAAGAATTGTGTCGTGGCTGCACTTAAACTGTGCGAACATCCTCACGAGGGACGACAGAATTTCAAACCAGTTTGATTTTCAGCTGACCCTACGATTGTCGATCGGGGGGTGGTCGCTTCTCGTTACCCTGTGTATACTACACGATGTGAGATTTACGAGCAAGCTGAAATCGACCAGATCCAAGAAATCCTTGTGCGAGAGAAAAATCTTGTCAAAAAGGGGCAAAATCGCACAGTGCATGCCCAGCTTTACCCAGTCAGTGTAATCTTGGTAAAAGTCTCAAGGACTGTCTTAACATCTTAACTGTCTTCTGACATCTTGTAGGCCTACTGTATGAGAGGTGTGTGTAGAAACTGTGCCAGTAGGGTTTCTCCTGGTCTGCATTGGGGATATATTCAGATGTCTTCTGTGGTGAGACAGTCGGCAGCTGTGTCTGTGAAGATTGCGCCCATCACTCCAGCTGGGCTTACATTATCTGTCACTTCAGACAGACAGACTGCATCACTTCAGACAAATCTGTAACACGCAATTACTGTGGCCATTTTTATTACTGTGGCCATTTTTATACTTTTTAAAAGTTTGTTCCATTCATGTAGGATTGGAGGGGACAGCGGCAGTTTATTTTCCTATCTCTTTTTCTTCCTCCTCCTCTTTTACTCCTGTCTTGTTATGGGGTTATAGCCCTACTGAGGTAGTCTGCACAGGGCCCACAAGAAGCACTGCGGTCAGGGCGGACCGAACCAGTTCAAGCCAAGCAGAGGCAGGTCACACTCATGCTGGGACACCCTACACATGGCGCAGAGGTCGAAATCTCCCTAGATTCAGTCTTTTACCTGTTCACACAACACAGAGTGTAATTATTATTACCTCCACCAAGGAGGTTATGTTTTGCTTGGTGTGTGTCTGTGTGTGATTCTGTGTGTGTCTGTGAGCAACATAACTCTAAAAATGCACTGCACGGATTTGGATCAAATTTTCGGACAACGTGTGTATTGGAACAAGTAAGAACTGATTCCATTTTGGTGGTGATCGGTCATCCAGAACACCATCTGTGACCACACTGTCTTGGCGGAGGTCTGCGCTCTCTGAGTGCTTTTCTAGTTTGCCGATGAGTTATTGTGGATTTCAGGTAGGTGGGAAGCTATCACACTTACCCAGCTGAAGAACTATACTAAATAGAATCAGCTCCTTAAGTAAATAGTTGGAATGGATGTTTTGTAGGAATTACCCTGTGAGGCTGGAGCTCTTCAACACTGAACATGGGTGACCTCCAGTGGATAGGGGCACCACAGGGGCAGGAGTAGGAGTGAATGAGCAAGCAAGGACGTGTCCTGGCGCAGTGGCCCGCTACCTCCATAGCGGAAAATCCTCTATGATGAATGGCGAGTCTGACAGCGTGTTTGTCTTCGAGCAGGCTGACACCGCAGCACCGGCCCCTTGCTGTGTGTACAAGTGTTACCCCCTGCAAGGCACGTGCAGGACAATGTGGCCGCTGTACAGCTGGACTGCTTGGGAAGAGTATGTTTTGTGTTCAGATTATGTGTGTGTGTGTGTGTGTGTCGGGTGCACAGCTGGATATGTCACTGATCCCAGAGTTCAATTCAGTGAGTGACACTTTTGACAGACATTTGACAGCCATCGTAAATAAATAGTAAGAGCGTGCATAGTCTTTTGGACATTTTAGTAGATTCACTAGATCACTGGAGCCACTGTACAAGCCTTCTTCTTAGGAAGTCAATGCATTTGACCCAAAGCTGGACAAGGGCAATGTTCTAGGAAAAAAAGAGAGAGAGAGGAGGGAGAGCGGTAATGACCAACAGGTGTTTCATCTGACCTATGCCTGTTGGCTTCGGCTACTTCTGTACATACAATATTGCATCACTCTGCATTCCAGTAGTAAAACTCCCTTGCCAAAAAAGCCCCGGCAAACTTGCAAACATCGCCAAATTTGCAGCTATATTATTCTGCAAGCTAATTTGCAAATGAAACTATGACCTTTTAGCAAACTTATAACCTTTTAGAAAGCTAACAGCAAACTCCTGGCAAAGATGTTTGCGGCAAAGTTGCCAAAAGTTCATCAGAAGCAAATTGGTTTGGCAAATCAATGGCAATTTGTCACTGTTGGCAGATCATTACCACACTTTGCCACAAGTGGCTGACTTTTTAGAGAGATTGAGTTTTTTGCAACACAGACCAAATAGCAAAACAGCAGCCAACACCCACTGATAGGAACATAACGTTTTGTTTTCATATGGCTCAATGGTGTTTTTTGCCCCCAACGGCACCTTCCAGGCAGCACAGCCTAAAAGGCACTACCCTTACCCTATTCCTAACCCTAACCCCCTCAACCCTCATCCTAACCCTAAACTGAGTGGAGTATTGCCTTGAAGGCAGCGCTGCCTGGAAGGCACCGTTGAGGGCAAAAAATACCAAAGACCTTTCATGCTCATATGCCCACATCTGTTAGCTTAGCAGCAAGTTTGCATATTTGGGTTACGTTGTACACTGCTGTTTTGATATTGATAGAACTCTGTAGCCCAAAAAAACAAGGATGTGGATTGACTCTGGACTCTGGATTTACTCTCTCATATTCAGATACAATTTAGTTTGCACATAACCAGATTATTTTCTGTTACTAAAATGCAGTGTCACCGTCTTGCTTTACAAGATCTGGTTTAAGCTTAAGACATTTTCCAGGTCTGGAGGCCCTGTGAAGGCTTCTGAAAGTCTGCCAGTACCTTGTATGGGTTCAATGTTCAATTCCACTCCCATAAAATACCCAGCATATCCAGTCAGTGTAATAAAACAGACAAAAATATTTTTTACATCCATAACCAAATCTCATAGAGCATGGACCATTGATATGTGATGCAATAAACCTTCAAAAAGAGGTGTGACAGTGTTTTGTCCTTGCTCTTCACCATGGAGGGCCACAGTACCCAGAGAAGCTCTGTGATCTTACAGGTATTTAAAGTATTGATTTCATTTCCCTCTTTTCATACCGCACAATGGAAGCCCTTTTGCAGTAAACATTCATATATTTTTTTTCTTGGGCTTTTCTATTTAAATGGAAAAGCCCCAATGTTGGCTTCTTTTGTCTCCAGACCATGACACATTCACGGACAATTTCTCCCTATACCCTCACTGTGGTGTCTCGTAGGTGAGACTGAAGTTACAATTCAAAATTAAGTAGAAGAAAATGACAGTTCATAAAAAAGGCTGACAGCACACACATGCCTGTTCCTTTGTCTCCAAAGAGCAAAAATATTATTTGACAGAGTCTGCAATCCATCTGAAGCGAGTCCTCAGTGACTTGTGAAAGAATTTCAATATTCCACAACTCTCTCTGCCAATGGAAGGATTGGGTGAAGAGAGACACCACTTTCATTTAGGCCTTTGAGAAATACTGTTCTCAGTAGGGCTTTATACGGTGGACGCTCGGCCCACCAACTACTTTAACAGCAAAGGGGAAGGCTATTAGGAAACTTCATTCTCCAAGACCACAGCATCGAAATGAGGCGATACTGATAGCTACCATTATTAGACCTTAATGGAGCAATAAAGACATTTCTTTAAGGATCCAGCACTCCTCTGTGTGTCAGCGCTTATGACTGATACTTTTTCTTTTATTTCAGTTTTTGAACTCTCTCTTATTTCTGTTACAGTTACTATTTTGTGCTGATATAAACGCTGACATGTATTTTTTTTAAAATGTTTCTGGATGTTAAATTATACTTGAGTTCAATTTCATTGATGACTGGGAGTCCATCATGGTCATTGGTATTTTTTGCCCTTGGGTTAGGTTGAGGGGTTAAGGTAGGGCCATTTAGGCTGTGCTTCCTGGAAGATGTCATTGGAGGCAAAAACAAACATTAAGCGTGTCCATCAATCACTCATTCATTCGTTCATTCATTCACTCACTCATCAACTCTTCAGTAGCAAGCTCATGTTTAGCTCTACGGAGAGAAAACACAGTTATTCTTGATGTATACAGTATACGTACCCAGGAATGCAGTTCATATTAAAAAGTAACAGGAAGCGTTTTTTTTCTCTGAGTCATTTCTAGTGTAATTCCAGCCAAGATGGATAAAGTGTGTGATATATTATGGTGGGGTACGCATTAATGCATTTTTGGATGGAATAGCTGGCTGTCTTTTTAGCAAATGTAAGCAGTTTTTCCCTTAATGTTTCCTCCCTGAGATGTGCTGGTTTGTCATTTAATGGTTTTGTTTGCAAAATGATTCTTATGTGTGCACAAAAGAATAGTATGTTGAATGCTTTCAACTTAAACCTTTAGAGAAATATGTTGAAAAATAGAAATTTCGGGGTGAATATGATGGTGACTCAGGGCTATTGGCTCAGGGGACAAGACACAGTCATTGTACTCAACTGTCACAAACTCAGCAGTGAGCCACTGTAGCGTTGCCATTGGTCCAATCAGCCTTGGCTATATTGACCTCCTTTACAGTCACAGTCTAAAATTGTCAACAAACAAATTCAGACAATAAATTCACATCCAAAGGTAGGTAAGGGAGCAAGCTAATCCCTCAGGGCAGAGACACTGCTAGGAATTTTCGGCCTTATAACAGAAAAAAAAAAAATGAAGAAAAAACCTTGTGAATTTTTAAAATGTGGAGCAATTCAAAAAGCTTGAAAACAAGAACTGTAGAAATTTGGTCTGCTTGAAAAAAAAAACTGTTTTAGCAATTCACAAACTATTATTATGTTTCTTTATCACAATAGGCTACCTGGTAAATCTACATGCACTATGAAGTGCAACATGGACCTCTACCATCAGGAAAAGGGAAGTCAGGTGAGGTATTACCTCTGAAGAAAAGCAATTCTCTGATGAACCGTGATATAGATGAGTTTGACACCCCTGCAGGAGAGCTTTGATTCTAGGAAGTTTACCCCATATCTTCTGGGTTAACTGATCCTTCTTTTCCAGTAAACCATGTACTGTACATGGAATACAACCCCGGTTACTCTACACTGGGGATTTGACTGACAACAAACACAGCACCAGCACAGCACCAATGGCACACTCTGCCTGGAGCCTGTCAGCTCAGAGCAGGGTGGTTAAGGGGAAAAAGAACCAGAACTGGCTGTCAGTGTTTAAAAAAAAAAAAAAAAGAAAGAAATCAAAATACACTGCGTACTTTGGGTGTGCGTCAAACAGCCGTTTGCTTTCAGCCAGAAAAGCCATCTTCCTTCTGCATATCCATCCTAGTCAGAATTAGTCAGCAGGCTGACAAGGCTGAGTGCTGTTACATCAGTACAGCCTGCTCCCTTCCTGCATTAGGCTGCATGATGTCAACACAGCCATCTGTTCAAGCGAGGCATGTGCGAACCCATGTGGGTTAGCTCATTTGAACAGCGTAACTTGCAAAGTAAGCAAAGTGCTGGCTGGACAGTGCTTTTGCGAGCAGTGCTCTGATCATGATGATGGTGGTGGTGATGATGATGATGAAGATGAAGATGAGTGATGATATCGGGGTGGGATGGTTTGCTTTCACCACAGGATGGATCAAATTCGACCAAAACAATTCATGTTGATAGATACTATTGTGTAACTGTGGAGTGATTTGATTGCAAGGATATGTCGGGGAGTGCGACGGAACAGCACCATACTTGGCATGCAGTGTGTTCATGTTGGGTTACTACCATTTTGACAAGACAAAGAGATCTGGTTGAAGTGCAAAGTGCAATGATGTGCACCCTGTGAACCCAGTACCACACAATATTGTGTGTGGTCAGGTTAGCATCTCCCTTGGTCCGTGTGACTGTCAGGGCTGTGATATACTTGCCGCACTTGAATCACCTCAGGAGTGGGAAACTGATTGTTTTTGGTTTGCTCGTGGCAGCTGCCTCGGCATGTTCAAGAGCAAAAAATAAAGTGGTATTCCTCCTTGGACGCGGGCGTGTCAATAAAACCTTCTGCCATCTTATTTAGTGCCGTACAGTAACAATGAGTAATTGTTGAAGCGCATTTCGCACTGGGCCAGTGAGACCAATGAGTTCCTTTTATTGTTCAGCTCTGCAAAACAAAGCCTCGCTTGTGGAGCGATCTCAGGCGGTCAGTATAAACACCATCACCCTCGCAATCTCACTTTCCTGGTGGCCATCCTGCTGTGCTTTAACATCAGCTTCAAAAAGTGGACTGGGGAGGGCTTTAGTGTGCTAGTTTAGGGTACAGGCCAGCAAAGTCAGTAGGCCTATGTTTAAAGGAGAAATCCTGTGTAAATCAATCCATAACCCTGTTGTTCAAACTCACCAAGACCGAGCAGTGAATAGACAACTAACACTAAGTGAATGGGGCATAACAACTTACTTTCAGTTTCATTTCATTATGCCCCATTCAGTCACACACACTGATGAAGGCAGGAGCCGAAACGTCTGTTTGTTTTGTCCTCACCTGAAATGTGAAAAAGAATAAAAAGAAGACTAAAAGAGTGCGATCATCTAGTACGCATTGCCCCATTCAGTCAGCAATTAGTAATCTCTTTGTTATTCAGTTCATATAGCATCAAATTTTCTCATTCTTTTTCTTAAAGACAGCATTCAGGTACCTGAAACAAGAGGGCTATTGACGACTGATTCACACCAGATTTCTCCTTTAATTGATATGGCTAAACTCATGGCTGCCCCTTGCCAATGCTTATGTGAAATATTTCACGGTGAATCAATTTTTGCATATAAATTCACTGTCCCCATGACCTACATACTGTAGCATGTTTTTTCCCCTTCCTTCCTGCTGCAGCTCTTCTGGGCTCTCCTCATGTAGTATGCCTTCTGGAGAGTTTTGTCAAGTCCATCATTTTGACGCACATGTTTCTGCTTATTTGCTGTGTTGTGTTTGGCAAGCAGAGCATGCAACGAGCCAGCCAAGTCTTCAGCCTGATTTCAATACCATATATAGAGTTTCACCTGTTATCTTGCTAGTTTTCAAGGACCATCCATACAGACAAAGACCAACTTCTTCATAAGATTCTATATAAGTTGTTGTGGAGTGTAAGAATGATGAAGACTTCTCTATATGTTTATTTCCAAATATAATTGCATAGTTGATTTAGATCTAAAGAATCTTATTAATGCATATGTCAATTATGGTTTAACCTTGTAAAATAGGCTGTGTTTCAGCATGTATGCATGCATGTGTCCCATGGCCAAGTCTTAACAACTCTGGTCAAGGGGGCAAATAGCACAAAACAGATTACAATCTCCCTGATGTCTGTGCACAGTTGGTTTACAAATCAGAATTGGGTTGCATACTGACCTACACTTGTGAGTTTGCACTTTGCCCTAAATTACATTATGGTCTGATTAAGGCTGCCTGCTGCACAGGACTGTACTCAACGCTAAATAAATGACTCCAGGGTCTTAGGTGACCTAGAACAATTACTTATGGTATTAGATGCTTATCTTGACAGATTACACATATCTGGAAGAAGAGGATCCCTGGGGAGGAAAGTGTCTACCGATACAGTAAATCAAACTAAATCATGCATTTAGATGAATTTACAAATGCACACACACACACACACACACACACACACACACACACACACACACACACACACACACACACACACACGGTCAATCATATACACACATACACTACATGCACTAACAGATGGAGATATCTCTCTCTCTCCCTCTCTCTCTCTGCTTCGGACCGAAGAAGCAAACAAAAGACCAAAACAGCAACAGGGCCAAAAATAGGGAAGATTTTACTCTTGAATACCAGGGCTGTGGAGATTAGCTGGATCACTGAAAACATTACATTTTAGTTTAATATTAACTTATTAATCTTGTATCAAGTTAAATGAACATCTTTAAATCCACAACTGGCAGCAGGTTAGGGGATGCTAGCTAGGAGACATCAGATGACAACATGAGAAACTAGTACTGCACATGCCTATAGGATTGAATGCTTTGAGACATAAATGTCAATTGAATTGTTTAAACACACTCACTGATTATAAAGTAGTGGTATGGAAAACAATATATTTTTTTGTATTGCATGATACAATATTGAAAATCAGTCTGCACTTATGTGCACACAAGACTAGCAAACATGTATTAGCTTTAGTGCAGCTATGGACAAAAACAAGCACTGTTGACACAACAACAGCTATAGTACTGTCAGCACTTTTAACAAGCGTGAAAATCAGACTGCAGTACATTAAGTACTGGGTGGCATTTCTCAGACATCTGAGGAACATCAATGTGTTGTGATTGCCGCAGACCACAAATTTCTCAGAATCACCCAAACAAACACTGCATTTCTAGAAGACTACAACCAGTAGCAGATCAGAGAACAAGCTTGAGCAGATGTGATCATAAACATCTTATCCAATTTTGAGTATCATCAAGTTGGAGCCATTTGAATGGTTATATAATGCTAAATAACACTTGATTTGGGGGGTCCCAATGTTTTTGGTGTTTGGGCGTTGTCTGGAATTGAAGTGTTGATCAAAGTCTGTAGGGTGCAGATGATGATCAACCACGCATCAACAATTACTTTGTCTAAGAAGAGGCTCACAACAAAGTCATTACCAAGCTCAATTGTTATCAAGGCCAGCAAGGCAAACGCTGGATGACTCAGTCTGACCTTGTGTGCGTGCTAAGGCTCTAGTCAGAGCTATTTGAATGGCTATATCATGTTTAAACAGTCCATGTTGGTTTGGGAGGATTGCAATGTTCTCGAAATTGAGCCAGTTTGAAACTTCTGAGGCGATCAAAGTTTGTAGGATGCAGATGCCGATCTGCATCAACAATGGGTTTACCCAGGGAACAAAAACTTACAATAGACTCATTAGGTTTCACTTGATTTATCAGACACAGCAAGGCAAATATTGTGATGAATTGTACAAATCAGGGGCATCATGGAGTGGCAAAGAGCGGAACACTTCATCAGCCATCCATCTGGAGTTTTTGGGTAGGGCTAAGTGGAGTAGCATTGCACTTAAGGGCAACATGAGGGACCTATACTGCCCTACAAAGGCAAAGAGCAGTATGTGAATTTTTTGCAAAAAAAAAAAAAAAAAAAAATCGCAGAAATTCAAAGTGCAGGGTCAGCTCTTCAATCTGTTAAAATTTGATGTTGATCAATAAACTGTTTCATGTAAATATTTGCGATATTATAGAAAAGTAGTGTAAAAAAAACAGTTTGGGGTTTTTGCACTTACTGCTCTTTGGCTTTGTAGGGCAGTATAGGCACTCACACCATTGGTCTGATGTTTTGCAAATCTTCAATAAGGTTGCCTCACTGTTGTTTCTCAAGCTTCCAATATGCAATTGACCAATGGTCTGGTCCACCACTCCAGAGAGCAGAGTTGTAGGATATAAACAAACTAAAACAATAGTGACAGGCTCCTTTCACCTGGGAGAAACAAAATAGGCAGCCCTCACCAAGAAGTCACTCTTACTAGCAGACCAATTCCAGAGAATTAAACACAAGCATGCAAAGGCAAGGCACATTTTTACAGTGACTCTTGGGTCTCGATTGCATTTTACGTCACGTGGTGGCTCTGGTATTGGCTCCGAGGTATGTACAGACACTATGATAGACATTCGTAGCGCCCAATAAACGGCTATGGACAATTGTAAACGATGCTTCCGTTACGAGAAATGCAATAGGTAGGTCCCCAGACTAAATATCACTTGTGATTTCATTGCTCCTTTAAGTTGCTCCTTTAAGTTAGAAAAACAACAGAAACAAAAGAGCAGCAAAGCCAAATACACACATGGTGGTGGCTATATCACTCTAAAATCTCACACTCAACTGCCTCTGGATGTTAGAATCTGTATCACTTCAAATCAATAAGGGCAACAAGTAAACAAGCGGCAAAGCAGCCAGAGGCAAAGTAGGAAATAATCACCATTAGAGGGGGAGAGCCTCCATTTTTAAAAGCCCCATCTCTCACACCTTGGTTTAAGGCAGAGCAGTGGAATGTGTGTGTTGGAGCATTCAGGCCTGTCTTTGACCCTGATCTAGTCTAGGAATGCCAGCTTTGAAGACGAGCAGAAGTTTAAAGAGCCGCTGGAATGGGATCCAAAAGCAAAGTAAATATGGCCCGTCAGACCACAACAAAATCTGAGACCCAAAATTGTGGCAATTCCACTGCTCAGTTGTTTTTGTCAAGTGAATGCACATGTGCATCTTTTGTGTGCATGCACTAAGACCTTTATTCACCACATCACAGAACATTTTCATTTCTGAATTGTGTTTTCAATGTGATTTTCGGGTCAGGTCAGGTAAAAATGTTGTAAAAATGTTGTATGTATTTAGCTTATCCTTCTTCATGTCAGATTTCATCCATTAGCATAGCATTCCCAAATGAGCTGAATTTTAGATAATAATTCCAAATATGTCATTTAATTTCTAGCCCGTGTAGAGTTGGTCTTCTTACCTTTTGGGGCCTGTTTCCCCAAAGCCCATCTCTTGTTCACTATGAGAGACATGCAGGGTTTTCAACTTTGCTTTGTTTACATGTGTAATCACTAGCTTAAAGGCTGTAGCGTCACCATTTCATGTACCCCTTTTTAATGACAAATTAAATTAGTTTATTTTAAAATGGTGCTACATTAATATCATTACTTGCTGATAAAGATTGCAATGACAGGAGTCCTTGAAATCCACTCCAGCTCTCCAGCCAGATCCCGATCACGTCCAAAATCCCAGGTCACAAGCTTGCCAAATACGCATGGTTGCTGTTTAGGTTGGCTGCAGTCTCCTGGACCCCCATTTCTCTTTGCTAAAGCATTGCCCCTTCTGATGAGACAAAATCTGCACTCAATAAATAAATCAGTCGTGTTCATGTTGTCTGTTTGTCTTGGAAGGCTGGAAATGAGAAAATCATACTTCAGATAAAATCAACAAGGAGAGTGCTTTGCGGGGGTCACTGGCTAGTTGGCAAAACATGTCGGAAACCCACAAAACTAACTTGTTAGCAGTGTAGTATACCAAACGTCAAGTCAGAATAAGAAATGTGCACATTTTGCCATTTGTTGATTGACAGTCGATCAGATGATGCCCATGGCCAAAAGAAACAATTCTGACCTCTAGACCAGTTCAAGATTAAGTTCACAAGGTTGCAGTCTTTAGATGAAAAAAAAATGCATATTTTATCAAAGACGTGATGTTTCCTCTTGAATTTACTATATGTATTTCCAAGATCTCAAAAAATGAACATTCAGGAAATGCCATTTCCAGATAATCAAGATGCTTTCTCAATCAGTGTGCTTTCGAAGAAGATGCCTGGGGTTGTGCTTTATTTACATGTTGCTACCTTGGCAACAGAACAAAGGCCAGGCTGTAAACAAGCTTTAAATCAGAGCGCTCTGAAACCCCCAAAGTAGGCCACCAGAGAAATGTGCAGTTGCAGATACAAGAAATGAACTGCTGGTCCAGGATATAGGCCTGTTTAGTGAAGACTGCAAGTGATGAATGAGGGCCTGCTTCACCACAGAAAGGCATGTTTTCTTTGCCTTCTTTTCTCCTCAGCTACATCACGCTGATAATGTGACTCCCTGCCTCCTGGCCAGTATACCTTTCACTAGACTGTGAGGTGAAAAAAAGAGAGTGAAAAAGTGAAGGAAAAAAACATTTCGTTTTAGAAAAGTGGCAAATTCCACGAGTTTTTTTTTGCTATAGAAGAAGTCATATATAAAGTGAACTTTGCCCTTCTCTATCTTGGTTTAGGGCCCAGGATGAAGCTTTTTTATATAGTATCATTACTTTAGTGTTATCACAATTTTTCCACAAAGATTTACACACCATTTTCATACAACACATTTTTATAGTGTGTTGTTACATAATAGTATACAATGCCAGCCCAAGCATTGAACGCCTCACCAATTTCAGAATGTCTACACTCCACATTCTACGTCAATGTAGACAGTGATTTGGAAACTTTTTGTGGCTTATAATACCAACTCACCTTAAAGTACCTTGTAATGGTCTCACAATGGTTACGACTGTGACATCCAGTGCAAATAAGGATATCCTGTATATTAAAATCATTTGAATAGATTTATTGGATCCCCCATGAGGCTATTTAATTGCTTTTAACACAGGAATGTTTAGACTTCTACACATTTCCAGGCATACAGACCAGCTGGCTTCAGTATGACCTGTATGACATGGGCACTCTCAATCACTGCAGTGCCAACTCTGTCTAGACATTTACCTTGTTACCTGAGAGAATTCTCCCTTTAGATGGTATACAACTTGTGTTCCCTACGCTGGTTTTGCATCAAAACGGCTTATAAACTTATTACCAAATTGGCAAAATCCTGATCATGACCACAACCACTCATTTAGCATTGGTTGGGCATTACATAATGCGTACTATCACTGAATTACTGCCCATGGTTAAACAATGTGAATTATTTACCTTTAAATTGACTATAGCTAGCCTGGGAGTTCCCATGCTCCTTTGCGCGCTTATTTCATTTCACTCTGCAAAGCAGCATGGTGACCATGGCCGATTTTGTCGCCTGCTTACGATATCCAATCACAGAACAAAAAGGGATTTGAACGGCCCTCGATTGCATTTTACGTCACGTGGTGGCTCTGGTATTGGCTCCGAGCTATGTACAGACCGTATAAATGGCTCTGGACAATAGTAAACGATGCTTCCGCTTTAATTAGCTACGAGAAATGCAATAGGTAGGTCTCCAGACTAAATATCACTTGTGATTTTTAGTTTGGCATTCACCAGGCTACATAGCTGCAATTAAAACCTGTCATATACATGCATGATGTGTGTTTTTCTATGAGTTCCAAGAGTTTTTTGGTCATTTGGTATCTTATAATTAGCCTAACTAATAAGCTGACTGTTGACTCCATCACAGTCTGGAACAATGCAATTGAAACATGTTTCCGTTTGGATATGACGTATCCTCTCACCTGGCTCTCACTTCCGCATTCAGCAGTAACAGATCGCTAGGTAATTCCAATTTATTTTGACAGCGTAGCGGCAATAAGTCCTCAAGATCATGAATGTTAATGTCATGTACCAATTTTGTAAAGGCAATTCAAAAGTAGGGGGGAGAATAACGAATGTGTTCAGGCAAGTTAAGAGACATCGCTCTAAACTGTGTGCTGATTGGCTAAACCGTGAGCGAACCAAAGTAGGCGCTCTGGTCCAGACTAGTACGGAGGTAAAATTCATTTTAACGTAAGTATGTAGGATGCCGCTGCCAGGCTATATCTTATAATAATACTAGGCAACTTTTTGTCACTGCTTGAAGTATCTTTTTTTAGAAAATTTGTTTTGGTACCATCTCCGAATTAATTTGGATGACATATAGTCACATTTACGGTGGATAAATGCAAGTGTTAAGTGCAAGTGTCAAGTGTTTCCATCAGCCATCCAGGATATGCACTGTACTGTAAATAAAAGAAAACCCTGTTACTATGCATGGCATTCACACTTTTTTGCGATCAGACATCCTTAACATGTTCTAGCAGTAGCAGTAAGACTGTTAAGACTGGCAGAAAACGTTTGGGTAACACTTTATACACCTGTCATGACTTCTGTCATTAAGTGTCACCTGGTATTTGTCATGGTTAGGGTAAGGGTTAGGGTATGTCAGAAGTCATGACAGGTTTATAAAAGTTTATGACAGATTCTTGACAACGTCATCATGTCATAGTTAATAACAGTGTCATGTCAGTCTTATGACGGTACCTTCAAATAAAGTGTTACCAATGTTTGGAAGGTTTTGCATGTATTTAATGTTGCTCGTTTACTGGTTTTACAGCAAAAGGTTGCCTGGTGTTCCTTTTAAATCTTTTAATAAGCAATAGCAATGTGAGATCAATCATTTGTTGCCAGACCTATATGGGCATACTGTACATCTTTGCTGATGTGGGTCTGTTTCCGAGGCTAGTGGGAAGCAGGTCAGGGGAAAACATGCTGTGATTTATAGTCAGCATTCTTATCAACCGGTACATCTACTGGTCCACTGAAAATCGGGCAACTGATAATTTAAACCAACTGATGTGACTGTGCCCTGTCAGAATATCTCTGCTGCTTAGCAACTTAATTCAGAAATGTGAAAACACAGGGATGAAAGAAAACAAAGTGCAAATAAAACCAGTGGAACGAGTGGAAACCAAAATAAGGAAATTCTCACACAGAGGTAAAACACATTCTTGTCAAAAGTATTTTTACCCCTGCGTGCATGTCATCAACATTACGTCTGCTCCTCTAAAGACAGCCTGAGCTCTCTATAGATCAAAGCAGACCCACAGAGATAGTAACAGCATATTTGCCCAGTAAATACACGAGTGTTCACAGCCAGGTGTGAGTAGACATGCTGTCCACCATGGGGATGGCCAATATAGAAGGCAGGTCTTGGAAAGGGATGATACCATTCTGCATTGGGCTAGCCATTAGAGAAAATGAAAATATTCATCTTCCTCGTCTTCATCATCAGCAGAGATCGGAGAGGTTTTCTTTAGTATCATTATTTCTTTTCTTTTTTTTGTCAATGATAAAAAGTGCTGATTCATCTACCTTATACAATATTCATTTAAAAAATAAAATGAGACGGAATGCTTGGTTTGGACCAACAGTGTGAAGCAAAATAGAGATTTTTACAATTACAAGGGTTTCAGAAATTCCCAACACTCCTTTTGGCCTGCTTGCTGTTGGGCATGTACCACTTGTTTAAACATTTGAGAGCAGGTTGTGTGTGGCTGTGCGATGGCAACAGGTCTCCCCATAAAGTCTAGTGCAAACTCCCAGGGGGGCCCGATTTTAACACTCGTGTCAACAGTCACTAGCCCTGCCAGTCAAATCAGCAAATACTATAAAGTTGCCTTTGAAATGGGGACTGCCAATGCCTTGCTGGAAAAGACTTCACCTTCATATTCTCAGAAGTGCAATGAATGGGACAAGGCCAGGGCTTTTTAAAAGTGCTGCCTCTTCTTCCAAGTGGGAGTCTTCCAGTGCACCCGCCAAATGTGACAATCTAAAAAACATATCCTGTGCCTTCACCATCCTCTATCCCACTCTCTCGTTCTTTCTCTCCCCCTCTTTCCATTGAGCCAATATACGCCCTTGCTGCTGGCCAGACAAACCATTCAAAAATGTTAAATCAATGTGAAATGCCTGACATCACTCATGACTGTCTGTGTCTGATGTTCTAGAGGAAGTTATGCAACTGTGCTTCCTTGACACCAGTGCCACTGACTGTTGTCATGGAGATTATGGTAAAATACCTTTGAGGACACAAGGGAATTATCTTTGTTACCATTCTTGGCATCCAGTTGTTGAATGGCTTGATAAGAAATGACTGGACAGGATTTCATATTGTATAGACCTATAAAATCAAAATAAAGGCATGCTATAATTCTTAAATCTATTTTTCACAAAAGCCCTGTTGTATTTGGCGTTTATGTGCAGTAAACAAGCACAAAATAAGAAACCATTTATAAGGTAACTTTCACTTGGTGTCTTAATAGTCAAGTCAACTGTCACCTCAGGACCAATATCACGGTGGCTGAGATCTTGTTAAACACTTAAATTTGTAAATCATTCGTTCCCATGGAAACTGGAAACCTTTGCCCACTCCGCATCTCTTCCTGAGGCTCGGAGGTGCGCGCGTGAAAAATCAGTGCTGGAAGTTTCCATGCGCCCCACCCACTCGGGGACTGGGAGCGCGGCCACTCCGGTCTCAGCTGCCTGCGTGGGCCGTTATTTACCTAAGTGCAGAGCCAGGACCTGCCGCTTTTTTACCCAGCTGCCTGCTGCTGTTACTCCAGTCTGAGAGAGCAGAGTTTCCAGATCCTGCGCTACACCTCCACTCTCCTCTGCGCCACTCCGAGGCCACACTTGGCCCTGGCCCGCGCCCAGGGGTAAACAGGATGAACGCTTTAAACGCCACCCGCCACAGGACAGCAATCCCGTCCGTCGGCACTCGCACTGGAAGAATAACCAGTGGAAAGTGAGGTTTGAGCCAGCAATGTCTTGCATACACAGTCAGCGTTATTTATTAAAGTGGTGGCTTGAGGCAGCAGAAGGTCCAGTGTCTGCGTGCAAAAAGGACCTACTTGAGAAAAGTTTTTATTGGTCCCATATGAAAAACTCCACGTGGCTGATTCCCACAATATTACTAACAATACTCCTTTTGTGTCCTCCATGGTTGGTCTATTGTATAGGAGAATGGGCTGTAATATTTATTTATTGTCTAACAGCATAATTACAACATGAACACTCAGTACACTGGAAAATATCTATGAAATTCCGATTCAAAAAACGATTCCAATTTATGATAGGCCTATCCAGTCTAGTCAAGGCTACTATGCCTATTTCTCAACCTATTGTTTTTGTTTTGTCAGATGCTGTTGTAATCCATTTAATCTGTCAGTATGATTGAATTAGTTGTTTTGTGGCAAGGGTTGTTGTTTGTCTGACCACCCTAATGCGTTCAAGGTTTGGACTACTTATGGTGAAAGCGGGGTGAAGTGGAAACTTTGCGCAGTGAGACTTCAAAATATTTTGATATTCCACAGACAAATTCTAGCACTATACAATATATAATTACTTCTGGTCGATCCATACCAGACACCGATAAAATTATTTGGATTCCGTAGAGAGTGCAATGGAAAATCAACATGCTATTGCATTCCGCGTGATGAGGAGACCGTCGTCCAATCACTGAGAAACACCTGTTGAATTTTAAACAACTGAATAGCAAGATGTCAGGTCCAATCACTATGCGATTACGCATAGTTCTAGCGTGGAGTTTATTTTGTCAGCTGCCTGACCTGATGTTGGCCACTGCGTTTCTTTAAATGTATTTCTATCCACACGAAACACAATTACCATAATTGCACCAACACTACAGTGGAATGTCAGCCTTCTTTCAAAAGGTATTAAGAGATTTAAGACAGCTTAATGCTGCCACCTAGAGGGCGTAAACAAGGTGAATTTGAGTCTTCAGTACATCTATTTGCACTTCACCCAACCGCTGGAAATGTATATGTCCCTGTCATGCCAAAGTCAATGTTTCTTGCAGCGTTGTGGGGAGCTATGGTACTGAAATACAACACTGCAGTTAAAGGATCTTAATGACATATGTGGCTGGTGTAGAAAGTGGCTGTCATTACTAAGAGAGTGTTCTCTTTCTAAGCTTGTTTTTCTTGGGTGCGATGCCGTTATGCTCACTGAATTCTTAGATTGTTTTGGCCTTTCTTTTATTTGTGGGGATAAAAGAAAGAGTCCAGGACCTTGTGAGGTCTTGCTTGGTGCTGTTGGCTGAAATGTGTCAGTCAATACAATTATTCAGGCCTTCAGTGATCATCTGAAAGCCAAGCTTAGAATGTGCTCTAACAGCACAGTTACATACATTTGTCATTTTAAAACAAACACTGCATTTTTATAAAGCTCACACTAAATGAATCATAAGTGCACAGTGTATAATATTTAACATTCCACAACTCTTCATATTTTTATTTTGAAATGTAATATAACCATCCAAAGAGATGAATTCTTGATGAATTCTTACTCATGACCAGGGGAGCCACCAGGGTAGGAAAAGTTTGGATGACTCTTTAAGGCCTGATACTGACAAGGGGTCCCAGAGAATAATAATACTATAGTCAGTAGCTGGATTTCCATCCAACTTATTCGCTTTTCATATTCGCATTAACAAAAATTTGGCTTAAGAATGTGTGCATCTGCATGTGTTTCTATCAACTGGGTAATGCAAATAAAAGGGGAACATTTTAATATCATAATCAATATTTGGGAGACCCAACATCTCTAGCAGTGTCCCTGCTTTTGACACATCTTTTGAACCAAAAATTTTAAAGATCTGCCTGGCCCGGAGTCAAACATACTGTCCTACTTACATGTCAACACACATACAGTAGGCTTACATACTGATTTTTTACTGGTTTGTGTAATCAAGGGCTGAAGATATTCCTGCAGACCAAAATAGCCTATATGCTAGCCTAGTAGGGCTACTGCTACAGTGTTATTAGCCACATGTGTGACAACGAAAGTGACTGTGTGCTAAAACTTAGGTGGATCTACATACATGTCCCTGTGAGTTTCATGTGGTTCGGTCTTTCAGTGTCAACTAAAATATGAGCATATTCTTTTCTAACCCAATGGGTGGCGCTGTATAAATGGGTGGTTTAGGGCTTATGGAGATCATATGCAGCTTCTTGTACCGCCATGTACAACTAGTGTTGCCACCTGTCCCGGATTTTCCTGATTGTCCCGGATTTTCATGGTCTGTCCCGGATTTTTTTTTTTTTCAAATCCTGAAAAAATCCTGTTTTTCAAGATTTTAAAGAAAATGCCTGATATTAAATAAAGCAATTAACTAAACAAATAATTAGTAAGTATCATTTTTACTAATTAGAGCTACACAATTGCAGCTTAGAAAGGTGATTTTTATCTTGGGTTAGATGTGCGAAGGGCGCTGTTGCTTACAAACAAAAAAGGTCGATTCGACGGTCTGCTGGTTTCACAATTTGTACAATTTCTTATTTGTCAACATGTGGTGCTACACAACACATGTCCATCAGGATACTTGATTGCTGCAGCCCCTGAAGACATAGTTGCAACTCAAATTTCCTTGGCTCAGGTGCTGTTATTGAATATAGGCTATTGAATACTGTGGGGGGACAAAAGGTATCTATGTACTCAAGGTCAACTGGGGCTACATTTCAACAAAATCTCAAGGGACCTGACGTATCAATGACACACTGATGGAAATTTGCTCACAGAGATGATCAATTCTGTAATGTTTTTTATTTTTATTTTTTTTTTACAATTTTCCTTTCTGGCATTAGGCTACACCACACAGCTGGGATGCTGCTATTCAGATTTGACCAATTTTGCCATTTTTTGGCCATCTATAGCACACATACTAGGTGCATGATGGCTCGTTTGATGAAGATCCTTGAGATCTACAGTACTGTACATACGTACCACTGACATTTTGTCGGCTCAGGTCCCATATTTCTCGAGTTATTCCATGAAAACTGTGTCTGACCCACCTGTTAATGGTGTTTTTTTTTTCTTTTCAGTAATTTTTGGTCGTCCATCCACAGGATACTGAATACCGATACCTCCCAACAGGATACCGAATAGGCTACCGATACCTCCCATAAACTGTGTTCTGGAAAGACCACAGTGTGGGGCAAGTTACTCCCAAGACCAATACTTACTTTGATCAAGAATGAGCCCAGTGAGGTTTCACATTACCTGATATTTCGGTATCCTGTGGATGGACGACCAAAAATTACTGAAAAGAAGAAGAAGAAGAAAAAAAAAACACCATGAAGGGAACTCGAGCAAAACCTATTTCCCCCCTTGTATTGCAAACACTACGGCCTTTTTGAAATCTTGTTGAAATAATCCAAAATAACCTCTTTGTATCTTGCAAATGAACTTTATTCACATTAGTGTTTATGATGTTTTTAAAGATTTTTGTATAATTAATTTTACTGTATTCTGTGTACATTCATAGCATAAACAATGAGTATATCTTGCGCTTAGTACCATACAGACAACATCTGGTGACAAGTACAGAAATGAATTACACTACGAAACTTAATTATTTCTCCTATTTTTAACAATACACACTATATGATCTGGTAGTTTATTTGTCAGAAATTACCCCCAAAAAACAGCACTTTGGAGACTTACTGTAAGTGTCAAATGCTGACTGTTGTAAAGGCCGACAGAACGGAAAGGAGAATGTTTGTTAACATTTCCCCCCACTTTTATTCTCTTAGTTTAGAATTAGGGAATCATGTCCTAATTAATATATTTCTTAACATGCTATGACCAACACATTGTCTTGCTTGGGAAGTATTGAAGCATTTGCCATGAAGCATCCTAAAACATGAAGCATGGTGATACACACAAACAGATACACACACAATAACTTCCTGTCCCAAATACACACAACAATGGCAGCGCATCTCTGAAACCCGTCAAGACTCTCTCAGATTGCTTTCATTAGACATAAGGGTGTTTAAAAGTGCTTCTTGTGCAACTAGTAACATGGCTATGCATTTGGAGCTGAAAAAAAAATAAATAGGGAAGGTGTCTGAAGGGGCCTCGGGATGATGAAGCAATATACTTTCAACTCAAAGTGGTTAGTCTCCTCTTGAAGTAAAGGAAAGCCAAGTAGCTGGCCCCGCCTAGAATGCCAACCAGTAAAGCTGTGCCCACCAATGAGGGAGCTCTCTTCCTGGCCACCCGGAAGGCGGTGGGCAGGACAGCAGAGATCAGAATATTGTTGACGCTGCCCAGAACTCTCCGGAAGGCAGGCCGGTCCAAGACACGCTCGTAGTAGGTCTCCACATTGACACGACTGCCATTGCCCCAGTAACGGCGCGAGAGCCCCAGGAATTTGAGACGGTGGAGAGTCACAGCGAGAGACACGTCAGCCAGGCTGAAAAAGTCTCCACACAGCCATACCTGCTGGCTACCCTCCTCTAGGGGACAAACAAGTGAGAGGACATACAGTAGGAGAAATACGGCCATATTAGTATACACAATCTTCAACATGAAAGTGCACTTAGCCTTTTCTTAATCAGACCAACAGGGGTTTGTGTGATATTTTAATGGCAATATATTTTCACAAAGGATTATGGAATTCTATTGCAGTTTCTCGCCATCTTGTGTTAAGAACTTAAATACGGAGTTGATTCAGAATTACCTATTCTTACCTATGGTGAGAATTCAGCTGGCAAATAGTGATTTTAATTTAAGTTGACAGTGCAACAAGTATTGCAAAAAAAAACATGAAAAAAGTTGCATTTTGATAGCTTTAGTGAATTGCATAGGATCATGAGAGTGAATGTAACACTCAAAACCTTTGAGGTAACAATCAACATTTTTGAGTAGGTCTGAAATCTATTCATTTAGGAGGAAAATGAACTTACATTTTTTTTTTATTAAGTAAAAATGTAAGATGCAATCCGTTTCCACAAATACCTGTATTTTGAGGTCATTGAACATAGGATTTACAGTGTAGCTAATTTTGTTTTTATTTATGTTTTGATTATTTTCCTGATTCCTTTTCCAGTTGTCTGTCAATAAATGTGATGATTGAGAGAAAGAGAGAGAGAAAGAAAGATGGAAAGAGGACAAAATGGAGAGGACTGAGCCAGTAGAGGAAATTTAAAGTGGTAAAAGGCTAAAATCGTAGGTGTTTTATGGACTGTGGCATCAGAGAGGGTAAAAGCGAAATGAGAAGTGCTGTATTCAATGATTTGTTAGTATTGTTAAATTATGTGGGATGAGTGAATTCTGAATATTGCACCAGTTACTTTCTAATAACATATTCTTCCTCTTTAAAAGTCTTTTATTATCCAAATTTTATTGTCTGCTGTGTTTCAATCACATTCTGTTTATTTTCTCTGTATATTTGGTGTTCCAAAAAAAAGAGGATGAATAAAATAAAATGAGTTCTCCACTCACCTGGCGTCTCCTCCACCCGTCTCTGAAGCTCGGTCTCCACCTGGTCCATCACATTCTCCAGCTCATCCAGGAGCTTCTTCAGGTATTTCATGTTGTCATGGTCAAATAACTTAGACTGAAATAGATAAATTCATGTTTTATATATAGTTCGGTCACTTAAAACTGAAAGCTTGATGACGATTGACATTGTAATATACTGTATAGTATAGTCATTGCTAAGATAACAATTAAACAGGATGACACTGGCATGTGAAACTGACAGACAGTAGCTGGGTTTCCATCCAAGTTGTTATGTGCATTTAAGTTATGCGAATAGATGAAAACACCTGCAAATTCGCATATTTCAGCTAATGTGAATATAAATCTAATTCGCTTAAGCGAGGTAGTTGAACTTTAATGCAAATAATTATGCAATTCAAGTTGGATGGAAACAGTTTACGTCGCGTATATTCACATTTATCGCATAAAATGGGAACACATCCCTTTTTATTCACATTACACAGTTGATGGAATATGAAATGCAAACAAGTTGGAAGGAAAGTCACCAAGTGTGACAGTATGAACATGAACACCTAGCTCTCACCTTTAGGCGCCTCTGTTTTGCAATGTAAGCATCTTTGAGATCAGGATTTTCTGCTGCAAGTTTCTTCAACTCAGACTCTGTGTTTCCTATCTGAGCTGTGAAGACAGAGCACAGTGGTGTGACAACTCACACTGACTATAATAGCCCAAGAAGTGTACAAGTCAAAAGCAAAGGCAGATGTTTTGACATTTGTTTTCTTATTTTTTCTCTCTTGTACACCATGTTTATTTGTACTGAAAAAAAAAAAAATCTTAACATAAAACACATCACCACTTTAAATAGAACCTATTATCCTACAATGTCCTTTCCCTTTAACTGTTTCTACAGTTAAAATGCACTAAACCACACAGAAGCTTTTCAGAGAATAGTAAAATTACATGAGCCTAACACAGTAGATAATAGACGGATATGTGTGCAGAAACACATGCACGCACACGGACACACACACACACACACACACACACACATACAAAAAAGCATGGGAACACTATAAGCGTAATTCCACTACTAACAGGCAAGATTGGTTTAATGTCCCTGTTTTATGCCAGTCAAGGATCACAGCATGGCAGAAAGCCTACCACGGATGCGGGTGGTGGCATAGGCAGGGATGTGGGAGTCCACAGTGATTTCAGGGTGGAGGATGCAGCCATGGGTGTAGGCATCCATCTGTAAGGAGTCTAGGAGCTCTCTGTAGTGCTGCACCCTGGTGTAGTACAGACTACCCTCCTCCGGGATCAGCTTTGGAGTGGGCTCTGTCAGAAACAAACAAAAGAGCGATATCGAAATCAGCTTTTTGCACATAAGGCAGATGTTTATTCTAACTCAATATTTACGGACACTATATACTGACCGTTAAAAGTTTCAGGTCACTTTTTTAAAATTAGTTTTGAAATTATTCTTTGAGTTGTTATTAACAGTTTGTTACTACCTTTTTCATATTTATTTTCATATTATTCATTCATATTCATTTTATATAGGCTATGCTTTAGTGTGGGGGAAAAAAAACAAGTGACCCAAAATATTTAACCATATGAAAATAAACAAATAACTGGGTGGGAAAAAATAGGTGCCAAATGTCACTGGTAGCTGCTTTGCACACTTACCAACTCAGACCCCCAGTCATTTGAACTGCACCCGGCATGCTGAACTTAAACTTTGTACAGAAGGTGAAATAAACAAAGCAAAATGTAATAAATGCAGTCAATGACGAACAAAAAGCAAAAGACATAACCACAAACAATATCAAACACAAATGAACACCAAATGAACTCAATACAGATGTGCTATACCATTAAATTTAGCCTTGATGTAAGTTAAATAAATTCAAAGTTCATCTTGTATCAGTGAGGGCCAGCTGTCAATACCATCTCTGAAGTTTTGCTCCAGATAGTCTAGTATCTGGGTCGGATCACTGATAACGTTGTCATCGTGCACCAACACGGGTACTTCGCCGGCGGGGTTCAGCTTCATGAACCACGGTTCGTTGTGCTCGCTGAGTGGGAGACTAACGTCGTATTCTTCACATTCCAATCCCTTTTCTGCGACTGCCAATCTCACCTGCAAGTAAACATACCATCATAGCCCAAACCATGCAATGTAAGAACTTTTCAGTAAATTCTGAATTATACTCACTCAATCTCATGCAATCTTGCTGTTTTAATAGTACCCTGGACGGGGGTCATTTAAGGTCGTTTAGGTCTGTGTTCTCCTTGAGAACTGAACACGCCTTGCAAACGTTGAGTGTCATTCTGCTGTCAGAAACTCGGGGGCTAATATGGGCTCACCCTTAACATGACTAGATTTGCCATCCGTTGCATAAGAAGCATTGCTTTCTGACAGTAGCCTATAGTTAATACGCGAAAATGTATAGATGATAATCTCATTGTAGACACTTATGCAACTGCCCGAAAACCTAAGAGCTCTGTCCACTAGCGTGGTGCTGAAATGTCATCCTCTAACCAACCTTTTGCGAATTGAAGGATTGAGTCCAGTGGTAAAGGGTTAGCTTCGAGTCCTTGGATGTTGTGCTTTTAACCACAGCTGGCACGTCTTCACTGGTTTCTTCACCATGCCTCTTCCTCAAAGATATTTCTTTCTCATCCTGCGCATCAGTGTTGTTTTCAGACGCCATCTTGGCTATGTGTGTGTATGTGTATGTGTGTGTGCGCGCGCGTATGTGTGCGTGCGTGTACGTGCAACATCACGACTGCTCACTGATGGAGAAGTAGGCCCCCAAGCGTCAGGGAGCAGCAGAAATGCCTATACGTCCCAATCCCGACCCCCCCCCCCCCCCCCCTTTTTTTTTTTTAAGCAGACTATGCGTTTCGGTACAGAACATTCCTCTCTCATAATATGGATTAGGCTGAATAAAAATGTTTTCCTGAGTTTATAATACCTATTAAATGACTAATATTATTTTCAAGCCAAAAATACATTACTTTGAAACAATCCGACTAATGCCCATTTTCTCAGCCCTATGTGACTCAGCCACATGGTGTCGCTGTTTTAGAAGGTAGTCCGGATAACCGTAGGCTACACTACTACATGAAAGTCAGTAGTAGGTAAAACAACAGCTCAATTAAAATGGGCTGTCTCGTCTGGGCTGTCTTGCCTGTAAGTTTGCTGACCTAAAAATTATGTTGTGAAGAATTTATTGGTTGCCTAGCTTATAGCCTACATCTTCAACCTTCTTTTAAGTGTTTATTTTATTATAGGCCTACTATGATTATGCTGATTCAAGAGGGATCTCTTTACGCTTCGCAAAAAGTTTTCTTCTTTCTTTTAAGTATCTTTCACCATTTTCTCATCATCCACAGGAATGCCTTTATTCTACATTCAGTCCACACCTACGATGTGTAAGGGCGCCTTTTTTCAAAATTCACCCCGGTGAAGGTAGAGCAGTAGAAGTGATCGAAGCATTGATATCTGAGGTAAGACTGAACGTGCACTGGGAGAACATACTTCATTCAAAAGGGTCTCGACAGTCCACGCTCTAATCAACCAGGCGTGGGAGGTGCTATAGAAATGACGTAGCAATTTGCTGTGTCTTTCCTGCTTGACGACTCTCGCTTCTTCTCTCTCCCTCCCTGTACAGTGAGAGAGGGGGGAGTCAGAAAAACAGCCACAGCAGCCCTCAGCGTGCGGCTCTGGTAATTGTGCACTAGCCTATTTAGGCTTCCCATTCATACACCCTCAGCTACACACGCATACTTACCATTACGCACATTCTACATGACATATTAAGCATCTTTCTTTAATTTTTGCCTGTATGCAACTCTTTCAGAGTCATCGGTTGGCTCATCCAGCTTGATCTCATCCTTGGTGCTGGAGCCCGTGGGAGAATTATATTCAAATCGGCACTACGCTGCGATTGCTTCATTTGTTTCCTATTCTGAATGACGGGCGGCGGACGGTTCGACTTCGACGATGGAGGCACATATTGCGGGGGCTGGGAGGATGGGAAAGCCCACGGACATGGTATCTGCACTGGACCCAAGGGCCAAGGCGAATACGCCGGGTCCTGGTCGCACGGGTTCGAGATAGTAGGGGTCTACACCTGGCCAAGTGGGAATACATATCAGGGTTACTGGTCGCAAGGGAAGCGCCACGGGCTTGGGGTTGAAACCAAGGGAAAGTGGATCTATCGCGGAGAGTGGAGTCATGGGTTTAAGGGTCGGTACGGAGTTCGCCAAAGCCATAGTACACCTGCTAGATACGACGGAACTTGGAGTAATGGGCTACAAGACGGCTATGGTATCGAGACCTACGGGGATGGTGGTAAGCATTGTCAATGGATATGCGCATGCTGTGATTTGTGATATAATATGACGAATGTATTGAAATATGTGGCCATTGTATAGCCTATAATTTGTGTGATTATATCATAACTGGAATGTGGCCATTTCCATCTTTGCTCTGAACCGTAAGCCAGTTTGAGATGAAAACAGACAACACACGCCTGTTGGATAAAATAATGCGCTATATGGACCAGTGTCTCAACTTTATCATTGAAATAGCCTTACTAGCCATAAAACCTCTGTGGTAATATAGCCTTGTGTGTGGATTTATATCTTCTACAAAGTAGGCCTGCGCGATAAATCAGTGGACGACACTCGTATGATGAAAAATTGATTCAGATCATGTGGTTTACAACCCATGGTCCAACTGTCAGTGAGAATGCAGTTGAATAGCCATCGATGCCCAGCCGTTTTAGATTTCAAAGCACTGTGCGTCCATAGCCTACAGATGATATATACTCTCATTCCAAAAATAGTAAAGCTTTTTCTTGCGACTCGGGTTTTTATCTCCTCCACTTAACGATAAATGCACAGAATATGATACTTTCGATATCTTGCTGGTCAGACGGATTGTCGTTGTTTGCGTCCTCCGATATATTTTTTTCTTAAATAATCAAGGATTTGTGTCGACACTCTAGGCTTGACCTGAAAGTACAAGCGGATTTGGTGGGCAGCGTTGATGATCTTTGAGCTCTCGAGCTTTGGCACTAAGTCCCCTATCATGAATCGCTAATGAAGTTCTCTTAATTACTTCAGCCTAGTTGCGAGTAACACTTCCGAAGACTTACTCTTACTTACAAAGTCATTCTATCTGGCAAGATCCCCATCTGGCCTGCCCAAGAGAGCACTGTGATATAATTAAAGTTAATCTGAACACCAGTCATGATGTGGACAGTGCTAGTACAGTTTTAAATCCCTGTTTCATTCAATCCCTGTTTCACTATAATAACTAAAAATGTATTGGCACAGAGCTACTGATTTTAGTGTTAAATCATCTTTGTAGATGGGTTATGCCTTGAGACATCAGGAATGGTTTGCAGTCGGGGTTAAATATCCACATTTTTTCAAACAGCAACAACAAAAATCTTCTTCTCTGTGCATAAGGCTCTGGCCTCTTGGGTAGCAAAGGGTTATACAAAATCAGTCAATCCTGGATCAAATCAACATCATCCACCTGTGTGGCACTATTTAGCAGGGGTCCTGGTTTAGGCAGCCCATGTTGGTGGTCACCTGCCTGTCGTCTTCTTCTGGGGCATCAGAGAGGACAGGATGCTGTTAAAAGGCCCTGCATCCAGCACTTTCATCAATATTTACCCTCCTATGAAATGTGGTGGGCACACAAAAACATATGGCTGTAATGCAAGTAGTCAGTTAATAGTTTGATGAAGACTTCCATCTACCAAGAGCAAAAACTGGCTATGTCTAAAAGTAAGACTGCCGTGGGCTTGAAGATAATTACTGCTTGGCTTGAACAGCATGATTGACCCTTTAAACCCATTACATTATTTTAAAAAACAGCCTTGTGGTTGAGGATCAATTTGAATGTATTTTCTCAAGCAGAGCCTGATTCAGCCCAGTAGTTGCCATGGTGTCTATTGACTCCTCAGATGACCTATTGACCCCTGGCTGATGATGGCCTTATTGTTTGGCCCTCCTTATAGGCCCTCTGGTGCTCAGGGTATTCAGTTGCTGTAGGCAGTCAGGCTGCATGCTGTTCTAGTAACTGGTAACTGATTCTTACAAGTAATAATGATTTAGAAGGCTAATTGATGATACTATGTACCATTTATTGTGATTATAGAATTGCTGTTGCCATGTGATTCTGAGATGTGTTGTTTGTGTTGTTGTTGCCCTATGAAGGTACATACCAGGGTCAGTGGATGGGGGGAATGCGCCACGGTTATGGGGTGCGGCAGAGTGTGCCTTATGGGATGGCGACAGTCATCCACTCGCCGCTGCGCACCTCGCTGGCCTCACTGCGGAGCGTCCAGAGTAACGGCACGCTACACCAGGATGCGTCCGCCGCCGAC
Source organism: Sardinella longiceps (assembly GCA_027497455.2). Taxonomy (NCBI): domain Eukaryota; kingdom Metazoa; phylum Chordata; class Actinopteri; order Clupeiformes; family Clupeidae; genus Sardinella; species Sardinella longiceps. Next base: position 4,632,254 of record JAODXP020000027.1, read on the forward strand.
ACCCCCGTGGGAACACGTGGCGGCTTCGTGCTCAATTTCCACAGCGACAGCGAGGTGGTGACAGGCAAGAAGAAGGGCCTGTTCCGCCGTGGCTCGCTCTTTGGCAGCCTGCGCAAGCTGCACAAATCCGACTCGCGGACATCCATCTCCAGCAAGCGCAGTTCGGCACGCAGTGACGCCACCACCATGAGCCGCATCAGCTCCAGCGACGCCAATTCCACGATCAGCTATGGCGATGGAGATGGCGACGGCGCTGGGGACTACGCCGCGCCCGAGGACCACGTAGATGCCACCACCACTGAGTCATACATGGGCGAGTGGAAGAACGACAAGCGCTGTGGCTTTGGTGTCTCCGAGCGCTCCAACGGAATGAAGTACGAGGGCGAGTGGCTCAACAACCGTCGCCACGGCTACGGATGCACCATCTTCCCGGACGGCACCAAGGAGGAAGGGAAATACAAAAATAACGTGCTCGTGCGCGGCATACGCAAGCAGCTCATTCCGCTTAAGAACCCTAAAACCAAAGAGAAAGTAGACCGGGCCGTTGAGGGGGCACGGAGGGCGGCAGCCATCGCAAGAACAAAAGTGGAAATAGCAGCATCAAGGTAAATAGTCTGGGCTTTAAATTATTATTTATTTATGTTGTCTGTTTAATGTTTCCTGGAGCTAATGTGCTTCTCCATTCAAGCTTCTTTAGCTTTAGCATCTTTGGTTAGCATTGGTGTCGCTGTCTGCTATTCGGTCAGGTCAGGTCCATTTCCTGACCATGTCTGGGTATCTCTGTGAATTGCTAAGGATAAAAGTGTCTGCTAAATTCTTGATGTTTACCGTTAACTCACATAGCAAGGTGCTAACACCATGAAGGCAGGGTGCTAACAGTAAGGTCAAAGGTCAGAGTCTCATGAAGCAGGCACACTGATGAACATCTGCTCTGTGCAGTGCTGTAAAGTGCTGTAGTCCACCACCAAAGGCATAGTAGGTATTGGAATGCATGGACAGAGTTTCAAAAGGGCAACACCACTGAACTGTTTATTTCATATTACACTTTGATGACAGTTCTAGTTAGACATTACCATGTTGCAGTCATGGGCTGTGTGGACTTGGAAATACCCAAGGTTGGTTAAGCATTCCCAAAAAGCATACCTAGTTGAAGATTGATTTCTGCCAATTCATTTCTCTGACCTCAAATCAGTTAATTTAACCATTTTGCTTGTAGAACTGCAGACCAATTTCACCAGTATGCATCGTTTTAGAAAATGATTGCTGATCCTTGGGACATCTTTTTTTTAAGATATTTTTGGGGCTTTTTTGCCTTTAATCAGATAGGACAGTGTAGAGATGACAGGAAACAAGTGAATCAGAGATCAGAAAACGACCTCAGGTCGGAATCGAACCCGGGTCCCCAGAGTAATGGTCTGACGCTCTAGCCACTGAGCCACAGCGCCCCTTTCTTGGGACATCTTTTGAACAAACTCTGCTGTCTCACTGGTTGTGCTGTGTGTCAGATTAAAGACTCTTTGATGGCACGTCAACTCTGGGCAAGGGATTGCAGATAGTGAGCTTTACCTCATGCCTACATTCTCTGGCCTGAAAGAGGAACTTTGATTTGTACCAAGTGTGCCATGTAAGCAACGCAGGGAATTTTACATCATGTCCCGTGTGTAATATTTGATAACCCCTTTCCTCAGCTTAGTTACTGTTGCTCTGGCAAAACACAGAGCTCATGTAGCAGGATCGATTCACAGAGAGACTGACCACTCGCCCCTCTCTGCTGTCGTGAGTTGGCAGGGTTTCTCCCGAACGCCTGAAAAGTGAATTCTACGAGGGGCGCGCGCTCGGTGGCCCTTGGCCTGACCAGCGTCCAGTGTCAGTGTCCAGACTCATTAGAAGGGAGAGTGATTATTTATTGATGAGGCCGAGGAGGAAATGAGAGGACGGACGAGGGCTGAGATTAGGGACGCAGTGATCCGTGGCCGGCCTGGAATCTCGCAGCAGCTTGATACCCGACCCCGCGGCTGACCCTAGAGCTCAATGAGACAGAGAAAAAGGAAGTCAACAACGCCAGACTAGTCTGGAGAACGGATGGCGGCTGTTACTGCGCATTATTAAATCAGACTTCAGGGACGCACTGCACAGACAAGAAGACAGCAATGTTCCTATATGAATTTTCCCTTCTCAATTGAAATCGTAGCAATCTGTAGTAAGTTTTATGTTGACAAATATATATTTTTTTCTTTGCCCTAAGAATACTACATTGTATACCAGTATACAATTTGTTATTATAAACTATAATCTAACACTGTCCTGTCCCTCCTTAACTATAACACAGTAGACTATAGACTTTTTTGACAGTACTAAAACAAAACATTCGATTTTCAAACTTTTATTACTATATAGCATCAAACGGCCATTTAGAATGCTAAAACGGAAACCATATAGAAACAGCTTTGACACAAATAAGCAAACTCTCTTAAACTGGTGTGTTGTGTTTCATTTGAGCGTGGGTGATGCTCGGGTGCTTTGTCTGATGGCTTATTGTGTGTCTAGGTACTTGGACTGCGTTGGATAAGCCCTGTAAAAAGGCTTTGTGTTTTATTAATCGTCCATGTCTGAGATGCTCAGAGAGTGATACAGAAGTCACGTATCTTGTGTGCGCCGCAGTCCCCTGCCAGGCACTGCTCCAAGCGGGCATGCTCTCTTTAATGGTCCTGGCTTTGACATTTTAATGTCGTCACACACACACTCACACACACAAACACACACACACACACAGGAGGAGAATGGAAACAAGCTATGTTGGCAGTGGCAAGGTTATTTAAACCTGCTTTGCTGTCAGCTACATGTTGAACATACAGATCGTTTGCCTTGTTAAGTTTGTGTTATGTTGAATAAACAAGCACCTGTTATCAGGCACGTGCACAGTCAGATACTTGCAATCTCTATCTCTCTCCCTGTCTTCTTCTCTCTCACTCTCTCTTGCACGCACGCACACACACACACACACACACACACACACACACACACACACACACACACACACACACACACACACACACACACACTCTCACACACATACACACACATAATATAGATCTTTATTTCTCTCTCTCTCTCTCTCTCAGTCTCTCTCATCTTAGTCTCTCTCTCTCTCTCTCACACACACACACACACACACAAACATGGTCAATGGAAGTAAGGTTACTTGCAAAGCACCATTACAGAGACAATAAAAAGGATTATCCAACTCTGCCCAGGCATTTTGCCTGCTGCCGTGGGGAAGCAGCCACAGAATCAGAATATTTTAATATAGTAATAGCCATTCCCATCTACTCTACTCTTCAAACAAAGCTGGCTAATCCAGAGATGCAGGATCACATTCCATGCCATTAGGAGAGGACCAGTGTTACTATTACTATTACAATAACTGAACATTTTCTAAGGTCGAATAAACGCACAGGCTGGGAGTAATAGGCTACTGTATGTGGATGACAGAATCTTTTTTTCTCTCTCTCTCTCTCGCATTCCTGGGCACTTAACAGTAAAGCTGGCCAAAGCAACGGGGAACTGTATGAAGTAAATCTGTAGAAGACAGAGCAATGCATACACACTCATTTCAACTGTGTGTGTGTGTGTGGGGGGAGATATACTGTAGTCTTTGAGACACCTGTGGGTAGATCAGCAGGGAGTGAGTATTGATTTAAAAGCACAGCAAAGTGCTGAATGAGACCTCTCAGCACTCCCATCATTGACTGGGTGGAGGGGAGGGGAGGGGAAAGATTAAGAAATAGAATGTGAGAGGATGTGAGAGAAAGAGTGAGAAGGAGAGGGGAGAGAATGAAAGGCAAAAAGAAAGGAAAGAAAAAGGTGAGGATTTTGTGACACAGACACACATACACGTACAGCACATCCCTGTAAACATACACACACATGTGTGCTCTCTCTCTCTCACACACACACACACACACACACAGCTGATCCTCCCCCACCTCCCTATGACTTGTGGCTGCTCTCTGTGCTGATCAGGCGATCGATGCGGAGTTAACATGATGTGGGTAAAAGCGTGCTGGCTCCCTGGTGGCCCACAACCCCGCTTTTCATCTGGATCAAAACACCTAATGGGCTCGACTAGAGGGGTGATGGCGGTGGGGGGGGGGGGGGGCTGCTCTGGCACACACAGGAGAGAGCAGAGCATTCTACTGAAAGGACTGAATATGCTTTTGTCCTCTGGACTAACATGGAGATCTAGCATTCAGCTTAGAATTTCTTTTGGTGAAGGATAGAGTTATTGTATTGTGTACTGAAGTGTGTTTATGTTTGTCTGTGGGGGTGGTGGTGTGTCTGAAACAAGGCATTTGTCAGTGTGTGTGTGTGTGTGTGTGTGCATCCGCCCGTGTGCGTACGTGTGTGTGTGTGTGTGTGTGACAGCACAGATAAGGATGCAATACTGTTTGGCTGTCTTCCTGCAGAGGTGTGGCTCTTTTCATTGTGGACACTCTCCAACACTACAGCCCACAGAGTATGTGTTTGAGCCTGCCACCAGCACCCACATAACACACACACACACACACACACACACACACACACACACACACACACACACACACACACAGAGGCCCACCACGCCCCAGTGCTGGCAAGCTGGCCTGTGAAACCCCAGGCCCTGGAATATTTACTACAGTATGTGTTACACGCATCCTTTTACAGCTGACTAAGAGCTCGTTTGCAGGCTAACGCTTCAGCCGCAGCGCAAGCCCCCCCAGTAGTCAGGCTTTAAACTTTTAATGCGGCCATTCAGATAGTCAAGCAATGGACCCCTCCACCCCCACCCCCCCCCTTTGCAAACCCCATAACCCACCACCCCCCTTACCCGGCACGGAGAAGTGGACAGATCCTGCTGGAAGCCAGCAGGCAGGGCGAGGCGAGGCGAGGTGCTTCGTAAATATAGCCTCCCCACCGGGTAGCCTTGGCCTCAGGGCTCAGAATGTGCTGCAGAAGGCCTTTTGGTGAGCGTTTAACCGGCGCTCTCGGGAGCCAACCGCGCTCCGAAAGGGAAAGGTGATGTATTTAGTGCCGCTGTAACCTTATCACAGGTTCACGTCGGGACAGGAGGGCTCAACTGGCGAGAGCTTTGAGTGTGTGTGTGTGTGTGTGTGTGTGTGTCTCTCTCTGTGTGTGTGTGTGTGTGTGTCTGTGTGTGTGTGTGTGTGTGTGTGTGTGTGTGTGTGAGAGTGAGTGAGTGAATGATGGCTCCCAGCATGGTCAGTGTTGGAAGTATTCACTCCCCACCCTTGCTAGCACAGACCTCTCTGACTGGGAATTATCACTTTTATTTTTGTTTCTTTGTTTGTTGTTTTGTATTTTCTTTTGTGTTAAGGTAGGAGATGTTTTGAGCTTTGAGTAGTACACTATTTACTTTTTGTCCCATGCCTCACTGGGAGGTTTGTTTAACATCATGAAGTCAGTTGTTTAATCAGGGCTGGTGCTTCTGATAAGCGATCATTTCTCTTCCTGTCTCACTGCAAACACGCAGACAGAGAACAGGTGTAGAACCAGTGCAGGTAAACATGTTGCCATAACACTGACTCCATCAGAACTTATACTTATAATACATTATTTTAAATAAAAAAAAGAAATAATTTACAGTAGTACCTAACAACTGACGATAAGTGTAAAGTTTCAAAGCATCACAATATTTCCTTGAATAACATTGCACAAACAAATTTATGACATGGTGAAAAACGTTCATTCAGGTTTCTTGGCTGGCTCTGTCTTTTTAATATAATGTGCAATGTAGGTATTTAGTGCTTACAGTGAGACTCTGTTGTTAGAGAACGAGTCAGTGGTTAAGTGTTCATGTTTCCTGTAATGTGTGTGTGTGTGTGTGTGTGTGTGTGTGTGTACAGTGTGTGTGTGTGTGTGTGTGTGTGTTTGTACTGTATGTGAGTGTGTTCCTATGACTCATACAGTGAAAGTATGTGAACTGTAACACCCCCCCCCCCCGCCCCCCCCACCCCATCCCCCCAACAGACACAGATATCGGCCCCCATATGCAGAGTGTGTGTGTGTGTGTGTGTGTGTGGACATTGGGTCCTTTACGCTCAGCGGTGGTGTGTCAGCAGTGTGCGCGGCAGTGACTAAATAAGGCAAGGAGGGTCTCATCTTATCAGCAGCAGACAGGAATATACAGCAACTCCCAGTCAGTCAGTCAGGCAGGCAGATACTGTAGTAGACCATCTCCACATGCCAGTATGGGACATAGTGAGAGAGAGAGAGAGAGAGAGAGAGAGAGAGAGAGAGAGAGAGAGAGAGAGAGGGGTGTGGTGTGGGAGTGTGAAGGTGCATCTTGAAAACAGAGAGGGAGAGAGGACGGTGTGAGTGTGTTTGTTTGTGTGTGTGTGTGTGTCAGGGAGAGAGAATAGAGACAGGCAGGCAAAGTTGAAGTATGTGTGGTAGGCAGAATAAAATACAGAGGAAGAGAGAGCAGGGAAAGTGTGTGTGTGTGTGTGTGTGTGTGTGTGTGTGTGTGTGTGTGTGTGTGTGCGTAAAGGAGAGTGAGAGATGTGGATTGTCACCAAGTTTGCCTCCTGCTGGTCCATCCATGTCCATGCAGTATCCTCAGTCACTGCCAGCTTGTCACACACCCGTCCTGCCAAACCAAACATCAAACTTTACTTGAACCGTATCGCACACACACACCATATGATCTCACTCAGTCACACACACACACACACACACACACACACACACACACACACACACACACACACACACACTCTCGCCCTTTCTCTCTCACACACTAACATCAGTATCCAATATCCCTACTCTATCATGTAACCCATTCAAGGGCGGATGGACAGCCATAGTATTAATATCCACTGTTTTCTGTATTATTACATTTCATTAGTATTTAAATGTTTATTATACGGGTGTATTTGTTTGTTGTGAGGGTGGGTAGTCATCTGACCATTACAAACATATGTGTGTGTGCTGTTGAAGGGTGTGGGTGTGTGTGTACGTGTCAACTGTATCTCACCCGTTATATTGTATCACATTCACCTGTCTAGTGAGATCATAGCATTGTGTACACTTCTAAATTGTTTTATAATCACAGGGCTATTTTTGCCATCTATTTTCTGATGTTTGTGTCCTCGTATCTAGGAACTTGTGACACAAATGTATGTGAGTTTCTGTCAGACTGACATGGTTGCTATAATATTAAAGTAATGTTTCATCATAACCCATCATTTGCGGTGACAGGGAGCTGTAGATAAGCATAACTAGAAAAAGATAATTTAGTCCAACGTACAGTAGACCAAATAGCAAACAGATAGCAAACTCACTTTCAGTTCCATGTTCCTTGGCCCCCTAGAGTAAGCGTTAGCTGCTGGCTTGCTATCCGTTCTGGGTTGAAAGACTTCCAAGTCCTGGACAAGATCCAACTGGTTTATCACACCATAGGGACAGATGCAGCACAAAGGATAGGATCTCATATAGAGAAAGTCTACTCAAAATAATAATCCAATGATACATTAAATTATTAAAAACAATATTACAATAATACTGTATAGGTGGAGACATGTTGTATGTGGCTCTTCTATATTATGTCTTCACCCACCCTCCCAAAACCACACAGCAAAACCTTCAGCCTTTCCTGTTGCATCTGACATTTGTGTGTGTGTGTGTTTGTGTGTGTGTGTACTGTATGTGTATCTTCATCACATGGGTCACATGCAGAACCAGGCCGCGGGGTGGCAAACAGCGAATCGGATCGGGCTGCCAAGCGGAGCGGAGTGGGCCAGAGGGTTGTGGCACGCCGTGGCACCCAGGAGATTTGAAGGGCCAGATGAGCCCATGTGAAGCCGTCAGATGCAGGGAGGCTGATTAGACAGGCTAGGCTACGGGACGAGATCAGTGACCAAGGCCAGGAGGAGAGGAGAGGAGACAGGCAGGCAGGTCAAATACAGGGTGTCCAGTTGGAGCAATGAGCAAGAGAGAGAGAGGGGGAAAGAAGAGGGGTGAAAAACAAAAACAGAAAGAGAGAGTTATGTTATGGTAAGTTATGGTAGACCCATGCTTTGTTTACATATGAAAATATTTACCTTCCGGAAGCTTAAAAACGTCCAGGGGAGGCTATCAAAAACATGTCAAACAAGCAGACAGCCAACCAGAGATCTGAAAGCCAAGACAGGAAACATCACTTTGCAATACTAAAACTGTTTTCCCTGTATACACATTTGAAAGATCTTCACTTTGGTTGGAGTTTTCAAAGAATGCCATTTCAGTAACTAAAAACTACAGTAGTTATTGAAAAAAAATATGGAAGAAAGAGAAAGGAAGAGGGAGAGAATGGAAAGGAAACAGAGAGGGAAAAATTGGCCAGACAGAAAGACAGAGGAAGAAGGGATGACAGGGAGACAGAGACAGAGGATGGTGGAGGTTTTGGCTACGCTGACTATTAGTCAGCCTGAAGACTCCAAAAGCCTTTAGAACATGTCCAGCATGGAGTGACTCGAAAAGTGACTAAAGTGAACAGTACACTTCTGCGCACACAGCTTTGCTTATGCATTTTGCTTACAGTGCTCACTGCAACGATCATGTATACTTTTTCCCTAGCTATCTAGATGCATGTCGGAGTCGTGTGTCCTACCACAGCAACACAGTTCAGTTACCATAACTAACAAACTATTTCCATTCAGTTAACGATCATTAAAAAACACTTATCCGAAACTCTTGGGACACAAATTAATATTTTTTAATATTCAGTTTGTTCTGCTGACTGGAGTGAGTGGCTGGTGCACAAAGCAGGATTACAAAATTAAGGAAGTACTATAATATATTATGTGCATGCATACAGTAGGAATGACAAAATTCTTGTCAAACGTTTGTTGCGTATCAAGTGCGCACACTACAGTATGTGTGTGGAAGTATACCATCGCTACAAGAGTGACTGGGAAAGAACCAGTGTAGGCAGTAAATGATACGCTCAGGTGTTTGTGTATCTTTCATGACCCGTCCAAGACCTCTTCCATCCCTCCTCTTCTTAAATTGGCATTGGATGCTTCAAGTCTGCTTGGTACAGAACACGGTGGCGGCAGCAACCTTTTTTTTAATTTCACATAGCCACGCTGCAGCTGCTGCTGCTGCTGTTTGTGTGTGTGTGTGTGTGTGTGTGTGTGAAAGAGATAGATAGAGAAAGAGATGGAGGAAGGCAGGGGAAACAACTGCATGTGTGAAATGACTCAGCTAATCTGTCATTTAAAAATGATTTTAAAAATATGAACAAATGATCTTTTTTATCCCTCTATACAAACTCTCTCTCTCTCTCTCTCTCTCTCTCTCTCTCTCTCTCTCTCTCTCCATCTTTCTCGCTCCATATCATCACTCTCCGTAATCCCATTTCCGTGGCCAATTACGAGGCCAGTGGGTCAGACGAGTGAGTGTGCCTACATTCAGACGAGCCACATTAATGAGCCAGCCCAAGGTGACGGGCGGAGGAGGGGGGGGGGGGGTCTTTTAAATCCTTCACCCATCATTCATGTATCCCCTCCAGTGAGGAGCTGGAGCTGGAGCTGGAGCTGGCCTCTAAATCTAGAACATTCTTCAGCACCATCAGAAGAATAGAGGTGGAGGTCAAGCCCATGCTTGAGTGTAATACATTTCTCTAGATTATGTGTTAATACCTCGCTGGAGGCTCATATTACATTATCATGACAAAGGAGCAGGGTGGGGGTTGGAAAGAGGAGAGAATGTGTGTGTGTGTGTGTGAGAGAGAGAGAGAGAGAGAGAGAGAGAGAGAGAGAGATAAAGAGGGAGGGAGGAGAGAAAAAGAGACAGAGAGATGATTCAGGATGACATAGTTGGATTCTTCTTATGCCTAGAGAGTATCATTATAGTAACTACAAAATTAATTCTCTGTTATTCCATAAAATTCTTCATTTTTACCCATAATGGGAGTTTAAGTTTTGTATTTCATATTTAAGTTTTGTATTTTACATCCAGTGAAAAATCACAAAATCAATAACAGCTGTATTTTGTTGATGCCACCGCCCTAGTGAAAATACTCAACAAAGCATAAATGAATGCATTAATGGATTACAATACAATGTGTGATTGTGAAAGCATATGGATTTGTTTTACTTGCCCATTTATAGGCTTGACAGAATCCAATAGTAATGTGTGTTGTAGTGTATCCCAGTGTGTGCATTGCACGCACAATGCACACACTAACGCGCGTGTGTGTGTGTGTGTGTGTGTGTGTGTGTGTGTGTGTGTGTGTGTGTGTGTTTGAGATCAGTGGGATGGGTTGAGGGGTGAGTTAGTCTCTCACCCTCATTAAAAGCACTGCTGAAGCCATGACGTTTTGTTGCCTGGCGATGTGACCTTTCCTTCAGCCGGATGCCAAGCGCAGTGGTTAAATGTAGCGCAAAAGACATCCCAGCTCTGCCTGCTCTCTCTGTGTGTGTGTGTGTGTGTGTGTGTGTGTGTGTGTGTGTGAGAGAGTGAGAGAGAGAAATGTCTGTGTTCATGCGTGCAAGTGCATTTGTGTGTTTGCACATGCTTAGTGTGTGTTTTTATGCTTTCACATAAGATGTGTCCGTATGTTGTGTGTAAAGCTGTGTGCAAAGTCGCATGCAGCTGGGTGACAGGTCTGCTTCCTGCTGGTCTGTGAACACAAGGTGTATTGTTAGTGTGTGTGTGTGTGTGTGTGTGTACACATGTCTGTGTATGCATATTTGTGTTTATGTGGAACCCCCAGGTTTACACACGCCAGATGATGCAGTCAACCTGCCTGCTTGCCTGAGTGGTGGATGGTTGTCATGGTGATGACTCCAGTCATCTTGTCATCCTTTGCTTCGGTTTTCCACATTAGTGGAGGCGGAGCCGAGAGGCAGAGAGTGCATTGACTTTACTTACGCTCTCTGAGATCCACAACACACACACACACACACACATGCACACAAACACACACATGCACTCATACACAGACACACACACACATGCACTCATACACAGACACACGCACACACACACACACACACACATGCACTCATACACATACAGTACACACACACACACACACACACACACACACACACATGCACACTCATACACAGACAGATATAGACAGACAGGATGTGGTTATGAGACATTCCCCTATTTCCCAAATGATTTGCTTATAAATGCGCAGCTGGACATTCTTTCCTGGGCCGAAGCTTTGAGGGTAGCAGCTAAACACCATACAGTACATTGCACAGTGGCTTGTAACTTCTATTCCTATTTCCTTATACCCTTACAAATATCCCTGTAGTCTGTATTTATAGTTGGCACAGGCATTTAGTCGTAAAGTAGCTTAAAATAATATGTAAACATATGTGTTGTCATCCTAACATTTTCACATTCTTTCAATGCATCCTGAAGCTTGGTGTTGGTGTAGACATTGAGAGTGCAACCACTTGTATGGAAGGGCCTTTGACCAGAGATATGAAAGCCTGAGTTCAGGAAGGAAGCATCCTGGTTTATAGAGTCTTTACCTATGCAGTTAACATAGGTACATACAGTCTGGCTGAAGAGTTTTGCTTGTTTTGTGAATAGTTAGAATAGGTATGTTCTGACAACATGCAGACAAACATACAAAATAGTGTCTACAGGCTAAAGGCCTTTAAAATGTATATTCCTTATGAGTATCTCAGAGTTACTCTCTATTTCTAAACCTGTATGGGATTTTTACTTTCTGAAACTGTTTCCCTCCTCAGTCCTTGGTTTACTCTGCCTTTGATCATTAAGCTGTGTTTCAGAGCCCTCTCAGAACCCTCATGTGTGTGTGTGGCAAGTCCGAGAGGACCCTGTGTGTATCTACAGTACTGCTGGTCCTTCTGAGTTAGCCTTTGACGATTCTGCAGATTCATTGAGCTCCACAACACGATGGCGAGACACGCCGGCCGCTCTCAACATCTTATTTTAAACTATGCTACTCAGCTGTCTGGTTCTTTCAGTCAAATGTCTGGTGATGACAAAACGCAATGCATCCCCTGTGGGCCCAGGCTTGGTTTGGCAGAGGGAGAAACAGAGATGCCCTAACATATGCCTCGATAGCAATCCCACGATGGCTTTCATAGCGTCAGCAAATATTTAACCCAAATTGAGCACTACCCAGAATGCTAAGTCAGCTTTTGCCAGAAACAAACGCTCTTATAAGTGAGTGATGGTAGTAAACCTGAATTTGATTTTTGTATTTGGCACATTTATTCTCAGATATTATGTAGATAACATTGCGATGGGAAAGGTTTTTTTGGCACTGTGTAAAAACAGGATAATACACAACATATACACTAAACACACACACACACACACACACACACACACACACACACACACACACACAAACTTGCTCCCAAATAGAAAGAGTGGTCAGGTAGGCCCCATGGCTCTTTTAAGGAAAGGGTCCATTACTGTGTTCAGAATGAGAACGTCAGCAGGGATTATGTCTCTAATCCGTCGTAAATGTCACCGCTCTGGGTATTTTCCATTTAGACTAATACACGCCGATTTTCACAACAGTTCTCAGAATGAAGCATCTGCCCATGTCAGGGGGCTTTAGTCTGCTGTAAACTCCGTCCAGTTTATTTCCTCTTTCTGACCTAGCCAGACCTGCTAGAGCTGTGTCTGTCTACTTGCAAAAAAAAACAAAAACAAAAATGTTGTAGACAGAATTATTTCCTGTTTACGTGGACCTTCGTGAACATAGTGATGAGGACTGACACAAACTGAGGTATCAATTATCTGTGAACTTTGCAGTACTGTGCTCAAATTCAGCTAATTCATTCAGTAATTGTTTAATTTAATATGTCAGTGCTGTAGCCTTAACATTTCAAATGGTTGGTTTTACAGTAAATTCATGAAGTCATGTCCTTACACCATTTGCATGTATTTGCAGTGAACCCAGAAACATAGAGGAAAATGAACGCATTCACTAACATTTGACATTGTTCTTTTCAACGTCTGACATGGTCTAGATTTGAGTCCCATGCATCTACATGGAGCATTATTGTAAGTCATGGTAATTATCAGAATACATGAGACTTGGGGCATTATTGTGAGTCTATTGAACATCAGTAACTGTCCCTGTTCTGTGCATGGATAATAGATAGACAATAATACATAAAAGATGCTGACTACATTCTTCAGTGACTTAAAAGGGCCTTCGCTGCGGTCCCCTGAGGCTTGATGTAGAAGCGGGTCGAGCACAACTTCATTGTTCCCCTAATTTTACCTTCGCTGCCTTTATTCTTCCGCCTGCCAGGCCTATTCATTACCTATGAAAAGCCCCACTGCTCCCTGCGGAAAGCCTTAAGGTAGCCTTGGCCTCCGTCCAGCGCTCGCATAGCCGTCTCCAACGCACCACCTCCTCAGAGATGCTCATCGCTCAACATTACAGGACCTCAAAGGGCCCTTTTCATACGCCAAGGGTCAAACAGGATTCAGTTCGTTCAGCTTTCAAGTACAGCTGCCCAACACCCTGAAAGGCATTCCAAGAGCTGTGCCGGGTTGGTGACAGGCAAGCAGACAGGCAGGCAAGCTAGGCTACCTCCCACGGGCCGGTGGAGTAAATCAATGCGCTGCGACATTAATTTGTAAATGAATAAGTCCTTGTCATCCGCTGCATAAATAATTGGGGCATAATTTAGTTGGTGTTGGTTTTTTCGCTAGTCAGTAATGGTGTTAGTCATGCTTAAGTAATCCTGAATGAGCACGGGCATGAAACCCAATCGCAGCCAGAGCACAGTGAGAGAAGAGCACGGCGGTCGCGCTAATTGTGTAGAATTTCGCTATGTGTTGTGCCACATATAACCCCGGAAAGCAATTACTGTGGATTGAAATCATCCCTATGGACTGCAGACCTGTGTGTGTGTGTGTGTGTGTGTGTGTGTGTGTGTGTGTGTGTGTGTGTGTGAGACAGAGAGAAAGAGTTTTAAGCATGTCTGTGTGCTCAGTGTAGGGCGTGGGTGTATGTGTGTGAGCCCTCTTGCGTGAATGTTTGTGTGTGTGTGTGTGTGTGTGTGCATGTTCCAGATATAGATCTGGATAATGTATCACTGTTACATCATTATTTGTGGCCTCATTAATGTCTATTGAGCCATGACACCCCTCATGTCAAATGTGTTGTTGGATATGGCTGTCTTGGTCATTTACGATGACTGTTCCTGTTATCAAATGATTCCCAATAGCACTGTACTCTTCCAGTCAGTCCGTCCGTCTTCACTCCCTTAATGTCAGCTCTGATCAACTGATCTACTCAAGCATAGTAACCAAAGCACTCTACTGGAACACGCAAGCTGTCTACCACATGCACAGCCCATGTATTTGAATCTGCGGCTTAGTGAGGACATGGTTAAAGGTCCTCATTATGCTCATAGGTCCCCACAAACACATTTTCTTCATAGTTGGGGCAGGCAGTAGAACGTCATCAGCATACTTCAGGATTGGGATAGAATGTTATGGAGGATTGAGTTTTAGCCCTAATTGGGATACAGATTTATGTCTTTGCATTCCACTGTTCAGATTCCCATACCTCTTGCCTTTTAAATTTGACACCCTCCCCTCCCATTTTTGTGGAGGCTTCTCCTATATGGCCTGTGCGTGGAACTGAGATGGGGTTGAGTGGACAGGGCTGTGAATGCTGGCCAGGGGGCTGAGGGGGTTACTGGGGAGGACAGCCACATCAGGTTGGGATATGATCTGGCATGCAAGGGACCCGATGTTCAGGGACCCGAGCGCTAGCTTTGTGCTGGCCCAGATCTGGACCAACTGCGAGTCCTCCATGTGGGACAGTGTCTTATCTTCTCAAATAGGCCATCAGTCCTTGAGCAGACATCACTGTCATTGGCATGAGCCTGCTGAGTGCTGGCTATAGGCTGACACAGAAACACAGTTGCATGATGGGATGGATGGAGGCTGCAAGAGGGGTGGGGGTGTTGGTGTCAAAATTTTAGAAGTCTGTAAGATTAGAGGGAGGGATGACTGGATGGGGGGTGGGGGCAGTAAGCAGACATACTGCTGTGGTTTTAAATACTCTTAAGTCTACTGGGGAGAGAGAGAGAAAGTGAAAAAAAGAGTGACAGAATTAATGCAGTTTCTATGGGGGAAATATTGAATTGACAAGTTACATAATGCATTTGTCTCTACAACCCCATGCAAATAAATAAAGCGTACATTACTTTAATCTTACCTTGCACTCAGGTAAATCAACGCACCTGACTGTTCACAGTCTTCCAATGCTATGTATAGTCTGAATTTTTTTGCTGACTTTAAAACACTCTTAATTCCCCAAAGCATCTTCATAGTGACTCTTGAGACGCAGACTGAATTACCTCATATTTCACACACTCATCTCATCTTCTCACATTTCAGCATCTCGTACTTTACAGACTAACCCTACACTGGATGCGTTACAGAAGTGTAGTCACGTCTAAAATATATTATATACAAAAGGTATGTATTTTTAGAGTGGTCCAGGACCCTGAGCTGTAATGCTGGAGCCAGTTCCACTGATTATAGTGGAAACTAATTGTCAGCAGATACATCTTTGACTTAATGCATCCAGTGTGGCCTCCCTGTTAAGTTTCTTCAAAAGTGAGATGTAAACTGAGACTGAGATTCCTTCCAAGTTACAGGCAGGGATTCCTTACAGGTTACAGACAGGGATTCCTTACAGGTTACATACTGGGATTCCTTACAGGTTACATATTATGTAACCTCATAAGCAACAGACACAGTAATTTTGTAACATTAGTAGTGTAAAGGAATGCTGAACCCTTTTTTTCTCTGACACTAAAGGATCTAAGTTACCTTCATTTTTGAAAGACTAGTTACCTCAGTGTTTCCAGACATACCAGTGTAGAGACGTCTGCTTAGTTTGGGTTTTACCCCAGTTCTGGTTTTGTAATGTGCTGCCTCACCCACTGAAAAAAGCATAGCAGCAACACAGCAACAGAGTGAATGGCATCCTATGACAAGTGAATGCGTGACTGAATGGCTGCAGATTTGTCGACAGAGGCGCCAGCTTTTTCACAGGGCGTGTGTTAGAAAGGTGTGAAATAGCAGAAGCTCTTTGAAAGGATTGGTGCGTCGATCCTGCACCTGACGCCATGGTAGCCAGGCTCTGACTTCCTGTCGACTTCACCCTGGAGACGGCCCAGGCACAGAGGCATCCCGTCTGGGTGCTCGGAAAAGCTTACATCACTTCCTCCCCCCACAAGAGGTCACAGACTCTCTCGGCTGCACATTCCACCAGATGCCAGTGGAAACAGAAAAAGGACTCTTTGGTCTTTTGTGATTGAGCATGAATGTGTGTCATATTTTACAGTTTCCTTTTGTGTGTGTGTGTGTGTGTGTGTGTGTGTGTGTGTGTGTCAGAGATAGGAAGAGAGAGAGAGAGAGTCTGGCAGTTTCTGTATATCTATGTGTGATTGGCAGCCACTGTAAGTGTGTGTGTGTGTGTGTGTGTGTGTGTGTGTGTGTGTGTGTGTGTGTGTGTGTGTGTGTGTGTGTGAGCGGATATGTTTAATCAAGTGACTGGTCAGTGGCCACTAGTGCTGTCAGACTCTCCTCCTCGTCCCTGCCAACATTGAGTGTATTCCCTGGCCATATCTTATTCCGTCCACAGCAGTGTTTTATTTTGTCACTTTTATTTCGGGTCCCTCCCAAACCGGGCTCTCTCTGAGCATATGGCCAGTCATGCATCTTTAATCCCTCTCCACCCCTCCATCCCACCCCACCACACCACAGCGCACCCCACTCCCGCACAGCCAAACGTCCCTGAAACAGGCCTAGCTCTGTGTCCGACCGAGGCCTCAGAAAGAGCGATAAATACCGACATCCATCAGTCTAGCTGCGACAGTGTCAGGGGCCAACGGCCACTGCTAAAAACAGGCAGCCGGCAGGCAGTTGGGGAAAAAACGCAGAAGAGGATATTTCTGTGTTAAGCTTTGCCCGGGCTGATATGCATACCAGCTGGACTCTCAGTGGCGTTTTTTTTCCCTCTGACCACCACTGTGCCCCCCCCCCCCTCTCTCTCTCTTTTCAGCTTTAGCTCTCTTCTCATCTTTTTACCTTACTTCACCCTGTTAACCCCTTTCTTCCTCTCTGCTGCTACCTTCACACATCTTCTTTTCTCCCCTCATTTTTTCGCTTGCCCAATCCTCTAGTCCTCTCTTCTTAATACTACACTGCTTTCTCCATTGTTGCTCCCTCCACTTGTATAGGCTACCACTGTCCAGTTCCTCTACTAAATTATCCTCTTAATATTCTCCACTGTACTCAAGTCTCTGTCTATTAGCTTCTCTCCTCTCCACTCTTCCCTCTGTGTAATATTCAACTCTTCTCTCCCTTTTTCTCCTGTCATGTCATCTGTTGTCCTGTCTTTTTTTCTACCTCTCCTCTTTTCTCCTCTCCTCTCGTCCCCTCTCTGCAACTCTTTGGGGTGAGTTGCTGTAGCAGCACAGAGAAATGAAAGAGAGAGCTTTAATCTCCTGCGTTTGATGGAATTTATATTTTGTCCTTTTTGATGCTGTGTTGCGTAATTAGTTCAGCTGGAGTAAGCCTGGGGAAAAAGAGGGGAATGAAAATCTCTCGTTCCCCTGTAATGCATGGCACATAGCCCAGAGAGCCTCTTTCTGGCCTTCTTTCTGGCTTTCTCTGTCTGTCTTTCTCTGGGAAGAGGGGGATAGAAATTATTTTGTTGGTGTGTGTGTGTGTGTGTGTGTTGGCTTGCAGGAGATTTGTAAGCCCGGTCAGCCTTCTCAGTTCCGGTGCGCCTAAAGCCACCTTTTCTTATGTCAACGCTGACTCAAGTGATGGCTATTGCCTCCATGTTAGCAGTGTGGCATGATGCCAGCACTTCTTCTGTTGTTCCACCCTAAGTCAAGAGACCAAGACCTCAGTGCTGAGGGTGGCATTCATGTACAGTAGTATTCACTTGTGGTGTCTGCAATCACTCTTTGTTCTACACAATGTGGTTCTGTAACATCATGAGTTTAACATGAGAATAGAAAATTATTTCTGTGAACTGCAGTGCATAGTCAAAATACACAACCAGGCAACACGTAGTCTGTAGCTCTTGCTGTAGCTATGTTGCTTTGCATATCATATTGACATTTCATGTAGCGTGGCTGGAAATGGTCAATATGTTTGAAACTGGTTTTAAAAGAGAAACTCACATCTTGTTATATTTTCACAAACTGTCCTTTAATGTCATGGGAATCATGTAAACACTGAAAGTGACAAGCGTTTGTCCCGTGCAGTGTCTGAATGTTACACATCTATCTGAACATCAAAAATTGGAAGTTAGCATAAGCTAATACTTTTAACACTTGGCTGTTGCCTGTCTTAGCAGTTGTTTGCTGCTACAAACTACTGTAGCTGTTGTTGATGTATGATACTATGCTAATGTTGTAGCTGCTGCTGTTGGGTGTGTTAGGGCTGTGTGGTGTGGGAGTCAGTCCATTGCCGTGGCCTCTAGACTGGATTAAGCGCTTTGGCGGATCCTCCCCTTCCCATCCATTTGGAGAAGCAGGATTTGGATTTGACAGGAGGGCGGGGGTCAGCACCGTGCGTGACCTAGCGTGCGGGAGCTCTA
The DNA here is from genome assembly GCA_027497455.2 of Sardinella longiceps. Classification (NCBI taxonomy): domain Eukaryota; kingdom Metazoa; phylum Chordata; class Actinopteri; order Clupeiformes; family Clupeidae; genus Sardinella; species Sardinella longiceps. The sequence goes on from JAODXP020000027.1 coordinate 4,650,888, forward strand.
GCCTGGAATACATATGGCTACACTCTCATGAAGAGACCCACACACACACACACACACACATAGATGGACACATACAAAATACTGACTAAGGACACACACTTAATAAAAAAAAAAAAAAAAAAAATTGGAATTCACACATATAAACAGTGTGATTAATCATCCAGAAATTCTACAGAGAAATGGTCAGTAAAAGGCTTTTGGTGTGATTCACCCTGAATAGCCAACATGTGTGAGACACCAGCAGAAGTAGGCATTCATAGCCATAAGCATCATTATGTAACAGAAGCCTAAGCCTCTGAACAAACCCTGCATATCGCTGCTGGCCCAGTGATCTGAGGCTATATAGCATATGTCATATGTTACACAATATTTGCTTACAGTCATTCATTTTCCATTTTATTTGTTTGTGTTTGCTCAGCGTAGTGGATTTAAATATCTCCAGACAGACATGCTGGCTGCCTAATGACCGATGCAGGTATATCCCTGGTGGCAGATTCTTGGCTACCAAAATGCTGGTCTAATATATTCTGCAATTCTGGTCCTAAAGGGCTGGGGAGTGTTTTTGCAGAGTTCTCAGGTGCTGCATCAGCACTTGCTGAACAAAGATGAGACTTTTTCACAGTTGTGCTGTACAGATTTCTAAGGTTGCTTTAAAATGATGATAGTAAGGAAAAATATGTTGTGATATTTTTTATACCTCTCATGTACCTGTTCATTCCTAAGAATTTTGGTTGTACTCAACAAATGTCAGCAAATGTTTCAGTAGTTTAGCAGTATTATTTCAGCACTATGCAGTGTATATATTGTATCCATGAAATTATTTTGCATACCAAAAAAAGTGCATGTTTGAATATGTTGTGTTTGCTATCATATTGCTACTCATATAAAATATATATATACAGTATATACAGTCAAAATATTGCTATCTTTATTTGACTGGTTGGTTGAACAATTTAGGAGATTGTCTTTATTAATTTCCAAATTTGTTTATTCATTGTTTGGTTGATTAACATCTACTTGCCTCATTAAAGCATATTTGTTGTATATGTAACTCATCACGAGCTACCACAGTTATCAAATTTCTATATCATTACATTCAGTATAAGCAGATGTTTCCTCTCTAATCCTCTCTCTCGCTCTTTCTCTCTCTCTCTCTCTGGCTTTGTGCATGGTGCTTGTGTGTGTGTGTGTGTGTGTGTGTGTGTGTGTGTGTGTGTGTGTGTGTGTGTGTGTGTGTGTGCTCTCTCCTCACTACAGGACCGCTCATGCCCGAACCAAGAGTGAAGCAGCTGACCAGGCTGCCCTGGCGGCCCTCCATGACTCTGATCTGGCCAGATCAGTGGCCAGAGAGCTTTCACCAAGCTTCCATCAGCCAGGTAACCCAACAGCCACAAACAACAAGATCTCCACACTGCACCACACAACACAACACAAGTTGCAACACACACGTTCCTACCCAGACGGCAATCAAATCTACGCATCACTGGCTCTTCATAATCATAAGCTCTTCAGATGACGTTCTGCATTAACATCTGGATGACTTAAAGGGTGTGTTAGAACAATGGAAGGGTGGCCACATGAAATTGTTGGGCCTGGTTTGATAGTCAAACACACCATGGTTTGGCAAATATTGTTTGGTAATTATCAATCAATCAATCACTACTATTATCAATCAATTACAAGCAGATCCGCCCTGATCTTGGATCACAGTGCCTATGCCATGTCAGGGGGAAATACTTTTCAGGCTGAGTCACATGTCCTTTGACGGGAACCTGTAATGTTTACACTGTCTTCTCAATGAGCTGCCAATTCCTTCAGTTTTCAACTACTGTAGAAGTCTTTATGCTAACTTAGCGAAGGGACTATGACACCTCCCTTAATCTACACTAAAACCGTTAGCATTTCACTGGCCCTGATTAGTATCATTCAAATAAGTCAAATAAATCATTTTAATTTTGGAGCACCCTGTAGACTACCTTTATTTTGGTGTTTTTCACCAAAGAAAACACAACAGTGGATATAGTTTTTTCCTTTGTCATATTATTGCAGAAACTTTTATCTGGAGTAATTTAGCAATAGCTGATGACTTTCTGTTCCAATGAAGGAATTTACCATGGTATTTCGGAGTACTAGGAGTACTGTAAGCGCAGTAGACACCTGGACCCAAAACCAAACAATTCGGCCTCAAACACCTCCAAGTGACATCAGTGTGATCCCTCTGTCCACTTTGTTTACTATCTGTCTGCTTTGGACACAAAGGCAGCTTGCTTCCTAAGAGGCACTTGGCACTTGGCAGCTTGCTCCCTCAGAGACAGCAGACTCGGGTTAAAGGAGCAGGTTCTCTCTGCCCTTGCTGCGGGCGGACCCAACTCAGTGTTGTGTTTGTAAACCTCAGACAAACTGGAGTGCACCGAAGTGGTGTTTCACATCATCACATCCCTCCTGGTCTCGCCAAACAAAGAACCTTTTATAGCACAGCGAATGGGAGCATGGGTGATATGTAAATAGAATGTGTTTGTGGTTTGGCCCAGTTCAGAAACAATTAGGGCTTAGTTAGGTTCTTAGTTAGGTTCTTTAGGTGTTGTCATCTGAAACTAAAAGTTGACGATCACCTTTATTGAACAGAAAAAAGACCATTGACCTATTCAACACATTGTGTTTCAGTGATTGCATGTACAACACAGTCACACAATTACAATCACAATGTTTTGCTGTTAAACCAAAAGTTCATGAGCAGTGTCAGTGTTTGCATTAGTAGAAATGTAATAACACAAGAGAACTGTAATAAGACATAAGACTCTGTAGTGCTTATGGCTTTGGCACTGCATTGTTTAAGGTCAAAAAGAAGTTAAATGAACTTGACAAAATTTATCAACACTATGGAATGCACACTGTTGAACTGGTGAGCAAGTGAGGAAGGTTGATTTGTAGATTTATGTGAGCATGTGTGTGTGAGAGAGAGTGAGTTAGTGAGTGAGTGAGAGAGAGAGAAAGAGATAGAGGGCTGTTCTCAAGTATGTATGAACTTCAGTCGTGCAGTAGTAGTCTCCAAAAAAAAAAACACTCAAGGCATTCGACCTGAACCCACATCACGTCATGTAGTGTCACATCACCCGTTGGCGTCAGGAGAAAACCAGGAGAGGAAATTCCTGAGGTATTCCAGTCGAGAGGCATAATGCTCACTGCACACGTCCATTTTCAGATAAGGGCCACAGGGTCCCCTGGGGCCACGTCAACAACACCTTATTGGCTCACTCAGGGCATCATGGCCGAGGGCTCCCAGACCACAGCCGGTCGGACCAGCAGAGCACCTGATACGGCAGGACTGTGGTCTAACACTATTCTGAGTCATGAGGCTTTGGGGGGAGGAAGGAGAGATGACTTCACTCTGAAGTCCCAGGGCTGTAATTTGAATGAGGGGCAATGAATAAATTTGGGCAATAAGCGGAGTGGGTCATGCATGAACTAAAGCTATTATGTAGCGTTAAGCTGCTCCACCCATGTTTGGTTGTGGTATTAAGCTAGCGAAAAATGATTTAGCCAAGCTAGTGAATAGGTTTTTGTTCATTCAAGTGCAGAGTGTGGAAAACAGTGCAGCATGTTGGTGTTTGCCCAGTCTTAAACCTCTCCCTTTCTTTTCCACTGTTTATCATCCTTCTACCTCTTTCTCTCTCTCTTTTTCTCTCTCTCTCTCTCTCTCTCTCTCTGTTTGATACCTTCTCTGTTGCACCTTTTATTTTCAACTAACGACAGATCTTAGGATAAGATAAGATAAGACAAGATGAACCTTTATTATCTCTAGATTGAGACATATGTCTTTGGCACTTCAGAAAAACATTAGATAAACGTACAAAATATACTGTGATAGAGATACTGTGATGTTTTCGTAATGCCCCAGCAATATATCCCACTGCATCTCCTTTGAATAAGATGCTGTTGGTAAGCTGATTGGTTTGTTGTGTGGTGTTAAGTGGAATACACTTTCGTTCTCCTCTCTCATGCTGGAAAGGACTGGTGTGTTTCTCAGGGGATTCTAAACGTTTCAGCGGATCTGCACTTCTGTTTCTATGGCTACGGTGAAAGTCTCTGAGCGAGCCCAGCGAAAACAAAGCATTCAGGAAGACTTAGCTGGCAGGTATTCCCCACTTTGCTCATGTTGTGACTGGAACTTTTTGAAGCTATGGTTCTGACTGATGACTCAGAGCTGTAGAGTGCAATCATTCTGTGTGGTTACCAAATCCTTTTGAAGCTGTAGCACTGTTACACCAAATTTTGCCAGATCAGCATTGGGAATGTCTTGATATAGCCATCACAACTGCAGCACCACAATCTAATTATGGCTTTATGTAGTTATGACAGACAAATGCTGACTTACTTCTTAGAGATGTAGTTGTTAGTCAACATCATTTTCTTTTTATGCACTGGCAAAATCATGAACTAAACAAAAAAAGTCAGTGTTAAACTGTAGGCTACATAGCCAGGAGCACTATCAAGCTAATCACTAGCAGCGCTCAAATATACTAGCAAACTAACCGCTAAGAGCACTTAGCCTCTGTGTTCTAGAGCACAGCTGAGCCACAGCCCATGTGTTAGTCTGAGGTGGCTCATCGCCAAGAGGTGCCAGAAGAGAGGGTGAGTAACACATAGACAATGAGGGGCCGTTGGACAGGCGCCCTGGACATGAACAAGAGACCCAGAGGACACAGCCGGCTTGTTGTTTGTGGTTTGGAAAACAGGCGGTAATGTTTCCTAGCACACACCACATGCACGCACTCACACACATACAAACACAGGCGCACAAACACACACACACACACACACACACCAGGGGCCCTGTCATAATGTCAGGGATTAAATCGGGTGTAATGAGGTTATAATAGGCTGGGTGGATGGTGTTAATGTTTCTTTTCTATACTGTAAGATATGAATCAAGCCAAGGTGAGAACTACATTTGTGACTCAAGAAAGCCATTCAATCCTACTGTATGCTCTGAACATCTAGTCATTCATTAGAGTTAAATAAGTAGGTGACCTCATACAGTATATTCACTACATTCCAAACCCAGGTCTAGTCTCATGACTGCCCTTAATCATTTGTCATGTTCTGGCAACCGCAACTCCACTGTTTAATGTAAACAGACCCTATCCAGCAGCATTCCTATACTGGAATATAGGGTCTGGGAAAAAGAGCAAAAATAGGTTTAGCTGTAAATAATTCCATACCAGATTTAAGTATGTAAAGTACAGTAGATTGGAAAACCCCTTCAAAATCTTTCAACATTGAAAGGTATTCTCAAACAGTTTTTGGAAATAATATATGATATGATATATTTAAATAGGCTTGTCTTTGTGTCAACATCTGATATTAGTATTTCACTGACTTTTGTCACATCATTGTTCACAATCAGTTGCTTGATCTACACATTAGCCATGAAAACAGACCTGTGTAGTGTGAAAGGCTGAGAGAAGAGGCTCTTTTAGTCCACAAATGAGAGATGATGCAAATGCATGAAACCCAACACCCTACCGTGTGAAAATAAACTTGGGCGACTTTCCCATATAATCTGAACGGACCGTCAGCGATCTCCACTACAAAGACTTGGCCATGGTGCAGCTTGTGGGGCTCTTCCAAGAGCAACAAAATGCCCCCCCAACCCCCCCTTTAAAATGAGGCACCACCGCTGCTTGTGCCGTAATTGTCGTTTCAGTCTTACGTCGGATTAACACAGCAAAGGAGATGTGCACTGCCCAAGGAAGCAGCTTGGCAAGCAGTTAGATATAACAAAGACACAGGCTGACTCTAAAATGGAAAAGGCTCAGACTTGCTACAGGTCAGGTAGTCTGTAGTGGGATCAGGCGTATAGAATAAGCTTAATAAATGGTCATGATATTTGCTCTCGTGTCAAAGACCAAAGTTGCAGTGAGCTATTATGGTGGATGTTTCTGGAACCTAGTGAGGCGCCACACTGGTGAATGAAGGTGTTATTGTAATGTTATTGTACATTTATGTGATTGTGACAGCTGTTCATGTTCTCTTCTGAAATTTGATTCCTTCTTTAGCATATTTTACTTCATTTAGTGACTACTGGTCGAGCTTTAAACCAAAACAACAAAAAAGACTTGATCAGAGATGCATGTAAAGCGACATAAACAGTGATAAAGCTTTTTTGAAGGTTACATCTTCGTAATTATCAAAGGCGTATTTGACAACAAAAGCAACAGTATTTAACTTTCGTATAAGTGTGATATGTGTTTAAACAGCGACATAACTGACATCAGGAAATCTTAGCCCTTTCCTGCACTAGATTTCCTCTATAGACACTGACCTTTCTGAGGCCATATGTGTGTACTTGTTCCCGTCCGCCACCCCTACTGTGAATGGCAGGCCATGGTCGCGCTGCATGAAGTTTATAGAGAGATGTTAATCAAGCTATATTTGGCCCAAATGTGTCCTTACGGGGCCAGCCCTGGAGACATAGCTGGGATGGCGGAGCTGAGAGTCTGGGATGGCTGAGCTTTGGGGGCCTGGATGGATGGACGAACTGGCTCACTGCAGCTGTCCATTCCTTCAGTTGGGGCCATCTGCACACACACACACACACACATACTGTACACACACACACACACACACGTATATGCACACATACACTCTTATATACATGACATACACAATCAGACTCACAGATTCACGCTCACCCTTACATACACACGGGGGAAAAATGGATAGAAATACTTTACCTTTCTTAAACATTCAAGACAACTCAAGGAATTCTACACAAATACATAAGTACTTACTAAGACAACACTCAGGCACGCAAACAAAAGAAAAGACTGTATAGAATCTCCATGCCCCACATCACAAGCATACTGAACGTCACTGAAATGTGCAAGCCGTGGTCTCTTACTCAAGCCAGAAAGATACTGCCTCCCACTTACAATGAAAACACACTTACAGTAAAGTCTCATACTATATGCTCTCATACCATATTATTTCCTCTTACACATACACACACAGGCATACACACTGTGCATTCACAACCCATGCCCACACACACACACACACTACACACAGACAGCAGCAAGGCTAGGTAGCCTCTGACCCTTGGTTTAGTCACATTGACCACACACACACACACACTCAGACTTAGGTCAGACAGTGTTTTTGTGACCCCCTCGCCAGGGGTTTTACAACTCGCCCACACACACACACACACACACATGCACACTCACAGACTTGTAAGTTGGAGGTCACCTTGAGGTACTGATGTCTCATTTCAACAAAGGCATGACTCACAGACAGCCCCAGACAGACGACGGACATGTTTATAGGCTGCAGTGTCTCCAGACTGACAGTACTAACAGTGCAGATAGTCCAAACTGCCCCAAGTCTGCTTTAGCCTGTGTGCCACATGTGTGCTGTATTTGCTTAACCCAGGGCTTGATCTATCCCATACAGTATCATATGAGGGTATTAGACAGCTGATGCCACTCACGGAGCACATTTAAGGAGATTAATAGCTTCATACATTACCACGGCCCCGCATCACATGGCACAGCATGTGAGCCAGTCTCCCGTTTGTTTTTGTTTTGCTTTGCTTTGCTTTGCTTTTTTCTCCCCGCCTCTGAAGGCCTATTCAAATCGAATGCAAAGGAAGACAATGTAAGAAAACCAGGAAAAAAAAATAATAATAAGGGCAGGCAGTTGCGGCAGGAGCCCAATCTGCATGTGGAGTGTGTGTGTGTGTGTGTGTGTGTGTGTGTGTGCTGTGTGTGTATGTGTGTGTGTTTGTTTGTGCTGGGTTGGTTTGTGTTTAAACCCCCTCCCACCCCTCACTTGAGTGTCGCCTGTCGTGCGTAATCTGTAATACACGCAAACAAAAGGGAAGGCTCTTGTCCCATCTGCCCTTGTGTTTGTGTCAGCTAAGACAGCCACGCTTCGCCACAAAGGTTGAGGAGATTGTGTAACATATACAAAGGGCTACGGTGTGAACACCGTAGGTCGTCCAAAATAATAAGGCATGTTTATCAACTGTGTTCAAGATAGACCATTATCAGTTGTGTTCATGATACAAAGGATCTCAGCACTCCTCCTCATCTGAAGTAGCAATGAAAGGCATCCATGTGTTCTCTTTGTGTGTTTATAAACGGCATGTTACAAAACGACTTAGGCTAAGTGACACTGACTGATTTTCTGTAATTACCAAACACTGTAAATCATCACTGCTCTCTCTATGTGGTAGAGAAAAAATTATTTGTGTCAACAAGTTACATACCAGAGATCTTATGTCACTGTTTAGCAACATTGCATCAGAACCAAAGATTGTCACATTCAAAAAGTTCATTTTGTTATCGCATACAGTAGGCCTGTACATTCGTTATCAGAGGAATTTATTTTGACTATCAATGCTAATAGTTTTGTGCTCTGGTAATATTACTAATCAGAGGAATGAATACAATGACCAATTTGAGTGACTGCTGTTCTTAGCTAAGCCGGGCCAACGACTCTCTACACACATAAAGCATTGTGATTGGTCTAACAACACCAATGTCAGACCAATCATAAAACTTTCTAAGTCCCTTTGGCTAGTGGTTAGACATAATGACTGAGTAAAACTATTTGCTACAACCAGTGTATATCTAGATTTCTAGGCTAGTGGCTAGACATGCTGACTGAGTAAAAGTATTTGCTACTACCAGGATATTATGTCTAGATTTCTAGGCTAATGATTTTGGCTCACACCTCACACAACCAGTTCTGCTTACACAGTAAGAGGGGGGATGTGTGCAGTGAGTCATATGAGTGGCTGGGCTCCACCTCAGTCCTATTTGACTGGCACGTGCCCTCTCTCCATGGCAACGGCAGTTTATCAGCCTCATCTCCACTGGCAACAGATTTACTATAACTCCCATAACGTGCTGTAGTTCATTAGGCCTCTGCCTCCACACTCCTATTCCATTCTCTGCCATGCATGCCCCACCCCACATGGCCTGCTACCTCCCTTCAGATACATTGCTCTCGTTACAGCCATTCATGTGAAATTAAGGTCAGCAGGGGTGAGATGCAAGCGAAGGATTTAAACGGACCATATCATACCAGCTCCTCACTGTCCACCCACCCATCATCAGCAGCAGCCCCCAGTCTGCCCATTCAAGCAGAAAGCAAGCCTGGGATTATCTTCAGCGAGACTGGTCTCCAAAGACTGGAACAAAAGCATGTACTCTTACAGGGGAGACCCCCCCCAACCCCAACATCCCCCCTCCCTCCCTTCAAACACCCGCACACTAGACACCGCCCTAGTGGGACAATGGGTGCACTTTACGATAATGCACAGCCCGCCCTTAATAACCGAACCCAGGGAAATATGAGCCTTGGCCTGGTTATGACAGCTGGGGGTGAATCATCAGCTCCTCCAGTGGCTCTTTACTCTTCATGATGTGTGGTGGTTATCTTCATTGATATTACTCGCCCCTCCGCTCCCAAACACAGGGAGCTGTTTCATCATAATTTGATATAGGCCTGAAGAGTTATTGATGTGATGTTATGAGTCTATGTGAGTTGTTCTTACTGCTTCTGGCCCCAAGGGGAAGAGCTGCCCTTGTGCCATTAAAAGAAGCTCAGATGTTTTAGATATCTGCACTTTTTAATTTCCCACTGATAAAATAAATGTAAGGGCATAATGCATGGATAAGCAAAAAGTGTGAAGTCAGTAGGCTATAAGGAAGATCACATATTGGACTTGCCATTGATTGGATGGACCAGCCCTCACAGATTGCCTCTTAAGCTGTCTAGGTTTTATTTAGAGTCTTGTCCTTAGTGGGCTGTAGCTACCAAATACTTAAGTTATACAGGCTTGTGTTTTTTATAAGACAGCACTTAGACATAGACATATCTGTTATCTTCTGAGGTGTTTAATAATGTTATCACACATGGATTAGCTACGGAATCCTCTGCTAGTAGCCTGGAGAGGATGGATTGAAGAGAACATATAACACAACCAGCTCTATGTGAGACCTCTTATCAAGTTGTAGTCTAAAGATATGTTCACATGACTCTATAAGCTTTGTCAACAGAAAACATTGTTCGTCTTCTTTGTAGTTAGCTTTGACTAGCTGCTGGTGGTTATAAGTGGATAACGAAGTTGAGTCCACCATAACATTTTTAGGGATCAAGTGATCAGTGGCCCGACAGACTTCTTGGAAGTGCCCATTATGCAAATGCAGGATTGCTTGTACCCTACAGTGCATTTTGGAGATGGGAATTAGATAACTGCAGTGACATGATTGAATTAACTTGGTCAATGACAAAGGTTGCTTGACAGTTTTTAACATGTACAGGTTGTACCGCTGCATTGAAGAAAGGGACCTTAACAACTCTTGGCATCTCTAGCCTAATTTTACCAAACATAAAAGGCTATTTTCATTTGGCATGGAAGTGTTATTTTGCTATAACTATCCGCTATCATAAAATCTATTCTCAGTCCTCAAACACATGGTAGCCCTGTGCTCTTGTTGTTAATCAAAGAGGCAGATCCCACAAGCAGAAGAAAGTGTGTGTGTGTGTGTGTGTGTGTGTGTGTGTGTGTGTGTGTGTGTGCATTTCATAAAATATTGATTAACTGTTCACTTTAGAGGAGAGATTAAAGAGCATTTCTACTCCCAGTTTCGGTGGTAGCACGCAGAGAATCCATAGCTTAGTCTTTTAAATGCCTTTAATGACTAGAGCTTTGTTTAACTGAGCACATGGCGATCTCATCTCTTCTACTCAAGAGCAAACATATCTCGGGGAGATCAAAGTCGTTGCCCCTGACGATTGCATAACTTAAGACTGAGGGTTCGTACAGCTTTATCCGAAATAAACAAAGCTCTGTGGGACATTACTGGGATGCCAGTGAAGAGCTGCTCACATTATCTTAGTTACTTGAAGCCCAAAGCGCGAGAGGTCGGAAAGGCCGTCAGTGTCTAGGCTCTCATCAGTGGGAATAGTGGCACGATTTGGTCTCGCTAATCTACGTTCTTGGACAGCGTGTGAGAAGCAAGGATTACACGTCTTGGCTCCCACTGATGGGGTCTGTAATCTCTTGTGCCGCTGCCTGCACAAACATAGCAGCCTGATATGTTGGATGGTGTGTAAATGTGTGTTTTCTTCTCTCTCTCTCTCTCTCTCTCTCTCTCTCTCTCTCTCTCTCTCTCTCTCTCTCTCACTCTTTCCTTCTCTCTCTTTTTCTCTCAAAGGCCTTGACTACATCAAGCAGAGGTTTGCCGAGCCTGTGGATACGCCCGTTGAGGTCCCAGTGAAGGAGGAAAAGAAGGAAGAAGAGGAGGAGAAGAAGTCCAGCAAGGGGGACAGCCCACACTTCTATCGCAAAGGCACCACCCCATCGCACTCCCCTGCCCAGAGCCCTACTGTCACACCACCCCCTTCGCCCACCAAAAAAGCCCCCTCAATCTCCAACAGTAGCTTGGGGCGCAAGATCAGCAAAGACCAGAGCGCTGCAGCAGCAACACGGAAGATCAGCAAAGACCAGAGCGTGAGTGGCGTCAGCCGCAAGATAAGCAAGGAAGAAAGAGCCGCCATTACTGCCGAGGCTGCCAAAATCGTACCCGCACCAGCGCAGGTGAGCTTCCACAGCAAGCATGATGATCCACCCCCCAAACCACCCAAGGCAGCTGAGCCCGAACCTGATCCCATGCAGGAGTCGAAGTCAAACGGCATGCTGCATCGTCAACGCCAGTATCACAGCTACTACGTCAAGACGCCCGTCAAGGCCGCACCGCCACCCGAGGAACCAGAGGAGGAAGAACCGGAGGAACCCACGCAGTCCGAGCTGGGACGCATGCCCCCTGCACCCAAGTTCAGAACCCCCACGCCCGCCACTGCTGTGGCCAAGACAGAGCCCAAGCTCAGGAAGCAGGATTCACTCAAGCCAAAGAGTCTGTCAGAAACCAAGAAAGCCAGCATGGAGATTCCCGACGTGCTTGAGGAAGAGTCCGGAGTAAGTAGTCTGACCGTAAATGTAGATCATCTTGTGTTCCTATGATTTATATCCTCCAATGGGGCCAGTCGATGTGTTAAGCTTAGCTTTTGATTTAAAGAGAACAGACTATCTCCACCATGAATAATACAGGTACTGTCAATCTAGGACTACGCTTAGGGAGCAAAACTTGGGAAAGGGGGCCTTTAACATATCACTATCACAATAAAACAAATAATACATTTCAACTGGCTCAGCTGATGTCACGTCTTGAAACTGTATTTGGTGAATCAGCATTGCTTGTAGTCAATAAGGTGCAAATTGGTGCCTTAATTCTCTCTCCTAGTGAACTAGACTTGAAAGAGACTTGACAGATTCATCCCAAACTCGCCAAGCTGTAAACACACATGGTTGAGTCATGTTGTAAACATTTGCTGTACAGTATGCTGAGCCATTGAAAGAGATGTTTGGCCATGCTTTAAGGCTTGACTTGGGATGATCAGATACAATAACATCTATCATCAACACCATCTTTAAAGCGTGGTGATAATGTTACCAGTAAAATTAGGACAGTTAGCATGACAGCTATCATGCTCAGTACTAAGGGGGTTTAGAGCTCAAGTGGTACAGTAACTGATTTCATACTTGAATACATATGTGCTAGCTAGTTTTCTTCTTCCCATACTGAACAGGATACTGGGCCATGGGGAAGGAAGCAACAGGAAAGAAATTTTTAGGTTGGAAAATGAATGATTTGGGCCTAAAAGAGAAGAAGCCTGATTTTGGGCTCTTTTGTGATCTAGAGATAATAGATAAGGAATTGCAGAGATAATTGTATTTGAGCTAATAATATTTTTTTCCTACATTCTTTGACATTTGGTCTTTTGTCTGTTTTGACATTACAGGGTCCTAATTCGATATTGGTTGCCATGGTTATGCTTTTGAATATTGGCCTTGCAATTATTTTTGTCCATTTCCTGACATGATACGCTGGAATTTGAGGTAAGCTAATGATTTCATTTACATTTGACCAACCATAGGACAACAGAGCCTGTTGACATTTAAAATTTTCTTCCTTTTGCCCTTAGTTCAATCAAAATACAACTAACCAATATGCCGCTCTGCACAATGTTGTGAAATAGGCCTAGTGTAGGTTTTCTTTAAAGTGGACGGGATTTTAGCTAGTCATGTTGATTTCATTTGGGCACATTTGGCCAAAGTGTCACATCCACAGGATATTCATAATATTCCTTTAACTTTCCTAACTTTATCTTGACCCCTTAGTGAAGTCATGGAAACCGTTGCAGTTGTGTCGACGACCTTTACAGAAACAAAATGGCGTCGGGCGACTCAGGATTGGCCAAAAGAGCTTTGGAATGAGCATAAACCACTGGAGAGACGTGGAACATCCAGCGAAGAGACTGTTCGGCATCCTGCCTGACGATTTGAGGCTCTTTTGAGGTCCTGTGAGAGCAAGAGTGAGAAAAATGTGTTGGGGTGGAGAAATATAAACAAAGTTGTATTTATATGAAGAAAAAAAAAGAATAAAGTACTAAAAAAAATAACATAAAAATCTTGAAAAAGTTCTGAATCTGCTGATCTAAGCCCAGTCCTCTGAAGTGTATGGCTTCCCTATCTGTCCTTGCACCCAGGGAATGAGAGAGAGGGGGGGAGGGAGGGGAGGGGAGGGTAGAGAGTGAGACTTAACTGGAAACGTTCAGAGATGCACTTTGAAACTGACGGGAGCCAACAGCTGCCTTACTATTTTACCATCTGACGTTTTAGTGGGGAGGTGTCCGCTCTCGGCTGCCAGGGGAACGTGTCCAGGGGACATTGTTGCCACGGGATTGCATTCCAGCCAATCCCGCTGGAGGAAACTGTATGCGAGAGGGGCGGCGTGTCACACACACACATGCACGCATACACCCACACACACATGCAAATATCCGCACACAAAGGCATGCACACACCTATACACACACACCAGTCTTATATTGTCATAGCATCGCCGCCAATTTTACCTACCATCTCAACTACACGCAGCTTAGGCAGGTTCCTTTGGTTTCGTTGACAGCACCACCCCCACTCCACCCCCCTTTTGCATGGTACAGTTTTCATTCTGTTTTATTCTGTTGGTTTTGTTTTGTTTTGTTTTGTTTATTGTTGTAGTTTATTTTTACATGTTTTTGCTTTGTATTGAAGTCAATGGCAAATTGGCAAAAAAAAAAAAAAAAATACCATATGTAAAAGAATCACTACCTTTATCAAATTTCCTTCCCTCTTTGGTATATCTTTTGTTTGGTATGACAACAACTTCACCAAGAGATGATATTCTGAATTTTGAGAGATGTGCAATATGTTTTATTTTTTTAAAGATGGATTATATATTTTGCCAACTAAAGGTTTGTATTACGTTCTTCATTTGAATTCTTGTAGGAGTCATATTGGCGTTGTTTTTGTTTTTAGTCATACAACTAGAGAGAAATGCTGTGCTCTGACTTAAAAGGGAAACTAGCTTAGATTGACTACTGGTTTTGTTGTTGTTTGAATCAACACTGCTTCAGCAAAGAAGGCTACACTCAACACCGTAGAGCTGAATTTGAAGTCTTATTATAAAAAAAGAGAAAGAAACATGTTATTTATTAAATTTTAAGAATAAATTAAATTATGTCATGGTATTTATAGCCGAAGCTTAGGCAGTTTTGCATGAGATTGTTGTCTTTTTCTGCCAATCATGTGGAACTAAGAAAGTGGATTATTAGTAAATTATTGACGATATGAAACCCCCCTTTTTTGTCAAGGGATTCTGCTTGCTTGCATATATTTGTGGGAAATAAGAGTGTCGGTGTGCTTTGGCAGACCCAAAGAAGAAAAAAAAAGTTTGTGTGTGTGATTCGATCAGGTAGAGCCGGGAAAGATATCATACCTAAGGGTACGAGTGTTGCCTTTTAAAGTCTTTAACAGTTATACTGTTTACCTCAAATCAAGAAGAGGAAGAGAATGAAAGAGGAAAAAAGCCTCAAAAAGTAAAGAAGTCTTTGTCTTAACCTGTGGTGTGGAAATGGACTGTTACTATAAGTAGAGAAATGTTTTCTTTTTTTCGCTCTTTTTCTCTCTCTCTCTCTTGTTATGTTATTGTTTGTTTTTGTGTATTTTTTGTTGCAGGTGCAGCATGGTGTTCTTTTTTCGTTATATTTTTAAAAAAGATACCATTTTATGTAGGTTATCACTTCAAAAAGATTAATTTATTCTGTGCAAGCAGCCTCTTCATAGCGATGTATAGTTTCAGAATATTCATCTGTCAGAGATCTATACAAGGGCTTTAATGAAAATGAACTTTTATCCCACCTTTGATTTGACTGCTAGTTTGCATGGTTTATGAAGGATACTTTTATGTGATTATATTCTGATGTAGGCAATGCATATATCAAATCTTTGAAAAATGTTGTCAGTGCATCTTGCCTCTTGAATAGAGTGGTGGCCTTGAGGCAAGATTGTACATAGTGCGTGTGTGTTTGTGTGTGATGTGTGATGTTTGTATGAATGTGTCTGTGTGTATCCGTGTGAAAGTGTATTTGTACTGTATGTCCACACACACGTTCACAAGTGTGTGTGTGTGTGTGTGTGTGTGTGTGTGTGTGTGTGTGTGTGTGTGTGTGTGTGTGTGTGTGTGTGTGTGTGTGTGTGTGTGTGTGTGTGTGTGTGTGTGTGTGTGTGTGTGTGTGTGTAAAAGGGCCAGCATCTGAAGTCAGCAATGGTGAAGTGTTTTTACTTGAGAAAATGATGTTTTATGCATACAAACAACACTTCCCAGTTATGGGGAATATGGCAATTTGGCAAACTGTTATTTTTCTTTTTCTTTGAAATTCAATGTAAATGGCCTCACTTTGTTTGATTACGATTTCAAAGATTTGTGAGCCATAACATCATACAAGTTTAAAAGACAGTATATAGGTATTTTTTTAAAAGCAACATTGCATGTTGAAAGACATTTATATACAGTGAAGGTTATATACTATTTCTAAGGATTTTTACAGAGCACAATCCAACATCTCAAATGAATTTATGGTATTTTTCTAAAGATTTACTCAGCTGTATTTTGACAAAAGATATGTCATTTTGTAATGAACAACATGATGCACGCAAACCTTGACAGAAAATATCACATGTGTGAATTGATGAAAGCCATTTACAGTATGCCACTAAAAAAGGAAAAATTCATTGGACCTTTGGAATCAAAGTTGAACTGTCACTTTTGATATCACCAAACCCAGTAAACTCTATTAATTTGTGTCTTCGTCTAAGGAGATGTTTGTCTGTGTATAACAATAAAAGAATTTATGCCCTCTACCCGGATCAGCAACTTCTAGTTGTGTTTGGTTTTTTCTTTACTCTCAAGATATAAAGCACAGTTAGTATTAACATCAGATGAGAAGAAAATGGCTGAATATAGTGATTCTCTCAAAAACAGAAAGATTTACTAACAATTGTTTTGCGACAACACTAAAAATGTGTTTTGGGAACTTACAATATCATGAGAAGATATCTTGCAAAAGCAACACAGTATCAATTTACTATTTATCTCAGGCCGATAATAGACATGCCGATTGCCCATGCCGGCAATAAACAACCTCAAATAGCAGATTATAATTCTGTCCCAGTTTGCATGTTTGCACTTGTCGTTGTTGTTGTTGTGTGTTTTTAGGTGCTCTTAAGCTAACATTTAATATTATCTGTCCTGTATTAATCCTGTGTTGTCTCTTGCACGTCTTCATATCACATCAAGGACCCACCATGATTGAACTGGCACATATGGACCAGGCTATAGGCTCCCTGTTTGTGGCTGATTGCAACAGAAGCCACCTGTTTCACAGAATTCCTCAACATAATAATTTCAGTTCAAATTTATTCATTACTTCTAATCTACCACATAGAAAAGTTGTCTGGGATAATAATATTGATACATGTATGTTGTGTATCAATGTGGATTGACTACATTATTCTATTAGAACAAGTAAGAATAATAACATTTTAAAACAAGACCTTTTCATGTGGGTTGGCTTGTAAATCATTTGACCCAAACTCTGCATAGCTCTGCATAACTTTAGCTGCCATTAAAACAACTTACTAATGCCTTGCCCTAGAAATTTGCCAACACTGCTCTTAATCTCCAATAGAATACCATTACATAATGATATAATAATCTCTGCTCCAGATATGCCTGACCAAATATAAAATACTAGCCTTGACTGTTTTTGTTTTTCAAGGCTTTTTACTGCTTCTGTGGCATGAGTGCACCTGACCATACAAAACTATGGCTGGTTTTATTATTGAGATGAGTGGCGGTAAAATATTGGCCTCTGACAGCTGGTGGTAGTGGCGTGGTGGTGCAGAAGCGTGTGTAGGCCATTCATCATGTGCCGTGTAAGTTATCCGTTGCTATTCTGACCGAACTCCCGATGGCTGGATCTGGTTCAAGCGTACACTCATCAATGACAAATATAACCTCACTCCTTTTAAGTGGATGCTCCGTGGCGAGGCTACATGTGCAGCCATATCTCTATGACAACCAACGTCATGACAACTATCAGACAGGTTCCTTTTGTTTTCTTGGCTAGTCACACAAGCTCTGTGCACAACTTAAGCTTCCTTCTGAGATCATATTATGAGCCTTGGGATTTGGCCTCACAAAGATGGGTAACTGTTTAAAAGTGACAGTTTTCACAGAGAGCCAATATAAAAACCATCAGATTGATGAGGTACTAGGTTTTATCAATCATTTTTTGGTCATCTTTTTATGTTTCAAAGTGTGTGTGTGTGTGTGTGTGTGTGTGTGTGTGTGTGTGTGTGTGTGTGTGTGTGGTTCGCACAAATCCCAAAATCCAACCCATAGCTTGGATAGACATTAAAATACTGTCAAGGTCTCACTTTTTACATTTGAGGATTGAAGGCAGCCCTGTATGCTGTGACATGCTTAACCCTGCTAAAGCAGGCCTCTGACACATGTAATCTTAACCTCCATCAGAGGCCGTCTCTCCATCACCTACTAAAAAGTGTCTGTGCCGCGCGGCTAAAAATGGAACTAGGGCTCGTAAGCAGCGGAGGGATTGGAAGGGAACTACTGATTGGTTTCTTTAAAAAACAAAAAGCTGCCAAAGGCACAAGTATATAGAGGATCTGATTTCCTTACCCTGCCCCACCCAATGTCATCATCTGCCATGCAGCATGTTGAAAAATTGGACCAGGGATGGCACTGTTGATACCAGGTGTGGTTTTGCTGACACCAGCACTGGCAATATATTAAAGGGTAGGTTCAGGTTTTTACTCTTAAAGGGATCGCTGGCTAGTAAGACATGTTTGCCTTTTAAGATTGATTTTGTCATCAGCAACATAAACATGATTTAATCACACTCAAAAGGCATTTGGTTTTCTTGAACGTTTACAAATCCCTTTCACTTGGAAGCTGCTATCGTTGTAAAAAGACAAGTGACATCACCTGGTTGAATCTAATCAACGTCCAATCAAGGTACAGAAATAAAGATGTTACTGACATCATCAATAAGAACCAGATGGTGTCATGTTTTACACAGAAAGGATTGAAATATAAATGCAAAGGCAGCTTACAGTCTCTGCAAATGAAGGAATTTACAAGGTCAGTCTTGAAAGGCCAACATGTATGTACAGAGTATGTACCGAGTATACTCTTTAAATCAAAGTCAATATTTCATTATTAAAACAGCAAACAAAAGCTGCCAAGTGTGGGGCACTGTTCTGTCTGCTCTTAAAGGTGTAGTCAGTCATTTAAAAACAAAACTTTTTAGGCTATAAGAAAGATCTCCTCATAGCCCAATAGCTCTTCATTCTCTATGGTCGTTTTATGACACACAGGCTGTGAAAATTGAAAACTGAAAAACAGTTGGGGCAGCCTGCCCACAATGTACACATTTACACATTTTAAAGGGCTAACGTTCTGCAAGGTGGTCATTATCATTATCGGGATGACGTTCTGACTCGAGACGGTCATTATCATGGAAGCCCAGCCCAACTCTGTCGGGAGATATTCCATGATAATGACCGCCTCTCAGAATGTTATCCCGCTTATTACACGGCTACCTACTGAAAGTATAAATAACATGGCAATGAAGCATTGTTTATCATTGCTTTCACTGTAATTTTAATGATTAAGATGGATCATAGCTTCTGTGATAAAGCAGTAGTCTGTTAATTTACCGATCAGCTGGCAACTCTCTGCTTCACTTTCCTTGACAGTGGTCTGTTATACTTAGCAACGGTCCATTATCAAGAAATATCACACCGTAAAAAATATCCATAAATCCACAAGTCTCATTCAAGTAAATAGAGCATTCTACAACATGATTAAGAGCTGTGTAATGATAACACAGAAAACATTTACATATTCTAAATGACACCTGACTCTGCTCTAGAGCGCTCCACTCAAGAATCTTTGCTGCAAACAAACAATCCGCTGCCTGCCCCAAAACAATAACACAGAATCAGTGACTGCACCTTTAACTGTACTGTGTGCACTGAAGTCTGAAGAGGAGGCTGCTACTGGATGAGTCATTTGTAGTCTAAACAAGCTTGGCTTTGGTTTCCCCCAGGCTTCCAGCAGCTAACTGCCTGTCATCTCCTGTTATCTGTTTATCGCAGCGTCTCGGAGCAGACTGATGGAAGTAATTCTTTCATTCTTTTTAAGATGCTTGCCTTTTGTTGCTCATAATAAACACTTGATTTTGCTGAGACGTTTTTGTTGTGTTGAGCTGTTGTTGTTTTTTTCAGGCAGTAACATTTGTAGCTTTATGATTCATGTCAAATGTTATCTCTCTTATCAAATGGCATTTTCAGAAAGACAAATTGGAGATGAACTCCAAAGCCCCTCCATCCTCGATCACAGGTTGCAATCAATTACTGTAGTCTAAGCTATACTCGTCACTCCAAAATAGGTATAAATGATAGCTATTTTGCAGGCTGAATGAATGTCCACAGAGATACTTCGGCGTGTGCGTAATTGAAAATGACAGATGTGGATGTCTTTCTAAACAAATGTAGATAAATGTGGAAGCCTGTGCTGTCTAGCTGATGTATAGCGTTGGGCCTCTGGCCTCTGATAAATGAAGCCACCACGTGTCCTTTGGAGGAAGACCAGGCCATAAACAGCCATTAGCACTCAATGTTACAGCATTTCATCATTCTCTTTGGACCTGTGAAGCCTCTGGGTGCTGCTGCTTACACCTAGGAAAACAAAGATGAAATGAAATTTAATCATCTAAAAGTTATGATGAAAAGTCAATTTGAAGATTTGAAAAAAAAAAATAATAATAATAATTTTGGGATTTTTGGTGACAGAGTACTTTCTGAAATCACTCAATTGTAATCACAAAACTGTGCCCTAAAATGCAGGTTTGTAGACAGAGGTCTGGAGATGTGATAATAAAATGCTCTAATAGAGCCAAGATCATGCCCTGAGGTTCTGGGTGCTCTTTGGTACAAGTAGTTTACAGTAACAAGGACCCAGATATGCCTTTTGGGGGCTGGAAGCTTGCAGCACTAAATTCAATCTGACATGGTGAACTCCTTTCTAAAGAGGCTGAGGTTGTTCCTCTCTTCTCCTCATTGTCTGCCATGCTGCTGACCTTGTTTTATTCATTAAAGAGACTTCATTTCAAGCTATTGTGCATCGCTCGGCCTGATGTCAGGTCACTGGCCTGCCTTTAACTTAAACACAAGATCTAGAAAATATGCCTTCTGATTAAACCCCAAAGAGAAGAATGGAAAATGACTTTAGTTAGGTTGTTTCCAAGGGTATTGTGTGTTGTTTTATCGTTTTCTATGATTATAAACTAAACATATTTATGGTTTTTAATTTTTTAGAATTAATTTGTTCTTACAACTAAGTCTTCACAACTGACCTTGAAGTCTTAAGGTGAATGTATACTGTACTTGATATTATGAAATGAGTTTAATGCTCTCAGTCCCAAAGCACATAGAGAAACCCCTGACCTAATCTTCTGTCAGTGCTATAGTCATAAACCATAAACTCCCATCAGCTGGATAGTGGCGATGATTTGTCACATGACGAAGCAATGATTTCATGACAAATCATTTGTCATGAAACAGATGATTTAATCCAAGAGTGTGGTAACCCCGGGGTGAAAAGACACCCACCCATCTCCCCTTCCCTGACAGAGAGTCCCGACTTGTACCCGCCCCAAAATAGTGCTGGGCACAGCTGCTGTGGGGAGGGTCATCTGCGAGAAGCTTCAAAGCGACGGCGACTCGTGCCTCCATTTGATCATCTCTGTAAGTGCCGTAATGGGCGACTGGAAGGTCACTGATTGTTTCAAGCATGCATGAGTGTTGGCTGAAGGGGTCATGTGTGTGTGTGTGTGTGTGTGTGTGTGTGTGTGTGTGTGTGTGTGTGTGTGTGTGTGTGTGTGTGTGTGTGTGTGTGTGTGTGTGTGTGTGTGTGTGTTACTGTAATAAGGGAAAGAGATTGAGAAGAGACCGATCAGTCTGGCAACCCATTTTAACACAACATACAGTATCTGTACTATAATGATATAGCTTGTGGAAAAAAGAATCAATCGTATCTCATACACACACACTCTCTCTCACTCTCTCTTTTTCTCTCTCTCTCATACACACACATACATACACACACAAACACCAAACCTTACACATGCACACACACACACACACACACACACACACACACACACACACACACACACACACACACACACACACACACACACACACAGCCCTGTTATCCTTGCCTGTGTGTATCGAGAAGCCTCTACAGTGTGGGCATGACATTTTCTGGGCACCGTGCTGCAGCAGCTGGCCTTAGGAACATACTGTAACGCAGCCGCCAGGCCCCCCTAAAGCTGTTATTAGCCGAAATTACAAGGTGCCTGACTCATTTGATTAGAAGGGTACACAGTCACATTCCTCCAGCGCCTTCGTCTAAGGTTTCCCCCTCCTGACAATGCCACTGTAATCATATCCTGCCATTGAGGCAACTCTTTTCTGGAGCAATAAAGAGGGAGATCCTCTGCTGATTGGTTGGCAGGGAACAGAAAAGATTCTCTTCCTGCTCATTCACTTCCTGTATTCATTCAGGTAAAATCTATAAATATATGAATTTATAAATATAGATACTTTACGGTTACAGTATGCTCAGAACTATTTTTTACAGTTGGGTTGGAATATCAGGATTATAATATCATAATAACGTCAATAAGATCCAAAATTACAACAACAATAATAGTTATTGCAGTAGCCTTCAACTGTAAGTAATGAGACTTATTTTCAGTCCTGATTGTTTTATTTTAAAAGAGTATGCAAATGGCCTCTAAAGTAAGCGGGGGATATTTTGGTGCTGACCGCCACAGGTCAAACAGCAGGACTTCCAAGTATGCACTTGGAGCCAGGGCAAGATCTAGAGAGTCTCAGACTACACAAGGCCTCCTATTTCACCACTCAGCGCTTTTTCCCTTATAAAAGGACCCAGAGTACAGTGGCAAAGTCACAGCATTAACTGGATACCTCTGTCTGCCTAACTGCCCTCTCTCTCTCTGTCTCTCTCTCTCTCTCTCTCTCTGTCTGTTTATCTGGGGCTGATGCATTACTGTTCAATGATGAGATAGGGACTGGAGCCACCATTCAGTAATGATACTGTATATGAGTGGGAGTTTGTTTGTTTTTTTATTGATGGTGGGACATGATGTGTGTGTGTGTGTGTGTGTGTGTGTGTGTGTGTGTGTGTGTGTGTGTGTGTGTGTGTGTGTACATCCCATGTATGTTATTGCTGGGAAACGTGCATTAGCTGCTCTATGTTTGATGAATAGGCCTATAATCTAATCTAAATAGCATAACCTAAATTCAAAACCTTAAAATTACCATCTTCCTTTTCTGCAAATATTAACATTAAGACGTCAGGTGAAATTAATGAAATAGATGCTTTCAATAGAAGCCTCTTGTGGCTACAAGAGGCGTAAAGTAGGCTTGCAAAGCAAGATGGCATCTACTGAACATTACCTACAATGACAAAAATTAATGTGGGTGTAAAAAATGCTGTGAAATTTTACCTGTTTGTCCAACTATTTATACCTGTAGAACTGCATACACAATAAACTGCGATGATGAGATCAAAAATCAGTCATCTTTCATATCAAAAACATTAATGTCTAATCTATTTACATTAAGGGCAGATTATGACAGTAAATCTTTGCACCTTACTTGCTTGTAGCTACAGTATATTGCTCATTTGAACATGTTTTAGAGTGACTGAGTGTTTATGGATATTGATGGTACAAAATTAGAGCCTATGGTCATGCAATGCATCAACACTGAGTCAATTAAATTTGATAGCACAGAGAGAGTCGCCCACGTGACTGTGTGGCACCCGAATGTACGTAAGCTCCCGGCACACTGCTGCGCTCACGAAAAGCCAAGGGACTGAAATAGACGCTGGTAACGTATCCGATGCTGTCTCTTGTCAGTGCTGAGATGTTAGGCAGTCGCCTGTGGACCCTCTCAGCAGATTCCCTGCCTGCCCACCTGAGAGATGAGACCACTGACTCCTGAAGAAACCCATACCAGGCCCACCCGCCTCATTCTTTCTCTAACACGCACACACACACACACACACACACACACCGCTCTCTCTCTCTCTCTCTCTCTCTCTCTCTTTCGCGCTCTCTCTCTGTGTCTCTCTCTCTCTCTCATACACACATACACACACACACACACACACAGACACACACACACACACACACACACACACACACACACACACACACACACACACACACACACACATACTTTGACCTCTCATTGAACTGTACTGGCAGATCCATTGGACACTGCAGAGTTCCAGTCCACTGTCACCTGCTCCTCCGGATCATGATCCTGTCTGTCAGGGGTTACAGTTGAAATACACGGGAGAAACACAGCTGAATGTCCTTTACAGCACAATTGCGCCCTCTTCTGGATGAATAGGCTACATTTATTGTAAAGACACTCCAAGAGACACCGGCTTTATGCCAAAACAGTAAGCCAACCTGCTACTGTATGTGTAGCCTACTTCGCTTCTTGAAACAGACAGATGTCTGTCTTTGATAATAATACTTTGCATGTTGTTGCCTTGTAAATTGCAAATCACAACTTCACACAAGTACACATAATTTCAGACAGAAAGACCAATTCACAGTGAGCACATTTTGATTATGGATCTAATGGTGTGGAATGTGAATGGAGTTGCAGCTGTTGGCGATTAAGGGGGGGCTTGAAAACTGGAAACCTTTACTGAAACAACAATTTACACCAAAAGGTGGCGCTGTGCATCCATGAATAAGTTACAGTAAATGTGATGCCAATTGGTGATCACTGCTTTGCAAAAGTTCCACTCTACGTCAGTTTAAGGAACATGCCCATCAATACAGTCATATTTCCTGTTACAGTATAACGTATAGAAAAAGGTGGATAATGAAATTATAACATAGTTCCCCCAAATTCACTTGGGAGAAACCCACGCCCCAACCCAAACCCATTTAATTTCAGCATGGGAGCTGTTTTTATCCCAAAAGTTTTCAGGATAGAGAGTTGTTACTATGACTCCATGAGAAATTACTTCCTTTATGTGTTGTTATTATTATTATTATTATTATTATTATTATTATTATACATGTATACAGTGTTAACAGTTGACTTCATGTTAAGAAACCGATGCTCTGAATATTGGACAAATTGCAGGGATATAATTCAGGAAAATCAAATGGCACCTACTCCCATGTTTTCTTACCCTTTCATGACACTTGATAAACTCCCATGCCCATATGAAAATCCTCCATACACGCTCTGGCGCACCGCTCTTTCCCCACCACACGGGGCTACCCTAAAAACACGAAGGGGCTCCTTGGGACCTCACAGCTCCACTTGACAGTGCTGGCGGCAAAGCGCAAAGCACCGTCTGCAAATTTGGGTAGCTGTACGCAGGCGCAAAGCGTGACCTGTCCCTCTCATTGTAGGGGGGAACCATGTCCACATTGCATTCAGTCATCACTGCCAAGTCCGATGCAAGTGGCACGGCGCCAGTGAAGTTCCAATGCAGTGACATTACTGAAAGTTTCGCAGCTACTCTGGGATGCTTTGCCTAACTTTACGCTCCGGGCTAACCGTAACTAACTTATTGAAGGGGCCACATCGCCACATGGATTAAGAACAACTTTCTCTGTTGTTCGATGGGACAGAAATAATTCCGTGAGAAAATATCTAAGAGCGTATGGATTACATGTAAAAACAGTGCTGCTCCTGCTGTATCTCTGGGGAGGTCATATGAGAAGTGTATTTGCAAGAGACATGGACAGCCTCGCTTGCACAGAAGCGCAACTCCGTTCGGGTTGGATTGATGTGAAGTCTGTTGAAGGTCTTGGGACTAATTGAAGTACAGCGGCGAAGAGATTTATTTTAATGTAAATGTAATCCTGTATATTTCTGCGTGCCTATGCCGTCTATCTTTTAACTCACTCAGAAGCTTCGTCCTGTGATATAAAGAAGAACACAAGACACTTCTTGGAAGTTTTTTTGGCTTCCCATTTGAGGATCTATTAAATTACCTCCGGAATTTAACTGTCAAATGAGAGTTTCAAAGTCGTTAATCTGGTTTCTTTTTGTCCTCTCTCCTCGTCTCATCCCATTAATCCACCGCATCATTAGATTTACCAAGTTGCACCAAAGAGGTGAAAGTCTTGTTACCTAGCGTCAAGTTTTAAGTCTGGCGCAGGGATGAGGAGTGGAGGTTATCCGATGTCGCTGGCTATGGTCGTGACACTTTTGGCGTTTATTGATGTACACGCGAGTGGTGAGTATTGTCATGGCTGGCAGACCGAGGAAGGTGGCTGGAGGGATGGCTTTCAGTGTCCAGAGCGGTTTGACCAAGAGGATGCCATCATATGCTGTGGCAAATGTGAACTTAGATACTGTTGCTCTAGTACTGAAGCCCGACTTGACCAGGGAACTTGTGATAATGACAAGCAAGCACAAGATCCCATTCCAGGAAATAAAGAGGACAAAGACACCGGCGCAGGTAAGGGCATTTTAGAAAAAAAGAAGGGGAGAGAGAGAGAGAGAGAGAGAGAGAGAGAGAGAGAGAGAGAGAGAGAGAGAGAGAGAGGTGGATGTTGCACTTTGCCTGTATGACCCACTTGTCTATGCATGAAATAACCCTTTCGACTGGATGGATGTTGCCAATCAACAAGTCATTGGCAATGCGCTGTACTGTTTTTGACCACGCCAGATCATCTTGCCATGGTAACTTAATTCAATTCCGCACTGGCCTAATTTTCTAACTGGTTAACTCAATAACTGTTAACCAGGGAAGCTACAAACACACATAACAAGATTTTCTATATCTAGGCAACTATCCTCGTTTTTTTCAGTCAGTTTTGCCCTACCCTCTGGCAGAACGCGGATAAATTACATTAGGCCAAAGATGTAAGCCTGAGAAGTTAAAGCAGCAGACATTCTTTCAAATGCCTACAGAAACTTTTTAAGATGTCAGGAGTCTGTACTCTGTAGGCAGCAGCAGCTGGCGTGAAAAGGTAGAAACGTTGGAAAGCTAACTGGACAGCCGCTCACAAATGGCAAATTGTGCTGCCCGGTTTATAAATAGCAGTGTTTGTTCTAGCAGTAACACGCGCGCGCGGCACAAGGACTGCTGCACACCGGGGCTCGAATCGCACGGTTCCCCACGAGGATCAAGTTTGGACTTGATCGGATCCCGATTTCGATAGTGCTGACAGCAGGATTCATAAAACAAATCGCGTTATGTTTCATCAGCGAAGCTTGCGTGTGAATACCTAGTGCTTTCTTTCAAGCTTTCAACTTTCTAACGCTGCCCTCATGTCCCCGGAGTATTGTATGCACATAGTGCACCCCTCATTGACATGCTGACAGAAACGCCCAAGAGCGCCAGCTTCTTCAATAATCCATTACAAATTTATTTAAACACCGAAATGTACTGTAGGCGAGTGTTTCCATTGAGCCAAATAAGTTGGCAAAAAGAAGAAAATGTGTACCATGTATTTCAATATCAAAGCGTCCATTTCAATAAACATCTCTTCTCCAAATGAACTTCAATGAGACAGTACAGACAGGCTTGTCAAGGACTTGGGGGAGAGGATCCATGTCAGCTGTGTATGCAGTGTTTGACAGGGTGCCTGGCTTTTGTGCGGCCTCCTCTCTGTTCAGAGGAATGCAACAGGTGTGGACTAATGTTAGAGTAAGGGCAAGGACACCATTTATGGACATTTGGGCATGAAATCTTTGAGTGAAAAAAATATATAAAAAATATTTTAAAATGTAATTTCACCAGTTATTAAAACACGGTTCCCACTGGTCATGGAATCATGGAAATACAGTCTGTGTCAAATATGGAAAGTCAATGAATTAAATAAATAGGCCTATGTTTTGTGGACAAAATCTGGGAATATCAGGGAATTGGTATGTAGTTTCAATTACAGTAGGAATACAAAGGGCGTGGATTTCAAAGTATTTTTTTAACCACATGGTTAGGACACTGATCACAAGAGTGAATGAAACAAAATAGCTAATTCTGTGCTCTTGTGACTTTGTGTTCATGGTTGTCCTATGTAAAGGATTTCTGGACATTGTGTGTGTGTGTGTGTGTGTGTGTGTGTGTGTGTGTGTGTGTGTGTGTGTGTGTGTGTGTGTGACTGTCTGAGAGCCAGTTAGTAAATGAATAAGTGAGAGTAGAACAATACATGCTTTTTCAAGCCTGTCTCTGGTACTGAATGAATGATATCATAGCAATATATATAATAGGATATAGTGGCCCACTCAGTGTCATAGAATATAGCATCACAGCATATGGTGGCCCACTCAATGTCTTCACAGTGGGATATACCTACCATTTTGGCTGCTAATGCACTGTTTGCTTACTGTCAGCATAATTGTACCCGGTTCTTGCATCTGGGAGTGTGCGTCATAGTCTCTCTGAGCTATGGTTACAGTCAGGAATATGTTGGATTGTGTGAACTGGAAAATGTGTAACGGCCCCCCGGGAACAGTAAATGGTTCTGAACCCAGCCCAATCCAACAGGTTCCTCATTGTTCTTCAGTGGATAATGAGAGAACGCGTGAATGGAGAACCGATAGGGACGTGATGCCAAAACAACCGCTGACAGCCAGCCAGCCAGGCCTAAGAAACCAACTGCCAAAACTCCCCCTTCCTTCACTTCCTTTTCCATCTCACTTTTAGGGTCAGAAGTCACAGACTTACAGAAATACAGTTTCCGCAAGTCAGTGTTAACCATTTGTGTATGTGACTGCTACGTACAACAACCAACTCTTCTGCTTTCTATTGGTATTCAGTATAGTAATGACTTCCTGTGAAGTGGACTGTGATGTCCTTAAAGTAACCAACATCAACATTATGGCATGTCGTGGGAATGAAATTACAGGGTTGAATTATATGCTTATCACATGAAGTCTGTAACACATTATTTTTATTTGTTTTGAAAGCACTGTTAGACTGAATCCACTGGCCTCAGGCATCCTTGTCCTGCGTTTCTGAGAATATCTAACTAATTTCATTATAAAGTTTAGTTTATGTGCGTGAGTGATTCAAGGATTCATGAGCTGTATGTCTTCCTTTAAAAGGCATCTCTGCCTCTCTCTCTTTCAATCCATCCCACATTTCTCTGTTTCCATTTTGTGATTTTTCCTTTTCCCCCGTCTCTTTCTTCCTGATATTCACAGGTTTTTGTCTCCCTCACATTCTGTCCATCCTTTTACTCGTATTCTTATTCCATCCTTTCAGTCTTTCATTTTCTCTTTCTTGTTTTTATACATCCTCCTCTTTTCTCCCAGTCTATCTCCTGCCATCTCTCACTCCTTCCACGGTTTCTTGCTGTTATGTGCTGTGCTTCCTCTGCCCTTTATCTCCCTCCCCTCCTCACGCTCTCTCTCTCTCTCTCTCTCTCTCTCTCACTCCACACGTTTTCTGTCTTATCCTGCAGTCTATCGTGGGCTCTTACACTCTCTTATCTTCTGACTTCTTATCTTTTTTTTTATTTTTATTTTCATGTTCTCTCCACTTCTCCTCATTTCACTCCTGAAATTCATCTTCGCCCTCTTATGCATCACATTTCTTTTTAGTTTGTCCCTTCTCTCTCTCTCTCTCTCTCTTTTCCTCTCCCTCTCTCTGTCTGTCCCTTTCGCTGTCTGTCTCTGTCTCTTTCTGAGTCCACTCAGTTGGAGAAGTTGGGGTGATGGTGTGTGTGTGTTGGATGGGGGGGTCACAGCTGGTTGCACTGGATTAGAACAGATCAAAACAACGCTAATAACCGCTAATGAGGGCCCCGGGCCCCCTGGGGAACACTTCAGTGCTCTGCTTTACTTTGGGTGTCTTGGAGCAGCCTCTAGGGCTTTGTACCTCTACACACACACACACACACATACACACACACACGCGCACAGACGCACACACATACTCACACATCAGACACACATATACAAGCTCAGACATCACATACACATACACATCATACACATAGAAGAAGACACACATATTGTAGGCACACACACACACTATCTTTCTCTCAAAAACATTCACACTTATACAAAACCTTTTCTTCTCAGTCCTTTCAGTTTTATCCTTATGTAGTAGCCAGAAAGACGTCTGTGAGACATAGTTAGGACTTGTAAGGGCAGGACTTTATCTTTTTTCCACTGAGAACTCCACTTAGCTGATGTAATGTAGATAGTGTCACCTCACTTCAAAAGAGACATGAAACAAGAATTTGACCATTTGCAACTGATTTCCACTACTTTGCTTCTGTGTGTGGAACTTTGGAATGCAACTCTGAGTGGAACTTTGGAATGCTCCATTGAAAGACCATTCAGAGGGTTCTGTTGTTCCGTGTTTGAGGACGCCATGGTGCTTGTTGCAGCAGAAACAAACAAATGGCACAAATAACTGGAGCAGCGGAGCCAGGAGTCTGAGATGGAGACACAGATTATGTTTGCGTGTGTTTTAGTTAACTGGCTAAATTGAAAGAGACTACCATGAGACCATTCCACCCTGGCAGACCAGAATTTTCATAATCCAGGTTTACGGATGTGGGAGTACCTGATGATCTAATAACCTCTTACACAGCTGTACTGTTGTCTGCATGGGGAGTGGTACTGTTGAAATTAAATTTCAAACATGTTGGCAAATTGTTCACCCAACTTTCAGCAGTTAGTCGAGTGTGTTTATTGGTACAGCTGAGTCATATTGTAACTTGCCACAATTTTTATTTCATTTTTTTGACAATCATAATCATCTTTAAAATACTGCTTGTTAACTTTAAGATGCTCACACACCCATTCATATTTTACATGAGTTTTTTTGAGAAAAAAAACTGGCAAATAAAGATATCAGAAATAAGAAATGCAATGGAATGGACACAAACACATAAAACTGAACCTGCTCTTTAAATTTTATGACGGACAAAAGTTTCTAAGATGATGTGTAAATATGATTGACACAACGCCGTGTATTTTTAAACATGCAACAATTTTGGATGAAAAATACAGACTTGGTATGTACTATGGTGCTAGCTTCTCAGAGCCTCTACTATTCCTGCCATGTAATTTAGCTAGTAATATACATGTCACAAGGCTCATTCCCACGAGTACTTTTTTATTTGAGTTTGTGGTTCCTGGGAATGCAGCCTCTGACCTAGACATCGCTATACCGCGACCTACAAGTGGAGTCATGAAGACTCACATTTACCGTTTTAGGTTCATTTGGTCTATAAACTCCTGCCTTTGTGGGAAAGAGGAAAATTCAATCAGTGTCATAATTCTTTCAATTCGATGTATGTGTGTCTATGCATGTCTGACTGCTTGTCTGACCTGGTTTTTCTGCCCTTCTTTCTGCAGTGCCCATCTATGTTCCCTTCCTGATTGTGGGTTCTGTGTTTGTGGCCTTTGTTCTGCTGGGCTCGGTGGTTGCTGTGTGTTGCTGCCACTGCCTACGGCCTAAACACGAGCCCTCGTCCACAGGCAGCGGTGGGCAAGGGGGCAGTGGAGGCGGCCGTCTCCTGGAGACCATTCCCATGATGGCCAGCGTGGGCACCTCGAGGGGCTCCTCCTCACGCCAGTCGAGCACAGCCACCTCCTCGAGCTCATCGGCACCCCCGAGCGCCGCACGCCCCCCAACTGCCATGTCCCCTCCTCCGCCAACGGGTGCCACGGCCGCCTTACTTCGCACCCAAGCGTCCTGCTGCATTCCCCCAGATGCCAGCGTCTATGTCAACATGCCCACCAACTTCTCAGTACTGAACTGCCAGCAAGCCACACAGATCATGCCTCACCAGGGCCAGTACCTGCACCCGCAGTACATCGGCTATGCCCACCCAGTAGCGCATGCAATGGCGCACCAGGTAGCCGCAGGGCCCGCCTTCCTGGACCCCACACACGGGGGGTACAGGCCCCTGCAGTCCCCCTACCCGCCTCCCACAAGTGTGGCTAGTGTGACGAGCGAGCAGAAACACCCTCCGGTGACTGTGTGAGCGAGCGACGTGAGGCCTCGTTAGGATCATTTATAACCAACCGAGAGAGGTCTCGTGGAAGCCATTTTTTATGGGGACTTTTCCAATTGGGAACTTCTCCTTTGTGGGGACTGTAGCCTTCCTGGAACTGTCCTTGTGGGGACTGCAGCCTTATGGGAACCTAGCCTTGTGGGGTCCTTTTTGTGTGTGCCCGTGTGTGTGTGTGTGTGAATGTGTGTGTGTGTTTGGCTGATGAGAGGCAAACTGCAAGAGCAGAGTCAGCAGAGAATGAAGTCACATGGGGAACACACAGTCACGGATCAGTTCCATGCCCCAGCAGAACTGTGTCATGTGTTGGAACAGTGTGTGTGTGTGTGTGTGAGAGAGAGAGAGAGAGAGGGTACAGTAAGCGTAGTCTCAGGGTTTAAAGTGGTCTGACTGAGGACTGACTGCAGACACCATATGCGGGGCAGAATTCTTTCATTTCACTCAGCCACTGACACACAACTGTAACAACATTTGCAATCCCACGCAAAAGGAAATGTACAATATACTCTTGAGACAGAGAACATTAATAACGTTGAAAGTTATTGATGTGAAATGTAATCATAATGTACGCTTTGTGAAGAAGTGTTATAAATGGCAACGTGGTGAGCGACGACAGTGAACAAAAAAATTGAAGTGTGTGTGTGTGTGCGTGTATGTATATTATTGTGTTGTAAATAGCAATATACCCACTTGGTGCCTATGAGTGATTGTGAACATGTCACTCAAGTTTCTACACTAAGGCTGATGTCCAAGTTTTTTGTTCAAGCAAAATGTGTAGTATTTTGTATGCAGCTAAGTGTACGCATGTGTGAATGAGTGAGCGAGTGAATGAGTGAGTAAATGTGTGTGTGTGTGTGTGTGTGTGCGCGCGCACACACACAATGCTTGTAGAGTGTAATGGTAAAGCCAGGTGCAGTGATGTGAAAAGCAGTCCCTACCCCCTGTCCCTACAGGACAGTTAAACTCTAATGAAGTGAGCATGGGACACACACACACACACACACGCGCGTGGGTGACTCACTCACACTCTCTCTTCTATACTGTATATCCTACATACATTCACACAACACACCAAACACACTAGAGCTCCAGCAAAGTGCAAATACACTGAGAAACAGAATACAAGCGAAAGTGTATGCAAAGAGAGCTGTGTGTGTGTGTGTGAGAGTTTGAAAAGGTGAGCACTCTCTCCCCAAGAGGCTACAGGCAGCAGCCTTCTGAAGGCCGTGCAGTTAATTATGCAGTAAAAACTGTCTGCCAACTGTTCCCCCTGACTAGGTTTCTCCCCTGTGAAGAAGGTGTGTAAGCTTGTGTGTGTGTGTGTGTGTGTGAGAGAGAGTGAGTGAGAGAGAGAGACGAAGACTGAGTTGTGTGTATATATGCGTGACAGACCAAGTTTGGTGTGTGTATGTGAGGCAAGCAACAGGTAGAGTTGTGTAAATATGTGTATGAGAGCGTGACTGAGCTGTGTGTGTGTGTGTGTGTGTGTATGTATGTGTGTGTGTATGTGTGTGTGTGCATTAGGTACATTGGAGTGGTACCAGAAAGTTCCAGGGCATTTCATTTAGAGTGACTTTTTTTCTCTCCACCCTTGCATGGGGGAATAGGGCAGTGGAGAGGGGAAAATACCCTGACTGTACGGACACAGAGAACGGCATACCCAACCAACCATCACTGACAGCACAGAGAGAGAGAGAGAGAGAGAGAGAGAGAGAGAGAGATGCTTTCATTTGAATTTCCTGTCTCTCATTTGGTCCACACTGCTTCAAAGCGCACATCAGAAAAAAAGAAAAAGAAAAAAAAAGTCTTAAAAAGATTTAAACTCAGCATTTTGATGCGAAGTGGGTTAGAAATACACTTTGGGTCTTTGGCGCTCAGTGTGTCAAGGTAACTGGAGCACGCGCCGTGCCCTGGACGCCCGGTGGGACGGACAGTATATCCCATCATGCATTTCAGATAGTGACTCTCTCAGGCCCCCCGCCCCCCCCTTTTTTTTAACTCACTGCTAAATCAATTTCAAAGAAGCCTGACGGAACTTCTTCCTGGAAAATCTTTCTCGTGCCGTAATGCTCAAATGGTGCTGTCATGGAACATAGCTAAGGGGACAATTCAATTATGTTTGGTGAATGCACAAACAAAACTATTATTGTTAATATTAATTCAAGTTGTTATATCAACAACGACAACAATAATAATAACAATAATAATTCGAATGAAATGTGACTGTTTTGTGTAGAACTCCTATGTTTTTCATATGAAATTGTAAAAATAAAAGTTGAATATTTTAGAGCGTGTAAAGTCTCTGTGGACTGCTTCTGGGGCCCAGCAGGAGAGGTTATCACTCACTGCCCTATCTACACTTTGGTAGAGTGAGAGAGAGAAGCCACAGCTAAACTCAAAGTGGGTCAATGGCTTCAGGGAGTTACGTTCACATGCAGTGCTTGCAAACAGATTCGGGATCAGTGCCCGTATCTTTAAGTATATTAGACCCTATGGCCTAAACCTGGCCCCGGATCAGAGTTTTGGAGTGCGAAATTCTGTCGGGAGTCTTGACGGAGAAACGATTCACACCTTAGCCAGAGGAAGAAATCCGATGCCAAGAGTATGAAGGTAACACGTTGCGGTGTTAAAACACAAATAGCACTTAAGGGTGTGAAAAAGTAAGGGAAAATAAAAACCAAGCCAGCATGAACCAAACCGCAAAACTGTCTGGCCAGGGCTTACAACACACTCAAATCCAAACTCAAGGGGTAAGGTTGGTCCTCATAAACACAAAATGGTAGACTAAACTTATTGGCTTAGACAATGAACTCCAGTATGACTCAAACAATAATCTGTCAACAAAACCACAATAATTACACCATGGTTTAGCCCGTCTGTGCATACAAGGTGTATTCTTGGCGCGTTTCTATGGAAACTCAAGTAACAGGAACATTGGCTATAGCGGAGTCCTTGGACCATGCCGAAATGAATCCCTGAGTTGTGCGCCGGTGGGTGGAAAGGGACGGGGGAATGGATTCCCCATATTGAAGGGGCCACAGCCAGGTCCAGCTGGCGCAGCTCCAGAGAAGAGGGTGTGGAACTCCCAGCTGTCGGCTGATCCAGTGCCACACCAAATAGAGGGAACCGCAACAACTTCTTAACACATCCACAAGTCACACACACACTCAGATACACAACAGACATGTACAGAGTGTCAGTATAGTTTTTTTTCTTCTTTGTTTAACATGTGCTACTGATGTTCCAGATAGTATTCCTACACATATGTGACAGTAAGGAGCTTCCAAGCAGGAAACATCCACCATTTGATCTGAGGGTTTCATCCCATTAACGATACAAAATGGAGGCATTAACCGTCACACACCCACACATTCACTCCCAAAATCCCATAATTCATACTTCGTCTCAGTCTCACTCATCGGCTCCATCTTTCCCACCTGGATTCATTTAATTAGCCTGAAAATCCCCCTCAACACACAAAGCGATACATCAGTCCCACACATGCACCCATCTCATTGCTCTCCCAGTGGACATGCACACACACACACACAGGCAGGTTGTGTATCTTGGACCGAGTGCAGAGCAGTCAAACTGCATTTAAACGAGATTGCTCTGGGTCGCACACGCTCAGTAGGGCTTCCCGTATCCCCGACTTCCTGAGTATAATCTTCTGCAAACACCGAACCTCCCACCTCGCTTCCTAAATACTCCTTTCTTTCTCCAGCTTCTACATTTTTTTCCTCCCGTTTATCAATGCAGCGTCTCTCTGTAGCTCCCTGCGGGTGAAGTGAGGTGAAGTGAAACTAAATCCTTCAAACGGCAAATTGAAACGATTTGTCCGCGACTACGATGCGATACCTTGAGCAAACATCATCCCGGAGAACCTCTTCCTCCATGCTTTGTGGGTCTTGGCAGGCACGTTGACACATTTTGAAAATCCTCAACAACTGCTTCGGAGGGCTTTTCTAAATCCTTCACAAATGGCAACTTACGGGGGGTGGGTTGGAGAAGGTGGTGTGGGGGGGACAAGACACTGGTCACGCAAGAGCTGGAGAAGAGATCTTGCATGATGGATGAGGTATAGAGACTTGCGAAATGCAATGCATCTCACGTCATTGCTATCTCTTCTCTCAGACCTTGAACATATCCCCTATCTCGGCAGCTCCTCTTCAAAGGGGCCGAGCATATGGACAGGCCATTTTCCCCTCCAACTGGCTTAACACTTGACCGCTTGGGTGCAACTGATCCAAGCTGATCCGAATAAGTCCGGACGGGGGGCAAGTTTTTAGGAAGGGGGGGGGGAGAAACAGGCATTAAGAAAAGAGATAGACACTGAAACACAGGTCCATTTTATTTGACAAAAGAAAGAAAGGAAAAAAAAAATAAACAAAACAAAACAGTCCATTAAACCTGACAAAAAAAGAGAGACTGAAGCGCTACAAGCTGCAACTCGGACTAAGTCAGTGTCTGGGACATCTGGCCAGATCACAGGAGGGGGATCCTTGGGGACATGGGGGAATAGACAGCAGAGGACGGTGGGGAAAAAGGGAAATGGAATGATGGAAGGATGGAATGATGTCTAAAGACAAGAGGGAAGAGTGGAGAGGAGCGGAAAGGAAAGGTGTGCAAGAAGAGGAAGAGAGGAGAGATTGAGGAAGGTGCAAAAAAAAAAAACAAAAAAAACAAGAAACCAAAAGGAAGACAAACAGATAGACAGAAGGGGGGGGGGGTTAAAGGGCATTTTAGGAGAATGGAATGCTCAAGGAATACAAGTGGACAAAGACAGAGAGCGTGCATGTGTGAGAGAAAACCACGAAGAAGGTTAAGTCAGGGAGAAAGGAAGAGAGAGAGAGAAAGGAAGAAAGGCTGATCGAGGAAAGGGTGAAAGACAATGGAAATGAGAGGAGGAGAGAGAATGAGAGAGAGAGAGAGAGAGAGAGAGAGAGAGAGAGAGAGAGAGAGAGATGAGCAAGTAGTGATGTCTGGCCGGAGCAGGAGGGCTTGCTGAGTGTGTGTGTGGGGATTGTCCCCTCTGGATTTGTCATTGATGTCAGCAAGGATGGGGTGGGGGTTCTGCTTCAGTGGGACCTGTGTGTGTCTTGGCAGCCAGATTAGGGGGCATGGGCATAGTAAGAGCTTTGTGTGTGTGTGTGTGTGTGTGTGTGTACACGCATGTGTGTCTGCAGGAATAACCGAGGTCTGAATTTCCCTCACTGCTATTGTATGCCTATTCCTTAAAGACAAACATACACACAAACACACACCTACATGCATACATACACTGCGAATACCACCCCTCCACACACACACACACACACACCTTTTCCAATGACTGTAAAAGGAATTCCGCAGCAGCCCCCATGTTTTGTGTTTATTTTAGAGACTTGACCCCACCCCCACCCCCTTTGGTCGCCCAGGCGATGACAGATGCGCTAAACCCCTATATCAGCAGAGGTAGATGAGAGGGAGGAGTGGAGACATAAACAAACATGAGCACCCCCCCACCCCACCCCACATAACCCCCTCACACACACACACACACACACACACACACACACACACACACACACACAAACTCATCTTCCCACACAGTCAAATAAACACCCACACACAGTCTCTCCGATGCATGTGCATACAAGTACGTGATACATACATGGGAGTATTGCATACACACACAGGCAAACACATGCTCACACACACACATGCACACACACATACACATACACACGGTCATCATACAGAAAGGACACACATGCAGGTTAATGAGAACATACACAGGAACAAGATATTGCACTTTCTCTGTGTGTGATTCAATTACAGAGAAGACACATACATCACTGTTGCTTTGTTTTGTTTTGTTGTTTGTTTGTTTGTTTTTCTCAAGCCTTTTCAAGTCCAACAGTATTTGGCGTCCCTTTGAGATTTCATTGGCTGGCCCCCCCTTCAGTCTGTGTGTGGTGCTACTGCTGATAGGCCAGTCTATGGTGAGAACACGCCCCTCTCCATCTACAACAGCTTCGGCTGAGTGCTTCTAGAGGCATCTCCTACACCAGTATTTTTTTTTATTCCTTTATCTTTTTTTAAAATCTTTCTCTTCATTTCCTTTTTTTTTAAACAGAGTTCCGGTAAGGCCACAGCAGTACCACCCCGACAAGGGTGTCACAAAAAGTCTCTATCTTCATTGGCTGTTGCCCCTGGTGTTCCCCTGGCGACCACTGAGGTGGTTGCCAGGGGTTACAGGCTGGGCCGTTGGCGGGTGGTGTCATACGAGCGTACCACTTGAGATTGAGACACCACCCCATGCTCTTCCTGGGAGAACGCATAGCCATCTGAGAGAAACAGAGAGAGAGAGAGAGAGAGAGAGAGAGAGAGAGAGAGAGAGAGAGAGAGAGAGAGAGAGAGAGAGAGAGGAAGAAAGAGAGAGAGAGAAACAGGTAGAGGAACAGATTTATTACAGATGTATTCCAGATGCTTGTACATATGTTACAGATGTATCTGAGGAAATCTTCTCTTGTGACAAGTAGATGACTTACACAATAGTATATCAGAATTATACATGCATGCAGGGGCGCCGCTAGGGGGGGGGGAGTTAAATGATTCTAAGGGCCCAGCACTGACAGGCGGGCCCAGAGAAATTTTTAATATTAAAATCAATATTTGAGGGCCCCAAAACTATTTTTTGTCATAGGACCCAAAAATTCTGGCAGCGTCCCTGCATGCATGTGATCATTTGGGGTTGGGTGGGGTGCATGTTTGTGTTCTGAACACTTACGTGACACGGTCTGTTGCACTGAGTTGGAGCGCCCCACACTGGAGGGCGTTTTCCTAAAGACACGCGTCAGCAGGTGGGCACGCTCATTCAGACTGGCCAAAGAGAGAGAGAGATAGGTCAGTCAACCAATCAGAGCACAGATCTTCAGTGATAAACAAGATAGAGAGCCAATCACAGGACACACTCAGTAGTTACTAGCAGGACTTATCACCACAATTCCACAAAAGTCTAGAAATAGGTACAAAGTGATGAAAGGAAAGGGAAGCACAAGGTGTGTATTCACACAGTAACACCATGCACATACACACACACACTCTTACTCTACCAGAATACGGATACCTCACTTTGGCTATGAACATAGAGCATGGCCCAGGTTACATGCATCCCTAATATACACTTTAAACTCCAGTTCTGTCACTACCACCGCCAGAGGCCCTCCCACACACACACACACACACACACATACCACCCTTAATGGAGACAGGAGTGGTGGTGCTTTACTGTTAGCAGGGTGCCAAATTCCTCTCACTATAAATACCCATCACATTCCTGGCCTCATTAACACCCATCTCCTCTGGCTCAGAATAAATCGCCGTGTCCCATCTTACCCTCACCATTGCTGGTCTTACCCTCCCAGACCACCTTCCCATTGACAGAGCAAACTGCACTGAAGGCCATTCTAATCAATAGCCAATAGGAGGACCTGCCTGAGTACAGGAGGATCGATGATGGACACAAAATGGTCTTCCTAACCATAGACATATACAATAGAACAAATGTATGTTCCACCTAATAGAGCTTGATGGACAATAGGGTATCTAGGTTACAATAATGTGTATATCCATGTAACTGTAAACTCTGAAACCTCAAAGACTTAACTGGCATGAAAGGGCCTAATGTCATGCCAGTTATGCCTTTCAAGGTTTAGGGTTCAGTGACTACATTCAGATTCAGCCAATCATTTTGAATCACAATTACTCTCACTTTCAGTTTCAGCAAAAGGAATTTAAGACCAACATCCAATCAAAATGCATGCCTCCCTAAAACTCTGTGATGATTGGCTCTGGTTGTTTAGCTGCTTTGTTTATTTAACATTTCAAGAGCCAGGACTGTGCAAATGTCAGTGCACCAAACACGAAATGAACAGTTAGGCTGATGTCTCAAATCTAAATAAACTCTAAAAAAACTTGGGAAATAGATCAGCCTCAGTATTATATTGAGGTTTTATTTCTTAGGGTTAGGGTAGCACATGAGGATTGGGATGCAGCCTTAGACAACCGTGAAGAGAAACTTGCTCAGGTTTCCCCAAAAAATATGCATGGGATTAGAATTACGACCAGCAAATTTAAGACCCAGCGCAGTTCACATGGAGATGAAAAATTCAGCGGCTTTTCCCAGGATTAAGCTCATATCATCTTCCTGTCTATCCCACATCTAACAAGCCAGAAGAGGAGACCAAGCAGGCCTCCTGTGACATCTCATTTCAGACATCTTCTCTTAAATCACCAGAAAAAAACGTTTTCTCCCCCCCCCCCCTTTTTCCTCATTGTGCCCATAAAGCCTCGCATGATCTGATTTCCAGTCACTTAATGGCTATCAGTCTGTCTTCCCAAGGCTAGCTCCACCGGCTCCAGTTGCACAATAGGGGGAACGACTGTAATGTTATCGTTGGGCGGAAGGACTAATGTTTGGCGCAAATCTTAAAAAGGCTGTCCAACAAGACTTGTGCCAAAAAGACTGAGAGAATGAAGGAAAGAAAGACGGAAATAAAAAAGAGAGAGGGAAAGAAAGACAGAAAGAAGGTGTTTAAAAACTAAAGTGAAAAAATAAAGTGATGGAGAAAAAGAGGGGGTTGAAAGTCTAAAAGTTACAAAGAGTAGAGGTGGAAAAAAACAGAGAAAGCGAGAGAGAAAGAGAGAGAGATTCCTCTCTGCCAAAGAAAACAGTGTCTGCTAAACAGATGAGCGATTGGAGCAGGAAGATGATGAATGAACAAATGATTCAATAAAGGACGCAGAGCAGCGAGTCCCTGTTCCTAACGGGAGCCTGCGCTCCGCAGGGTCACCCCGCAGGGGTCTCTTCCTGCCGGTGAGGCAAACCCGCCTCGGTCACATGACCTCAAAGGTGAGGGGGTGACATTTTTTTGTCATCTCCCTCCTCCTTCACCTCCACCCCTACCTCATCCTTATTTGTGGCCCCAGAAATGAGGGGGGGCCTTGCATTAGAAAAGCACAGATGTGAGGACTTCTATTCTGGGCTGGGGGGTCTAGGTGCACACAGTGCACAGCAGTATCGGTTCCATCAACCCTCAAGTGGACTTGGCTATGTTCCACCCTGAACTCAGCTCCAGATTCCAATCAAAAGAATCCTTCTTCTATTCCCAGAGGGTTGTCAATCTGGGTTGTTTAGCATACTGTGTCGGTGTGACCTCCAAACATTCACACACAGTCACGCATATACACATATACACATATACACACACAAACACACACACACACACACACACACACACACACACACACATACATACACACACACACACACACACACACACACACATACACACACACAAACACACACACACAAATACACTGCTGGCTTGCATGCTTGCTCTTCTGCATCTGGTCCACTCCCACCTGATTCCGTGCCTACGCTTTGCACTGTTCGCCTGAAGGCACCCACATCACTGGGCTCCAACAGAGAACTGAACTGCCAACCTTCGAATTACCGCTAGTCCCGTGCCAACTGCTGCGTGCCACGACCCCTTCACTCACTCAAAACACACACAGACAGATACACACACACACACACACACTGAACTGCCTCTCCTCCAAACTGTTTGGATGTTACAGGAATGACCCACCTCAGTGCCTAAACATGAACACTTCCAGACTTTCCAAATGTACACAATGCCAGCCACAGTTCCCATCGCCCAGCCCCTGCACAGCATGCGAAATCCTACAGGCAACAGTTGACCCTTGATGACTAACCTAGCAGGGATTTGCATCCTCTTGAAGTTGGTTGCATACTACCTTGTGATCAGACTTCACAGAGTTTTATGTCTAATTCCCACTGACTCCAACCAACAGTTAAAAAAAAAAAAAAACACCTGGCAAGAAAAGAACTAACTGGCAAGAAATAGCTAAATTTCCTTGCTACATTTAGCAAACACAGAAAGGTTTCCCAGGTCCTCATAAAATTCATTCAATTTAACTGAATTAAGCTAATATGAATGTGATAGCGCTAACATGCTAGCTGCTCCTGACCCAGGTTTAGGCCTACTCCAGTCCAATTCAGCGATAGTGGGACCAGGAGTCACAGGGCAGAAACTTTGGGGATACTCACATTCTGGCTAAGCTGCATACATACATCTAATTAGTCACAATGCTAACACTCACAGTCACAGATACACGTGTAGTAAACACAGTTAGCGCTAGAGGGAGGCTAATGCTACAGTACATAAGTCACATGTAGCAAACCACACACCCAGTCCTCAAGGCTATGCCAGCCTCCATTTCATGGCCGCCTTACTAGGGGAGGGAAAGAGAACAGCAAGGAGAAAACAAACAAACAAATGGCATGAGATGATGAGGAGAGTGTAAATAAACAGGGGATGGAAAAAGAGAGGCTTGTTGCCCTGTTGCTGGGCAAACTCACACACCCACACACTTACACAAATCCAAACACCCACACACTCACACAGACACACACACATCAAACCCAGGCGCTACCTGAGCATCTTGAGCTCTAAGTCTATGGGAGCTCAGCCTTAGATGGTTCAGCAGCTGGGCTAAAGGTTAATTTGCACAACACTGGGGTTAATACCACACACACACACACACACACACACACACACACACACACACACACACACACACACACACACACACACACACACACACACACACACACACACACACACACACACACACATACATACACACAAAACAATGACAAAATACAAATTAAAAATGAACATAAACACGCACGTGATGGTATACACATGTACATAAACATTGAATGATGAACATTAAAAGGATACTAAGGCTATTAAGACATGTAAGCCTTATATAGCGGACATGGATATCAGCCATATAGCTAACAGGATTTGAAAACACTCAAAAACTAAAAAAACTTTTAGAAAATCCCTTCATTAACAGATCTTGAAAGCTGCCATTGCATTTGCATCTCAATGCTTCTGGGTAGAAAACGACCTGGGTAGAATCACCTGGTTGCTATTAATAGTGTCTATGTAAAGCAACAGCTCAATTGCTGCACCTAAATTGGACATTGAATAGATGCAACCAGGTGGTGTCAGGTTTTACAAAAATTTACGAAAACTAAAAACATTTAGAGTGTTTTTAAATCGTGTTCTTCTAGCTGACACCAAAGCCAAGTTGACGTTTTATAAGGTCGACATGTCTTGACCAGGGATCCTTTTGACAGGGGTGTATATGACCACAATGATATAAAATGATGGAAGAGTGCAGGCTCACCTCCGTCCGCTGGCATCTCTCAGGACGGCCGCACCGGGGTCCACAGCCCTCGCCTCCAGCTCCTGGACCTCCTCTAGTAGAGACTTCCTCACCGTACGCCTCCCACTACACACACACACACACACACACACACACACACACACACACACACACACACACACACACACACACACACACACACACATACACAGTACAGTACTGAACATACCTGTATATACACATGACTATCTGTAAAGCACTTTGGGTCAACTGTGTTGTGTTAAATGTGCTATATAAATATGACTTTACTTGACTTGATTAATAGGTTACTGTACATTGAAACATTACAATGTGTATTCTGTCCATGTTTGTATGCGTCCAAATTGCAAGTAGACA
This sequence comes from Sardinella longiceps, assembly GCA_027497455.2. Taxonomy (NCBI): domain Eukaryota; kingdom Metazoa; phylum Chordata; class Actinopteri; order Clupeiformes; family Clupeidae; genus Sardinella; species Sardinella longiceps. Next base: position 4,694,133 of record JAODXP020000027.1, read on the forward strand.
CGACAACAATGGCAAAGTCACATCTGCTCTTTCTCTGTGTGCTAGATCAGTGAGAGCAGTTGTCGTGTACAAATGTTACAGTCTCTAACGGCCACATACAAACACATGCAAACACACACACACACACACACACACACACACACACACACACACACACACACACACACACACACACACACAGACACACACACACGCACACACACACACACACACACAGACACACGCACACACAGACACAGACACACACCATCACATGCACACACACACAAACACACACACGCAGTGTTTGTGCTGTACTCACGCATTCCACGCCACGTCTTTGAGCAGACAGGCAGTCGGCACCAGCACCAGGCCCAGCCAGAAGCTCCAGCACTGCATCACCCGTCCAGCCTGCAACACCAGGGGTGTGACGGGTCATGACATGATGTGACAGGACATGACCAGAGGCCAGACTCCCTGACCCTATGACACAGTGCAACATAACCCCCTCCCCCCTTTCCCTTACCAAACCCCTAAAAGAGACGAAAGCCAGAGATACCCCTTCACCCACCCACACATCCACATGTAAACAAGACACACACATGCATATAGAGACGAGTAGTCTAACATTTATAAACTGACTGACAGGCAGGCACGTTCCCCACTGAGATACACATAAGCACACACACACACACACACACACACACACACACACACACACATATGTATAAGCAATCTCACATTTGCTGTGGGGCAGATTTCTGACAGACAGGCACACACACAAACGCATGCACACACCACCCAATTACATTACATTCACTTTGGGGCAGATGCCCTAATGACACACACACACACACACACACACACACACACACACACACACACACACACACACACACACACACACATACAGTCCTGCTCTTTCACTAGAGCCTTTGCAGCTGGAGAAGCCGTGACCTCATGGCCTTTGCTCCCAGCCTGTCTTGAAAGGTTAATTATCTAATCAACTACTGTCCCCCCTGCCTCCATCTGATGGCAACACAGCCCCCATGCAGCCTCCCCCAAACTACAAGTACTCTACCCCTGTCTGCTTCGGTCATTCCATCTGCCTGTCTGTCTGTCTGTGCCTACACACACACACATACATATATTATACACACACACACACACACGCACGCACGCACACACACACACGCACGTACACATCATATTCACAAATGCACAGACACACTCGGACACAGACACACGCACACACACATCGACACAAGCCCACACACACACACACACACACACACGCACACACCCACATGCACACACACACACACACACACACACACACAAATGCACAGACAGTTGACATTTGCCCCCTGAGTCCACTTACTGGAAATCACTCACACGCATGCCTGTGGGCACAATAGAGATGGAGAGCGGATAGACTTTCTCTCTTTCTCTCCCTCTTGCTCTTACTTTGTGTTTCTCTCCCTCCCTCCATTTCTCTCTCTCTCTCTCTCTCTCTCTCTCTCTCTCTCTCTCTCTCTCTCTCTCTCTCTCCATCTCCCTCTGTGTCTCTTCCTCTCTCACATTCAAGCATGTTTCTCTGGTATGACTATTCAGCACAGCCATTAGCGTCAAGTAGAAATATATGAAAAACATACAAGTCAAACACATGTGGAATGTTGTCAGACTGAAAATAAGCACTTAGAAAATACATTCATATGTTAAGAAAGAAATCTTTATATAAACTGTCCAATGTAATGGCTTTCACTAGATTACTCTGGTCTCCCTTAGACTGTGACTCCTTCTCACATGCTCTCTCTCTCTCTCTCTCTCTCTCTCTCTCTCTCTCTCTCCTTCCCTCCTTCTCTCTCTACCTTCCCCCGCTGGTTTCTCAGAGCATGGGAGTGCTGGCTCTGACCAGTGGTATGCACTTATCTGTGACTCAAGCCCAGACAGACAGAGAGAGAGAGAGAGAGAGAGAGAGAGAGAGAGAGAGAGAGAGAGAGAGAGAGAGAGAGAGCATCTGCGAAACAGCTCGAATGGAGACGTGTGACAGGATCCACCACATATGTTGCATTAAATGACAGAAAGAAAATCCCTATCAGTTACTCCATAGACTAGATCACTGGTTATATGGACGTGCTAAATTGAATCTTCAGCCCCTTCCTGTTAACCCTTTGCATTTACGTTCCATTAATCACCAGAAAATAGAATAATAATTATCAACAGACCGCATAATTGCGGTATTATTTTATCATTAGTAATGTTTTAGGTTGTAAGATAATGGTTTTCTTGTGTTAAAGTAATAAATTATAGCTCTTATGGGATCTATTTCGGTATTTAACATTATTTATGGTTTTACTTTGCATGACCAAACCATGAACTCCCAAAGTATCAAACACCCAGCAGCAATGTCATTAGCCATGGCCAATCTTCTATTTATGTGAATTGCTGAATTCCTGATCATTAGCGTCCGCTAAATGTAAACCATTGCCCCTTCCCCACATTAGCACAGGCTCATGTTTGGCCCTTAAAAAAAAGTTTGGCCTGTCTGTGTATTGCAAAACAAGTTAAGCCTATTTCCACTGACTTCACCAAAGTTGCTGTTTGCTTGATGCTTTTTGTTTTGTTTTGTACTGTTGCTGTCTCACGTCAAATCTGTTTGTGTGCTGTTACTGTTCTGTATGCACAATCTTCTATTGCTGCTGTCTTCCTGTCATAACTGTTATACTGTTGAGTGTTTTGTTAGAACAATTTTTGACTTTGTCTGCTACAAGTCGCTGCGTCCTAGTCTTATATACAGTATGTTGTCCATGGTGGTGGCACTTGAGTTTCTACTGTGGGAATATTTACGATAATCCTATCCTTTTGGATATGAGCATATTTATGTGATTGTTTGATAATGTTTTTGTTAGTAAATCTCGTCATTGTTTACTTGTATTCAATAAAAACAAGCAAACTACACAATTCGTTTACTTTCACAATGTCAGATGTGTATGAGGCAGTATGACAGAAGTGTATAAACTCTACCTCTTAATCTTGCTTTTGAGCAAATAGTACAACGTAACTTTCAACATAACTGTTGAAAACAACCTTGACTACAGTGAGAGAAGGAAGGGGTGGGTGTAACAGAGGTCTGTCCGTCTGCATGTCCATCTGTCTGCCTGTCCGTCTGTCTCACTGACCACCTCAAACTCCCCTGGACTGGAGCCACTGTGAGTCAAACTCTCCAGAAGTGGGATTTGTCTGCAGGCAGCTTTACTGTACACAGAGCCCAGCTCCTTCCCTTCTGCCAACACCCCACTCTCACTCTCACTCTCCTCCACCTTACTTCACCCCTTGGACTTCCTCTGACTTCACTCCCCAACACCCTCTCCCTCTCCATAGCTCTCCTCCTCCTCCTCCTCTCCCTTCTCTTTCACGGTTCTTCTCCTCCTCTTCTCTCCCCTCTCCTCCATAGCTCTTCTCCTCCCCTCCCTTCTTTCATAGTTCTTCTCCTCCTCTTCTCTCCCCTCCATAGCTCTCCTCCTCCCCTCCCTTCTTCTCCTCCTCTTCTCTCCCCTCTCCTCCATAGCTCTTCTCCTCCCCTCCCTTTTTCTCCACAGTTCTTCTCCTCCTCTTCTCTCCCCGCTCCTCTATATCTCTTCTCCTTTCCTCCCCTCTCCTCCAGTTCTTCTCTCCCCTCTTCTCCTCCTCTTCTCTCCCCTCTCCTCCATAGCCCTCCTCCTCCCCTCCCTTCTTCTCCACAGTTCTTCTCCTCCTCTTCTCTCTCCTCTCTTCTTTTCTCCTTTCATCCTCTCTTTTCTCCTCCTCTCTCCTTCTCTCCATCCATTCTCCTCTCTCCATCCCCTCCTCTCTTCTTCACTTCTTCCCTTTTCTCCTCTCTCCTCTCCCTCCCTCCCTCCCTCTCTTCTTCCATTCTCTCTCCTTCCCTCCTCTCTTTTCTCCTCTCCCGCTCCACCCTCTTTCTTCTGCTCTCTCCAGTCTTCTCCAGTCTACCCTTCCCTCTATTCTTCTCTTTTCCTCTTCTGCTCTCTTCTATAATCCTGTCTTACCATCTCTTTCTCTCTCAGTCCTCTACTCTTTCTGCTGCACTGCTCCAGCATGTGGATGTTACTGTAAAATGGCCGCCCTATCCTATCCTATTCCATCCAATCCTATGTATTGACAAGGGAGACCTTGGGGTCCCACTGCAGCCGGGGGAGCTGAGCTGGCAGAAGTCTCCGGAACCCCCGGCCCCGACGCGGAAAACCATTACGGGGCATCCGCCGCAACAGCTGAGAACACACCCAGAGATAAATCCTCCCTAAATGTGGCTGCATTCTCAGACACACACACACACACACACACACACACACACACACACACACACACACACACACACACACACACACAAACTAGGGGGTGATGTGGAGAATGCTAGTAAAAGTCAAGACTTGCTCTAATTTGAAATCCCTTTTAGCAGAGGAAAACTTCCTCCCAAGTGGACAGGTCACAGAGAGAGCAGCATGGACACAAAGAGGAACGACTCAGAGAAAACAAGTTTCCTTTTTCTCTCACACCCACCTTTTTTCCTGTCATTTTGTTATTCTCTCTCTTTCCATCTCTTTCTCTTTCTTTTTTCCTTTCATTCACGCTATTCCTAATCTTTCTGTCTTCCTCCTCTCTCATTCCTTCTTCATTTTCTTTAGTCTCCCTCCTGTACACTGTATCTCTACTTCCAATCCCATCTCTCTCTCTCTCTCTCTCTCTCTCTCTCTCTCTCTCTCTCTCTCTCTCTCTCTCTCTCTCTCTCTCTCTCTCTCTCTCTCTCTCTTCTCCCCTCTTTCTCTCTCTCTCAGTAAGATATGGCAGCTGCAGGGGTTATTTGAGAACATTCCTGATTTCTGACACAAATTGAATTAATGAGCCTAAGGGGGCTGGGAAGAGATTCCCCCTTCCTCTCAGTGCACACACACACACACACACACACACACACACACACACAC
>JAODXP020000027.1:4726596-4731596 GCA_027497455.2 Sardinella longiceps
CACAAACACACAGGCACACACACTCTAACACACACACACTCACATTAGCAAGCAAACACACAATTACACCCACAAACACACAGCCTGTTCACATTAGCTTGCCCTTGGGAGAATTGACCGGCTGGGATCGGAAAGTATTTGAACTTGCAGAGCACAAAAAAAAAAAGACTACACAAACAATCAAGTCTGCAACTGTTTCCTGCCCTGTGACTCACCCCCCATCCACCCCCCCACCCCACACACACACACACACACAAACTGTACACATACTGTACATGCACACCATTCCAGTGATGAGCCACTGTGTGTGTGTGTGTGTGTGTGTGTGTGTGTGTGTGTGTGTGTGTGTGTGTGTGTGTGTGTGTGTGTGTTTCACCCCATACACAGGCTGCACACAAACCTAATCCGCTGTGAGACCTGATTAAGGGTCAGCAAGGGTGACAGATGCCCATCTAGTGCTAAACCCTCAAGACACAGTGTCCAATTGATGCTACGGTATGCTAGCCAACGGATGCCAACCAGCCTGGCCTAGCTGGCAACAGTACGTGGAAAATCCTCACACCTCTAGCCTTAAGAATGCTTCAAACTGCTGAGTTGGAAATCTGGGCTTTTCAGCTTGGTGGTTAGACCATTCAAATCCCTTGCCGTGGTTTTGATGTAGTTGACGAGGTGATGGGTTTGAGAGCTATGTGCTGTCGCACTAATCTCTGCTTTCCAACTTGTGTATTAATAAGTATGATCATTCATAATTGACCAACAATGCTATCATAACAGGAAAAACGGATGAAGGATGAAGGAAAAAAGGATGAAGTATTGTCATAGTTTCAGTGATATGCCCAGCAGCTGTAGGGGATTCCTAACCCTGACCTGTTTTTTTCACCCTATAGCTTGATTGCATTACACACTACTAGAGTAATCTGGTCTGTTCTTCTTCTATTTCAAAAATCAGATAAATTGCAACTTATTCAATGTTTGTTTATTTATTTGTTTGACTGTTTGTTTATTGTCGGACTCGCACCTTCTCCAGGAGCTCGTAGCACTCCTCCAGCTTTTGGGCCCGGTCCTTGAGCACGGTGCTGACCCGGTTGTACTCTTTAAGCCACTCCTGGTAGGCCTCCTCCTCCAGGTCCACAAACGCAAAGCACAGAGTCCGCAAACCTGTCACAGCGACCAGGCACAGAAGAGAAGGATTGAGAGAGGGAGGAGAAGGAGGAGGAGGAGGGGGGAGGAGGAGGAAAAGAGTGAGAGAGGAGATGGCTTACCCTCAGTGGCAAACTGCTCCAGATGAGCAACAGTCAAGTCTTTGTATTGGGAGACCTCAGAAAGGCGCTCGAAGATCACATTGTCCTGAGAGAGAGAGAGAGAGAGAGAGAGAGAGAGAGTGAGTGAGTGAGTGAGTGAGTGAGTGAGTGAGAGAGAGAGAGAGAGAGAGAGAGAGAGAGAGAGAGAGAGAGAGAGAGAGAGAGAGAGAGAGGTAGGTGGGGGAGGGCGATTTGAGATATTGGTGGAAGGAAAAACATGACACCCTGAACATCCACCGTGACATCATCAGTATGCAGCGTGACATCATCGGAATGCATGGAAGGCACTTGCCGTGTCATTGTGATTCTTCTCAGAGGACAAAGTTACAGTGCATGTTGAAATGTTAATTTGGTTGCCAACGTTTGTGTGTGTGTGCGTGTGTTTGTGTGAGAGAGAGAGTGTGTGTGTATGTGTGGTGTGTGTGTGTGAGAGAGAGTGTGTGTGTGTGTGTGTGTGTGTGTGTGTGTGTGTGTGTGTGTGTGTGTGTGTGTGTGTGTGTGTGTGTGTGTGTGTGTGTGTGAGTGTGTGTGTGTGTGTGTGTGTGTGTGTGTGTGTGTGTGTGTGTGTGTGTGTGTGTGTGTGTGTGTGTGTGTGTGTGAGTGAGAGAGAGTGAGAGAGAGAGTGTGTGTGTGTGTGTACGTGTGTGTGTGTGTGTGTGTGTGTGTGTGTGTGTGTGTACGTGTGTGTGTGTGTGTGTGTGTGTGTGAAAGACAGACAGACAGACAGACTTACTGCTCCTTTGCAGTAGAGCCGTAGATTCCCATTGGGAGTCCTGACCACCACTGACATGCGCTTGCGGTTACTGCAACAGAAAAGCCAGCGACATCATTGAGCATGCTCAGTGACGAGCTACAACTACAACAGCAACAAATAAGGTTCAGGTGTGGTATTCTTCACAGCTCTACTCAGCTACACTAGCCCTGTTTACATGGGCACTTTTAATCTGATTATTTAACACAATATTCCATTTCAGTTGGCGTTTATGAATGCATCTCTTTGGATACTGTTCTATAGAATACACATTGGAGTCTTTCTAATCCAATTAAAAGCGTCCATGTAAACCCGCCTACTCTAATTTAAGTTTACCTCCAGCAAACATGGAGGTTATAGGTGTTCTGCAAATTGTAGATATGCAATCGGTTACTGTAAGAATCTGTGGGGAAAATAATTACCTTGAGAACTCCAACACATTCAGGAGCTCATAGCTCTTCTCTTTTCCCCTCTGAAACACACACACACACACACACACACACACACACACACACACACACACACACACACACACAATTTGACTCACAGTAATGAAAAAGACAAACAAGTCTTAAAGACTCATATACTGTAAATATACTGCACGAGTCATGATGCAGACACTGACCGCTTCAATGATGACCGAGTGTGGGGTTCTGGCAGTGAACTCAAAGCCCAGTCCTTTGGCTCCTTTCACCAACGCACCCTCATCTACACGACACAACGTAAAACAACACAACACATTCAAACACATTAGTAATACTGGAACACACTCTATCGTGTACACTACTTGTAGTATGCAAACACAAACCTTAATCTAAACAACACAAAACAACACAACACTAGAAATACTAAGACACACATTAAAGTTGACAAATGCATACATTCTCACACTCACACAAGTACACTCGTTTTCACACACACCTTAATAGCATATAAAACAAACCTAAAATAACTACATGAATAGTTTAAATAATAATATTACACAGCTCTTTATAATGCTGTAGAATGCTCTATTCACTTCAATGGGACTTGTCAACGTTCTATGGTCTGATCATTTTTAATTACGGACCGTTGCTAAGTATAACAGACTGCTGTCAAGCAAAAGTCAAACAGAACGTTGCTTTAACCAATCAGCTGATCTGTAAGTTAACTGAATATTTTCTTTCCGCAGACGGTGTCATCCATCTTAATCATTAACGTTACCGTAAAAACAATGATAAACAATGCGTCATCACATGTTAATAATATCTACAGCCGGTAGCCGTGTAATAAGCGGGATAATGTACTGTTAGGTGCTCATTATCGTGTAAATATCTCCTTTCAGAGTGATGCCTCAGAGTGATGCCAGTGTTGCATCACTGTGTCGGGAGATATACCACGATAATGACCGCCCCACACAATGTTATCCCTTACGCAGCACAGTGCTAAAAAACATCAAAATATCCTCCAGTTTAACTTAAATATTATAGATGTATTTCTTTATACAACTGTAACTTGAATTTAAATATCCCTCATCCAGGTTTAAAACAGTACCACTAAATAGCCATGTGAGGGCGCTCTTTCCCACTTTCACTAAAGCAAGCCTAGGAGCTCTGCACTGGGTCAGTGGACTCCGTAAGTGTAACTGGAATTCTCCTGTGTCGTCAGCCTGCTGATGGGATGTTTATTTGGGTCCTGTGCTGGTGGTAACTCAGTGTCTGTTTGCCATCTGACGCTGGTGATTGGATGTCTGACTGGTCAGAGGCTTGTGATTGGGTGTCTGTTTGAGGCTGGGTTCGTGTGATTGGATATCTGACCTGGAGACGATGCCTGGTAGATGATCTGGTTTCCCTCCCGCTCAGGAACCACTGTGTGACACACGGCCATCATGGTCAAGAACTCACAGATCTGAGGAGATGTTGGCTGTAGATGAAAAGACACACACACATGCAGACACACACACACACACACACACACACACACACACACACACACACACACACACACACACACAGACAAACACACACACAGAAAAGACACACACAGAGAAAAGAAAATGAGTAAAAAAAACAGTTTCTATCTGGTAATAGGCCAGCCTGAAATAGGCCTTAAAGAGAAGACTCTATCATCTCTGAGGTGAGACATCAATCAATGTAGCCAGTGGGAGAGACACCTACGTGATTCTTATCAATGTTCTGAATCAGAGCAGGGTCATCAAACTCAGTGGAGTTATTACTGCTGGAGGGCAGGTGGCTGGAGGAGGAAGAGATAGAATTGAAGAGAGGGAAGGAGGGAGGAAGGAGGGGGAAAGCGAGGGAGGAAAAAAGAGAAAGAGAGAGAGAGAGAGATAAAGAGAGGCATGGCAAAAATTGAGACATGGAATAAAAGTCCTAATGATGTAAATTAATAATTATATTTTTGATCATTAGTATGTAAAGATTTAAAGATATTCTGTCATTAGCATATGAAAAGAAGGCGGACTGATTTCTCTCTAACCTAAAGTCCTCCATAGATCGATCGCACTCCAAATCCGGAAAATGCCTGCAGCCAAGAAGGCAAAGTTAAAAACCCACACAAACTAACAGATAAGACAGTGGCAGCTAGGATTTAACAAAATATTACACAAGACACAAGAACTTTCTACTAAACAAAGATTGTGGTCAGCCATTACACAACTGGCCCTATGGAACTTAATAAATAAATAAACACACAAACACAATTTCTCTCTCTCTCTCTCTCTCTCTCTCTCTCTCTCTCTCTCTCTCTCTCTCTCTCTCTCTCTCTCTCTCACACACACACACACACACACACACACACGAACACACACACACACACACACACACTTACCCATATGTAATGCCAGCGATGGTGCACTTCTTGAAATGCATAACATTACAAGTAAGTGTTCCTGTCTTATCGGAGAAGAGATACTTCACCTGGTGGAGAAAAGCAGAGAAGACCAGAAGAGA
>JAODXP020000027.1:4734096-4784096 GCA_027497455.2 Sardinella longiceps
CCTTCCGGTTCATATAAAAACCTCCCCCACAATAGACAGTTTCAAATCAAATCTCAAGACACACCTTTTCTCTATTGCTTTTAACCTTCCCTGATTTATTCACTTTTATTCCTTGGTCCTGTTTCTAGTTGTTTGTCTTTTCTTTTTACTCTACCTATTTTTGTCATTTACTTATTTCTATTTATATATATATACATATATTTTTAAATGAAGTTTACTCTTTTGATTGTAATGCTCTGCCTTGACCATTTGATGTCACACCTTCTTGCTGCTACTGTAAAGCACTTTGGGTCAACTGCTGTTGTTTTTTAAATGTGCTATACAAATAAATCTGACTTGACTTGACTTGACTATATCGGTGCATAGCGGTATAGTTAGTATAGTGGCATTGGGCACTCATCATGCTTATACAGTACTTCACTTGTGTGTTGTGACTCACCTGCATCAGTTTGGAGTCGTGTCCAGTGTAGACTACAATACCCACAACCCACTGGGTGTTTCTAAGTTGGGCTCCACGCAACAGCACTTGGTCTGGTCCAAGAGCAACTGGGCTAAAATGGAAAAATTCAAATATATATTTACATAGTGGCAAAACAATAGCCAATTTATAGCACTTTACCTAGGCAAAGAGCCAGTCCTATCTAGAACTGATCTATAAACTACAGCATCTATGTATACACTGCTATGGTGGCTATGTTAACAAAAAACTCTATAATTAGCACCTAGCCTACAGTGCCATGTTCAGGGCATATAGTCATTGGTTTAGGGGCCTAGTGGTTCCAATTAATTTACAGAAAAATATTTATATAATTTGAATGGAATTGGATTGGATTGTTGGATTGTTTTGGCTTGATTTGTTTTTACTTCATAGTAGCATTCAAATAGCTGTTGAATTAGCATTACTTGGCAAGTAAGATTATACTGTGAAAAACATCTATAAACATAAAAAGGTACAGTATATTACACATTTGTAAGTATATACTGTATACACTGTTCATACATACTTTAGGTATACTATATACACAGTTATAGTAAATAGTACATAGTAAAAAACACATACATTTCCATGCACATAAACAGGATGCTACTAATCTGCTAGGCTTAGTCTGAATGGACTGATGTGAACTGTGACATTAGATGTGAAACAGAGCAGATGTCTGCTGAGCCAGGCTCTGTTTATTCAGTGTTTACAGTATGAGTGAGCATGAAGGTGTGCACAGTACTTGTGGTTGTCCAGGCGCAGCGTGCCAGTGAAGTCATAGAGATGGCGGTTGGGTCCCTCACACTCCAGACGACCAGACAGAGACATCAGCTCCTCCAGGGACTGTAGTGAGGCTGTCAGGGACAGACCCTGCAGGGTGACAGCATGCGTGTAAGAAGATGACAGAAGTCACGCAAATGCACACACACACACACACACACACACACACACACACACACACACACACACACACACACACACACACACACACACACAGCACCACACAGGCTTGTGCACAAGCAATGGCCATGAGCCCCCTGCACTGCCTGCAATACGATTCCGGATTCCTCAAGGGCGCGCTCCCTTCTTGAAGCCCTGGTAACTTAGTCCCTCATTTCCCTCCATCACGACACCCTTACACACACACACACACACACACACACACACACACACACACACACACACACACACATACATGAGTCTTACCTGTCGGATCTTCAGGTTGGTTTCCCCATCCAGGTTGGAGGTCTCTATGTAGCACATGGCTTGGGGCTCACTGAGAGACAGCAACAAAGAGAAACTGGTCAGGAGTTTGATCAACATTATGGACAGAGAAGTGAATATACACATGCTATACTTCTCACAGCAAAATCAGCTACACACAGAGAGCTCAAAAGCTATCAAAACATCACTGTCTACAACTACAAATGTCTACAACTACAAAACACAGACACATTGCTATGCCAACATCCAAACAAAGACACAAACAAACACACACACACACACACACACACACACACACTCACTCACATATACAGACAGGGACACACACACATATACTGTGTTGCTAACCTGGAGGACACTATGACCATGTCAGCTGGGAGATGCTGGCCATTGGTCACCTTCACTATGTCCCCAACTGCCACCTAGTGGCCAGGGAGCAGCATTACGAGAGCATGGAAGGAGAGAATGCATGAGAAGACGCAAATTAGTGGAGGACAGCGAGCGGAAAAGACAGCGGACAGTTGACAGACTGCAGAAGTAAAGTGTCAGGATAAAGTACACATTACACACAGAGACAAATGAGAGCCCGATAATGGAAGACATGATTATTTCTTTTGTGCTGAGGAGTACAAGAGTACAGGAAAGAGAGGAGGAGAGGAGAGGAGAAAGTGCTTGTGGAGCGAAACAAAAGTTAGCCTTGCCATGCAAGACATGAAGAACATGTCTTTAATATCTGCTTTTCAAACCAACAAAGAGACAAATACATTTGGAAAAGGTACTGTATATTAATTAATGCTTTAAGTTCCAACTCCATCCTATACTGAAATAGAAAAAAATTAGGCAACTGTCTAATCATTTGTTCTCATCAATTTCTGCTTTTCAGACCAACAAAAAGACACATAAACAAAGGTATATTCATTCAGTTCATTAATTAAAGCTATTTAAGTATATTAATTAAAGTTCCAACTCCATCGTACACTGAAATAGTTCCAAAAAGATTGGCAACGGTCTTATAATTTGTTCTGATCATTTGTTATATAAATACCAAATGATATAAATATATATAAAATATATATCAGGTCCTGACAGGCTTAGCACAGGCTTACCTGTTTCCAAATGACTGTTTGCCAGGAGCCATTCCGCAGCACTGAAAGACAACATTTGTCATCAACACTGCCAAAGCTGTTATTGTTCAATGTCACAAACACACAACTCAGACACACAGGAAGGACTAACAGACATTGACTGCACACCAGAAGACACATAGACATATTCACACACACATACTGTAGGTTTATACCTGTTGTTTTTTTCTTGTTTACTGTGTTGTCTGCTTTGTGCCTCTTCTGTAAACGAAATTAGCAAAAAGGGAAAAAACAGCATTACAGCATCAACACTGGAGTTATTGTTGCATAAAATTACTATGAAAACAGTCTAATGCTATAGTACAGTATACAATATTTTTTTCCCCACAAGCGCTATGTTGTCTCCACTAACGGCATCACACCTATTGGTTATATAATATAAATAAATAATACATCATATAAATAATGGACAGCCTACAATTCCTCTCAAAGGGCAGTGTGTGTAACCAAATATCCTCCAGACCAGTTGATCCATTTCCAGTGTAACCAGGTTGCACAGGAAGTATGTACTGTAATTGGTAGAGGGGGTTGGGGTAGCAGTAGTGTAGTGAGGGAAGTATGTACTGTAATTGGTAGAGGGGGCTGGGGTAGCAGTAGTGTAGTGAGGGAAGTATGTACTGTAATTGGTAGAGGGGGTTGGGGTAGCAGTAGTGTAGTGAGGGAAGTATGTACTGTAATTGGTAGAGGGGGCTAGGGTAGCAGTAGTGGTAGTATGGGCTCATTAGCGAGGATGGAGGAGGCAGATCGAGAGAGAGAGAGGGTGACTCACGTAGTCCTCGATGATCTCTTTGATCCCTGCCACCGTGAGGATGAAGATGAGGGGCACCAGCGTGGTGTAGCGGCCAGTGGGAGACACATCGGGAATTTGCTGCAAGAGAACACACACACACACACACACACACACACACACACACACACACACACACACACACACACACACACACACACACACACTCAGATTAATGCCAAACACGTATAACAATAATCTAGGAACAGAATCATGTTATGATGTTCACGTAGAGCATTCAGAGTGTTTTATAAAAAAGGTTGTTAGGAATATTTGCCAGTTTGTTTTCGGTCAAAATTAGTTCACATCTTCTGTGTAACAAGAGATATGCTATAGACCGTATTTTGACAGCAGCAGAGACCACATAGAGTTCATCTCCCTCTACCTGCAGCTGAATAAACATTCAATAATGTTTAATACGGCCCCGGGGCTGTATCACAGCATCAAAGCAATTCAAGGCAGTTTCCCTTTCTGTGTTTTATTTTCAGTATGTCTGATGTCTATGTGAGTGTCCAGCGTCATGGAGTGTCCAGGCATGAGTGCACCCAGCCCCATGTCGCCTTGCAGCTATGACAACAATCTAGGTCAAAGGTCACCAGGGCGGACGGACATGATGTGCTCTGCAGATCCTCTGAGACACGGTGTCTCCATCTCACCTCAGCTCAGCTCACAATTGCAGTACAGTGTTAGATGTCTACACTGTCCTTATTACAGTAATTCAAGATCAATTATTCAAAAGAAATGTGTATTTCTGATAGCTGAAGAGGAAACATTGCAAGTCCCTGACATAACAGCAATACATTTGAGCTACCACTTATAACTAACTTTTGGAAAACAGAAACTACAGCTACTTATATAATCAGTAAAATAATATTATTTCACACTGAAGGTCAGTGGTAATTCAGCCTCCTACATAATAAGACAATAGAACCTAGCTTCTACAGAGGAATATCTGATATATTGTGTATGTTTATCACAGACACCACGGCCTGACTAGCTGGTCAGATCCGGGGGTGGAAGTGAACACAGCAACAGCAGGACTGCAAACAATGGGAACAGCGATGACAACAATAATAACAACAACAACAGATGGGAACAGCTGCTCAGGTTGCAATTAACTCGGAAAGAGATCCCTTCCATGGTCCATGATAAATGTGCCAGGGCACGGTCAGGTACACTTCAGGGGAAGAGACTGTCCTCCCTTGGCTAACCAGCTGGCTGTGGACTGGTGGCAGGGCATTGTTTTTGGGGAGTAGGCCAGCACTACAGGGAGCAGCCAGGAAAACAAACACGAAAGAAATTGAGATTGAGAACCAGACGTTACTCCACCTTCTGTAATATCTCAGCCATTTTCTGTGACGCTGCCGCTGCCGGCTTTACATTGGAATCCCATACAAAATGTTTGAAGTAGCGGCCTTTCTTACCGGCTTCATTTCGCCACAGACATTATTTCTTGCCATCTGTTCTGCCCTGAACATTATTTTGCATGTGTAGCGCAAACTCCTGATCACCCAAATTTCCTTCAGCAGAAATGAAGTATCTTTTCATCCATCTATCTCAGCCCCCTGACAGCAGGCATGGGTAGGAGGAGGAGGAGGAGGAGAGGTTCCCCTGTGGCTCCCTGTAGGCTGTGGATATGTGAGTTGGATATGTTGGGGGTGTGTGGTGTGGTGCAGTGCAGTGTGATGCGATAAAGGAGCAGATACCTGCATCAGTGCGATGAAGAGGAAGAAGGCGTTGGCCGCCCGCCGGATCTGTTCGTACAGGAATCGCGGCAGGAACGTGAGGATCCCATATTTGGTCGTGCTGAGGGAGGGAGGAATACGGGAGATGGGAGTCGGGGTGGGGGTGGGGTTGGAAGGGAAAGACAAAAATAACAAACAAATAAACAAACAAGGCTGATTTCAGACAGGAGCACTCACCTTGTTCTAAAAATACCCCCAATTAAGGTGCCATTGAATTGACCCATCCTAAAAAGCAAGCACCTTGGCACTCCATTTGCCGCTATTCTAAGCAGGAGCGTGAAATGGGATCAATACACTGTCCATCCACAGGTCCATACATAGACCAAAGGGTCCCCAAAACAGGCGGTGAGATTGTTTAGGAGCCAAAGATGTCAGTCCAGCACATGTATCGATCAAGCACCTAAGAGGCCTTCAATCAGCTAAAGTGCAGGCAGCACAGTAAGAGGTTTTTTTTGGATGACTAAAAATAGAGAGATTGCTGTAAATTAGCCACCTTCTGAGGGCTGAATGCCAAGCTTTCACCCCAAATTCCCAAGAGCTGTGTGTGTGTGTGTGTGTGTGCGTGCGTGTGTGTGTGTTAAAACACAGAAAAGGGATGCAGTGATATGGCATGTGTCTATACTGCATGTGTGTGTGTGTGTGTGTGTGTGTGTGTGTGTGTGTGTGTGTTAAAACACAGAGAAGGAAGGCAGGTATATGGCGTGTGTCTGTACTGCATTTGCTGTAAGTAGTCTATGTCAGCACAACATTGTCCAGCCTGTAGTATTACTGTGTAATCAGATTTGACATTTACCACCTTGAGCCTCTACCTAGAAACAAGTTCATAGCCTCACATGCTTAACAGTCTTGAGGGCGCACTTACAGTACACACACACACACACACACACACACACACACACACACACACACACACACACACACTGTCCAGGATACGACATGTAACCACACAAGGCTCCCTGTGGTGTGACATACATTCCCTCTGCTCAACCTGATTCACAGATCACATACGATCCTACCAGGTACTCCTGACATTACACTAATCACTGAATCAGAGATAAGGCACATCACAGACCTGACACACACACACACACACACACACACACACACACACACACACACACACACACACACACAGAGATCACCCCACCTGACCACACTGTCGCCTGGTGCACTCACTAATTGTGCTGTGGAGGTCTCTGAGGGTCAGGTCTGTGGTCATGCTGATCGTGTAAAGGGACAGATTGATGGACAGGCCACTGGATTGGGTGACACTCTATTCTCTGTCTTGCCTTAGAGATCATGCCATGGTGCATGGCTGCACGGCCCAAATAGCAGTGGAGTCATGAGCTACACCTCTCCGGAGCCATTGGTAAACATTAAAGGAGACGTTTGGTAAACATTAAAGGAGAAGTTTGGTAAACATTAAAGGAGACGTTTGGTAAACATTAAAGGGGAAGTTTGGTGTGATAAGGACCGAAAGTATATTACAACATCTTAAAAAGTTGGAATGTTTGCCAGGGAGCAGAATCATCAGTTCATGCAGTGAAGACTACTTGCTAGTTGCAGCTATTGGGGGCATCAAGCTAGGTGTTAGTGGCCAAATTAACCCATAGAAAGGCTCAAAGTAGCCCCACACTTAGTTGATAGTATAATGAAGGTTCCAAGGTTCCAACATTTAAAACAAGGTATTGAAAACTTAGTAATTTGTTTACTTAACATCTAACTCGATGCACTCGGTTGATAAAACTAACAAGCAGTCTTCTCTGTCCTGCACGAATGTATCAAAATTCTGCTCCCAGGCAAAGGTTCAAACTTTTCATGATGTTGCAATATATTTTCAGTCAATATCACACTGGCACTCTCCTTTAAGGTGAGCACAAAGGCAAGGCAAGTTTATTTATATAGTGTAGGTCACACACAGGTGTAGTTCACTGTGCTTTACACAAATAAAAGCAAAAGAACAGTAACAGAAAGTAACCCGGCTTAATAAAAATCTGCTCCTCTCTACAGAACACAAATTAACTGGCCAGATATCACACCCAAGGGTGGATTGTAGAGACCTCTCTGAGTATAATGTCAGGTAGGGTAAGATGAGGACAGAAAATGTATAATAAGTCATATACTACAGAAACAGAAAAACAACACCTCTCCAACTGAGAGTTAAGCAAATTACTGGATGATGAAGTGCTTAACAGTTCATCATCATCATCATCATCATCATCATTCCACTGATTACCAAAATGAATTCTGATGATGGAGAATAACATCAGGGACATAACACAAGCTGGAGGAGATGAAGATAAACCTAAGAGATAAGAGTGTGCTGCTTTAGACGACACACACACTTCATCATTTGGCAGAACCATTATGAGTAAGGCAGGCAACAGCTTATTGAACTCCAAAAGCCTGTCTGTGTGTGTGTGTGTGTGTGTGTGTGTGTGTGTGTGTGTGTGTGTGTGTGTGTGTGTGTGTGTGTGTGTGTGTGTGTGTGTGTGTCCAGCAAACCCAGCTTTAGTCTTGAGTGAAATCAATTGCATCTCTCTCCTCAGGGATGCAAGGTCTGGCCAAGGCGCGGAGCCAAGAAGACCCAGGGCAACTACGGGGGCGGGGACAATCCAAACATAAACGTCTCCATGACCTTGCATTAACCAATCACCAGCCAGATGTCCTATGCAACAGACACCGCTTTAATTGCATCACAGAGGCCAAAATAGAGCCCTTTGAGTGGAAAAATTGAATCTCACAAATGCATTGACAAATGCTCCGACCCGCACCACTGCCTTTGGGGAGCCATTGCAATACGCACCAGCATTCTCCACCAATCAGTTGCTGATATCCTATCAGTTACCCCTTCCCTTTGATTACCCCTGTCCAAATGGTAGCAGAGAACTGTCACTGTTCTAGGGTCAATGGATTAATTACTCAGCCAAGATTCTTCAGATTCAGTTTTTAGAGATGTGGGGTGTATCTGAATTCATGTACAGAGAGGAGCAAAAGTTGACAGACATGACACTAATTAATAGGATTTATCTATCTTTATCAATTCTCTAACACAGGTTTTAAATATGAATACATGAAGCCTATATTACACAGAATTATAGTACAAACAAACTTTTATTGTATTATGCTAATACGCTATTAGAATGAGGGCAACTATGGAGAGTTGTGTTGTCTATTTCAATTCTACTTTCAATTGTTCATGATTTCAAAAACACAGCAGCATTGACAAGAGGAATTGATAGGGTCAGAGGCATACGATTCCAGCAGATTGAAGCATTAGATTCTCAGTACTACTTGATACTCAGCTCTCAATTCCCACCCTTAATAGATCCACATAAATACACCGGTGCTTTGACTCTGAAAGTGCTTCTGTGCAGAGAGAAGCGTTAAGTGCTCAGTGGTAAAACTAATGCAAGAGACCTGAGCAGTAAAGAGAGTGTACGTACAGACTTCTTAAGACTATACATGCTCCTGAATCATTTATGAAGAGATGGCTTTTCCCTCTGCTACTTCCAGACTGATTAATTGTATTTTGTTCACTGCCTTTAACTAAAAATCAGCCCCGGTGTGACAGAATTGATGAGGTGAGTTTACTAGGCGACTGAGGATGTGACCACTGGGATGTCTGACAGGAGTTTGACGAGAAATTTTAGCACTGCCTCAGCAAATTTCTGTCAAGAAATGTGACAAGTTTCAGCAATGAAGATTGGTCTTCTTACTCACCAACAAATGTACTATCAACCCATATAAATCAGACGTTAAGTTATGTTTTTGGTCTGCCTTGTTTGCTTAATTGGTCTGTCTTGTTTATGGGCTTTATTTTACATTAAAGACGATGTGGACACAGAAATGAGAATGGGCAAGAGCTGATTTGAGAAATCACCTCAGGAATGGACTTTACCCTGGTTCCTTGTGAACACTGAGCCCGTATTGAATTAGTCAGGACGGCAACATTACAACTCAATTGCAGCTACCCCAGCCTCACTGAATTTTGACAGTATTAACCTTTTCACAACCTCCCCACAATTTGAAGTGTAAATATCCATTTAAAAGTACGGTAACACAACCCACCTACATTGAGACTCTGGGATGTGTTTGGTCACATTAGTAACACTCTGTATGAAATGGCAATTCACTGCACTTCCTTCTCTTCAGCCAATCACATCTATTTTTTTTTTTTTTTTTTTTTTAGCACCAATCTGTAAGCTCCTCGGAACAAGGGGTACCTTCTCACTCGAGATGTGAACAATTTTAAAAGCATAACCCAATTCACAAAGCCATACACAAGGTGGTTCCTGAATATTCCCTGTGTAAAATTGGGAAAGAACCCTGTCGCATCTAAACAAAGCCCACAGGAGCGGACAAAAGAATGGCCTTTTGTTTGCAAACAAGAAAACAAAAGCAAAAAAAAAAAAAAAAAACAGAGAAGCATATAGATGAGGGAAAAGAGGGGGGGCAAGTCAAGTCCCTTAGTGGTGTCATGACAACAAATCATTTTGACAATAACTGCGTGACCCAATCAAAAAAATGAAGAAGTTGCAGCAACCAGGACATGAATAGATCAGATATGTAAAGATGTTTGACAAGCTGAAAAAAACTGCATTGTTATAAAATACAATGCACTTTCCTGTGACATGCAGCATGATGCTACAGAGTTTACTCCCCATCTGAACCTCTCTTGTATTTCATAAATAGTGGACCTTGACCAGGGCTGAGTGCATATTGGATTCTGTTTATGTTTGTTGTTTGTTTCAAATTATAGGCTAGTGCTGAAGATAAAGAATGCTTACCTGACATGGTTGTCGCAGAACTTGGTGTTCTGGGGCCGGTTGAGGAAGACCGTCCTCGCAGTAGCATCTACGGGGTCCGCCTGTGAAGTGGTCCCGGACATCTCATCGTCTGCCTTGCGGTAACCGGCGGACGAGCAAGCAGGTCCTGCACCGTTCGATTGATGGGAAAGAGGCGAGGCTAGCGTGAGTGTGAGTGGAAGACAAGGGGAGACATAAAGATGTGGGGTTTACAGTTTAGTGTGGGTGGCAATACCAACGCTTCTGTATGCTGATGTAAGCTGCGCTCGATGTAATGACGTTTTCCAATTCTAAACAACGCCCCCCAACACCCATTCGCAACCCCAACCCCACTCTCCTTTCATTACGCTCGATGCTCCGTCACCAGTACACAACGCACGCGACGCCCACGAGACCCTCTCTATAGAATATGCTGATGGATGCACGGCTGTCAGACAAACAGCGGAAAGTTGAGCACCTTTTGCGCGAAACCTTACCGGTATCTCCAGTTTAAAGTATTCTAAGAGCTCATAGACACAACACTCACCTGCCTTGCATACAGGCAATGGAAGTGTTCCAAGCCCGCCGAGCCGAATTTCAAGCCTGTGAGTCGCTGATACTGTAGGCTTGCATCCGTTCTCAATTTGAAACCCAATTGCGCGTTTACGCACACTATTCCAGTTTTTCCATCATACGTGGCTCTGAATAGTGAATGAGCGAGACAGGAGAGTTTACCCAGCTGGCCTGGCACAACAAACACGCGCGACGACTGATGAGGGTCCGCCGTCACTCCTCTCTCCTCACTCAACGTCTCTGTGAGCCGTGTACCCGACCACAAAGTGTGACTGGAGAGCGTTCCGTTTCAGTGTCATCGGACCGCCACTGGCAGAGCGAGGATGTCTTTTTATGGTCCCCTTTTTTCACCAGCTCGGTAATTAACGATGCCCTGCCAGACAACGGCCCTTGTCTCCCCGGTAGTCCTTCCAGTGTTCCCTGAAGGATGGGCGCGCGGTTTATTTAAAGGGCCAGGCGCACTACAAAAGTCTAGCAGCGCCTCGGCACCCGGACCCGGCAGGTCGGTTTACTGGTTTAAATTACACATGGAACAAGGCATCACCCGTCAGGAGATCACTTTCAGTACTTTCGCTTCCTAGCGGTCTCGTGGTTCTTTATGGGTATCCCAAAAGACAATTCCAATCGTTAAACCCAATCCACGATGTGATTTGGAAACGTTTACGGACTTTGTTGACACACACTTTTGTTCTCTTGCAACTAGACGTATCATATATTGGAGATATAAATATTGTAGCAATCTTAACAGCTGCCAAATGTTGCGTATCATGTTACTATTTATGAACGTCAACAGCTGTGGAGAGCCCTACAACGCTCAGTTGTTGCCTCAGAGGCGAGGACACAAGCCACATTCTATTCGCTAAGATTATTTTTATAATGCATTAATTCTGCTATGAGTAAATCAGTAACGTAACCACAGTGCATTGAATTCCGTTGTATATTGTGTCTGACAACTTGGTTGATAATATCAAAACAACTGGTCGATAATATGAAAACAATGTGCCACTGTACAATTCAAGTGTTGCAGAAACGCTTACATTCACGGCATGCAGACACTTGTAGTAAATAGTCCTGAGTACAAACACAGCTGAGCTTCCACACCAGCTGAGGTCTCTCTCTCTCTCTCTCTCTCTCTCTCTCACACTCACTCACTCACACACACACACACACACACACACACACACACACACACACACACCCTCCTTCAGTGCACACACAGACATATACACACATGACACACACATATTACAAACAGTATATAAAACACAATTGCAAAATGCACAGAAAACAAATATCTCGTCAGGAAGCCACATGCAGAAAAAGGGAACCTGCAAAGTGTTACCTCATGCCCTTAGCACCAGATCGTAGGAGACACTTTTACTCTTTTAACCACTATTAGTTGTAGTCCAGAGCATGCAGTATTGATGTGAACCCAGATGTTAAGGGCAAATGGTAACATTGAGGAGGACCTTGCAGAAACTGTACGCAAAGGCAGGCAGAGGGAATCACAGGGGAGGGGAGGGGAACAGGCGATCACCACATTGATCACCACAGCGCCCCCACCCCCTCCCCCTGAGTCTCGCCCCTGACCACAGTCCAAGCCATTAACCTGCAGCTCCAGCACCCAACACCCCCACACACAGCCCCCCCCCCCCCATCCCATTCCTCCCTGCATCACAGCTCACTTAGAAAATAACCTGTAACAACATGGCAGATTTGTAGGTGCTGCTGTAGTCTCTAATGATACCTCAAGGTGACTTCCCTGTACTTCCCTCTCTCAGCGTGCATGTGCAGGATCAAACCCGCTAACTCTGACAGTGAGCCAATGGAGATGGGTGACAGACAGTGCTCATAATGTCGAGACTCTCGGTGAGTGCGGAAAAGCACTCATGGTGAGAGTAATGATTCATCCGGACAAAAAGACAGACAAACTCCAGGAATAAAGTGGAAGGGGAATGACTGTGTGGCAATGCCGGAATGATGGCAAAGCTTACAAGGAGCAGGCTGCATCTCCTGGTCCTACTTCATAGCCCTACAACTGGATATAGAGTAACCCCTGCATTGTTTCTTCACTCCCTATGAGTCAATGCTCTTTCCAAGAAATGTTCAAGCCAAGCTCAGCACACCCTTGTTTTCAAAGGACGAGGATCAATATGGGCCCCCGATCCCCCACCCATCCCCTCTGACCCATCCCAACCCAGCACAGCCAAGGCTGGACTGATGACAGCTCTAATTTATACGCAACACATCAATGCCTCGGTTACTCATCGATAATGGGGGAGTGGTAACTGATTCATGACAGTGAGGAGAGAGAGAGGTGTGGAATCAGCAACTTAGCAGGAAGGACCATGTAAGAGGGAACGCAGTCAGTACTCTCTCCAGCCTGCCTGCCTGTCTGCCGCAAATACACATACACACGTGCATGAACACACACACACACACACAGACACGAACCCTATCTCCACACACACACACACACACACACACACACACACACACACACACACACACACACACACACACACACACACACACAGACATGAACCCTACCTCCACACACACACACACACACGCGCACGCAGAGACACAAACCTCACTTCCACACATACACAGACAAACACTACCTTTGCCAATGCAACTGAACTGCAACTATCAGTGCAACTGAATTTTTATAGAAAACACTCACATTCTAAATCACAAGTTACATGTTGAGTGCTTGCACGTAGTGTGGTGTTCAGTGCATTATTTTCTGAGGCTAAAAGCAACACAAGTTTATTACTGTAATATCAACTATTTACTGTTTTGTTCAAGAACAAAGAGACTGTATGACCTTACATTACCGGTAATTGATGTTCTGCAGTAACTTTTACCCAGGTGAGGGGGAAAGGTGCGCTCAACTCAGTTGGTATAGAGAACGGGTTTGGGTGCGTAAAACAAAAGAATACTGAATAATAAAGAAAGTAAACGCACTCTCAAGCTTTAACTCTTAACTGTTTTTTAATGACAACATGTCCAAGACGGACACGTTTCGGCCTATGCCGTCCTCAGCGGCTGAGGACGGCATAGGCCGAAACGCGTCCGTCTTGTAACTTTTACCCAACAAGTACAGCCGACCATCACTCCAGGACAGAGGCTCAATGACTTAATGGTCTTAGCTACAGTAATTAGCTACTTTGGCCATTAGCTTGGCCTCGGAATCACTTGTCTTGGGCCTATACAATAGCAAGACCTGATGAGATCCCAGACTAATACCAGCCTATTGTCATCAATGTCCTTACCTCCCTGTCATTTGCGAGTATTTTTATGCCTGCTGCACAACACACACACACACACACACACACACACACACACACACACACACACACGCAGTTCAGCAAACTAACAAACTTTAACATGATCACAAATTCATGATGATGATGTAACCAAAGTTGCTGAGCCCTCTTCTGCCGTGCACAGAGCCAAGAAACCGCACACAACTCCCCTCAAACAGCTTCTAAGGCCTCATTATTTTAAACCTCAACATCAACTGGTGTAAACATGATACCTTTTCAACAGTCATATTCAGATAATTCCATTTTTTTTATCAAATATAACTCAAACACTACAGTCGTTTGCATTTGAGTTGAAGGTTATGGCCATGTCTTTCACTCGTATTCTTTGTCCCATGAATAACTTAAGGCTCTATTCCATTGAGCAAGGCCAAAGGAAAATACTCAGTTTAGTGCGTCGAGCTCAGGTGTCTTTTATCAGACAGACAAACAATCCACGTCAAACAAAAGCAGGAACTGGCTTCCTTTATTTCATGACTTATTCACCTGCTTCACCCCGACCGACTCATGATGATACTACTAACACACTAAACACATTTGACAGAGATACGTACGCAAAACAAGACACTCACCAACACACCAACCATTAATGTTATTCTCCGCTTATGACCGTGTCCAACGATGCATTCATATACAAAGCCCACTTACAGTAACTTGCTTACATACTTCCCTGTAATAAAGAACTGGAAAATCTGCCTGTATTTACCTTTTCCATTTTACCATGTAACATAAGCACAAAAACATACTCAAGTACAAGTCCATTGAAATGATATGGGAGAAGTGAAGGGGCTTGTGTATGAGTCACTGATGACCTGCAGGCATATGGGTCATTGGTGTGTGTGTGTGTGTGTGTGTGTGTGTGTGTGTGTGTGTGTGTGTGTGTGTGTGTGTGTGTGTGTGTGTGTGTGTGTGTGTGTGTGTGTGTGTGTGTTTAGTGGTGGAGGGTTGTTGAGGGCGCCTGCATGCTGGGTCACAGCATGGCGTTCAGTGCCAGACTTTGGCTGCTCCTCCACAGCTGAGGCTTGCTAAATTATACATGGGCCCTCTTCAGTCTGCATAATTCATCCTCCCGCCTATGTCACGTCACGGTGCTTATTACACCACGCCACACACACACACACACACACACACACACACACACACTGCCCGGTTCATGCAGGCCGAACGGGCACCGGTGCGGTGCCGAGCGTGCCCGTCACTCCGCCTCCTCCGCTCTGATGGCATAAAATATCAGTGCCCGTCACTCAGCGCAGTAATTAGCAGCAACATCTGGAGGGGGATCGCATGGCAGCAATTGTGTTCACGTCATGGGATTAGGCTGTGCAACAATAATAACGGTAACTCGAGGAGAGCCGTCGCTGACAGCCACAGAAAGCGAAAGGAAAGTTTGGCAGCGCACAGGAAGTGATGAAATACAGTATGTTCGGCCATTGTTCCGTGGAGACACGGTGGAAACAGGCAAAGTACACTGCAGTCAAAACGACAGTCACAACAAACCATGAAAAAACAAAAACAAATACGAATCACCATTTTCCAGTATAGCCTTTAACAACAAATGCCAAACAAGCACAAACACCACACACAAACACAAGCAGAGCAGTGGAAGGTGAAAAGCGACGAGCCTCCTTGGTTCTCATTGGCTGATGTTTATGCCACACCCACTAAAAAGCAACGCAAGGCCAGAGAAGTGCACGGGTGCACGAGTGGCCAGAAAGAAAAGCATTACCTACGGACCGCCTCCGTGTTCTCATCCACCTCATCTTGCCCCGTAGGGCCATGCCGCTCCTGTTGCCAAAGTGACCCCCAGGTCCCCGTCGTCGACCCTCAGGGTCTGCTTACGAGGGGCGCGGCGCGGGACAGGACGAGTCTGTCGCAGTCGTCATAGCGATTGTCATGGCGCGGGGAGTGAAAGCCTCTTAGAGCCCACGATGACCACCAGTGTTAATCTCCACTCTGTCGTCTCGGCAACTTCACCTGCTTCTAATCCACTTCCCAACTAATCCCGCAGGTGAGGCCGCGTGCACACACCACACACACACACACACACACACACACACACACAGATCACACACAAGCAAAGAAAAGCAGCCCCCGTCCCAGCCAACAAGAACACACATGCTGAAGCAGCTATCAGCCATGCATTCCACAACATCCTCTATCACACACACACACACACACACACACACACACACACTCACACAATCTGTCAAAGTCCCAGCAATACGTTTTACCCTCAAGGGCAAGCATGCATTTTGGTTTGTGGCTAAAATGCATGCAGTTGCATTATGCATGTGTGTTTGTGGTAATAGGACAAGGAGAGACACACAGGTTGGGAAAAATAAAAAAAAAGAGAAGAGGACAAATAAAAGTGTGTGTAGAGGGCAACTAACCTTGCTTATGCAAATGTTTATTACTATGTAATTATGTGTGTGTGTGTGTGAGTGTGTGTGTGTGTGTGTGTGTGTGTGTGTGTGTGTGTGTGTGTGTGTGTGTGTGTGTGTGTAATTATGTGTGTGGTCTTTGACCCTCTATGTACAACCAGATACACATATATTCCCTAAGGACAAAATTAAGTATTTATTATGTTCTATGTGTTTATTGGTATGTAATCCATATTGGCATTCCATTGCAGAGGCCTATGCACTGCAGAGAGGGGAGGTTGGGGACCAAGCTTAGGGGAGGTTAAGGTGGGAAAAGATGGGGTTGGGGGTGGGGGGTGGGTGTTAGGACAGACTGAGGAGATTCATGCACCTTGGTCTCCACAAGCAGTAGCAACAACAGCATGGGCAACAGTGGCAAGGACAGTGGCAGCAGAAACAAGGAGGGCACTGGGGCAGCATCAGGTGCAGTGCTAGCAGCAGCAGCAGCAGCAGCAGCAGCAGTCAGCAGTCAACAGCAGTGGTGTGCTGGTCAGGAGAGACACTCACTTTTGTCAAACGTGTCGGCCAGACGGGAGCGCATGGTGGAGCCCGTGGCGGCGGGCTGGTCCAGGGGCAGGGGCTGGCTGTGGAGCCCGAGCTGGGGGGAGGACTCTTGGCTAAGAGGGGTCAACACTAACTGCTCTGGGGAGTCAAGGCGAGGAGAGGAGAGGAGAGGCGAGACCGGACCAGACGAGAGACCAGAACCGGATCAGACGCCAGCCGCGGGAGAGAACAACACACACATAATACAAACACACATGAATACACACATACATGTACATACACACACACACACACACACACACACACACACACACAAACACAAAGACAGCACAGTCAGAAGGGATTGGAAAAATGAGAGGGGGGGTGGGGGTGGCAAAAACACAGCTCTAGAAGAGTTAAAGGTATCAATGGATATGGGCATGTGTGTGTGTGTGTGTGTGTGTGTGTGTGTGTGTGTGTGCCTGAGTGTGTGTGCATCTGTCAACTGTGGGAGGATTATGTGGTGAAGCACAAATGGATGGATGTGAATGAATAAAACCACATCCAGGCGCTAAAGAGAGGAAAGGACAGTCTCTCTGTGTGTATGTGTGTTAGTTTCTGAGTTGAGGAGTAAAAAGACTGAAAAGGACAGTGTGTAAACGTCTGTATACATGGGTAATTGTGTGAGTGCATACACAGGCTCCTTTAAGGCGTATTGTCTCATTTGAAAATACCCTCAGACCAATAAAGCAAGCAACAATAAAAGAAGATACACACGCATCAATTAACTTACTGTCTGATTGCCAGCATTTCTTAAACATAAAGTTGACTGCATTGATAATGGATTAAACAATCATTGCAGACACACAAACCTCATCAAAATGCAAAAACTAATATGAGTACAAAATCCATTCTCGCGCCCTTTCATGCATGGATTATTAAAAAACTGAGCTGGATTTTTTTTCCAATGCTTTTCCCAACTCCAAATCAAGATTTAAGACCTATCCAATTGATTTTTTCTCAATATGTATATTTTTGAAAAAGATATGCAAGCGTCCACTGTAGTGGACACAGCGCACCGACGGTATAAAATCCATTAAAGCTATTTTCTAAAACATAATAAATTTGCCACAATAAAGTACTGATTTCCCCCTCACTCGGGTATGTAGACAACAAATATACCATAATATGATTTATTCTATGTGTATTTACCGAACTGGGCAGGGTACTCAAAAAAACTATAGTCAAAATATAACCTTTCATGCGCGGTGTCCACTACAGTGGACACTTTTAGACCACTTTTTGACCCCTTTCATGCATGGCGTCCACTACAGTGGACACTTGGCACCTGTTACGTTTCCACTCATAAAAAAAAAAGCAAAAATGGTATTTTGATGAAACTTTAGGAAATGATGCTTCATTAATAAGCTAATCAGAAGATTTTTTTCTGAAAATGTATCTTTTAAAGAATAAAAGTTTTTAAGAAATAATCTAGACATAAATATTTATGTACTCTTTTATCTGCCATATTGGATTTGTTGTGTAATATCTCATGGTAGCAAATAACAATAAAGACAGCGACCATACAACCAAAAAGTAAAGGCTTGGGAGCCCTGAATGAATTTGAATTTGAATGAGTTAATATTGCAAATTTTAGTGGTTTAAAATAGAGCTTGAATATGCAGCCACAGTGGTGGATACCATGCATGAAAGGGTTCCTTTATATATGTCTTTCTACAGTATGTTATTGTCTCTCCTCAGAAATGAGCGCTATGCCTTTTTCCCCCCAGTTTAGAGGTTAGTTTAGGCAAGTCTGCCCCCATGTGGCGATTTCAAGTAAATACATTTCGACTGATGCTGATTTTTAGGCCTATTTTACAAATGGCTTTAAATAATATTTCAAATTTTATTTTACTAAATTATTAATAGTAAAATAATTAATATAAATTCAATAGCACATTTTGCGATATGTGCTTTTCTTGTCTCTCTCTCTAAAACACACACACACACACACACACTTTCCAGTTCACTTAATGGTGATATAAAAGTAGCATGAATATGAATTTTGTTTCCTAAATATTGCACACATTGATATTGCTAAATATTTTCAACATTTTCATAGGAGCAGCAGGGCTTGTTTAACATACTTCCTCCCTGTTTTTGACATATGGTAGGCCTACTAATGTGTAAAAAGTCTGGAGCAGTCGGAGAGGCAGCTGTCACTCATCTGTAAAGGCGTGTTACAGAGTACTTAGGATAATGGGAGCAGGGGTAAGAGTGGATTAATTAACGGTTCTCTGCTTGAAGACTGTGAAGGCAGGCGGTCTGGCCAGGAAAGAAGTGATCTTTGATCGATCTCCTCGTCATCATCTTTTCACGAGGAAGGACAGTAAAAGTTTATCTAAAAGTGATAAGGTGTAGATTTCATGTGTTTACGCCCGAAACATGTGCCTCAAACGAGATGAACTTTTAATCGGTCCCCTGTGCTCATTGGCGAGGCCAGCGTGGTGACCCCACTACAGCCTACTCGCTCTCTCATTTGCTGTCCTATTTTGCTATTGGATGACTGTCCATTTGCACTCACTACTTCCCGACAGTATGGCCCGGCGCTATTTCTGGAACATGCTGGGGGCCATCGGGTGACAAAACCATTTCGCTATACAATCACTTGCTTTAAACCCCACAATGCATTTGTGACGCTCGCTCATGAGACACGCGTTTGCGCAAGCACGTGCCTCTTTACAATCCACTCAAAGCCTGTGAAGTAAACACTCCTCCACGGTATCTTCTGCCAAAACGTTTCAGCAATCTCTCCAAACGCGACCTCTTCTCCCTAATCTTAGCCCCGTTAGTACACTGTCATCCTGTTCCAGTCAGCCTTGGCTTCTTACCCCCACCCCCACGACGATGCCAAAGCCAACCTCGCCGTGCGACAGTATGAAGCCCGCGGGAGAAAATTGTGTATTCGAGCGTAGCTTTTCCTCGGCGCACGCCTGGCTACCTGAGCGAGGCAGAATATAGTCTCGAGAGAGCGCAATGGTGACGCATTTATTTCTTTCTCTTGAGTCTCCCTCTGATCGTTCTGCAGAGAAAGAAGCGGGAACGCTGGCAGGCTATTAAAACACCGCACTGACTTTCGTAACTGAAATTCACATTCTATGCACGTTTAGTTAAAACCCATGTAGTCCCACGCTGGATGTGTGAGGGGGACGCAGCATGACCTCAACAGGTGAACAGAGCATTCTCAGGATGGGCTTAGAAAATAAGAGCACTTTAAACAGTCACGTGATCTTTAAGTCATGTCATCATCGGTATTGTGTATCGGCAGGTATCGGGCTGTCTATCTGTAATTTATGCGAATTTCCCTTCTCCTCAATTTACGTCTGCATGTGAAATATATTCAGCAACCCAATACGAGATAAACCGTTGCGGCTTATCCATGGAATGAGTTGCCACCATACGAGTAGCGGTCTCATAAAAAAATGCAACGGTTCTGGTAAAGAATGCGCAATTTGTTAATTACCGAAACACGCACCAAACACAACTAACCGATACAGTAGTGAAGACAACAGAGGTACTGAAATGCTGAATTGACAACACATCGCACATAATCTCCTCGTCGGTTCAAATGACTGTGGCAGATCATGATGCGAAGCAGTATCACGGGCCACCGTCGTGCCGCATAACAAGTAAAAAAAAAAACATTTTCGCCGGATTCCATCAAGGACGAATACAGTTTGGTTATACAAACAGGCGATTCGACATAGATCGTATAAGCACGACGAAAACGTATTCCGTTAAATTAGAGATCACTAGCGGGCTTCACCGACCGTAGGCACACTGCTGGTGCCGCTGATGTCATGCCTTACCTCCCTCGCTGTGAATCTTCTTCGATCGCCTGTTAAAATACATCCTGCGCGCATCTGTGTAGGGCTCAGACAGGAAGACCGATATGATGGCATAGCTCGTAGCTCAGCGACACAGCAGGGGAATGCGGGCCGGCCGAAGGGCTGCGGTCTCCGGGAGACGAAGCATAGTCGGAGACGTTGGGTCACTCTCGGTAACGCGCAATGTTGAGCGTGCGCGCGCCTCTGGTGACTGGAGTGATCCATCGCATTTACTCGCGTGAATCCCTTCCATAGGCGGATGTTCGGCTATTCTGTCATCCTATCATTGTCACTGAGTGGCTTACACTATAAAAGACCACTTGTGGTTGAATTAAAAATCAGTGGAGTTTAGTTTATATGGCCAATAACAATGGCACAACTAGAATGTAATTTATGGTCGACTCATGTAGATTAATATCACTAGGCCTTTTGCATTCGTTGTCAGGAGAACACAAAAAACACTGAGGTAGTAAATTAATTTACCGTTTTTGTGTACCTTAAATAACACAGGAACAACACAACAATCCAGGCATAACAAAGCTTATTTTAATTCCCATGTGAAGGAGCAGAGAAGAAACCCATGTTTTTACTTTATTACATAGTAACAGAATACATATTCTTCTTAACAGTTTTTTTTTTATCATCACATTATAACATAATACATAGTCATATCTCCATGTTGTTGTTTTAGTCTTAAATAAGAACTAAGTATTCAGTTCTGAACTTTATGGCCAAAGACCCCTTGCTCTGCCTCCTCGTAACATTCAGATAAATGACACCTTAAGACACACTCCACACAATTCTTTCACTCAAAACACAAATTAAACAGCCAGCCAACTTCTTCTTACATTTATGCACACGCTCATACACACTTTCTCACACAGACAAACACACACACACACAGACTCATACACACAAACATACACACTTTTCAAAGAGAAGGGGCATACGAAGAAGCAGTATGTCACCAGACAGCCTTCTTCCTTTACTGTCATTGGATCAACGAACACAGAGAAACGCAAGATCGTAACGCAATGACAAAACAAAACGAAAAACATGTTGATCTTCATTTTTTTTCACATTTGGCTGCTGTTTATACTGCCCCTGGTGGTGGTAGTGCAACACTGCAAAAAGTAGGTGCAGCAAGAATCAAGGTGGCTTTCAGTTTCATGACCTGAAGCGAAAAACATCCGGAGAAGCATGAGCACCTATATGGAAGCGATGGGTAAAAACACCAGGCCATGGAGAGAAAAAGTGATCATTGTCATTCGGGTGCAAAAAGACGCTCTTTGAAAGAGGAGGGAGTGAGTGTGTGTCTGAGGTGACTTAAAAAATATAATACTTGACTTCAGTCCTATTTCATGTGGACATAATGGTCTCTAAGAGGGGGATCAATTCCGATCATCTGCTCCAAACAATACTATTCCTCCATGGGACCTCCTTCTGGCACAAGTGCATTGTGGGAGAATGTGTTTCAGACTTCCTGATTATCTTGCTACTCAGCAAGTCACAACAATTGCCTTGGGTTTCATCTTTGATCATTTACAACTTTTTAACATGTTACAGCAAAATAAATGGGGTGGGTAAAAAACCTATCATGCAAAACTAGTAATGCACAGTCCATTTGCTGAGGTTAAGTGCAACTGCTTTCCTTTTTTTCAGAGATGTTAGATGACTAAATCACTTGGAATCTCGAATGCAGTTTCTCATTAGTTGAAACAAGGACTAATATGTATGAACTGTAAATAGGACACAATAAATCAATTATAATCAATATAATATGATTGAAGAAAATATTCAGTGAATGCCTAAATATCAAGACACCCTTATACCTGGCATGTTGAGTTGCCCTTAGGCTGTAGTGTAAGATAGATGTGATTAAAACAATGGCAGGGATAACCTTATGACCTGTTTTCCTATCAGAGAAAGCAGAAAAAGCAGCAAGCTGTGGACAAAATCATGAACAGATAAGAAAAATAAAGACCACGTGTGAGGTAAAATGAAGAAATAAATGTGATGAGATTAGGAAAACAAACAAACAAACAAAAAAAAAACATCAATGCCATCCTGATAAAACTATTTAAAATCCTTTTTGATTGAAGACGCATTAAAATATCTTTTCCAAAGGAGTCAGATCAATAAAATGGAGGCCTCTACATAAGAGCTTTTTAAATACAAAAATGGAGGTTTTCTTTTGTAAGCGCTTAAAACTTTTAAGGATGCAAACTGGCTTTTTGTTTTTTTCTTCAATGATTCCAAGACCCAAAATCTCACCTTCTCACAAAATATTTCTAACCCAGTAAGCAGTCCGTATATTTACATGTCTGGGTTCAACTTTGAGAGGTATGTCTGTCTATGTCTTGACATCAGTCTGTTTGATAGTTCCTTGAGTCTGTCTGTATGAGAGGATCATAGACTGGCAGGGGAAATTAGAAGAAAACAAAACAATGAATAGGATGAATGTCCTGCAAAGAGCAGATCTGCAGCCGTTAGTCATGCTGTAGTATAGGGACCTCTGTAGCAACACAGGGAGGTCACGGAGGAGACAGGGTGCAAAAAAAAAAAAAAAAAAACGTTGCTGAAACACAAGAGGTCTAAAAAAATAAAGCTTTGTTAATTTCTCTGCATTATAGATTCCGCTTTTGGTATCTCTTTTTTTTTTCTCTGTCTACCTTCAGCTTGAATACAATGGATCTCCATGAATGAAAACATTGAAGCGCATATTTACAGAAACACAGCTCCACCCAGTGGCTGGAGGTGTGAAATGTCATTGTGGGGTAGTAGGGGTGAGTGGATGGGGGCAGTAGGGGGAAACTATTAGAGAGATGGGGATGGCATGGGATGGGATGGGGTTGGCATCGTCTGGCAGCCTATTCTCACCAATCATCAGTCGTGATGACTAGCGAGAATAGGCTGCCGGCAGATAGGGCAGGTATTGTTCTCGGAGAGCCAGCGGTCGATGCAGTGGATGTGGAACTCGTGAGCACAGGGCAGGCGGCGCAGCTTGTTGCCCTGGGCGTACTCGTTGATGCAGACGCTACAGGCGCGGCCGGCCTCAGCCTCAAGGCTTGCCTGGCCGTAGGTGCGCGTGCCCAGGTTGTCGATCTGCTCTTTGGTGAGCCCTCGTGGGTGTTCCTCGTCTTCCTCGTCGTTGAGGAGGAAAAAGTGCGCCAGCCTTAGGATGGGAAGCGTGCCGTTCTCAACTAGGTTGTTGGTGTCCCTGCTGGCGGGTCGGCCATCGTTGCCAATCCCGACGCCGCCACCACCTCCCCCACCACCACCACCACCACCACCTCCTCCCCCGCCTGTGCCTACAGACGCCACACCAGTGCCACCTCCAGCTCTGCCTTGACCCCCACCCCCTCCTCCGGACACAACCTCCCCAGCCGCTTGCCCACCCCGGTCGGACTCGGCCGTTCCCGAACCTGAGCCCACATTGCCTTGGCTCCCTGTACCCAAGCCCTCATTTCCGGTGGCGATGCCACCACCGACCCCTCCTCCTCCGTCCTGTACTCCAGAGGTCGCTGCTGCCACCCCGCTTCGGTTTTCAGAGTCAGCCTCGGTCTCCATGAGGGAGCTGAGCTCGCCGAAGCCGGTCATGATCTGGCGTAGAATGGAGCGGAGGGCGGTGGAGCTGGGTTCGCCCAGGCCTGTCTCGCTGATGCGCCGCAGTGGGATTCGGATGGTGCTAACGTAGGTGCGGATGCCGGCTCGCTCCGAGCGCGAGATGGTGCGCCGGAATCCGCCGCTGTCGCTCTCGAAGGTAACGGTATTCTCGGCAGCACGGGCCCGCGAACGCGTGCGACTGGCAATGCTGTCCCGGTCTCGGTTTTCTCCGGGCCGAATCCGGCGCACTTGCAGATCCAGCATGATGGTTGGGTGGCGCCGAACACCCCCACTTCCACCTCCTCCTCCTCCTCCTCCACCTCCTCCGGTACCTGCGGCTGCGCCGGCGCCCGACCCGCCGTGAGATTCAGTCTCTTCCTCGTTAGTTTCCGCAGCCGATCCCTCTGCCAGGGGTGCCACTGGCTCGACGGGGGACGCCTCACCCGTTTCCATGGCAACGGTGGCTGTCGTGCTTCCCCTGAGCTCAGTCGGGTCGGCAGCCATGGTGGCTGAGCCTCCAGAGAGGAGGCTGGCAGCCGGAGTGGGGGCAGGGCTTCTATGCAAGGGGGAGCGGCTTCGGCGTGACGAGCGTGACGAAAGCCCGCCCCCACTGCTGCCGCCAGCACCACCACCGCTACCACCGCCGGCGGCGCTTCCTCCCCCGGCCAGCGACCTACGCACGCGCCCGCGCATTCGAGTCCTGCTGCTGCGCGGCTCACGCCCCGCTGGCGCCCCCTGCTGAGCTTCCTGTGGCGGTGCACCGCAGGAGGCTTCCTCCTGGACCTCCTCAGAGGGCTCCTGTTGCTGCTGCTGCTGCTGCTGTGGTTGTTGTTGTGGTTGCTGTGGTTGCTGATGAGCCTCCCCAGTGGCGGGGCCAGAGGAGGGAGGCTGAGGCTGGGCTGGTCCCCCACTGCCGAGATCGGGCCCTGGTGGCGAGGTGAGCACCGTGGAGGCTACCGTCGCAGGCTGAGAGGTCACTGGCTGGGGGGCCACGCTCCGTCTCAGGGGCGTGAGTGGGACAGGTAAAGGTGGGGGAGGGGGCAGCGGAGACGCGGTGCTGTTACGCGTGCGTCGGGCCTGGGACCTCCGCCCAAGCGTGGGCCTGGTGGCTGGAGCGTGGGAGAAAGGTGCGGAGGGCCGCTGGGTGGTGTAGGGCGTTGGTCTAGGGGTGCTGTAGGCGGCCGTGCGTATGGAGGAAGGCGGCTGAGGGGGAGGTGGGGGTGGAGGGGGCGGTGGTGGTGGTGGGGGGACCGGGAGCTCGTCGCCATGGTCCCCCGTGTCGGGCTGCTCATGGTTGATGTTGATCTCCAGGCTGAAACGGAACTCGCCACTGTTAGGGTTGGTGCGGCTCACGGCGCGCCACGTCTGGTTGCCGCTCTGGCCGCTGCGTGTGGCGTTGCCCGTGCGCCGGAATGTGTTCAGCCACTCCAGCAGCGAGTCGCCATTGGATGTCTCCGAGCCTGACTCTGGAGTTCCTGCGACACATACAGACAAAAGCAACAATAACATCAACAACAGCTACAGCAACAGCAAAACTGTTTAAGATGCAGCTCATAAGAACACAACTGCTTTAAAATTCAGCGACATGTTGGGCCAACTGTTCAAGCAACAGTCCAGAAGAGTAGCATTGTAAAACCTCTTACACAGAAAAAATAGTTTTGTTTATATATCTTCAACTTAAATGTCCCACATCTGGGCTAAAAGCTTATTAGTAAGAAATCAATTAGTCCTAATTAAACCTTCAGAACAGTAATACAGTTGACATTTCCAAACTGCCATACTGCTGAGATACATGCTCAGTGCACGGTGCAGCACACACTGCTGCCTAACCAATCAATTAACTAACTGCAGGTGCTTTACCTAACTGTCTCAAGTTTATTGAGCCCCATACACTTCGATCCAGTATGCAGCATGGCATGCAAGCAGCAGAAGAGGCCTAACAGTAGGTCATTAATTAATGGACTACAGGTGCTCCTAATTGAGCCCCATCCGCTACTCCTGTGCTATTTGGCATGTACTGCATACCACACACTGCTTTCTACGAGTAGTACATAGTAGGCAGGTAGTAGGCAGGTATGTATTGCACTTGGCAATATAAGATCTATCAAGTCACTACACTCTGTCAATCTGTCCTCATGAAGAAAGAAGATTGCTTGGATTATGATCAAAAACCAATGAAATTGGACCTCATTTTCTTGCCCCACCCCCTTTGTAATTCCCATCCAATCCACTCTTCTCACCACTGCTTCCTTGTTCCTCTCCTCCTTCATTGCTCTGTGGGCGTGGCTCTGGGCGAGGCTGAGACGACACCCTCTCTTTTGCTCCATCCAGACGCTGCCTCAGCTCCTCCGCTGTGACCTCACCTGCAGGAAAAGAAACCAACCAAAGCCAATCAAAATGGAGCGCTGTGTCTTTAAGAGTTACCATGCAGGATGCCAATGCCTGCCTACTGTATGTGAGGGTCACTGACCCGTGCCAATCATTAATTCCGCTATGTGGACACGAGGACGCCTAGTATGGGAAATGGTAAGCACATATTCGGGCCTACTATGATCCTTGAGTGTTTAAATCTTAGACTTAAGTCTTAAAATATAGAATTCCCTAATGGCTCTAACCAAAAGCGCTTATTATGCACTTATTAAGCACTTATGCACTCATTATCAGTGGAAGTGCTCAACTAAACTCATCATTATGTATGTAGGTGCAGTTAATGGCATCCTTTAGTAGCACCAGACTGAAGCGGTTGAGTAAGCATCATCCATAATGCTGTGATCCCACTTCAACAAAATCAGCTCTTTATCCTGCTTTCCATATCCATTAAGAGTGTCCATAAGCATTATGGGTTAGGATGAGCAATGTAGACACCTCAAAGACCGAAGCACAACCATTTTGTCATTGCTGCATGATGATATGATGGAACACAATCCTGAGAAACCAGCAGGACTATTTATACAGCATGTCTGATGGCATACTTTTAATGAAGATGCATCTGTACACATTTCACTTTACAAATGTTAGGCCACGTGAACATAACATTGTTAGCCTTTTGATAACTTGATAACTAGCTGTGTTGTCAATTGACTCTGCACTTTGGAAAAGAAATGTACAAAAACCTGTTTGAAGACTTTTCATAGCAATGATCTCATGCATTTTTCTGGAAATGAGGTCAGCTTTAGGGCTAATCATTGGCTGGGGTTCATGTATAAGACACTCTGCACAAAGACGAATGATGAGCAAATATGGTCGGTACAAGTCCTTGGTTTATAACACCTTGGTTGGACCCAAATACCACTTCTAAATCCTGTGCCCTGACCTTCAAACACTTGTACTGCAATACATTGACTTTATGATGAGCTGATTCAACAGCAGGGGCCTATGGCTTAGGGGGGATAATGGCATTCTACCATTCAGTACGCAGTACACTTTGAAAACCCTGAGGATCACATGTTCTCCAAATGTTAAAATAAGACAGAGAGTTCTGTATTCAAAGGAATTATGCAGTCATAAATACTGTAGCTATGATTCACATTAAGACTGGCCAGGTGGCTCACAGTCACGGGTGCTTCTGTCTCGCACCAGTCTGACAGCGGAGCAAATAGTGATTAAAAGCCTAGAGTATGACGGTGCAATATCACACATGTGACATTGCAAAAAAACCTATGTCACAGCTCTGACATCACAGGCCATAAGTTAACGGAAGAACAAGCTATTTTTGCCATTGTTCTCCTATGCTGTTATAACTAGTTTTTGAAATTACAAATGATTGATCCTGACACGGTTACCGTACACACCCCCTCGCACCTTTAGCTTAGGCCCTGCACTATCCAGTTCTAGGGCCCAAGGCAGAACACTCCTGGAAATGTTAAGAAAGGCTTTCACAGTATTGTCACTACCGGAACTAATGCACACACCGCCACTTTAAGAGAGCTAGCATGATATTATCAGTGCCAGCTGCACAGCCTTTGATAACAGCTAGGTTGCAGGCATATATTTTCTGTGGCTACCACACACACAAACAACACAACACACACAATCAACAATTAGCCCTAACAGTGCATTGTGGCAGACTGATGTCCAGCGACACAAATATCACTCAAAAAAAGAAGCGCCGGAGAGGGCATTTTGAAAATCTTATGGTTAAAAAGCTAAATAGCCTTGTCACAGCAGGGTTACTATGTGGGCCTGTTTCAAGGGCTTGGGCTTGGTTGTCTGGCTGACAGTCAGGCCTCTCGAGGCCATTGAAGGGGCTGCAATTCTTCTTCATTCACATGCACAATGCCAAATGATATGTCTACAGTGTGGTCACTAGACAACGCTAGGATTTTGTGTTAGACTGGTAAACAGAATTTCTGGTCTCATTTTAGTGGGTCTAAAAATCCATTCCATTTACGTCCTGAATAGTCGCAGGAAACCTTATTAAAATTGTTTTGCTCACCAAGCCATCTAGTAATGAGACATAGGGACTTGTGATTGGTCCCCCACCACCAAGGGGTGACCAATTATACCGCTCTATGCTTTTAGAGAGTCATGGGTGGGTTTAGCGGCCATTTAAATGGGGTGCGTTGCTCTGATTGGACGTCGTAAGGGCCAAAGGCTTTGCTATGGCTCTAGGCGTAGAGCTTTTCCATTGTGTGCAGAAGCAGTTTGAGCAACAACAGCAATGATTTCGCCCCTCGGATTGAGCCACAATCTATCCTACATCACAGACTATACATTATATGTTATAGGCTGGCTCATTTGAGTGACTTCTACTTACATATGATGTCTGGACATGACTCATCCACCTATTGCAATTGCATCCATCAACATCAACATCAACATCAGTGTTTGCTGAACATTATAGTGAGGTCAAAATCCACAGTAATACGGTCATGAACTACACACACCTAGCCTGGCCATTGCCTTCCTATGCAATTTTGCTTGATTCTCATCTCTGTCTGGCATTGGTGCCATTGAGCTTGATTTCTCAGGATGCATCCCATCCTGTCTAATCAGTGAACAGAAGGTTGTTGTGCAAGTATAGTACAGGCTATCAGACAAAGGCTGATCTAATCTTTTGGAATTTAAACACCTCCAGCTAGCAAGCAGTCGCTTCTCAATATCCAAAAGTCCAGACCTTCTGTACAACACAAAACGTAAAACAAAGGACTGGTCTTGACCAGGGTAAGGCAAAGCCCTTGCTTGCAAAATGTCAAAGCAATGGTAAGGTATACAAACCAGAAGGTCTGTTAACTTAATTAAAGGTTCAGATGAAATATTTACTTAAACACTTGACACATGTAGAATGCAAGACCAGAGCAGTGTTGTGAGGCAGGACAGCGTGGCTAGGATATTCCTCAGGGGGTGTAGAGTGAACCAAACAAAATCTGTATTCTGATTCCCTTTCCTTCCTGACTTCTCCATCGTGTCTCAAGGACAGCCAATATGGCCATGGCACAGATTGCCCATACTGCTGTAGAGTGCAACATGACAAGGAGTGTCACTGAAACACAGGCATTTTTCTGCTGCATCAGAACAAAACAATGGGTTGTTCAGGATACAGTCATTCCCACCTGGAATGGATAACAAAATGGCAGCAGCACTTTTGTAACATTCCACCCTGGAAGTATGAATATTTATGTTTTGTAATAATTAAGTCATCCAACTGTATATAAACATTAATTTGGAATTTAAATCTGTCCAATATTCAGTCCAGAAGTAAAACAATATTCCATTTCTAACTAATGATGTAACATAAACAGAATCTTCAAAATCCAAATACTGTAAGGGAAGCCTTGTTCTAAAAACAAACAAACAAACAAACAAAAAAATAGAATGTAAACTCCCAAAGCATTGAATGTGCAGCTGGTCCTAGAGTAACTAGCTTCTTTGTGAAACAGAAACCAGTGTGAGGACTTGAAGCCTAAAAACAAAATAGGTACATAAACGTCCTCATGCCAGGTGCACAGTGAGACAAATCCAAACTGTACTGGAAAGGTTTACAAACAGTGTCTGACTCTTTTTGAATCCTTAAGCTTCCTTCTTGAGGTCAGTGAAGGGAAGTGCTTTGGTCCAACTACTCACCAGGGGTCCCCAATAGGTTGCTGTCCCTCATGAGTCGATATTCTTCCTCACTCAGTTCATTGATGAAGTGGTAGTAGGCCTCCTCCCGCCGCAGACGCTCAGCCTGAGATGAGCGACGCTCATCTCGCCCGCCCGGAGGGTCCATCACCATGGAAACCGCTGTTTGGAGGGAGGGGTTGGGAGGGGGCAAGGTTACTGTTAAAGGACAGTGGCTGAAAATGACTTGCATTTAGCATGCCTGAACAAACCACAGGTTACAGGTTTGATAACTTTCAAGTGAACAGTGAGGTTGCAACTTAGTTTAGAAGGTTACAATGCTGTCCATCTGGCAACTGTGTAGCCTACCTGAGATTTGTTGCATCAAAGATATTGCATGCTTCCCCATATAATGAGATGACACATCTTTAAAATAGATTAACCTATGCAATCACAACTTGAAGGCTTAAATCATATGACAATAATTCACGTTGATACAACTGGCAAACTAATTTCCAGTCATGTCAGCAACCTCATTACATCAACCTCCAAAATAATTTACTCATCGTCTAACATAATCAAGAACACAACATAATAACATAATGTCAGTTATCTCAATTGTCAGTTGAATCACAAATAGGCTCATGATTTAACGGGAAAAGGCTGGTTTTAAAACACCCCTTAACCTTCTTTAAATACCATCCTCCATTAGCGAATCCCTTCACACAAAATGAATGCCACTAACGTTAGCTTAAAGCCCTTTAGCCGTTAGCATAACATGGTCAACACAGCTTAGCCGTAAGCAAAGACCGATAAACAATCTTGACACAACTCAACAGTGATCATAGGTGTAAACGCAAGGTCTTTCTTGGCAATATTATTGTCTATTCATGACATTCCATGTAGTAGGCCATGATGAGGAACGCAGAACAGCGGAGCAACAAACCTGACGGTGTCAACCAAACCTCCAATCACCGACCCAGGAAGAATCACAGACACATCGGTCGTCCATACATTTAATCTCGGAGGAGGGACATGACAAAGAAAAGTCGGTCTCCATGCTAGTTAGCTAGCCACATATCCAACAGACAATACGCGAGCGCAGCATAATTATTCTACATCACTGAATAAAATGTTTCATGCTTTATGAAACCGCACCCCAATCCAAACACCGGTTAGTCACAGCCATCTGGAGAAACGAGCTGTCATTTTACATACGCAACGTATTTGTTGGTGTCGACAGCTAGTTAGCTATCTGCTAATGAAAGGTTTTGACAATTGTTAATCAATATATGGTGACTGGTCATCAATAAAAAACACAATACACGATATATGTAATATCAACATCGATTATGGTGAAATCACGTTTAGGTGACAACAGCAATAATATATATTTTGGTACCTGAAACAGCAGCTATAATATGGACGGGTCCTCTTCCCTCTCCGCTCTGATTACAATGTAGCCAAGATGGGACCAATGGCGTTACACACTACAGTGTCTGACCAACAACATTTTACTCTGATTCCGGTTCCTATGTGTTTCCTCCAAGAAACCTGACAAAACAAGGATTTTGATTTGGATATGCTTCCAAGTCTGACGCAATATTTTTTGTCATATAAACAGCTATTTATTCTATGTTTTCCCTATTCGATATACCCTTTTGACAGTTAACATCAGGTATAAATACAAATAATCTACCCCTGTCTGTGTAATGTGACAAAGACAATGACAAATTGCTATGTTGAGATATATTGCAATTTAATATCATGTACACCATGGGATGACTACAATGTCCATGCATTCACTTGGACACTGAATTTTATTATGCG
This sequence comes from Sardinella longiceps, assembly GCA_027497455.2. Classification (NCBI taxonomy): domain Eukaryota; kingdom Metazoa; phylum Chordata; class Actinopteri; order Clupeiformes; family Clupeidae; genus Sardinella; species Sardinella longiceps. Next base: position 4,766,433 of record JAODXP020000027.1, read on the forward strand.
CGAAACTTCAGGCTACTAACAGTAAAACAAAAACTCTGAAGGCAGCAATACCAATTAATTCGTCGATTTGAGACTGAGCATCACAAATCATGCTAACTAGCAATTCTGCTTTACAAATAGTTAAAATCCACGTGGTACACTACCAATGCTACCTTCACTTTTCGTATTCCATGCCATATGTCTATGAACCATGTAGCGGCTTTAACGACGCTTTGCGACACTGCCGTGTGTGGATGCTCAACTCTCCCGAGTGAGATACCGGTGGAGAGGCGCAGTTAGCAGGAAAATACAAGAGAAAAGGATTGTTGTCCAGAGAAAATTGATTTTCGCTACAGACAAAAGGTGCATCTTTTTCGACAATTATCAAAAAACACAGTAAATGAGGACTCAAGGCTGAGCATCGAAAAGCAGCGCGAGGGAAGGCAACTAATTCTCTAACCGTGGCTGTTGAAGTAAGTTGCCTCCCAAGCGACGCTTTAAAAGGAAGAGGGATCTAGATCAGACCACAACAACAGTGAAAATGGACTATGATTTCAAATTGAAGCTGACAGGGGAACGAGAACGTGTCGAAGATCTGTTTGAGTACGAAGGATGTAAAGTTGGTCGAGGGACGTATGGACATGTGTACAAAGCGAAAAGAAAAGATGGGTGAGTTAACCTTAGCTAGCCAAATGCTCTATCGTAAACGTTAGTTAACCTAGCAAGCTAGCTAGCCGAGGCCTCCGAATTAAGGGGTCTTTAAATCAGTATTACAATTCCCTCGTCATTTTCACAGCTCTGCATGCATTCTTTATTTCATGTCGTTTGTATTTGGCACTAGTCTTTAAATGACAGTCCGGATTTCATTTGAAGTCGGTTTTAGCTTTTGTCAGTTCAATCAATACGTCAGCACCTGGATGATGGGCTTCGCTGTTGACCTGACTGACAAAGGCGTTGGTAACGTTAGTTTGGCTGACATGAATGCCACTTTTTCGCATTTAGTTTGTCAGAGACGTGGTTATTCATGTACTTACACGATTTACTTGTTTTGTCACCTGATTGTGAGCTACTTGTGTAACGGGTGTTTTTAAAGCTAAAAACGATGTTGTAACTGTTTACGTGGGGACCGAAGATGTGCCGTTGCAGTGAGATAAATACCGTAAACTGCAAAAGAATCCATATATTTTTTTAGCATATGTCACGGTTAAGAGATCTGGCGACCGTGGTGTTATGAAGGATGTTCTCGCAATTTCAGCGACAGGTGTTAATGTAAACGATTATACAAGGTATAGGCTATGGCCACAGAGCTGTCACAAGGTGTCCCAGGTAACGTCAGGAGAGGGGAGTGGACCATACTTACCAATGCAATTATACTTTTGTTGTAGACAACACTGCAAATCTAAAATAGCCCAGCAAATCAGTAACATTCGCCTGAGCTACACGTACACCTGTCTTGCTTTGTTTAAACCGATATCTAACTGAAGGCTATAGGCTAGCTGTTATGTGTCATATTTCCTCTCAGAATGGTTGATTTAGTAGGGTAATTTTATTTGCGAACTAAAAGTAGAATCTAGGCAATTTGCTGCATTGGATGAGATTGCATCGAGTTTTTATGGATTCAGATAGAGGTAAAATGGAATGTAACCTATTCAGTCGGCAACTGCGCCAGGCAGACTGGAATTTTGATGCCATGTTTGTATATAATTTCATGCCTTTATGTAGTTTAAACATGGAAGGGGGCGGGGGGTCAGATCGTCATTAAGTTATTATGTGAGTTAATATGTGATTTTAGGCTATTTAGGCATAGTTTATATAACCAAAGTAGTCAATATGACTATCTGAGTTTTCATTATAGGATGAAAAATAGGGGGGGGGGGGTATTTTTGATACATTTGCTAAGTTGTCATGGACTGGTTTGACATAAGTCTAATAAATGTGCCTATGTCCCTCTGGTCAATTGCTTTCCCTAAAGGCCTAGGCCTAACCATTAACAATATCCCCAAAACACAATCACTCTTCTGTAGTCTGCTGTGGCCTGGATTCGACTGTATAGTAGTGGACTTGTTTGTGGTTCTGGTTTCTTGGGTGAGACCACCAGGCAGATCCAAAGGCACAGGCGTTAGGGTCCAGACAGGCTGGCGGCCGAAAGCCTTGGTTAAAGAGTCTTAAGTGTTTAAAGATGTTTTTGTCTCACCATAGGAGCTGGCTGTTTATGAGCATTTAAAAGATAATTTGTTCTGCAGGAGTTGGACCAGGCTGGCAGAGGCCTAACAAAATCTTTTTATGGGGTTGTGCGTGCGTGCACGTGTCTGTGTTTGAGTCTGCCTTTGGTTTGTCTGTCTGTATATCTATCTGTCTGTGTGGGTGTGTGACAGAGCGGGTGTTTGCCAGTCTTTCTCTCAGTCTGGTATTGTCCTCTTAATATTCATCTCTCATCCCATGCCAGAAAGCCCCCCCTGCCCCCCAGATGATGTTTGCCCATGGAGGTTTGCTGCCTTAAAACAATCTGTAGACAATCTAGGCATTAAAACCTGTGATTCTCCAGGCAACTCTCTGTCTCTCACTGAGTGCCCCCCCCCCCCCCTGCCTCCATTTCCATCATGCTTTGTGCCATGTGTTTTGTCATTATGGGGTGCCTGGTCTGATGGGCCCTCTACCTCTCTGCAGGAAGGACGATAAAGACTATGCCCTTAAGCAGATTGAAGGCACGGGGATCTCCATGTCTGCTTGCCGTGAGATTGCAGTAAGTGCCTGCGTCTGTTGGTACATGTGTGTCGGTACATGCACGCTCTAAACATAAATGTGCCACTAAATGGCTGAATAGCCTAGGTCTATTTGTGGTAGCCTATGCCTTGCACAAAAGAATAGATTGCAGTTTATCTCTGTGGATATTTTACACAAAATAAGTAACTTTAGGGCCTAGTGTTGGCACTGCCAGTGTACGTTGAGCCATGTAGCCATCACTTAGCCTACGCAAATTTTCCTTTCACTGTAGGCATTTCAGTAGTTACTTTCTTACTTGTTCCTGTCTTAGAGTATTTGATTGGTAGCATCTGTGGCATATTGTGCACTTTGCGCTCATTTATTATTGTGCCAAGGCATGTGTGGGTTTGCAGTGTGTGTGTGTGTGTGTGTATGTGTGTGTGTGTGCGTGTGTGTGTGTGTTTGCTGAGGATTGTATGTGTGGGCTCTGAGATGTCATCCTGTCTCCCGCAGCTGTTGAGAGAGCTGAAACACCCCAACGTGATCTCCCTGCAGAAAGTGTTCCTGTCACACGCAGACCGCAAAGTGTGGCTGCTGTTCGACTATGCCGAGCATGACCTCTGGGTAACACACACTCTCGCCCGCACGCACACACACACACACACACACACACACACACATACAAAGTCAGATAAAGACACATACAATTGAAATGGTTGTGGCGTGGTCATCATTTTGTTTTTGCATTATCCAGTCATACATATAAATAGCAGTTCTCCTCTCAGTATCCTGTAATAAACGTATTATTCAGTTTGTTATGAGTTGTAGTCATGGTGTAATATTTGGTCACTATTAGTTTATTATCATCTTTATGTCTGTTCCTGACCCACAAAGCCACAACCAACTTCTTAAAGATGTACTCCAGCCTTTTATTAGGCCTAACCCTTAAAAAGTGTCATCTTGGTTCCTGAAAAAAAGGATATTGTATATATTGAATACTGTATATATATTTACAAGCATCTACACTTTTTGGACTTGTAAAAAACATTGACTTGATTATTTGGCAAAGTTTAGCCTAATGTTCAGCTGTATAAGAAAAACTATTTTTCACACAAGTTATGCTGCCTTAAACAGAAATACTCAGCGATTTACTGATCATTTTGCTATTTTTATACCTTGTAAGTAACACAGTATAATGCCAAACGGACATGTTAAAAATGTTTAAAAGTAGATTTTTGTCAGAGAGGGTCTATAAACTCACCAACACAACATGCTCACACGCTAGCCTGAACTTTATTAGCCACTGATGACTTGTTTGTTGCAGCACATAATTAAGTTCCACAGAGCCTCGAAGGCCAATAAGAAGCCTCTGCAACTGCCCAGAGGCATGGTCAAGTCCTTGCTCTATCAGATCCTGGATGGCATCCACTACTTACACACCAACTGGGTCCTGCACAGAGACCTGGTAAGGGGGGGGGGGGCTGGGGGGTTGGTTACATATGCCCCATTAGAAGTGGGCACTATTGTGGTATTGTGTTATGATATGTGTTTGTAAGTGATTATTTTGGTCATTTTTGTTGGAGTGTTATAGTATATAAAGTGTGTGTGTGTTTTGTCTTTTCAGTGTAGTTGTGCTGTTCAAGCTGTTTTTTTGTGTGTAGCTAATGAAAGTAGGGTGTTACACAGTGCCCATGGTCGGGGTAGGAACTGGGCAGAGAAAGAACCTTTGGAATGCTTTCTCTCAGCCAGACATTTTGATTGAGTTTATACTTATTGTATGTCTACACATTTTGATTTTAAATAAAAGTTACACCTAAATGTATAAACTTTTTAAAGTGAAATAATTTAGGTCATTCCCTGCCATCTCACCTAGGGCCTCCCAGTTCATGTCATGGATTCTTTTGTGGGGGAGAATGCATACAAAACTAGAAAAACACTCAGAGAGCGCAGACCTCCACCAAGGCAATGTGGTCACAGAAACAATATAAATTCCAGACTCCAGATGGTCTTTTGGATCACCAATCACCACCAATATTGAATCAGTTGTTAACTAGTCCCAATACACACATTGTCCGAAAATTTAATCCAAATCCGTGCAGTACTTTTTGGTTAGTGTCTTTTACAGACAGACAGACACACACAGATACACACACACACACACACACACGCACACACACACACACACACACACACACACACACACACACACACACACAGACACACACACACAGAGAGAGAGAGAGAGAGAGGCTGGCAAAAACATAACATCCTTGGCTGAGGTAAAAATCCATGACATGAATGGGGAAAATGTCAGATTTTTTTTTTAATAACTATAAGCTTAGTAAAAAAATGTCTTTTGGAAATCTAGTTCCTGACATATACTGTGAGCTACTGCACAATATTACGATGGGCTCTGTTCCCTAATCACTCATGAAAGCTGACTGCTGACATTTTAGTTTGTGCTGGTGAATTGTTATTTGACACGGTCATCATCTTTTTTTTTTTATAATACATGGCCTTTCCACAAGATGACTTGGTATAGCCTAGGTGTCATTTTGGCCATGTGTTGTTTAGTCGGTTTCAGCTGCAGTGAAAGAAAAACAATTCACAAATGGAGGATGGTTGTTCTGCTCCAAGCCCTGTTATGCTTTTTTGGCTCTTCCACTAGAGGGCCTTTATGACTAGGCATTTTTTTCAGTAGTTTTGATGCATTAAAAGCAGCAATAAAAAGGATGAGGTGTTAGTTGTTTTTGTTGGTTTGTTGGTATTTTTTTTTTCCTGAAGTCGTCATTATTGCTGTTGTTATTTACAGAAACCAGCCAACATTCTGGTGATGGGAGAGGGCCCAGAACGAGGCCGCGTTAAGATCGGTAAAACCCAGTTCTGACCTGAACAGCCTGTGTACAGACACACACACACACACACACACACACACACACACACACACACACACACACATATACACACACACACACACACACACACACACACAGCAGCAACCATTCTGTTTACCAATCTGTGCACACTCCTCCTCCTGTTTACCAGTCTGAACACACACATGCGTACACAAACAGTGACGTGGACACATAGACACACATACACACTCACACTCACACACGCTCACACAGCTCTAACTCCCCTATTTACAATCCTCCTGGCATCACTGTTTAAGATTAGGGATTATGCAAGACTCTAGTTGCCTGCCCCTTCATTTCTAGGGGGCGTTGTGTCATGCTATTTTATAACCTTATGGCTTCTGTATAGCAGAAATTTCCCAAAATATAATATATATATATTTTTTTTTTTATTATTATTATTATCATCATCATTATCATCTTTAATAATGACGTGATTGTTAACGCGTGTATTTGTTTGTTTTGTCTGCCTGTTTGTTTGTCTCTCCCTGTGCAGCGGATATGGGCTTTGCGCGCCTCTTTAACTCACCACTGAAGCCTTTAGCAGATTTGGACCCTGTGGTGGTCACCTTCTGGTACCGGGCACCCGAGCTATTGCTGGGAGCCAGGCACTACACCAAAGCCATCGGTAAACAAGTGTGTGTGTGTGTGTGTGTGTGTGTGTGTGTGTGTGTGTGGGAGTATTGCACCAAAACCAGGCATTATGGTGGTGACCAGTGATGTAGGGTTTGTTTATGTACTCACATGGGATTACTAAATTTTCATGGTTTTAGGAGTGTTGGCATGGTTGGGTCGCTGTTGGGGTGTGTATTGTGTGTGTGTGTGTGTGTGTGTGTGTGCGCGTGTGTGTCTGTGTGTGTGTGTGTGTGTGTGTATGTATGTGTATGTATGTGTCTGTCTTTTGTTAACTCAATTGTACCAAATAAATCCTGCGTGCCTGCATATTAATGCATCTAAGATGAGTTCTCTGAGTGTGAAGGCTCTCATGTGTGCTCCAATGAACTCCAGTCTCATTGTTGCATCATCCTCTCTCTTTCTCTCTTTGTTTGTCAGATATCTGGGCAATTGGCTGCATCTTTGCCGAGTTGTTGACGTCAGAGCCCATATTCCACTGTCGACAGGAGGACATCAAAACCAGTAACCCGTATCACCACGACCAACTGGACCGCATCTTCAACGTCATGGGCTTCCCCGCAGGTTGGTGATGTATGCATGGCCAATCAAAGGAGTGTGTGTGTGTGTGTCTGTGTGTGTGTGTGTGTGTGTGTGTGTGTGTGTGTGTGCACGTCTGACTCAGCACAGTTGTGACCACTGCTATTTTTCTGTGGTTTGTAAAAGCCATAACCTACGAGAGGCCGTGATTTATGCTGTTTTTACCACGGCGAAGGGGAGTTGTTAGGCATGCCACAGAGCGTAGCATAGTGCTGATAACTTTGTTATGGCGCTGCAGTATAGACGCAACAAATCATAATCAAGGACCGGAACCATCCATTTTAGATTTATGGTTGTATTTTACTACTGGGTTTCGCCGATGAACTCCTGTGAACTCCAAAACCTAGGACTAAATATTGCAGTAATCTAAGTGTGTTTGCAATAATCCTTTAAAATAGCAAGTTTGTACAGATAGATGTTTGAAATAGTTAAATGTGAGAGATGCATTTTTAGAGTTGGTGCATATGTTCAAGGGGAATTGAATCCAGATTTCTGGGCCATCTGTTTTCAGCCTTCTGCTGTCTGTGGTTTCAGTATTGTCCTCAATGCAGGAAGTGTAATTGCACATATCTGATCCCGTATTAAACAGACACGTGGCCTGCTCCCCGCTACACTGGCTTGGCCTGCAGGTGTAGCCTGCGCACAGCTGAAACGGAAGCCAGTGAGAGGCTCGTGTCCATCCCATAATAGTTTGTTATAGATTTAGAGCATTGACATCGGCATGGGCATTGTTACCGATTTTACTGTTCAGGCCATTGACACTCATTGTGGCATTGTGAGACTGTTTTGTGAATAAAAACGAATTGAATTGAACTGAATCTAAGCAATGGCGTGCGGACACTAACAAACTGTACGCAGTTGTAGTGCAGTAATTCTATGCTCTGGTGGTTCAGTAATAGTGTGTGTGATCAACATTCTGCTAATCTGACTCACGCTGCTCTCCACTGCTGCTTGTAGATAAGGACTGGGAGGATATTAAGAAGATGCCGGAACACTCCACGCTCATGAAAGACTTCAGGAGGAACACGTGAGTCATCACAAGCTCTGTCTGATTCCATCTGTCTCTCTCTCTCTCTCTGTTTGTGAGAACTCATCATTATCACTTTTCATAATCATAATTTTTAGAACCTCTTTTTTTCTCTCTGTCGTTCTCTATCATTTTTCATGTTTCCTGTTTATTTTTTCTCTGTATTTATTTCCTTTTTTTCTCTCTCTTTTCTCTAACCCCCTCTCCCCCTCTCTAATGTTGTCTTCTCCTCTCCCAGGTACACTAACTGCAGCCTTATTAAGTACATGGAGAAGCATAAAGTCAAACCTGACAGCAAAGCATTCCACTTGGTAAGTGTCAAATACTCAGTAAGCCTCTTAAAAGATGGCACAGGCATGCCCAACACACATACTGTATTGTAATGTAATGTACAATGCACCTGTCAGTGTCACCTAATCTGTAATTCCAGTGTACGGACATCTTCATAATCCATTAGCTTTTGGATACCTTGTTTCATTGCCGACATACATTCTGTTCAAATCACACACACACACACTCTCTCTCTCTCTCTCTCTCTCTCTCTCTCTCTCTCTCTCTCTCTCTCTCTCTCTCTCTCTCCCTATCTATCTATACTGTATATATATGGCACTTTAGCTGAATAATACGCAGCACTCTACCCATGAGAATGAAAAGTGGCCAATAGAATGCAATAGCAATAGCACTCTGTAGTGGGGATGTTATGAGCACATTGTGCAATAGCTAATGGAAGGATTCTCAGATATTGATTCCATGTTAATCTCTGATTTTCTCATAAACTGTAAACACAGCTGTAAACACAAAAACACTTTATAAATTATACAATATTTCCCATGAAACAACATTTATTCCATCACACTGATAAAAGGCATAGAGCATGCAGGAATAAAAAGAAAACTGTTACTAGAAACCCTCTCAGTTTGTGTTCGGCCAGTTACCTGATCTCACCTTCACCACTGTACATGTATGCCATGGTCACACACACACACACACACACACACACGTGGTCATAGCATAGGTGAAGGTGAGATCATTGAACGTATGTGTTTGTGTGTGTGCATAAGAGTAAATCCTGAGTGTGTTTTCCCCCTCAGCTGCAGAAGCTGCTGACAATGGACCCCATCCGTAGGATAACGTCTGAGCAGGCCATGCAGGATCCCTACTTCCTGGAGGAGCCACTGCCCACCTCCGAGTGAGTCTGCGTGTGTGTGTGTGTGTGTGTGTGTGTGTGTGTGTGTGTGTGTGTGTGTGTGTGTGTGTGTGTGTGTGTGTGTGTGTGCACCACAGCCCAAGCCTAAGCCGTGGAAACGGCTCCATGCAGTTTAGTGTGCACAGTAACATCAACAGATTTTGTTAGCTTGCTCTTTTGATTTTTTAAACATGGTGCATTATTTTGCTCTCCGTCATGATGGTAAAATAAATACAGTGCAAATGTCAGCCAGGCTGGACTTGGCTTCGCAGAATAGACCCATGTTCATTTAGCTCACTAGAACCTCAATTTTGCCTGGAAATGCAGAGCTGTCAATACCAGTAGCGAAATGTTTAAATGTGAGTCAATGGGCTGGTCTCTTTCACATTGATTTGGTTTTTGGAATTTATTTATTTATTTATTTATTTATTTCATTTATTCTGTGCTTGTGTGAACTGGCAGCACTGTGCAGTGTAATTGGAAAGAAAACCAGTGAACGAATGAGACAAGTGAGAATAAATTGAGATCAGGCCTGGTGGGGTTGCTATTGGATTTCCAATTAGTTCACCCCTGTGGGCTCTGCATAGTGATGGACAGACTTCTGATGTGTGTGTGTGTGTGTGTGTGTGTGTGTGTGTGTGTGTGTGTGTGTCTTTGTTTACCCACAGTGTGTTCGCTGGCTGCCAGATACCCTACCCTAAAAGGGAATTCCTAACTGAGGAAGAGCCAGAGGACAAGGCTGACAAAGTAAGATCTCAAGGGCTCTTCTCCCAGACCTCCAGTATCCCATTTGTAAACTTGTTTGTGTGCGCGTTTGTGTGCGTGTACGTGCGTGTACGTGTGTATGCGTGTGTGTGCGTGTGTTATTAATGATCATATAATCATTTTGAAGTTGATGTTTTTATGTGTTTGTTTGAGAGAGGGTGGGAGATCATCCAAGGGTTGGACCATACAAGGTACCTCTCTCTGTGGCGTCCATATTTACTGGGCTGTTTGTTTTTTGCGTACAACTGAAATTGCAGAAAAACCAGCAACAACAACAGGGGAACAACCACACCAACGGGGCAGGGCATACCGGTAACCCTGACAACAGCCACGCCCAGGGTCCACCTCTGAAGAAGGTGCGGGTCGTCCCCCCCACCACTACCTCAAGTGGCCTGATTATGACCTCAGATTACCAGGTACAGACACACAATCACACAAACACACACACATTCATGTGCACCCTCATACTGTACACTATCTACTTGCACACAAACACTCACACTTTTGTGAGGATTTTTAGACTCTGCAAAGTATTGTAGTCTGATGAAGAGCGCAAGCTTAGAAATATTCACTCTGTGGTGAAAGAATTAAAAGTAACATAACATGAGCACAAGTGTGCGGACATTCCACTTTATCTTATACTATACATTTTTTTTGTCTAGCACCTATTTTGGATGTGTACGCCACCAATTAACTTTCCACAAAGTATTACCATGGTAACTCACCTACTCCTCCCTCTCTCTCTCTCTCTCTCTCTCTCTCTCTCTCTCTCTCTCTCTCTCTCTCTCTCTCTCTCATATGCAGCGCTCCAATCCACATGCTGCCTATCAGAACCCAGGACCAAGCACATCACTGCCCCAAAGCAGCATGGGATACTCCTCTACCTCCCAGCAGCCACCGCAGTACTCCCACCAGACCCACCGCTACTGAGAGCCCTGCCATTCCCCTTTCCCCCGACCTCACTTCCTCCTAAAGCCCCTCCTCTTCCTCATCCTCCTCCTGGTCCATACCCACAGAACCCCACCACCTCCCCAGCCCTGATCCAGCCCCTCACCGCGCCCAGCAGGGAGAATGTATGGTGGGAGGAGGGACAATTCTGAGCGTGTGCGGAATCCAACAGGAACAACCCCTACCCCATTCCATAACCTTTGACCCCACCCACCCCAAACCTTTCTCCCACTTTTACCCCTGCCCATGCACTGTGGGCATTTAACTCAAGTGTGTGCCCGTAGCTCAACTCAACTCTGCCAATAAGAAACGTAATGAACATCACCATAACATACCACCAACAATACAGTTTAAGAAAAAAAAAAAGAAAAAAGCAAGAAATCTACAGCCGGACTTAATCATTGCCTATACAACAACAACAAAAAAAAAACAAATAAAAATGAAAATGACTATACAAAAAAAAAAAAAAAAAAAAGACAAAACGCTGGAAGAAAACAGAGGTGACCAGTTTTCCTTGTTTGTGGTTTTACATCATTGCTGCAAATGTGTGACCGTTTTTTTGTTTTGTTTTGTTTTGTTTTGTTTTGTTTTTGTTCTTTTTTAATTCGTTTTTTTTTCCTTCTCAAGAAGTGGAAATACATTGCCCAACAACGTGGTACTTAATTGCTACACACAGAATGGAGGATGGCCCTGACTGGAGGAGCAGTTGTCCCCCAATGCCCAAGGTTAACTATAACCAAAGCCCCCTCCCTCCCTCCCTCCCTCCCCCTCTCGGCCATGCTGGACTTCCTCCTCCTGTGTGAGGGTCCTGTGGTGGCTTCTTTGAGACTAAAGCTGCTATTTGACTGCCAGCGGGGACGGAATGTTGCCCGTCCATCCGTCTGCCAGTCTCCCTGTCTGCCCCCATTTACACACACACACACACACACACACACACACACACACACACACACACACACACACACACACACACACACACACACACACACACATATACATACACACATGATCCACACAGGTGATCGCTGGGGGGCCAACTCTGTGCAGAAGCTGCTGCAAAATGGAGCATGCTGAGAGGAACTAGCGCCCTCTGCCGGACTATACTGGTTATGGGCTTTATTAAAAGAAACTTGATTTTAGTAGTTTATAATTTAATACATTTGGACTTTTTTGTTTTTATGTTAGAAGTGGCAAGTGGCTTCCGTTGTGCTGCAAGTGCAGCAGTTGTGCGCGGTGGATAAGCCTTAGAACTTTAAAAAAACAGTTTGCGTGGATGGATGGAACATGCATTGTACTGTATTGTATTGAACTATTTTACATGAAGCAAGTATCCTGACAATAATAAAATCGGAAACGTTAAACCGGGAAGAGTGGTACTTTGTCTTTGGTTTGGGTTGCCCGTTAGAGTACTAGGGTAAATGGCTCATCAAGTTTCAGGCCTGGTATGTCGGCTTAGTTAACGTTACAAACGTGCTGCATGGAAGTGCTAATGTTAAGCTGTGTTCAGGCCCGTTCTCCAGGAATAGTTTGTGTCTTCAATTATGGAGCAATCCCTCTCCATCCTTTGCACACTTGGTACGCGCGTGCGCGTGACACACACACACACACACACACACACACACACACAAGCACCCAGAATGACGTGACCATTCAGTGATAGTCGATGCTGTTAATTGAATTAATTCAGTTTCATTAATTAATTAACTAAATTAAGCTGATCGGAAACTGTAAAAGCTATTCTTACCAATCAAGTAGGCCTACTATATATATATAAAGGCTATATACTACTATATATACTGGCCTCAATTTTATATCTAGGTGGCAAAATAATCTTATGGAATTCGTTCCCTTCCCTAATGCATTGGGCTACCTAAAGTGGAAAATAACACAGAATTAAACCCATAAATTGTATAAAAGCCAAGCGTATGCTTAAAACATTAAACCGTTAGAATTACAGTTTGAGGGGCCAAATATGATCTGGTAAAACCGGGATGGTTTTTGCAAATCCGCAAGTGCCTCACATTTCTCACTAGCCAGAACCCACCCTCTAGCTGCCCGACGCTTAGTCAGGGAAAGTCATGTGTCACTCATTATTTAAGCAGCGCTATAATTGGTTTAGTAGTACGTGGTCGCGCCTCAAATCCCCATTCGCAATTGCTGATTGGTGGTGCTAGATAGCAAGTCCCGCCCCTGACAGGATTGTTTTAGACTGGTCAGACTACTGAGGACACAGGATGGCAGCCCGGACCTGAGACTCGCTGGACATGCGTATGAATTGAATTGTACCTAAGAATTAACAACTGGTGAGTTTTCATGAGTAATGTCTATCGTTATTTTATTGTGCTGTTTATTTTTTGAATGTGAATATAGCTCTACGAATTGGCACAGACAAACGATGCTCATCTACTTTGATTTTACTTTAGACGTTCAAACTACAAGATGTCAGCGGGTAGCGGATAGCACCCCCACTTGACTTAATGTTTATTCAGAGATTAGTCGCGATTCTCTATCGCTCGCACCGACAGCATTTACAATTTGCAAATTTATGAATGAAGAGCGCTAAATAACGCGCCCTCTATTCATCGGATATTGTCCCTGATAATTCGTTCGGAGAAAGGAAAGTTATTGACCGACCACGCCGTGAGCGCAGCATACGGGGGACGAACTGATGCGGTCTCTGATCAACAAAAACGCTATGTGGGTCGGGAATTGTGTGTAGCCTACGGGAATTGTGCGGTAGCCTACTCAGATTTATTGTGGTCACCATGGATTCCGGTTATTGTGCCGCGGATGTATGGTGGGCGCTCTGGACAGGTTGAGAGTGGCAGCGTGTGTGACTGTTATTCTGTCACTTATTGCTAGAGGTTTAACTACATCACTTGCGTCGGTCATTTACGTTGAACTAGGCAGTGATATTAGTCAAGTTTTATGGGTTAACATCCAGTTGAACAGGAGTGGGCAGCCCAAACCGATTTACCTGTAGCTTACTCCAATATTGGATACATTTTGAACAAAAGCAACATGCATTATGGTGATATTTGTATAGACAATTGAATTACAATATCCTTGTTTCCTCTTACAAGGCTTTTCCTAATTCTTTAAACTGGTGGCATGTAAAGTCTTCATCACGCTTGACGTTTTCGCCATGCAATATTGATGTGATTTTACGACGAGCGCACCGCTGTAGCTGTGCTTGGCTTATGAATTGGTAATGTTCTCTCTGTTCCGACCTTAATGGAGTTCCTGCGTTCGGAGGGAGAGTTGCAGCGTTTCTCTGCCCAGCACTCCCTTGCTGGAGGAGACCAGTGTGGTCCAGGCCTGAGGGAGAGAGACGGACAGACAGACAGACAGGAAGCCCACCCTCTCCTTTGGGCTGACAGGATGGACCTCTGGCTGAGTTCAAAGCCTGGGCTGGCAGAGGGTCTCCGTGTTTGGGGCTGTTACGTAGCCAACCGCTAGCATCCCACTGAGAGCAAAACCTGCACTTACTGTGAGGTTGTCTTTGTGTGTGTGTGTGTGTGTGTGTGTGTGTGTGTGTGTGTGTGTGTGTGTGTGTGTGTGAAGGAGAGAGAGAGTAACTATGGTGGGTTCTTAAGTGTAGGTTTGCTTGCATTTCATTTGTCGTGTGTGTGTGTGTGTGTGTGTGTGTGTGTGTGTGTGTGTGTGTGTGTGTGTGTGTTTGTGCTAACCAAGAGAAAAGTTGTCAGCCAGAGCTGGCAAAGGCCTTGGGAAAGGGCCTTGTGTGTTTGGGTGTTTGGGTTGGTGGGGTGGGCGTTGGGGTGAGGGACGGGATGTGGGGTGAGAGGCAGGATTCACTCTTTCACTGGGCGAATGAACGGCAGGCAACCTTAAAGAAGGTCGGAGGGAGGGGGGCTGGGCTGGCATGCATGGGAGAGCCCTTCTGTTGCCGTGTGAACGGAGAGCGCCATTGTCCCAGGAACCTTTGAGAGTGGCTTCCCCGAGGTCTCTGTTCCCCCATCCCCCAACACACCACACTCTCTCTCTCTTACACACACACACACACACACACACACACATACATACGTACACTGACACACACCGATGTGCCTTCTCTTTTGCTCCGTGATCTTATTTTCTTCCTTGCATTTTTACTTTCTAAGCACCATTTCTGCCAGTTTCTCTCTCTCTCTCTCTCTCTCTCTCTCTCTCTCTCTCTCTCTCTCTCTCTCTCTCTCTCTCTCATAGGCCTACACACACATGCTCTCTTGCGTTCAGTATCCCTCTGTCCCACCCACATTCATTCTCTCTCTCTCTCTCTCTCTCTCTCTCTCTCTCTCTCTCTCTCTCTCTCATACACACACACACACATACTCACTCTCTCCTGCATACATTTCACTCTCTCTCTTTCTCTATCACCCCTTTTTTCCCCTCTCTGATTCTCTCACACCCCTTTCCTTTGTCTCTTCCCTGCGTTGCCCTCCCAGCTCTCCCCCTAATTCAATACAATACGTGATAATTGTAGGCTGTGGCTAGCTGGGCGGCCAGGCCCACTGAACTGTAGGGAAAGGCTAGGGCTCTGCCGCTAACAGCTTCCAGCGCTAACAACTCCCCTAGCCAGTGTGAGGCCGGCCGGCGGGCAGACTCAGGCTTTTACTTCATTAGGCTCCGACAATGGCGCTCGCAGCTCGGGGCCTAATTGCATGTTGGCCGTGATTTATTTTCCACCCAGGAGCCGTCTGTTTATGCCTTTGCTCAGTTTGATCATATGTTATTATTATGGGGTAGGGTGGTCAGTACATCACTGCATTGGTGCCCGGTTCTTTGGAATGGGTCATTTGTGTTTGAGTGTGTGTGTGTGCCATTTTGTGTATGTTAACTTTGTTTTTGTGGGTTGTCTTGTGTGGCAGCTGTTGGGGTGTGATGGGGGTCGTGGCCATTCAAGCTTCTGTGTGTGTGTGTGTGTGTGTGTGTGTGTGTGTGTGTGTGTGTGTGTGTGTGTGTGTGTGTGTAGTGAGGGAAAACAGTGTGAGATATGTCCTGCTGAGAGGGGTGTGTTTTGCTGTATCTGTGAGACTCCAGCAGTGTGGTGTTTAGCCTCATGTGTCAGAAGAGGCGACCATTTGCTGCTTTATGTTTACTGATGGTTTGCCTCACACTCCCCTGCCCCAGCCTGTCACAGGTCTCTCTAAGTCGTTTGGAATAAAAACAAATTCTGTGTATGGCTGCTGCTTAATATAATCTGTTTATTTTCAGCACTTTCTGCTATTCGTTTTAAGTGTATACAAAGGCCTGCGGTATGGTGAATTTACTGGATGGATGAATCTGTTGTTTTAAAAGACAAGCATTGCATCCATCAGTATGTCATGGAACCAGACAGAAGACAATGAGTAAAACAGAATTGGGCACAATGCTATTAAGTAAAGAAGAATGAGGCACAATGCTATTGGATCTTGTTATGAAAGGAAAAATGCTATGGACAGTCAGGAAATTGAATTTAACTGTGGTCATTAATAACACAGTAAAATTACATTTAAAACAGCTGCAGTGTCAAAGCACTTTTTTGATTATATGTCCGCCACACTGTAATTGTTGGCAGATTTTTTATATCTTTCAATAATCAATAGCTTTGCATCAGGGAAAACCTGTGATTAATGTCACTGTTATCCAAAGCTTCCGTTGCTTGTCAATAAAATTATTCTCTGTCAACACTTAATATTATGTTTGTTTTCAAATGTGATGCTCTGCTTGGTAGCCTATAGTTAAATATAAACAATGATACTCATGATTATTACCTCCGCCAAGGAAGTTGTGTTTTGCTCGGCATGTGTGTGTCTGTGTGTGTGTGTCTGTGAGCAACATAACTCGAAAAGTACAGCACGGATTTGGATGAAATTTTCAGACAACATGTGTATTCGGGACAAGTAAGAACTGGTTAGATTTTGGTGGCGATCGGTGATCCAGAACACCATCTGTGACCACATTGTCTTGGCGGAGGTCTGCGCTCTCTCAGCGCTTTTTTAGTTTTTAATGATTTTTTGGCAAAGAGGAATAATCTATTTCCACTGCATATGTGTGTGTGTAATCAGTACCAGCAGACTTGTCATTTGACTGTTGTTCTGCTTAGACTGTAAAGCCTGTGTGTAGTTCATTTCTGGCTTTGGGGCAAGTCTGTTGTTTATCTCCCTGTCTGTGCTAACTTGTTCAAGAAGAAGGATATGTGCATTGCCTTCCATCAGAGCAAAGGATAAATAATCATACGGTCCATGACTGTGATCTGTGTTGTGGTTGGAGGAGTACATTTTGCAAGACTTCCTCAATGGCTATAATATGCAGTACAAGCCGATAGCGTCTGGTGGTTTAACAGAAAAAATAACATTGACTCCATAATAAGCTGCCTATGGGTGTTTCACATTGATGCAGGGATTAGTGTAAAAGGGGTGTGACGTGTGTGTGTGTGTGTGTGTGTGTGTGTGTGTGTGTGTGTGTGTGTGTGTGAGAGAGAGAGAGCATGCTGCTTTATTGTTCTGGTCCATTGGGAAGACAGGAAGTGGGAAGAGATGTGACAGGGAGGAAGCAGGAAGCTGGGCGGAGAAGGGAAAAACAGGAAGTGGGAAAGGGGGGCGCAGATAAGATGGCCTCTCTTCAAACCCCACCCCACCACCCCCTCTCCATTGATTCCCAACGGCCTATCCAACAATAGCAATTGATGGCTATTTGTGTTTCTCTTTACGCAACAATAAGATCTGAACAACCTCCACAACAAAGCTTTTGGTAACAGTTCAGTAGCAATACAGACACACAGTGCTTCACTGATCACCACAATCCAATGCCTTGCATTGATGTATAAAAGCCTTCTCTGGTAATGACTGGGCCAGTTGGGTAGCCTGGGCCACAGGTGAAAGCTCTCACTGTGAGTAAATATTAGTATCTACCAGTTTGTGTGTCTGCTAGCTGTTAACTGCTAGCAG
>JAODXP020000027.1:4789096-4794411 GCA_027497455.2 Sardinella longiceps
CTTGGCTTCCTTTCTTTCTTTCTTTCTTTCTTTCTTTCTTTCCTTCTCTATTTCTGCCTTTAGTCTCCCCATATATTTTTATGTCTGAGTGTACATCAGACAAAGGAGATCTTAAAAAAAATATACTAGTATTACTATCGTTGTGTGACTGAGTGTATGCCTGTGTGAGACAGGGTTGGAGGTGTGTGTGTGTGTGTGTGTGTGTGTGTGTGTGTGTGTGTGTGTGTGTGTGTGTGTGTGTGTGTGTGTGTGTGTAGCTTTATTTTGAATTCCTGTTGTGAACATGGGCCCTTTCAGCAGCAGCTGTGTGGGTTAAATATAAATGACTGAACATAAAGCCCTTGAGGGTGGAGGACCAGGGACAAGGGATGTGTGTGTGTGTGTGTGTGTGTGTGTGTGTGTGTGTGTGTGTGTGTGTGTGTGTGTGTGTGTGTGTGTGTGTGTACAAATGTGTATGCATGAGGGGACATACTGTATGTATGTTAAGGTGTGCATGTGCAGGGTTGGGGGGCGGTGAGTTGTGTGTACGTGTGCATGTATGCATGTGCATGTGTGCATTCTTGTGTGCATACACTCATGCGTGTCTGAATAAGGGGACTTGTGTATGTTGAGGTGTGTGTGTGTGTGTGTGTGTGTGTGTGTGTCTGTCTGTGTGTGTGTGTGTGTGTCTGTGTGCATGCTGAGGCTAAGTTGAGGCTGTCTGTCTGTGTGTGTGTGTCTGTGTGTCTGTGTGCATGCTGAGGCCAAAGTTGAGGGACTTAAAAGTTCTGGACCTCTCTTCCTTCCTGTAAATATTTCCCTGAAGGTATCCTGTCTGCCTGTTGAACACTGTTTATATAAATAGCAGCCATTGTGTGTATGGGTGCTTGTACTGTATGTGTGTGTGTGCCTGCATGTAAACTTGTGCATGTGTGGCTATTGTGTTTGCCCATTGGGTTTGTGTATTGACTCCATTCTCAGTAACCGTCGGTCAGCCTTCCATTCACTATTGCTTCTGTCTGACTGATTTGTTATTATTGAATGAGCTCAGCCTACATTACTATTGATCTGTGAATACTGCATGTTTTTATGACTATTTTACCCAGCCCTTAATGAAGTCTCAAGCTAAGTGCATGATAAACACACAGCACATCTACATACAGTACAAAAGAAAGAATAACTTTCCTTTCCTGTACACAAATACACAACTTCTAAGATTCAGTGTTCTGCTTGTCATGAAGACAGTCGGTGATAATTTATATTTTTATATATATTTTAGTGCTGGCAAAATTAACTGATTAATCACGTGATTAATCCAAAAAATTTAACTCGGATTAAAAAAATTAACTCAGATTAATCCTGATGGATATGATTCCACTTTCATGGCATGTATTATGTTCAATTTCAGATAGAAAATGGATCAGTTATCAAGTCAAACTATACAAAGATTATGGCCTAGCTCCTGACTGTCCAACAACATGTTTGGGGAATCCTCCGGGGTAGGGGACAGGTGTGAATTGGCCCATTTGAGACAAACAAAGCCAACTATTTAGTATCAGGGCCTTTACAGGGCAAAATAAGGATCCAATATACCCTAGCATCCAAATTCTTACTGGAGGAAATGAGTTGCGATTAAAAGTGATTAATCACGATTAATCTTTGAAAAATTTTGTGATTAATCAGATTAATTTTTTTAATCGTATGACAGCACTAATATATTTATATGGGCCTTGATAGTATATTACCCATGAAATACAATAACAAATAGTACTAAAAAAGGGTAAATGATCATAGTATATGCTGATATGATTCAGAGCTCATTCAGTCTTAAGAGACGTCAAATCTAGGCAGAAACAATCACGCGGTTGAAGAAGATAATAATAATAATAATAATAACTTCGTTTTATATAGCGCCTTTCATGATACCCAAGGTCGCTTAACAATTTATGTAAGCATGTAGGTGCATGTTTGTGTGTGTTGTGTAACTTGTGTAGGAGAGGGAGGGTCTAGAGGCCAAAGGCTACAGTGAAGAGGTGTGTTTTAAGATGCTTTTTAAACAGGGCCAGAGATGGGGCTTGTCGGATGTGGAGGGGTAACTGGTTCCAGAGAGTGGGAGCAGCTACATGGAAGGCTCTGTCACCAACGGTCCTGAGTCTACTGTGGGGGATGACTAGAAGATCCCTGTCAGCAGACCGCAAGGACCTTAGAGGGTTGTAGGGGTGAAGGAGGTCAGCAAGGTAGTGGGGGGCAAGTGCATGAAGTGATTTGTAGGTGAGGAGGAGAATTTTATATGAAATACGGGATTTGACTGGGAGCCAGTGAAGTTGCATCAGAGTGGGGGTGATGTGCTGCCAGTGCCTGGTGCCTGTGAGGACTCGTGCAGCACAGTTCTGAATGTACTGCAGTCTGTCCAGGGTTTTGTTGGGTAGACCTGACAGGATGGCATTGCAGTAGTCCAGGCGGGATGATATGAATGAGTGGATGAGAGTCTCTGTTACGGAGTTGGAGAGTGAAGGACGGAGTCTTGAAATGTTTCTCAGGTGGTAAAAAGCAGACTTGGTGATGTTTTTTATATGTGCTTGGAATGACAGAGTGGAGTCCAGGATGACACCCAGGTTACGGACTTCTGTAGATGGAGTGATGGAACATCCATCCACCTCAAGATGGAAGTCACCAACCTTCTTAAGCAGTAGCGCCGATGTCACCACCATGAGCTCAGTTTTATTGCTGTTGAGTTTGAGAAGATTAGTGGTCATCCAGGTTTTTATGTCTTGCAGGCAGTTGACAAGTGGCTTGGGTGGGAGCTGAGATGAGGGTTTGGTGGTAATGTACAGCTGTGTGTCATCAGCGTAGCAGTGGAAATTGAGTCCATGGTAGCGGATGATTTGTCCAAGCGGGAGCATGTAAATGGTGAACAGGAGAGGGCCAAGCACTGATCCCTGTGGGACGCCATGATTGATTAGTGCTGTTGCGGAGTGTGAGTCTTTCAAAGTGATGTATTGTTGTCGATTAGATAGATAGGATTGGAACCAGGAAAGTGCAGTATCAGAGAGCCCAGTGAACTCTGAAAGCCGGGTTAGGAGAATGGTATGAGAGACTGTGTCAAAGGCAGCTGAGAGGTCCAACAGAATGAGGATGGTAATATGGCCATTGTCAGCAGCTGTGAGGAGGTCATTGGTGATCTTGACAAGGGCAGTCTCAGTGCTGTGATGGGCTCTGAATCCAGATTGTAAGGGTTCAAAGAGCTCATGGTGGGACATGTGGTGCTGGAGTTGGGCAGCCACTGCTTTTTCCAAGATTTTACTGAGGAAGGGGAGGTTGGAGATAGGCCGGTAGTTGTTTGGGTCATCAGGGTCAAGACCAGGCTTCTTCATTGTGGGGATGACGGCAGCTGTTTTGAGGCAGGTAGGCACTACACCAGACTTCAGTGAGGTGTTAATGATGGCAGTCATAGTGGGGCATAGCACAGGTAGACAAGATTTAACAAACCTGGTCGGCATGGGGTCCAGTTGGCTGGAGGATGTTTTGGCATTGGTTACCAGGTCAGTTACCTGGCTAACATTCAGAGGAGAAAAGGAGGAGAGTTTATGCAGCAGTAGGCAGGTGGCCGGAGTGGAGATGTCCTGCCAGGGCAGGTGGACAGCAGGTAATTGTTCTGCGTTCGGAGTAGAACCCAGGAGCTGCTGATGGATGGTGTCCACTTTGAGTTTAAAAAATTCCAGGAACCTGGAGCACAACTCGGCAGCATCTGTTGGTTGAGGGGCATCAGGGGGGCGGAGAAGGCGGTTAATAGTTGTAAAAAGCATTCTGGGATGGTGTTGTTGGTTATTGATGAGCATAGAGTAGTAGCTGGTTTTGGCTGCAGAGAGAGCCTCTTTGTAGTTTCTGACATGGTCCCTGTATGCTTCACGGTGGACTGTGAGGCCAGATTTCCTATAAAGTCGCTCCAGCCGGCGCCCTGTTGCCTTTTTGAGGCGTAGCTCAGGAGTGAACCATGGGGCAGGGCGGGAGAAGGAGGCTGATCGGGTGACCATGGGTGCCACAGAGTCCAGGCTGTTAGAGAGTGCAGTGTTGTAGTGTTCCACCAGAGAGTCCACTGAGAGGTCAGATGGGGGAGCAGAGAGGTGAGACATTATGATATTGGAGAGTTCAGGCAGGTGCACTTGTTTGGTCTTTCGAAAAGTAATGGTCCGTGTACTGCGTGGCCTATGCAAGGGCACAGGAACAGTGAACACTATGGTGTGGTGATCTGATATGGCCAAGTCAATGCACTGAAGGTGGTGTGGGAGGGTGCCAGTCGAGCACACCAGGTCCAGAGTGTGTCCCTTCGTGTGGGTGGGGCCATGCACATGCTGTGTGATGTTAAAACAATCCAGCAGCGCCAGGAAGTCAGTAGCAAAAGAGTTATTGCTACTATCCACATGAATGTTGAAGTCACCCAGAAGAATGGTTGATGGGGACATGGGGCAGACTGTGGCAAGCAGCTCAGCAAGCTCAGGAAGGAAGCAGGTAGAGGCTTTTGGAGGTCTATAAATCAGGACAACTTGCAGCTGTGCAGCCCCAGTCAGAACAAAGTGGAGACACTCAAAGGATGAGGCACTGACAGGATGTTCTTTGACCAGGATATCAGAACGATGTATAACAGCAAGTCCACCACCACGGCCTAGGCAACGAGGTTTTTGTATGTAGACATACCCTGGTGGGGTAGCTTGGTTGAGACTTAAAAAGTCTTGGTGGCCTTGCCATGTTTCAGTCAGACATGCAAAGTCTATTTTTTTCTCAGAAATTATGTCATGGATGAGTAATGCCTTATTGTTTAATGATCTGACATTTTGTAGCATGAATGTAGCTGTCATCACTGTGATTGCAGAGCTGACAGTACAGGCCAGGTTTCGGAGATTGGCAGGTGGTGGGCGTGGTTTGCGTTGAAGACGTCTCTGCAGTGAGGCATGGCACCTAACTGCATTAACAGCCGGAGTTTTGTCCAAGAAAACAAACTTATGACGAGAGGCCCTATGCACATAGGGTGGTCGTCGCAGGAGGCAGAGTGATTTTATAACATCCAAGCATCTTGGGGAAATGGAGGTGGAGAGTTTCAGGAGTTCACCAGCGGTGTATTTTATGAGCGACATCGTAACGTTGCCGAAGCGTTAGCACAACAAACACCGACGGCCTTGTTAGCCCGCTAGCTTGGCTTGCTAGCTACACATAGGATGAGCCACCAGCAAGTCAAGAGGTCAGCAGAGCCCGGGGAGCAGTTCCAGCGATGGTAGTAAGCCAGGCGGGGTGAATCGAGGTGTATCCTTTGCACCAACGACACGGTAGGTAGGTAATCC
>JAODXP020000027.1:4794511-4837011 GCA_027497455.2 Sardinella longiceps
TGTTTACATCAGTGTGACTACTGCATCAGGGAATGCAATGACCGTGTTGACAGATTAGTAAAAAAGGTTAAAAGCCCGAGAACTTGTTGCAAAGATTGCAATACTTTTCAGACGGTATAGTAGCGTTAACGTTAGTGTTTCGGACCCGAGAAGCGGCGACATTCACGCCTCTCAGCATCCGGATCCGGATGTGGGTTGTGAGTGATTTCTCCAAGATGGGAATAGTACTGGTTTATTAAGTGTGTTTGGTTTCACGTCCATGGTGAAGCGCTTTTGTCACACCCAGAATATCATCTGTGATGTAACACCACTACTTCCAGCAGCCTCCGTGATATAACCGTGTAAGAGCCTTAGCTAGCAAAATAAACTTTCAAAAGTCGAAAGTTACTTTCCATTACGCGTGTTCATAACACTGTAAGAAGCTTTGTTTCCTGCATCTTGTTACAACATTATGGAGAGAGAGTGTGATAGATATGGAAAGACGGACATGTTGACCCCTAGTTGGTCTCTGGTGTCTGGTGTTAGCAACAGCGTGTCAGGATCTGCAACTACGGTCAACTCTGTGTTTAAAAGCTGGACCTGAATCTTTGAGTCCTTGACTTCTTGAATTCCGAAACACTATTTCATAAACTGCCTGAATTATTGAACTTAAACCCTGGATTCCTCAAACCGAATCCATGAACTTTGTGTCCGTAAACATTGCACGACTGTGTGTTAACCTTAGTTAATTGTCTGTGTGTGTGTGTGTGTGTGTGTGTGTGTGTGTGTGTGTGTGTGTGTGTTTAGGTAAACATGCAGAGGACATCTTCGGGGAGCTTTTCAACGAGGCCAATACTTTTTACTTGCGGGCCAACTCCCTCCAGGACCGCATCGACCGGCTGGCTATCAAGGTGACCCAGCTGGACTCGACGGTGGAGGAGGGTGAGTCAGACAGTCTGGGGTGGGGTTAGGGTGCTGCTGATGGAGTGCGGGGGGTGGGGATGGGGGTGGGGGTGGATTGCTCTCTCACGGCACGGGTACAGGAAGGGTGAGGGGGGTCTGTGTGCCAGTGTGTCTGCCAGCTACAGTTACTCGAGAGCGAGGGGGGATCAATATGGGGATGGATTGGATGCAAGAAACTGGAGCTGTGCGGTTAAGGATGAAATGTAACCTTTTCTCCTTTGTCTCTGTTTTCCTCTCTTTTGCACTCTCTCTCTCTCTCTCTCTCTCTCTCTCTCTCTCTCTCTCTCTCTCTCTCTCTCTCTCTCTCTTCCTCCACCTTGCTTGTTCTGTCTCACATGATGTATGTTCCTACTCCTCTTCTCTCTCATTCTCTCTCTCCCTCTCTTTCACTCTTTCTCTCCCTCCCTCCCCCTCTTCATGTATCCTCCTTGTGTTGTCATTCTCTGTTTTTTCCTCTCCTCCTCTATCTGTCTGGATCTCTCTCACTCCCTCTATCTCTCTCTGTATCTTTCTCCATTCGATGCCCTTTCTGTCTCCATTTGTCTCTCCTCTCCTCTCCTCTCCTCTCGCTCTGTCTGTCCTTTCTCTCTGCAGTCTCCCTCCAGGACATAAATATGAAGAAGGCCTTTAAGAGCTCTACCCACCAGGACCAGCAGGTGGTGTCCAAGAGCAGCGTTCCCGTTCCGGTCAAGGAGATGTACAACCTGAGTGACAAGCCCCCACCACTCCATATACTGTCCACTTACAGGTTAGACTCACACACGCGCGCACGCACACACACACACACACACACACACACACACACACACACACACACACACACACACACACACACACACATATTGTACACAGTATGATGCATACTTACAGTACATACAGTACATTCAAAAATGGTCCTCCCTACCCTGTCTTCCAGTCCTCTTCTGCTCTCTCTCTCTCTCTCCTGCTCCCTTTTTCTCAGTCTCTCACTCTTTTTGTCTCTCTGTCTGTATCCTTCATTCACACCATTATGCCATCACAAATGATAACTTTCCTCTCCCCAACACTTGAAAGCCCCCTCACTCCCCTCTCATCTCCATCTCATCCAGTCAGCTTGCAACAGCAGAACATCTCTCTTTTTTCTCTCTCTTTTTTTCATCTCTGCCTCTCACACACTGACAAGCCCATTTGTCTGAACACACACGGACATGGACACACACATAGGCAAACGTGCAAGGGCTCACACACACACACACACACACACACACACACACACACACACACACACACACACACACACACAATGACAAGCTCAAAGTCCTTTCTTAACGCACATACATACTCACATACAGTACTCTCTCTCTCTCTCTCTCTCTCTCTCTCTCTCTCTCTCTCTCTCTCTCTCTTTAAAAGTGCACGTCTACTCCCCTTGAGTTCTGGGCTCTGACTTTACATAATAATAAATGTGGGTCAGTCATGAATACTTCAGAGCATCAGAAGTAGCTTACAAGGTTGCTCTTGTCCTGTGCCATGGATGTAGGCCACCTATAAATACTTTAATGTTGCAAATGTACTTCATGTGCATTTACATGCTAAAGGGGAAAAAAAAACATTAGTGCTTATCCATTAATTTTTTCCATACTTCTGAGGACTACATTTTATCTTATTTAATGTAATAAAAGTTCAAATAATCTCTTTTATGTTGCAAGTATTGATCTAAAATACTGTAATTATACTATTTCACTGATAAGTGAAATAGAATAAAGAGATAAGATAAATTGATAAGATAAATTACACCATGTACATACAGTTATCATGTCATCCTTGGATATTACATTGCTGCTATTCCATGTTATTACCATGGTAATAACATTACTATGTTAACATGGTAGTAACATTAGTATGTCATTACTTAATTTCATTTAAGATTAAGTATCTATCTATCTATCTATCTATCTGTCTGTCTGTCTGTCTGTCTGTCTGTCTGTCTGTCTGTCTGTCTATTGTGGTGTTATTAAGAAATAAGCTGCAATGGCAGGTTGTTACAGTTTGAGTTGTCTTTGCAGGGATGACGGTAAAGATAGCCTGAAGTTCTACACAGATCCATCGTACTTCTTTGACTTGTGGAAAGAGAAGATGCTGCAGGACACAGAGGACAAGAGGAAAGAGAAGAGGAGACAGAAGGTGGGTTTCTCTTCTCTTCATTCTTCACTCACAGCTCCTTTCTTTATACTCCTAACCTGCCTTTCTGCCCCAGTCACAATCAAGCAGCTACATTTTTACTTTAAATTGATCTTATATGCATTTGAATGTTTTGAAAGTGTCTTCAAAGTCTCTAACACCCCTCTCAACCCCACTGGCATTAGGAGCAGAAGCGCTGTGTGGATGGAACCTTACAGCGTGAGGTGAAGAAGGTGCGCAAGGCTCGGAACCGCCGGCAGGAGTGGAACATGATGGCCTTCGATAAGGAGCTCCGCCCCGACCACAGGCACACACAGTCTCTACACCGCGGGGGCTCCTCAGAAGGATCCTTGTCCCCAGAGAACAGGTGATCATTCACACTACCCATATTCACTTGGTAGATTACCACATTTTTAGCCACTCGCTTCTCTCTTTGTAGACTTGACTGTGCTTCTAGAATGTTCAATTGCTTATTGCCGTCTCAATCTTGGTCATTATACTAATGGTATAACTATTAGGATTGGGATGGAAGTTAGTGAGCAATAACGCTGTGTAGATATGCAATTCTAGGTACTCCAAGCATTACACACTGTAATGCTCATTAAAGTTACAGTACATGCTGAAAGGAGGAGTGATACAAATGATCCATTCTGGTGAAAATCCCACAGCCTCAAAAGTGTTGTAAAGTGTCTTTTCAGCGTTGTTAAGTGGTAAAGTGTAAAGTGTAAAGTGTGTTCTCTCTGTTGTCACTGTGCAGGGCTCACGGTGGAGACCACATGGATCACCTCTATCCCAATACCCCCAATCATGCCGGCCACGCCCACACATACTCAGGCCCGCCCCCAAGCCTCATGGGCCTCTCTGGTCACGCCCCCTCAGGCATGGAGCATGACCCAAGGGGCGGGCCCATGGCTTACCGCAGCGGCACATTGGGCCGGCCTCATCAGGCTCCTCCTCCACCTCCTCCGACGGACATCATCAATGGCTCTATGCCCCTCCCACCTGTAGACTACAGGTAGGATAATATTGCAAGATGTGCAAGGAACAAGAGTGTTCTTTTAGTACAAAGAAATAAAAAATAAGAAAAACAGTAGGTATCTTTTCAAAACAAGCGTCAGAATTCATTTAGTTAGCACTTTGCTTTCTTTTGGCGTTTATTTATTTATTGAAACTAAATGGAAAAAGCAGGAAAAAGCATGTCTGTCTTTTTTGGCCACATTCCTTTACACACACAGTGTGATTTTAATATTCAAAGGAGGCTGTTTGTTTTATCTTCATGCATGAGATTAAAATCTCTCTCTTGGGGCTTGTACGTTTGACCCCGCTGTTGTTTGCCCTGTAGTCTGTTGACTAAGCCACAGGCATATCATAATATGCACTTCATTTAGGAACAAATGCATTTTACAACGGAAGCGAAGTGAGAGAAAAAAATCACGCTAAGGGGGCAAATACAGCAAGGATCATTAAGTCTTGTAATCGCTGCTTTGTTTTTGACAGCCCAAGTTTGCACATAAGATTAATTATGATGCCTGTGAGTCTTGTCTGTCAGTTGTGCAACACCACAGGGAGATATATATGGCATCAAGTCCACACAGATCAGCGTCACCATATCTCCTCAGGCCCTATGCTTGACCTTAGTCCACAACCCAGTCACCACTCTTCCTTGCTTGGCCATTTAAAACAATAGCACCAGGGATTGACTGAACCCTGTTTATACTGTAATAGCTAGTGCCTTAATCTCAGCTCTAATCTCATGGAAATATGCCAGAAAATAGCACTTTAATTTGGCCCGTAGACACTTGTGGAAATGTCGCCATCTAGTGGTTAATCTTCAGGGATGGGTTTTTTTTGTTGATTTCTCTATCCATTTTGGGGAAGTCTGTTTGCTGGACATTTATTTGTTGCTGTACTATTTGGAACATAAAGGCCAATTCAGACTGAAGATACGCGATGAGATGAGATGGTTTTAGAGAGGAGTTGCAGTGGTGTGAATCAATTGTCGCAGGTTGTTGCAAGCAGTTGCAAGCCGTCGCAAAAGATTTAACAGGTCAAATCAGTTTTAAAAAGTTGCAGGTTTTTAGAGCGTCACAGCCCGTCTCGTGGTGGATCTTTGGTCTGTAGCCACCTTAACACTCATAACCTCTTGAGTCCATTTATTTGAAGCCTCTTCAGTATTGTTTCTTATGGTGGTGTGTACTGATTTGCTGTCTTTCTCTCACACTCTCTTTCAGCATGGATTACATGAACACTGGGCCACCTCCCCCTCCTCCGGGCCCCCTCATCCCCTCTGCCCAGACCGCCTTCGCCATGCCCCCCATGGGGCCGATCCCACCCTCTGGCCACCCTGGACAAATGGGCGCATCGATGGGCTACATGTCTCCTCCTCCACCGGTGTCTGGACCAATGGTTGTGCCACCGCCACCTGGTCCTCCACCTCCACCCCCCAGTGCCAACCATGCTGCAGCCGCTAAAGCTCCGCCAGTGCCCAGCGAGGCACAGCCCGTCAACGATGCCCGTAGCGACTTACTTGCTGCTATACGCATGGGTATGTCAGCAACTAATACTAGCAGAAGTAAAACTAGTTCTGCTGTACATGTAATAGTAATAGAACAACGAGTAATACTGGCAATTTAATTACTGCTCTAATACTTTTTCCCGAGGACTCAGGTCCTGCGAGTTTAATTCCCGCAGTACATATTCCAGGGCTGGCTGAGGGGTGGCTTTTAGCTGTCGTTCACCCCTAGCTATTTAATCAATTTTAATCAATGCTATTATCACAGGGTATTTAAACAACAGTGATTTGGGTAAAAAAAAAAGATCTGAGGCACTCAAGTAGGATGCAGCTAAATATGTTTATTAGGCTACTTAAACAGGCTAAACTGTGCTCATCTTGATAGGAAGTCTGCAACATTATGTTGCCAGCATATGGAAAACTGTGCAGGTTTACTGTACTTTCACTTAATGGTAAAATGTGGAGTCCCATGGTTGATTTTCAGTGCATCTCCACCTGTAAACTGTAGGTAACCTAGTTATTGCCAAATAGCTTACAGCTTCACTTGACTGGACTGTCAGGAGTCAAACTACTTCCACTTTGCTTCTTGAACTGCAAGCATAGCTTCCATTATAAAAGAATATAGTCAGTTATTTATCCAAATTGTATTTTGCACATTTGCCTGATATTATATAAAATATTATGATTTTGATAAGAATAGACAATAGACCTAGGCCTAGTATAACAAAAGAATAATATTCAAGTCAACACACCAACAGTATTCCTACTGTTAGCTCACCAGTTGCCCATTACCAGTCAGCAACACTAAAGCTCCTAACCAACACCTCCAGTGACACTGTCATCTCCAGTTATGTAATCAATGGAAGCAAGCGTGCATTATTCTTTCCTGCCCCAGGCAGAGAGGCATGCAGGCAGGCAGGCAGGGCACGTGGCTCAAGTCTTGAGCCGCAAGCCTTTCTCTCTCTTGGTAGCACTCTCCCTCACACACACACACACACACACATACACACACACATACCCTTACACAAGTCTCTCAGATCTATAACTCATGAAGACATTCACTCTCAGACACTCACACAACTTCCACTCCCTCTCAATCATACACACACACACAAGCCTCCCACAACTACCCTTTGCCAACACGAACACACTTACACACACACACACACACTTACACACACACACACACACGTACACACGTACACACACACACACTCAACGCCAGACTGGTGTGTGGCTCAGCCACAGGTCTGAGTGATGTAAGAGTCTGTGAGTGCCTTTGCTTCCTGCACTTTCATCTGCTCTCATTCATTAAGCACCAACGACCCCCCCTGTTTTTAATCTGGAAATTGAGTACAGTCAATATGCATTAGAAATGAGTAAAAGCTGCATGCTGAAAATTCACACACACACACACACACACACACAGGACAAGTAATGATGCTGTGCCAAAGTACCATAAATAGATTCAGGCTCCTGAATATTGATTAATATGCGCATATGTGTGTGTCTGTTCAGGTGTCTATAATCCTATGCCCACGTGGGCTTGTGTGTGCTTTAGCTGGGATAATGGAGATATGTGTTTGTGTGTGTGTGTGTGTGTGTGTGTGTGTGTGTGTGTGTGTTTCGAATGCAGGTATCCAGCTGAAGAAGGTTCAGGAGCAGCAAGAGCAGCAGGCTAAACGGGAGCCTGTGGGCAACGATGTGGCCACCATTCTGTCGCGGCGTATCGCCGTGGAGTACAGCGACTCTGAGGACGACTCCGAGCTGGAGGACAACGACTGGTCTGACTAGACCACACACACACACACAATATATATAAACACACACACACTCAGTATATAGACACAATCATGAAGGCTTACTATACACATTTACTTATACTTACCACACACACACACACATTCAATTATACTGATCATACCTACTGACCTGACACACCTCACATTATGTATACACTTATATACCTGTATTCTAAATTTAACAGGTGTATATGCACATAAACACTAGATTGGCCATACTATATAGTAAATAAATAGTTGAATAGCTGCTTCCCGAGACAGCCTGCAGTCTCTACTTCTCTGTCTTTCTGTTGGGCACTCTCCCCTTTTTACTAATACTTTTTAACAAAACTGTGAATAGTTCATCTTGAGTGTGTGTAGCCTGTAGGATGGGATGATGGGTGAAGAAAGGCTTCTATTTGATGGTGAGAGGCAGAGAAAGGCAGCTGAAAGACTATTTTAAGATCAGTTTCGCGTGGACAGGAGACTGTCTTGACGTCATATGAGGACAGCTAAGTGATGAAAGTATCAGACCTGGACTTGTGTATGTGTCAGGATCTGCAAAGTGTGCATGCAAGTGTGTGTGTGTGTGTGTGTGTGCGTGTGTGTGTGTATGAAACACTAACAGTTAGTGTTCTTACTTGTGATGATTAAAATGGAAAAAAGTTATTAAAAAAAAAAATCTTGTATGTGTTTCTTTCCTATCTCGAGATTGTCATGGAAACTGAAAAGCCCCACCACCACCACACCCCAAACTCTGAGACACTAGTCTCTATGGAAACCGTACAGCTGAGACCAAGATCTCTATGGAAACTGAGTTGAGGCACTGAACCAGTAGATGCGAGTGAATGAATAAACAAGCTGACACAGGGTCTATTTATAATGCACAGAACATTCTTTTTTTTAATACAAAATTAACAATATCTCTCAAATTCATCAAACTAATCAAAGCAATTAAAAATTACAACTAACACCTTGTAAAAATATACACCACATCCACACAATGTCTTACAATGTCTCAGTTAATTAGTGCATGTTGATTATCGTTTATAGCAGTATTTTGCAGATAAGTAATTTGTTTTGTGCCATTTCTCATCAAAAAAATAAAGTGCATTTCACAGTTATAACTACGCATACGTCTACACAAGATGCTGTTGCTGTATCACCCCACCCCACCCCCCGCCCCAAACTTTGTTTTTGTTTTTTAAAAACCATAAGTGTGTGCCACTTGCTGTCTGTTGAGCTAGCATCACCCTCAACTCACACTCCCTATTAAAGCCCTTTCTTTTGGGTCGAGCCCTCATTCCAATGGCAACACCACTGGCGTCATCTCTATCACACGTTTGCGGGTTGTCTAAGTAACCAGAAGGTTCTGCGTCATAAAAAGCTCGCTATGCTGAGTCACAATGCACAGTCATCAGCGATTGAACACAAAGGGTTCTACTCAGAAACCGGAGGTACAATCAGATAATGAACCACTCAGAACTTGAAGATGCAATCCACAATTCAGTTTCAAGCTTAGTGATATTTGCGCTCAATAGCCAATTCAATTACAGCCCCTCCCCTCCACACTGTTGAAACATCATACTGATTGGCTGGAATACATGAATAGCTCCTGTAGAGTAAAAATGTTAAATTGTTTCCCATTTACAACGCCTGTGCACCTAGACTTTAAAAACATATGTAGAAACACATAGGCCCTATGGAGAGCAAGATAGCCTTGATAAGTTATTCAATGAGTTTGCCTAAAAAGTGTATGAAGAATTGTGGACTGCATCTTTACCACCTGGCGTTCAAGTTCCAAAAGCCCAGACACAGATCTGGCCCAAACCCGGCCCACATCTGGTCTGGAATCAAACACCATCTGGACTCATGACGCCACAGCAACAGAACACTAAGCCTCCTCACTGCCTCAGTTGAAAAACCAGGGGAGGGATGACGTAGTTAAGAGACTGAGTCTGAGGTTGATTCCTTGAAGAGGAAGCACCATGACTGTTGGTCACCATGCTTCTTAATTTTTTTTCTTTTTTGCATGCCTTATATACACTGTCTAATTAATCAATAGGATGCCATTTTAAATAAAACAGTATTTTTTTTCCTTAATACTGATCAATACATTCAGAAAGAAGCTATACAGCGCATTAAAATTACAAGATAGAGAACTTGTACAGGCAAAAACAATATTTTAGGGGGGAAAATAGAAACTTTCAATGAATATAACAAAATAGATTCTTCTTCAAAGATCAAGGAGTGAGTGTTCTGTTTCCTCAAATGGGTCTGTGTCAGCCCAGTCAAATACTTGTGACAGCCTAACAAAGCAGCACAATCTCACCAACTCCTCTCATCCATCAGGAAGTGACATCGCTGTGTTAAAACCCCCCATAAACCCCCCCACCCGCCCCCCCACCCCACCTCCAACCATCCACTCACTCGTTCACCTACCAGTCACACTCAAACAAGACACTTTTAGACATCCCAGACAGCAGAATCATTGCAGAGGTCACTCAGGTGGAAGGTCACATGGGTGTGAAGAAGCCACTTACTTCTTTCTGGATCTTGGGAAGACTGGTGGCCATATATATATATTTTTTTTCTTTTCCTGCAGGGTGGTCTCCCTCCAGACCCCTTGGCCCCTCATACAGACAGACATACAAATTACAAACCCACACACACGCATACACACACCACACACAGAGACATCCACACATACAGTACAGTCATGCAACTCAAATGCACAAATAACTGTCCTTAGGTCACATACATCCAGACAGTTTAGGTCACAATACGTGTACACTTCAAAATATCCACAAAAAAGCGATGCAAGTTCAACTGCAAACAGATGAGTACTGTCACATTGAGGGTATAGTTATAGATTCATTCATAGCTAAATACTGGAAATGACATTCAGGGAACACAAGGCCCATCAGGACAGAATTTCAAGGTTAAGCATATGAGGCAGTGACATCTGAGTAGTACAGGCCATGGGGAAGAAAATATCTTTCACATTATGGTCTACCTATGTTGTTGTTTCAAATTGGTCAAATAGGTATTATGGTCCATTTTTTTTAAAAAACTCCATAGCCACCTCGTTTTATGGCAGATTTAGCGATAGCTGTGTTGTGGGTGATTATGGTTGCTAGGGCAAGGCTTTTATTGCTGCTAAATCGGTTGAAGTATTGCTATAAATCGGTGAAAGAGTAAGCACGCAGTTATTGCTGGCCGATGGAGTCCGGTATTATGGAGCCGGTCTGGGGTGAGAGGTGTAGCGGTTGAATGCTGTGCTGGCCATGGCCAGAATTAGCTCATCGTGGTACTGCGACGAAAAGGCAGGGGAAACGGTTAGGACTGTATCAGTTTCAGCGGTCATTCTCGGAGGCAGGTGATGGAGGAATTAATCCATCATTTCCACCTCTCCTTTGCGAATCCCCTCCGAAATAAGATATGTTTTTTAGGCCTAAATTTCCATTTAACTGACCTTAACCATCATGTCCTGGCGATTGCATTGTGCTCTGTTTAGACATGATGCAGGCGATGCAACCGCACGGATTATCTGACTGCCACGTGAGATGATGCTATTCTAAGGATATCGTGCGTTTTCATGTTCATAATTTGATGCCTTATTTGGTCGTTCAGTCACGTGTTCACGTGAACAGTTTTCAGTTAATCTGTAGTAAACTCCTGTTTTGTTTATGTTTTTTTCAAACATGCGCAGAACATAATATGACATCAAAAACCCTTCCTTTTAAACAGACTTGAATGTAGGTCTGCACTTTCTTAACGTTTTAAAAAATTATGTCGAGCCGAGAAAAAAAGGCTTTTTTTGTCACCGATTTACAACAGGGTGTCCTGGCAATCACTTCACTGAATAAAATGTTAAGTTGGTCAGTTGGTTGATGTCCGCAGAGAAAAAAAAATGTTATAAAAATACATTCATGTCTAGAGCTCTGACACTACATCTAAAACGAGCCTTCAATCAAACCGCACTGCGCGCAAAGCTGAACAATTTGGCGTCTCCAACATTCATATCAACAGTCTACGCGCCGTACTCATAAAGCGACGAGCTCATAGCCACCTTTCATTTATATCTACAGAGGTCCATGTTTGATCTGGTGTTTGTATATGAAAGGACGTGGACAGACAGGTTTTCACATACTCGTAAAATAAAGGCATTTAAGGGTTTACACGGCGGATTTTCCTTTCCGAGATTGTTGTTAGCTCTGAAATGGTCGTTTTTAGGGTAATTGTCGTACATTCGGGGACGACTGTGTCTGAGAAAGCGACGCGGGCGCCTCTTCCTCTCTCTCCTCCAGCTCGGTTTCTCCAGTGTCTGCGGAGGACGCCTGGGCTATTTTTAGCATCCCGCGGTCGTTTAGCTTTCAGCGCACGTTCAGGGTGCAGCAGCGAGACGAGATGCGCGAGCCTCGGTTTCATGGCACAGGCCCGCCTTTTGG
This sequence comes from Sardinella longiceps, assembly GCA_027497455.2. Lineage (NCBI taxonomy): Eukaryota > Metazoa > Chordata > Actinopteri > Clupeiformes > Clupeidae > Sardinella > Sardinella longiceps. The sequence continues at coordinate 4,806,358 of JAODXP020000027.1, forward strand.
TCGGCCCCTGTCTTCAGCGATACGCGCATTCTCCTTGGCGTGGCCATACATTTTTTTTAAATCCCATCTTAGGAGACGAGCATACATTAACACAAGCCAGTGATAAGTTAATATCTACATCACATTATGTACAGCTGCCTGCCACAAGAACACCGTCCCTTTTTTTCCAGACAGGGTGTGGCATCTTTTCAGGAGAGGCTTTATATGGTGGGCAGAGAGAAGGATCCCGTGGCAGTGCTCAGATTTTACACCAAGGGGAAGACAGTTACTGGGGCCGCATACAGAGACATCTCCCTGGCTGTATCCCAGATAGGTTAGGTGGGGAGGAGAGGGGTGGCAAGACTTATGTTGTCTTCGCCACCAACCTGGGAGACAGATGCTGATTAGAAGCCCGAAGGTCAGCTCTCTGGGCTGCTCACCCATCAGCCATCCCAGAAGCACAATCCAGAGATGGGCCAGTCGTCACACATCACTGGGGGTACGAGCCCTGTGGGCCACGCTGGCCGGGATGCACCCGCAGCAGATCAGCCACAACGCCTTCTGGATTTCCTGGTTGCGGAATGCGTAGATGACTGGGTTGATGACAGAGTTGTAGGTGGCGGGCACAAGAGTGGCATAGGTGTATAGTGGTGGGTAGGTGTAGTCGGCAATGAGGGAGTAGACGGTGAACGGCATCCAACACGCGGCGAACGTTCCCAGGATGAGGGCGAGTGTGGAGACTCCCTTGCGTGTGGTAACGTAGTGAGGTGAGGCTGCCAGGAAGTGGTGCTGCAGCGCAATCTGGTGAGCGTGGCGCATTACAATCTTGCAGATCTGCACATACAGCTGCAGCATGAGTCCAAACAGCAAAAGGAATGAGACAGAGAGCACAGCCACGTTGTTTTTGGTCAGAGGCCGTACCACGCTGCAAGTGGACTCTTCACCCAGGCAGTTGACCCCAGTGACCGGCAGCAGGCCGAGGCACAGTGACATACTCCACAGGAGCACCAGCATGGTGTAGGTGAAGGCCGCCGTCCTCTCCGAGTTGTAGGTCAGGGCGTAGTAGAGCGACAGGTAGCGGTCGATAGTGATGGCCAGCAGGCTGAAAACGGAGGCGGAGAAGGAGGCCACCACCAGGCCTACAGTGAGCAGCTGGGCTGAGTCGGAGCGGAGCAGGTAGGCGAAGGTGAAGTGCAGCACCAGGCCCAGTCCGGCCAGCAGGTCTGCCAGTGCCAGGCTCCCAATGAGCAGGAACATAGGGGCCCGGAGAGCCGGATTCTGCCAAATGACCAAAACCACCAGGGCATTCTCGCAGGCGATCAAGGTGCCTGAGGAACACAGCACGATGTCCCAAGGGTTCACAAACAGATCCGGTGATGGCATCCCGGGCGGGTATCGAGGTGGGAGGGCAGGCGCTGGAGGAAATGTCACCATGGTGACATTCTCCATGCCACCCCCTCCACTGGCCCAGGTGGACTCAGGCCCAAACCAGCTGGGGGTGACCGGCGCCTCCTCACTCATGGTGCCTCCCGTCTGAAACAACACACAGCATAACAGCACTGATATATAACTACAAAACACAAATGAACACTGAGACAACAGGTGAATTGTTTAATTGTCCTATTGTGATGAATTATGTAAAGACTAATCAACTTCAGAGTCAACTGTTAGGCTCAATTTCTCATTATCTTTAGCCAATCTGGTTCCCTGTTTTTATTGCCAGGCCTTAACCATATTAGGGCAAAGGTGTGCAACCATTGTGATGTTAACACAAATAAACCTGGTGTATTTTGGGGGTAAATAATAAAGGGCTCTTATGTCTCCATAAATTCCTGCTCTTCTCTAGGGTGGTATCTGTAACATTTCACGTATCGGTAATATCTCGTATCACCATGAGAGGCAGTGCATGCCGCCTTCCCGCAAACCGCAACCCGCGGATGCTCGAAATAACGCAACAAACATATACTTTCTGCACCATAGCGTCCATTGCGGCCTGTTCTTTTCTGTTCTAGTACTTGCAACGAAAGAAATATGCACACACAATAACGTCGGTGCATGATGAAACGTTATATCTGTGACTTTAAAACATTAATTCGCAATAATAGACGGCTTCATTCATTCAGAGTGGATAATTAATCACCGTTTAAAGCCATACTGTACCTTGATTCTTGGAGGTGAGGCGTCCGTTTAGATGTTTTGACGACCTTGATTTATTTCCATGTTAAAGCAAAAAGACGGTGGCAGGTGCAGCACCGACAACTAACTGCACGGGAAATTCGAAGCTGGTGACCGTTTCTTTGTGAGGGACTCAGGAGCAACAACGACAGAGGCGCTGTACCGTCTTCACGAACATCATTACCAACTGCGGCTGTGCAAAGGGCTGATGGGAGGGGTGGCGGCGAATTCCGAAACCGGGCAGATTCGGGAACGGGTTCTGTTCCCCCCCGATGGTAGAGAAGGCAGCAACAGCTCGATACCCAGCCGTCTGCGAGACTGGTCAAGGGCGCATTCTGAAACAGTGACGCGCATCATTCACTTGCTCTTATGAGGCTGTGTGCAAGAGGACACAGAGAAGGTGGAGTCTGCTACAGTCTGTAAAACCTGGAGGACTGGCCGACCTACCTGGTCTATTCTCTGAGGCAACCATTCATACTAGCATTCTAGTTAATTCATCCCTCCAGTACTTAAACCAGGATTTTGTTTTTGTTTTGAAATGTCATTGATTTCCTGACGAAAATGGACAGACTTACCTTTACCTAAAGTTATCGTTTTGCTGACAATAATGTTCATGGGAGGCAAAATAATAAAGTTGTCCAGTGATATCAGTTTGATTAATAATGTGGGCCAATGTCTAAAACAACATATAAACAGGTGTGTGAAGCAGTGTGAAAAGATAGCCTACTTGTGTCAAATCGCGTATTAATTGTATCCACAACCTCGCCCCCTACCCCTAATCATACACATCACCATCAGCCAGACTGCTATTCTGGTCCATCAGTACTATTAACAGCATTTGGATCTATGTCACACACACCCTATACACACTCTCCCTCTCTCTCTCTCTCTCTCTCTCTCACACACACACACACACACACACACACACACACACACACACACACACGTGCCATTCAACCCATAACCATCATCTGATGCTTATTGTCCTATTGAACAAGTATCAGGGTAAAGTGTATTGTTTTGTTTGTAGAGGGGACTTGATGCATTGCTTCTAGGTCAACATGTTGATGGGTTATATTATACTTCTAGCTATTCCTCATCATTAAGGTAAGATGATAGATCCACAGGCTGGCTTAGATATAAACTGGAGGTTACCAAAGAATAACCACTAGGTGTCACTGTGGAGTTTGCGATGAGTCACCACAGAGACTAGGTGGAGGTCACCATACTGTTTGGTCACCACGTCTGGCTCAAGAACAGAGAGGAGACATTTTCATCTATACATTTTTATTTCTTTTTCTTTAAAACAGAAAATGATTATTTCACAACAGGCCATCTCAAGCAAACCCGCACATTAACCTGCCAACACCTACAAAACTGTATCAAAAGTGCACCATAGTGTTATACCTCTCCCACACTAAACCATTCCCTTTCTAGGTCAGTTTCGTAGTATAATTCTTACAATAATATTTATACAAATACCACTCTGTACAATGTAGAAATACACACCCCCAAAGACATGGGGCTCCCATCTAGACCCCAAAACATCCCTCCCCATTCCCTTAAAGAGAACCCTCCCCTCCCCTCCCCATCCCTCCACCCACCCCCATCCCACATGCACAGGCCACAGGTCTCAGGAAGGCCACGGGCACCGTCTTAATTTGCAGCGAGAGAAAAAGAGTGCAGACACCTGGCATCATCATCTTCATCATCATATAACCTAAAAGATCATGACACTTACAGGACTCTTTTTCCCAAAAGAAAACAAACAAATTGACAAAGACATTAAAAAAAACAAACAAACAAACAAATAAACAAAACAAAACAAAACAAAAAAAACGTCGAGATGAAATGTCCGTACAATATACATACAAATCTCCTGGTTTCCGACATTCACACAACAACCCTGTACATATGACCTTGCGAAAAACACCGCTGTCAAAACAGAAAAGTTAACACACAACGTCCTTTTTTTTGGGGGGGGGGGGGGGGTACCAGGCGATCCACACAGGGCCCTGATGGCAGGCAAATCAAGGGTCAAGAGCATGTTGCCAGAGTTGATGCCAACATCTGTCTTCCCAGATGCTGCAGAATGCATTGATACAGGCGGGACCAAATGATTTTGAATTTTACTGCACGTCTTACAACATTGGGGTATTCAACACCCTCCACCACCCTTGGGTCCCTCCACCTCCCCTCATTAAATAAAAAGCATACTCAGTCTCTGGATTGGTAGAACAGGATGTAGCCAGACTCTGAGTTCTTGGCAATTTCTGAAGTGAGGCCATAGAACTCCTCAATAGCCTGGGCATCAATTTTCTGCAAAGACACACATACAAAAAAGTTTTAAAACACAAAAGTTTTCCATTAATGAATGAATGTGTGTATAAAGAATCTTGTCTAACTAATTTGTCATGCTTGATAAAAAGCATCAGAAACAGAAACAATCGCTCCGCTCAACCAAGGATCGCTGTTTGGAACGACCAGCACCGCGCACAGGTCAATCTAGGCTCTTTTCATGCATTGTTCCTAACTGGTGGAATAGTCTCCCCAAGACTATTAGAACAACAGGCACTCTTTCTACTTTCAAGAGACTCTTGAAGACCCAGCTCTTTCAAGAGTATCTCTTGTCCTAATTCGTTAAATTACTTGGAATGCACTGACCAAGCACTTCTAAATTCTAGCACTTGCTTTTTCCATGCCATTTCACTACTAGCCTACAATAGTAGACTATGTATGTGACAAATAAACACTTGAACTTGAATCTTGAATCTTGCTCTCCTATTAGCAAATGGCATTCCCAGTAGGCACTTACTTGTATTGTGTTGCAGCTTAATTGTTATCCCTCTTTTGTAAGTCGCTTTGGATAAAAGCGTCTGCTAAATGCATTAATGTAAATGTAATGTTCTGTCATAAACAAAAACAAACCAAAAAAAGAGCATCCTCTTGAACTGTAAATTTTTGCACTATAGTACATCCGCTTATCTGACCATCTCTAGCGGATTTGAACTCTGGTGGACAGATTACCATTTCTTTATGTATTGTGAATGTTTTTTATTGTATAATGAGTGGAGGCTAAATAACTTGAATGTGTGCAAGAAAAAAAACTCAATATAATATACTTAATCCTTAATATCCTTTCAAAATATGTAACTCATAACACCAGGAGAAGAATTTTTTATAACACTCAGTACCAGCTTTGTTCCCCCAATTCTAATTTCAAAATTTCAAAATCATCATCTCAAGATTCATACTAAAGTAGTAAGATTGTGATCAGACCAAAGACTATAAAGACTGGGAATACCCATGCTCCTTTGCATGCTCCATTTCATTTCATTCTACAAAGCAGAATGGTGACCGTGGCCGATTTCGAAGGCCTGTTTTAAGTATCCAATCACAAAACAAGGAGGGACTAGCCAGGGAGTACCCATGTTGTCTTGCAAGCTGGATTTCATCTCATGTCATCTGCTGGCTCTGGTACAGTATACTGTATGTAGTCAGTGCTGTGTTAACAGGTTGCAACTGTGTCAATTTGCCTGGGCAGTCTTGGAGGCCACCTGGCAGTACAGTAGCTAATGCTATTGCCAATTAGCACTGGATTTAGCACACTCATCAGCATACACCTGTTCCTACACTAGGAGGGTTGCACACTTACCTCTACAATATCATCATCAAACAGTAGCCAGAAGTCATGGCTCTTCACTATCGCAATGTAGTGTCCTCGGTTTGGACCACTGCAAATACATAAAAAGATCAAACAGTTTAGTTTTACATCTACTAGTATCTTGCATTTATAGTTAGAATTTTACTACAGTTTAATTTTGCACCATAACTGCAAGTTCATAAATGGCATTCTTACAGGTTTATAAAGGTCCTTAAAACCCCTTTATTTGTGTCGAGCAAAGCTAGCTTTGGATATCTGATCATTCCACAACCACCTGACACAGATGTCTTAATAACGTTCAATTTCAAAGTTACTGGGAGGTGGACGGAGAAGTAATTCTTATCCAATTCTTGTAAAATAAACAAATATGTTCTCAACCACCTTGCCAAGTGGTTTCAGACTTGGACAGATAGAGTGATTGAGCAAGGTGCATTTTAAAACCAGAGACCAAGAGCAAGGTGCATTTTAAAACCAGAGACCAAGTGGCTAGCGCTGTACAGTGATTTTAAACATTTGTGAGAGTGACTTCTAGAACATGGACTGACCTCCCACAATGCACCACAACTGCCACCAGATCGTAGAGGCGTTCGGGGTTGGTGGCGTCGCCAGATGTGTTGAAGAGTCGTAGCTCGAGGGGGAAGACGACACGGTAGGAGAGCTTGGTGTAGCGCTGTACCTGTTCCATGTACTTGAAGCGCTTGAGGTGCAGGGCCAAGATCATGGGTAGTTTCTTCACCCGCATCCTGAACATGAGACAAACAAAGATGAGCATAAACACAAACCAACACACACACACACACACACACACACACACACAGTGGATTTCCATTCAACTTGCTCGCATTTCATATTTGCATTAACAAAAATTCTGCTTAAGAATAGTCCCATCAGCGCGTGTTTCCTTCAACTGTGTAATGCGAATAAAAAGGGAGCGTTGCACTCATAAAGTGGCGTGTTCCGTCCAGCTGTTGGATCAAACGTAACCGCAACGTCTATGGACAGTAATGCGGTAAATGCGAATATACGCAAGTTAAACGGTTTCCATTCCAACTTGAATCGCATAATGCTTTAGTCACAATTAAGTTTAACCACCTCTCTCTAGCGATTTAGATTTCATTGAAATTATATTAAGTACAAATGTGCGAATTAGCGGATGTTTCCATCTGAAGAGTTGTTATTCACTTAACTTAAATGCGCATAACAAACTTGGATGGAAACATGCCTACATGCTCTCTCTCTCTCTCTCTCTCTCTCTCTCTCTCTCTCACAAACAAACAGATGATGACACAAACATTCTTGTGGTCAAATACTGTATGCATAAACCAAAGTGTATAGTGATGTTTATTACAGGTCAGTAACACATACTCATACACAATCTTAAATGTAATCACACACACATACTCACACACACACACACACACACACACCTTCAGTTAATATGTAAACAATAACATTTCCAGACCCACTGACCTTTTGTGGGCCTCCTGCTTACTTCTACATTCTTCGCAGTAGTATTTGTATTCACTGCACAGAGTTTCAGTGTTGCTAAAACCCCTTTAAGACAAAACACAAAAGAAAGGCCATCACTATGGGCTCTCTCTGACATTTACTTATACAACACCAGAAAAAGGTTAATCAGGGATTTGTGCAAAAATGAATAAGATTATTATAATTTACAATATGAACCAGTGAAAAAAAGCTTTTCTATTGTTTTTTTGTTCCTTTTAAAAGGGTGGGTGTCTCAGTGTTCTCTGACCTTAAACAGTGAGTGATTGACGTGTTCTGCTCAACGTCAACTGATAAGTCCAAGAAGTCTTCATCTTTGCTGCTTATCTGTGTAAGGAAAGAGTCCAAAAGTGCACATTAAATCTCATGCAGGCCTAATCTTTACCACTACTTCTCTAAACATTACTATCACTTGCGATCCAAAAATATGACCAGAAGATGGAGATGTTGCATAATACCTGGACAAATTGACAGCAAGGCATGACATGGTTAAATGACTATAATCAAAATATCAAATACGCCCTTACACTCGCTGACAGAGTTTGTCACTCTCTGACTTCATACTTCAGTGCTATCATAACTTAGCCATTAAGAAAAAAAAACGACCTCAGGCTAAGCGTGTTTTTAGTTACACATACTGTAGATAAACTGTGTGTGTACTGTGTGTTGGGAGCTGAAAGTCACTTTGGGTAATATTGAAAGGTTGACTCTGTAAGGGATAACGTTCGGTGAGGCAGTTATTATCGTGGAATATCTCCCGACAGAGTAATGCAACGCATCCTGACGCGGTAACAGAGGGATCTGGCATTACTCTGAAGGGAGATATTTCCACAATAATGACCGCCTCACCGAGAGTTATCCCGCTTATTACACAGCTACCTACTGCAGATATTATTAACATGCGACAAAGCCTTGTTTATCACTGCTTTAATGGTAACTTGAATGATTAAGATGGATAATACCGTCCATGGAAAATAAGTATTCTGTTAACTTACAGATAAGCTGATTGGTTAATACAACGTTCTGTTTCACTTTTGCTTGACAGCGGTCTGTTATACTTAGCAATGGTCCGTTATTAAAAATAATCAGACCATAGAACGTTGGTAAGTCCCACTGAAGTGAATGGAGCATTCTACAGCATTATGAAGAGCCGTGTAATAAGCTGTCTTATCTCTCAGGGGAATGACCAGGGAAAGTCACTTGATGCATCAATGAAAAGTTGAGGGAAGAGGATTTGGACCGTATCTGACCAAAGCATATGATTGACCCAGATCTGAGCATTATATAAGGTTAAGATATTTCCCAGCACAGGTGGTGTATTTACCGTCTCACAGGTGAGGCAGCGGGTTTCATTGGTCAGTGTACCCTGGAAGATCTCATGGACCCAGGTGGAGGGGGGTGGTGGGTTGCTGTTGCTGCTGCCATTACTGCCGCAGCTGCTGCTCCCACTGCTGCTACTGTTGTTGTTCTGGGAGTCCAGCGTGCCATTGGCCAGGCGGCCATTCTGTTTGTCCTGCTTCCGTTCCTCCTGCAGCAGGTCTGCAATGGTGTTCAGCAGGTAGTTCAGGAACTCGTGGGCATCCTGTTGCATGTAGTTATCGAAAAGCTCTGCAGGGGGCGACAGGAGCCAAAACAGCCAGAGAAAAGATGGGAAGAAAGAGGGAGGGTGGTGGTGTTAGGTAATATCCCCACTGGGGCTTTATAAATGAATAGAGGGTAAGGAAACGCTTTGCTCAGCTTACAGTCTGGATGATCCATAAAAGGCCAGATCATTTGCTTTTAACTTGATTTCCCAAGGAGAAAATCACACAGACTTTGCCTTGGTAGCTAAATTAAGACCTGCACCTGCACTTGCACCTTAATGGCCATATCAACCCACATACAGGTAACAACAACCTCCACTAATGTGAAAACTGGTCAGTTCCTGTCAATCATCTAAAACTCTAAACCACAAAAGAATTTAAACCTTATGTACATGTACACACATGTATCTAACATAACTAACGTGCTTTGACTTAACAGGGATAATGTCCAATTTCCATCTCTGAAACATGGATAGGCCTATAGCTTTTGAGTTTTACTGGCCAAGCAGTTGGGATGGGATCTTACCATTTTCTTTCCGTAGTCGTGTAATGAACTTCTTTGGGGGGATGACACCCACTTTCCTCTTCTGGTTGGCAATACTGTGGAACAGATCTGCCAGACAGGTAAGCAGGTTTTCCTTGCGCCTGGGCTGGCTGCGGTAGGCAAGGATTTTTTCCCGAAATGGCCTGCAGAAATATAGAGCCTGCAGTACGGAGTTGCAGTAGCATGTGTTCCCGAACTGCAGTCCCCAAAAAAACAACAAGGTAGAAGTGAGTCAGGAAATGTCCATGTGATAGCATCTTTGAACTACTTGGAGAAAAGCATGATGACGTTAACTGTCATGCCTACTTACATTAACCAAGCCAAAGTAGTGCTCGTTGACAGGGAACTGCTCAGAGCCTATCTCTTTTTCCAAGGCGGAGGCATTGGCGCCCTAAAAGAGGAAAATGAAGCCCTTCACATGACAGCTATCAAAACATGCTTATGTTTGCAGGATTTGTGTTCCCCGTCAAGCAGTGAGACATCTTAGCCAGGTGGATAGGATTAGTGAGCCGTGGGGAGCTTAGTGAGCATTTTGATATAGACCTCACATTTCCTCACGGCATGATCACCACTTCGTGTAAACTGAACATAATTATCGTTTTATCTTCTTTTTTTTTAGATAAATACGAGATTGTCTACATTGTAATCTGAGGGAGGTATAGAGTCAATCTACAGTAGCATCAAGGGCTCGAGTCCAACTATACAGGTTTTGCTTTCACCAGCCGTATATGCACACCACACTGACGTACTCCATACAGTGCCGCAAATGCGTAAACGTTATGGTGACTATAACACCATTAGGCTGACTGATCTGTGGTGATTTCATCCGATAATATGCAATCTACCCTACAGTTACCTGTAGTTAACCTAGCAGAGATTTACGATATTTCCAAGTTAGCAGCAGCAAGCATCATGGCTAAATACAGAGCTCTGCAGCGGAAGCATTTGCGTAAATTAGTTTACAAATTAGCCCTCTTGTTTTGCAAGACTTTTTACCCAAGGTCGAGAAAAGTAAGAAACTCTGTGATTAGTTCGCGATATGTAACTGCATATATTTGAAGGTGCGTAGCCATACCCATCAGATTAAATGCTAGTAAGTGCCTAGATTGCTAACCAGGAAAGCACAGACAGGCTACATGAAACCTCGGTGTTCTACTTTACGGTCACTAGGTCAAACAAATCTCATACACTGCTGCTAGTTCTTTTGGCTGCTTGACAAGGTGCGCTACATTTTATAACATTCCACCTCGAAAGGCAACTGTAGCCAATAATTCAGGCCTACGGCAACATTCACAGCACACGAAGGCAAGACAGCTCGGCAGCAGTCACCAAGGAAAACTGTACAGCATAGGAAAAGCAATAATATTAATTAATCTGATTAGTACCACAAACATAACACGGGCATGCACTATGTTTTACAGCACGAAATGTGTATTTGTGAGCGTGCCATGCACTTACCATGGTACAAAAAGAGGCAAATTTGGAAACTGTCATTAGGATTTCCATTCGCCCAGCGCCATCTTCCACCCAATCACCGCGCGGAGGCGAGAAAGGACTCCCTCGTGAGGACAGATTGCTCAGGCTGGCCCACGGAACACAGCCCAAGCTTGGTCCTAGCGCCGTTACCGAGTGACCATTGGATGCAATCAGACAGGGCTACTTCACTGCAGTATTTTTTTTTTCTCCTTTCATAAGACATATTTATTATTTCACTGAAGCACCTATGTCCATCTTATATTTGCTTTCAGTAAGTAATAGTCCACTAATAAAATTATATTTTATTTAGGTCTGACTTATTAACATTCGTATGCTCCCTTTAATCATCATACATTGCTTGGTGAAAAATCCTTAGTTAAAATTATGTTATGGCAAAGTTATTATAATGCAAAAATTTATGATTAGGTTTAAAGTGAGAAGAATAAAATAGTTTTCTGAATCTCACTTGCCTTGTAACCACTCTTCATTGTCATAAAACATTATTGCATGATATCAAAATTGTTATCATGACTTAAATAGCCTACTTCTTTTTATAGGAGTTGATTGCCTTTATACTTTTTGGTCAGGCACTGTAATGGTAGGCCTATCATCGAGTTTACAAGGATCTTTGGCAGGACCCCATCATTCTCTTTCCGCCGTACCCGCCATCTTGCGAGCACCCGGGGGTAAGAAGATCTCCGCATTTTACGAAATAAAACTCGTTTTATAGGTATTATCTGACGGATGGAATCGCAAAAATTATAATTTATAGCGATTTCTTATGTACTGCTATTGAAATCAGTGTTTGGGGATATTGGTTAGTCAACAAAATTGTCAGATTGGCGTTTGGAACAGTGGCGTGGCTGTCCATGTGGGCCAGGAAGCTATATGTTAACATTAGCAAACCACACTGAACTTTCTTACTAACTATATTTTCTATTGTAAGTGTTCATTATGCCGATTGCACTTTGACAAAGGCAGAGGGCATGTTAGTTATCCATTTAGTGGTTTGAGGACTTGGTAAACTGCCACTGAATGAGCTGTGTGATCTGTCAGGTTTTGCTTTTTGTGTTGGAGCATTTCTGCAAACGTTGGTCAGGTTAACTAACGAGCTAGGCTAGCTGTGAAATTGTTCCAGCCAATAACTGCAGTAACTGTTGAACATCATTCTACATCAGGTTAATACTCCTTTGAGAAACAATGTAAAGTGTCAGTAGATATTGGAAACCGTATGTCATGGATCCGTCATCTTTATTAACGGGTCCCGTCCATGCTAAGGCTGTATCATAGCAGAGATGGCAGCCGGGATATGTTTTTATATAGTTTATTTGCAATTGATATATCTTTTTTATTTACCCCTAGTAATCAGGCATCATGACGAACACAAGAGGCAAGAGGAGGGGGACAAGGTATATGTTCGCCCGTCCCTTCCGCAAGCATGGTAAGAGGCTAAAACACGTTTAATTAATATTCTATTTTAAACTAAAGCTCACCTATAAGTTTCTCCTACGCTGTGTCACTGACCTTTTCTGTTTTGTCATTAACTTATACTTTTTAACTTTATAGGACCCGTCCCTCTGTCCACATACATGCGCATCTACAAGAAAGGAGACATTGTAGATATCAAGGTAAGAGCCTTTTCCTGTTAATGATTTATGTAAGCACAGTGACTAGTTATCCTGGTACTTTGCAGAGAGTACTATGTTTATGTAGAAGCATATATACACTACAGTTGTGTTTAAATGTATACGAGATTCACATAGACATGTACATTGCTTATTCACTGAGCACACTTAGTCAGCCTTTTAGCACATTTCCATTAAGTAAAAAACCTTCATCTGCATAAATAATCAATTGGTATCTGGATGTATTTACATTAACAGGGCACAGGTACCATTCAGAAGGGAATGCCTCATAAGTGTTACCATGGTAAAACAGGCCGTGTATACAATGTTACCCAACACGCTGTGGGCATCATCGTCAACAAGCAGGTCAAGTAAGTATACCAACTGGCTGGAAGAGGGCCTGACTGTTTGTTTGTCCATTTCTAGGCTATTATGTGTTTCTATATTGTCTTGTCGAACTGTCAAGAATTCTAATAAGTTTACATAATTTTGTCAGTTCAACCACTATAGGTTGTCTTCTTGCCTTCCTACCATACTACTTCTCTAGAAGTGAAATGGTCATGGGATGTCTACACAAAGACAGTGATGTCATTTATGTTTATTTAAAAAAAAAAAAGTCCACACTGATCTGACACAGGCAAGATGGCATGTAAAGGGCACATCAAATAACTAACCAACCAGTCATAAGGCTTATATCAGATGAAGGGATGCTGCACCAGTTTGACAGTTTATCTGGTTTACATGCATGCACTTTTTTTAGAACATAATAGCATTTTGGTGATACCATTTGAATCAAAAGAGGTACTGGTAAATGGATAGTTTAAAGGGTTTATCTGGAGTGAATAAACACGCATCCCTGCTGTTTTACGGTTTAAGTGCAATTTATAGCCACGACAATGACCGATTTTCGTGCAATGCAGACTGAGATGGAGAAATGGCAACTAGCATTAACACAAGGGGCATATCAAAACAGAACCTTATCGGTTTGGTTTCCATTTGAGATGCCCCTTCTAATGTTACCTGCAATTTTGCCATCTGTCTGAATTGCAAGAAATTCTGTGCAGTTGACTGAAAGTTGTAAGTTGAGTGAAAAACCCCATCTTCACTTTGCCATAAGGGCTGTGTGATGTCCTATATGGTCATTCATGTGGGGAAGATAAATTGTCCTTTTAAATCCCTGTCAGACTGCAAAGTGTTTGAGATGGGTTTTATGCAGGGCACATTTTGCCCAATTTTGGTTACAAGTTCTCCTCAGTCCCCTTGGAGCCCTGTGCTGTGTGATTGATCCTCGTCCTGTGACCTGTTTTCCAGGGGCAAGATCCTGGCCAAGAGAATCAATGTGCGCATTGAGCACATTAAGCACTCAAAGAGCAGGGACAGCTTCCTGCAGCGCGTCAAGGAGAACGAGAAGCTGAAGATTGAGGCCAAGCAACAGGGCACATGGGTCGAGCTCAAGCGTCAGGTACTGAGAACATAACTACCTACTATGCCTGAAGTGCATGCCTACGATTTTCAGGATTCATGTTTGTGCTTGAGAGTCCACTGTGAAGATGAGTCTCAGTTTAAATTATTTGGAACAGATATTTAAATCATTGCACCAGTGCCTGTTCATGCACTGTCTTTGCATCCATATAAACATAGTGGCACGTTTGTTGGTAGTCATACGATATTTGAAATTGGGATGACTGCATTGGAGTGGACCCAGTTTTTGCACAAGCTTGGATGACCTATTGTGTTTATGTCAATATTTCGGGAGTTTAATTTGGGATTTTTAAAACGCCTTTGTAAACCTAGTGTCCATAAGCATTATGGTGATTGACATGTTCTCTGTCTGTCCACAGCCTGCTGCTCCCCGCCCCGCTCACTTCGTCAGCACCAAGAACAACGAGCCCCAGCTCCTGGAACCCATCCCCTATGAGTTCATGGCATAAGTGTGCTGACCACAATAAAACTGTTTATACCCACAGACATGACCTGCTGTATTGTCCATTCATTTCAGTGGAAGGTCTTGTTAATATTTCTTCCTTTTTGAATTGAGAAATAGTTTTGATTGGATTTATATCTAGCTTAAATTTCCTTAGATGGGTACAGTAAACAGATTAGTGTTTCAAGTTTCAGCCTTGTAATTGTATTATGAATTGTCTGTTTTGCCTATGAGTGGGCCTGCATTTCTCGATAATTCTTTCATGTACAAGAGCTGTCCACCTCAAAGATGCTGAAAAATTTGGTGAAACCTGATGGCTGCGTGCCATATCAGCAATACGTTAGTTAATTGATTAATTGGAAATGGACAGAAATTGCCACATGTAGGTTTTCATTTGAATATGAGTTTGTTTTTGTTTTTTTTAATGGCCTTTACCCCGTTCTACACATGCATTCATACTATTGTCAGTTGTAAGTGTCCCACATAGTGCCTTTCCTCGAACGTGTAAAGCGTATCAGTGAACTATCAACATTGAGTCTAAACTAGAGACCCATCAGATCATAAGTCACTTGACATGATGCTCCTGTCTGAATACATCAATTATAGCTGAACTTTTTCCGAATCGGAATATAGGCTTAGCACTACAGGCTATTGGCCTATTTGATGCATGATCAACTTCTTGCTCCATGATTATCCTCAGCCCACGCAGTGCGTTTTGAGGTTTCTAAGCCACCACTTGGGTCGATTTTAAGGTTCTGTCAGAGTTCAGGTACCTCAAGTCGGAATCTCGGCACGCTCAAGTGACAGTTCTGTCAGTTTTCAGGTAGGCCTACCTCAAGTCGGAATCTCGGCACGCTCAGGTGACACAGCAAAGCAAAACCTGGAAGGGGGTTAATGCACGGTTTATTGGAGTCTAGAAATGACCATTAAACTTTTTTTTCATTCAATTCGCCAAATACAGTACATTTCCACGCACAGACGTACAGAAGCATCCATGAGAATCAGCAAGGAAATCCCTCCTGTAAATAATTTGTTATGTGAAGAACCTTGGGCGATCCACGCCTCATGGACTCAGCCCTGCCTGCTTAAAGATCCAAGTCTGATGATGATCAATTAAACAGGTTGGATGTTTGATAAGTTGCATAATATCACCTCGTTAAACTCGTCAAAAGTTTTTTTTTTTTAACCCACATTTTCTTTGCCCAAAAAATGGAGCCCCTACAGTAACATGGTTTCCGTTTCAGGTACACAACATAAGCATTGCGTGCTCAAATTTTATTTTGCAGGATTACTAAGAGATTTGGCAAACATAACATAAGCCACTGGCCTTGCCACTCAAGGCTGCCACAGGTTTGAATGGTAGACCTAAATTCATTTGAAAGTAATATTAATAATGGCAAACTATAGGCTATGAGAAATGAAGTGTTATTTGACTAACAGCATCATGAATCTAGTCAGCAATGTGCAGTTGCGCTAACTTGTGCTGACAGGAGAAAAGTCTGAAACACCAGTATCAACAGCAGGGGGCGGTCATGTGCCATTTACGACCAGACCCATGTTATCAATGCAAGGCAATGTATGGAGACCTCGTCATTGTGTTGAGTTAAGAGGGAAAGATAAATATAATAAAAAACATATTCTCTTTGTATTGAAGTATAATCTTTGGCCTATTAAACCCTTGTCATCTTGTAGGCTGTGCGTGTGTGTATAAACTTATCAGTGGGCTTGTCTAGAAATTAGTTGACTCACTTTCTGTTCAGCTGAAATAAAACCAGTTGTGCAAACACATATTGTAATATACCTTTAGTTATTATCTCACATAATGATTAGCATGCCTACCTTTACTGAATGGACTAAAAAGTAGGAGTTTAGTTTATTTTAGGGACCTTCCCACCCTATCTTATGTTGTGCTGTTTAGTCAAGTCACAATCTATGGTGTAAATGGCTGAGTGGATATCTGATAAATCTGTTCTCACACATCCACCTCAGTACTTTAACCAATATTTGCTTCTATTAGGACCCGTTTGCTGAGATAGGAGCAACAGCAGCTGTTAGTCTGTGAGCATCAGTCTAATGAGCTGAATACCTAGAAAAACGTGCGTGACCAAAGCAGGGTTTGTTTATTCTGAAATTATACTCATTAGTGATTTAGGTATTTAAAGGATATAAAGGGAAATAAGGGTCTTAAATCTCAGGAAAAAATAACTTTTACAGTTGGACGTCTTTGGTTCTGACTGGAAATTCAAGGGTGAGAATGTAGCGATGGATTCAGGAGGTGTCTCTGTACGCGGGAGGGTGGGGTGGGTGTTGGGTGGGGGAACTTTGGGGGTTACCAGATTGCTGCTTGTCGGAGAAGGAGTCAGTCACCCCAAATGCAAAAAGCCCAAAGGCCCCATACACTTTGTCCCCTGGGAGCAGAGAGCAGCGCCACATTGTGCCAGCGTCCTCCTGTTTGGAGAGCTTAACAGCCCGGATAAATGTGATTAGGCGTCACAAAGGTCAGAAATCAATGCAATCAATCAGCAGGTGACACCGAGCGGCCCTGTTTATCGACCACTATGGATACGCAAGAGGAGGGCTAATGTTAAACTCAAACTGAGGTGATGCTAGAGTGTGAGTGTGTGTCTGTGTGTGGTGGTGGTGGTGGTGGTGGGGGGGGGGTCATGGTAGTAACCCCAAAATGGCCCCTGTGTGAGAAAACACTCTGGTATGAAACCTGGTATGAGATCTTGGGCCGGATCAGAACTTGAACTGTTCTGGGGATGGAGGCCCTTAGAGCTCCCTGTGTGTGTGTGTGTGTGTGTGTGTGTGTGTGTGTGTGTGAGAGAGAGAGAGAGAGAGAGAGAGAGAGAGAGAGAGAGAGAGTGTGTGTGTGTGTGTGTGTGTGTGTGTGTGAGAGAGAGAGAGAGAGAGAGAGAGAGAGAGAGAGAGTGAGAGTGATGTGTGTGTGTGTGTGTGTGTGTGGTCTGCTTTATCCCATTTGTGTGGTCTTCAGTGACTGGACTCTGTGTGTGTGTGTGTGTGTGTGTGTGTGTGTGTGTGTGTGTGTGTGTGTGTGTGTGTGAGAGAGAGAGAAAGAGAGATACTGAGAAAATGTAGGTAAAAGGTAGGCCTGCTCTTGTCTGTACGTGTGTGAGAAATCACACACACATTTAAAGACAGGAGCCCTACTAACATTTTTAATTGTGAGTATTGTGATTGTGAGTGGTGGACAGTGTGTGTGTGTGTGTGTGTGTGTGTGTGTGTGTGTGTGTGTGTGTGTGTGTGTGTGTGTGTGAAGCAAATGTAAGTTGTGTCTTTGTGTATTGTGGCTGTGTGTGTGTGTGTGTGTGTGTGTGTGTGTGTGTTCTCAAACCAAAGATTGGGCCACTCGTGTGGTACCTGGGAAGCTGTGAAGAACTGACTCATTGGAGTTACTGATTCAATAAAGGCCGAGCAAACACAGAGAGAGGTATAGAGGATGACTTTGGCAGAGAAAAGGCCATGCACCAGCACGAGCCGCTCAATCATACCGGCGTGACACGCACAGATTGAGGCTGTCGGCTTGCGCGGCGGACATATCGACCAGCTCTCGTTACACATTAACATTCCCCTCACACACACATACACAAAAACACACACACACACACACACAAAGACAGGCTACCCCTAAGACAGAGAGGTCAGGTGAAACACAGGACAATATGGTCTCAGGACCGCCACCCCCCTCCCCCACACACACACACACACACACACACACACACACACACACACACACACACTATCTCTAATCCTTCATGCCTTTGGGCAGTCTCCCTCACTCTCTCCATGACCTGATAAGAAAGAAGGTGAGAAGAGGCTTCGGAGGGCTGTGATGGGGAGAGCACTGTGAAGATTTAGGGGGAAGGGGGGTGGGTACAGTCCCCCCCACACACCACACAAACACACAGAACGTATGCGGTATCACCCGCGAGATTGCCTGTGTTTGCCTTCTCGTCTTGTTGGCCGTTATCAGTGCAGGCCCTGGCCGATGCAGATACAGAGACAGCCGTATTGATCGGCTCCCTCGCAGAGGAAGGGCCGGGACAGTGAGAGACCGGATGGGGAGGCTAGGGGGCTGATAGTCCGATAGATGAACGGCTGACTGTATGAACAAGGACATGGGTGAGGCTGCCAATCCTTAGGCCAGGGCTCATCATAAACACCCAGCCCCCTTTTTAAACAACTAAACAAACAAAAAAAAATTAATACAGACAATTTTGCCAGCTTCTGAGGTCCCCTAGCTGTCTGCACTGTGCGTCCATGGACTGTAGTACAGTACATCAGAATTTTTTTTTGTACATCCCCATAAATGATAAATGGGTACCATAGAAAAAGCATTTAAATGCTGTGATTGCTGAACTTAGCTCTGGATACAATACACCATTTCTGTCAATCAACATCTCTTCAGGACAACTAAAGGGGACAGTGCATTTGATTTTATGTCAAGTTCAAATATCCACAATCTTTTGCCAGGATTAGGCTTAAGCCCTGTATCTACTGTATATTAAGTACCTGTACTTGTTATGTTGTTGGGCCCTTATATACAGTCTTACAGCTTAAAAAATCATCTCAAATGCCTCTCAGTCAGTTGTTGACAACCCATACTCTAGGACTCGGGCAAAGGCAAAAAGAATTGTGAGCACGGACAGACAGTGACGAAACACAAGAGTAGTCTAAGGACAGCAGATATCTGCTCTCTATTGTTGTGACTGAGTCCACCACAATGCCCTCTTGACTCATATTTCACCTTCTGTATGTTTTACACATGAGGCTAAGTGTTGTTTCCTGATAGATGTGGTGCCTATAACAGATTAGTGACTAATCACAGTAAGCCCAGGAGGCATGTTTGTATATTGAGCAATGTTTTAGTGTGTGTGTGTGTGTGTGTGTGTGTGTGTGTGTGTGTGTGTGTGTGTGTGTGTGTGTGTGTGTGTGTGTGTGTGTGTGTATGGAGTTAGCTGGATCACCTTGGGACAGGATATGGAAACAAGTGCAGTGTTTTCTGGTTAGCAGTAAATCAAGGGCTATCAGTGACCCATGCTTGTGGGGTTGATAAGCTCAGATTAGGGCCATAAATTCCACGTGGGCATATGATGAATGGAGACGGATAGTCTCCGGCCTCACACACATGCACCCGCTCACACACACACACACACACACGCACACAGACAAAAACACACAGACAAATGTCTAATATGGCACCCACTGGACGCTCCTCTGGTGACAGCTTAATACACTGGCATCAATCACTATCAGACAGACTCAAGGACCTTCCTCTCAGTCATAACCATCGCACTCAGTCCAGAAAGAAGAGATACTGACACCAAGATGGAAGAGCTAATGAGTGATGAAAATGATGGGAAATGAATGGCACAGTGTTCTGTTAGCCTACCTGTGAATTTGACAATGTGACCTACCAGAGACACTACTAGGCCTACTACTACTACTAGCCTACTAAGAACAACAACAATAACCATAATAACAAAAACAACAACAATAATAACAAGGATAATAATATTAATAATTCATGGCGATCTTATGTAGCCTATACAATTCACATATTTTGTTATGGGACAATGTTTATTTAAAAAAATGCTGTCCTAAAAATGCAGTAGGCCTAGCCTATTTAACGAAAGCAAAAATTCTCTATTTCATAACACAAACGAAATCCATTACTGAGAAATTTCTAAGATTTTTTTGGGGTGAAATTTTCATACAGAATGTAGGCGGACTTATGGCAGATATCCTACGTCATGTCTCGCCAATTTTGGGGAACTGCCAAGTCTTAATTGAAATCACAGCCTATTAGGAACACAGTGAAGAAAAAGCATCATAGACTACTTTTTTGAGACATCGTCAATATGATGTTGATAGGCCAAATTCATGGGGATATAATGGGCCGTTGGTATGACCACATAATATGGGTCATTGGTATAACTTTCAATCTTGACGCATGGTCTCCCCGTTTGCATTCGACAGTAGTTTCTTCCACTCCGGATATAGTTGAACAAGTCTCTTCTCCGTGTCTGGGTTAAGAAAACCTCCTGCTGGTATTTGTGCCAAACAAACACCATACACCTTAGCAAAAACGCAAATCATCAGAACAGTGTTGAGTAAACGGAACCATGGGCGAAAGATTCCAAAACCTCGCCAAAAACTTCATTTGCTCGTTTTTTAATTGTAAAGCATCTTTCTCGAAGTCTTGGAAATTGGAGGCCCACCTGTGCAAACATACTGGACTGGTAAGTGGTTCCTGCTCACAACTAACGTTTTGTTATAAGTTATTGAAGAGGTTTAGGCCTACTAAACATTCTATTGTGTTTGTTTGTCTAGGCGTACTTGTATGTTTGTTCTTGTTGGTGTTTCTATGAATCAACATTCCCCTGATCATTTAGATGCCCTAATATGAATATAACGTTAACATTTTTTTACAGATGCATCTGGTGTAGGCTAGGAGTCAATAAATTTGCCAAATGTGTCTTCCTCAAACCTCAAATTATTTTTGGTGTTTAGGCCAAAGTGTAAAGGCCAAAGTTAAAATGAAAGACCTCAGGCCAAACATTTTTTTTTTTTTTTTAAATGTTAATCCATTAGGCTTAAGGTCTTCCATTTTTAAGTGAGCATTTGTCCTAGTGCCTTGACTTGGAAGGACTTTGATCTGATTGTCACTTGTTTTATATGAACAGAGGCCATTTGCCTGTGAGAGCTGTGACAAGAGCTTTTGCACCCGTTACCAACTCACCAGGCACCACCTGACCCATAGTGGTGAGAAGCCCTACAGGTGAGTCCCATGGCCTAGATTCAGTCTCTGGAAATTTACCCTGGCTTGTCGTTATCTTTCGTATTGTACCACTTGCCCTCTCCTCAACACAGGTGTTCAGTGGAAGGATGTCCTCAAACCTTTGCCACCAGCGCCAGCATGAAAAACCATGTTGCCCGTATTCACCAGCAGAAAGAAAAGCATTATGCGGTTTGTACAAAATGAGCCCTTTATGTTGAGCCAGTGTGCGCTCAGTCTTGGTGAATTGACATTTTTTACCGGCCCTTTTTTCTAGTGTGATTTTACTGGATGTGGCAAAGAATTCCGTAAGAGAAACCTGCTTAAGACCCATAAGTGTGAGCACACAAAGATCTTACCATTTGAGTGAGTAGCACGTGTTCCTCTACACAACAGCAGTCGTGTGTGTGTGTGTGTGTGTGTGTGTGAAGACCAATGTAAGTGTTTCTATGTCAATTTTCTGGATTCTGCACAGGTGCAATTTCCAAGGGTGCAATAAGAAGTTCATAGGTGTTAAGCCACTGCAGAAACATGGCAAGGTCCATAATGGTAAGATGTCAAACTTTGGTTTACCTTGCTGCAAAACTCTTTTGTCTGTCTGCATCTGTTTTTCTTGGTCTCTTTCGCTCTCTCCCTCACAGGTTATCCTTGTGCTGAGACCAACTGTTCCTTCAAGGGCAACACCTGGACTGATTACCAGAAACACAGGAAACAGAAGCACAGACGTGAGCTCCAGATTACTCTTTGCTTTGATGAGCATGGCTTTTTTGGCCTTAGTAAACCCAGATCGCTCCTCAGTCAACACACTAAGATTGGGCCTGGAGTTTATGTCCCCGACAGTGATGGGTGGATGAGTAATCAGTGTGTGAATTCTTAAGTAACGCTAGTGAGTTGAACTCATATTCCTACTCCATGTCTTACCAGAAGTGCAGCAAACAGGCCCTCCTTGTGGACATTGGTAAATGCAGTATTTTTTTTTTATTCAGGTTGAAAAAGAATACAAGACTATGGGCACACAAAACATTATCATTTATTATGTAAAGCACCCCATGCTGGATAAGTAGTTTTTGGTGCCTTTTTCTTTTGGTGATTAGGAAATGGGCGGCATAGGGATAAAGTGCGCCAGGTGGATATGCAGAGTGGTTAATCTGGGTTTACTCCAGCTGAGTTTCTCTCTGGGTTTTCCTAATGGTAAAATTGTGACTTTTTGTGTAGAGGAATTACAACATTTACAAATAAAAGCTACTTTGATATACAGGCTGATTAATGGCTATGAGGCAAATAACCCCAGAGGTTTATACTGGAAAACATGTAACACGTTTTTATATATGCAAAATGTATAATGCACCCGATATTTGTGAAATTTATATAAAACTATACACCTTTGGTTCCATGTGGATATACTGTACTGTCATACTTGGTGTTTGTTATATTTCTGTGTTCTCTGTTTGTCCCTTCCTGTAGCCATTCTTCACTGTGATGACTGTAAGAAGGTGTTCCGTGAGGCCTGCTTCCTGCAGCTCCACCGCCAGCGTGTGCATGTGGGGGAGCGCCGTGTGTTCCGTTGCACTGTGCAGGGGTGCCAGAAGAGCTTCACCACTGAGTTCAACCTGAAGAGCCACGTTCTAACCATCCACGAGGGCAAAAGATCTTTCAAATGCCCCCATGCAGGCTGCAATAAGGCTTTCGCCATGAAGGTTTGACAATTTATCCCTAGTTCCCTTGTGTGTGTGTGTGTGTGTGTGTGTGTGTCTGCCAAGGAGGTTATGATTTTGGCAGCGTCTGTTTGTGTATCTGTCTGTGTACATAATAACATGAAAAGGACTGCATGGATTTTGATGCAATTTTTGTGATGTGTGTATTGGGGCATGTAACGACTGATTTAAATTTTGGTGGTGATCAATGGTCCAGAACATCATCTGGAATTTATATTGTGTCTGTGTGCACATTGCCTTGGTGGAGGTACTGTATGTGATCCCAGAGTGCTTTTCTAGTTTTTCTTTTTTGGTTTGGTTTCTAAATGATCTCCATTTCAGTGTTTTTGCACACCACTGGCCTCCCTCACTGTGTTATTTGTGGCATACTCCACAGATGGTTCACCTCCACCTGGGGTGCTGGGCAGATGGACATGCAATATGGCATCAGAACTGCTGTCTGGTTGTTAAAGCAGGCGCTGGGTTTCCAGGAGCCATACTGTAGCTAAGACAAAAAGGACAGTATTTGTGATTCCACCTGTGATCTCCCTCTTAACAAATGTTCATTCACACAGGAAAGTCTGAAGCGTCACGGAGTGGTTCATGACCCGGAGAAGAAGAAAATAAAGGTATGTAAAATAAAATGTCTCACACAAATGTAAACCTGCAGGCACATTTTACAATTGTAATATTAATAATGTTAATTAATATTGTAATTTTTTTTTTCTTCCACAGAAAAATGTTTCTCCCAAAGCAGACCAGAAGACCAGTGCCTCTAAGGTCCCTGATACTTCCAAAATTGCAGCTAGTCTCCAGGGCCTGAAGCTGGGAAGTCCCAGACCTACAGACAAGGCCAAAGCCAACAAGGCCAAGCGCTGAGAAATGCCTGTCTGAGGCCTGACAATTCATCCACCATTTCCCTTTTGTTTTTCAATCCCTTTCTTTCTGTTCAATATGTCACTATACCAAATAAATACATATTCACTGCAGCAGGTTCATGGTCAGTTACTGTGTGTGTTTCTGGAGGAGTCGGTGTGAAATTGATGTATTTATTTTAAGGAACACTAGGCAAGTTTTGCCACTGTTGAAAAGTTGAGGTATCCTATTTATCAGAATTTGTTTTGGTACCATGTCCAAATTAATTTGGATGGCGTGTAGTCATCATGAAGGGTGGAATAAAGTTTTATTCCCACCAGTCCTCCAGGATATGCAGTGTGTAGTTCTCGGTGTTAGGAAACCGCCTCAAAATAAAGACTTTTTCCCTGCGTGCTCCGACATTATTACTATGTTCTCGTAGTACCAGAAAGACTCTGTTTATAATGCCTTATATGTAGCTAGTGCTCTAGTTTTAACTGCAAACTGTCCCTTTAAGGTGTAAAAATCCTGCCTAAACTTAGCATCTTAATCATAGCTCAGAAAACATAATCCACATTTATGGGCCCTCTGTTGGTTTAGGATGATTTTGCGATATCAAATAAGTCGACTCTTTCATTAAACAACTAGATGATGGTTCTTTGTGACTGGGCTCTCGAATGGTAGCTCTAATCTACCATCAGGATGAGAAGTTCATTGGAACAAAGATGAGTTCATATGAGAAAGGAATCTCTACGGGATTGGAGGATGTAATTGGGTCTGATAAGACTGTATGTAAATGACTACATCTTGCAGTGTAATTACCAAGTCAATTTCTTAAACTTTTCCCTTGATACTCTTCCGTTTTACACACACACACACACACACACACACACACAGAGAGAGAGAGAGAATTTCACACTTGTATATGAACCCATGCACAAATAACTAGTATGAGACACCGATATCCACTATGGGAACGATTTATTTAAACAAATAGCTTAACATACATACACACACACGCACACACACACCCATACACACACATACAAATATAAAATCCCCCAGCTCTACATAGGACCGCTGATCACGTCGATGGAGAGACCTTAAGGCTGCGTTCCTGGGGGTCTAGCCTCATGGGCGTGGCAGGTTTACTAAGGCCTGGTATGTTTTTTTTTGTTGTTTTTTTTTAATGGAGTTATTTGTCTTTTCTTCAGCATTGAGTGGTGCAAAAAAAAGTCAAGCTTCGAGACTCATGTTTAGTTTTCAACACAGTGACTCCTTGGCGGAGAGTAGATGAAAACACTCGGAAGTGTTTTTGTTTGTTTGTTTGTTTTGTTCGGTTTTTTGAAGTTTTTAAAAACAAAACGTCTGGGCGTAGTCTGATGCTTGGCCAGGAGAGGGCGCTATGCCAGGCTGCCAGGCCAGGACACCACGGTCAGTCCCACCCGACTCCGCTGCTCTTTCAGCATGGGCACCAGCGCAGAGTGACTCATGCCTGCTGTTGAGAGGCCGTTCACAGCTATGATCATGTCTCCACACCTGGGGGGTACAACAAAATACACATAAACACACACACACACACACCAGTCATTATCGCATTACTAAATCAGCTCAGGCTATTACTACTACTATCCTTGCTATGACTCAGATGATGAACACATTTGTTTTGTAGTACAGAGTATCTCAAAACAAATAACAAACCGCACTTTGAAATTGCTCTAAATGATAATTCTATTGCATGCGAATTTCAATTGCTAGAATCAATACTGGCAAGGACAATACAATGCATCAAAACCCAAATGGCTGTTTGTATAACTGCGTAGCTTATAGACAGATAATTATTGTTAGAATATGTAAAATAGTGCTTCTAGATTAAAAGCCATATAGGGTATGAATGTGTACCCCTAATCCAGATTAATTAATTCATGAAGACATGTAAAAACCTAATCTCTTTCACATCATGTACACGTTTATGTAGGGCTGTGTGTGTGTTTTCACCCTCGGGTGATATGGCCATCATACTATGCTGGTGACCAGGACCGGGCCAAACTTGTTTCACTCACTTGAGGCGGCCATCATAGTATGCTGGTGTTCCGAGCACAATGGTCTTAATGAAGAATGCTTGGTTGCTATGGTTTTCCTCGTAGCCCCCTACGATGCTGAAGCCCCAGCTTCCCGGATGGTTGCGTCGCAGGACAATCTCATGGCTACTGTACAGGTAGCTGGGAGGAACACACAGATCAACTTTAATCATGAAGATATTTTACAAATTTGCTTACTCACACTGACTTCCAGCTACATCATTTTGACATATCTTTGACAGCTAGGGCTGCCCTGGTTAGCTAGCTCTACCAAAATTGTCATTTGACAGTTTCCTCCATATGACAACAACTTAGAGCCTCCCCCTACCCTTTCAAGACCTCTCTCTGCTGCACAGGCGACTTCTGCCATGTTTTTAAATTGAGAAAAAACAAGTTAAGTGAAGCACATAGAGCTAGCGTTCCTTAGCTTCAGTCACACAGTGACATTTAGCACTAGCCTATTCTCCAAAAGTGGCAGTGCTGTACAGCTGCCTGTTGACCTTAATCTTGAATCTGATAGCACTTTGTTCGACCAGTGTGGCTACAAAAACAAAACAGCTAGCCACTGTAGTTAGCCACTGTAAGGCCCAACCCGACTCATACAAGACTAGCGAAACAGCAGCAGGGTTTCAAAGACACAGAAGAAGGGACAAAGAAGAAGGCAAGGATGGGCAGAGAATTGGCCGACGGAGGGCATCGAGTTTAAGAATACCCTCTCTGTGCCCAACGGCGGGGCAGCAAGGGGGGTGCAGGGCAAGGGAGGGAGGCCGACGTCGCCACATGTCCCACTAGTGGTAATCCACAGCTGCTGATGTTTACATCATGCTGCAGTGCAGAACAGCTCGCTTGCGCAGAGGGCATAATCCCCTGGCATGGGCACTCTCAAGAAAACACACGCACTACTGATACTTGCACAAACAAGTCAGACACACGCACAACATACACACTATCACTCACACACATACATGTACACTACTTCCACGCAGACACACACAAGTACTATCACACTCACTCACTCATGTGCACACACACACACACACACACACACACACACACACACACACACACACACACAGAAAAACGGTGAGAGACTAACATCCTAAAATAAACATCTCTAAACTCAATAGGGCCAAGTTCACATTAGAAGAGTGTGTGCGTATGTGTTAGAACTGAATACACACACACACATTCACAGTCACTCACTAAACCACAGTGAGGCAAAATCCAAAAATAAAATGTGTGGACCCAGTTGCAAGTGCCAAGACTACATAGCTGCAGAAGAACTGTCGGGATGGCACAAACCGAGCACACAAATACCCATGTGACACAATCCAAAAATAAAAAATAGAACAATCCACACTGCACAATTCACCTGGGGAGTCTTACCGACATGGTCCAAGAGGGCAACAGGCGCACACACACACACACACACACATACATACACAAGCATGCACGCACACACACACACACACACACACACACACACACACACACACACACACACACACACACACACACACACATACATACACAAGCATGCACACACACACACACACACAAAATATCATAATCTTAAAATAAAACATGTTCCCATTTTAGATTGCCCAGAGCACCTGGGGAGACAAAGCCTTTCAACATGGGAGAGAAGACACACACACTCACACACACTCACACACACACACGCACACGCGCACACAGACTTTGAGGGGGACAGTCTAAAAATAAATCATGTGTGTAGCTCTTTGAGAACATACATCTCACCTGGGGAGGCCAAACTACCTGACCCAGTAAAATGACCCCCCCCCTTACACACACACACACACACAGAAACTTTGTCCAATTCACTTGAGGGGCCAAACCATGTGACTTATGGCAACACATGCCACCCACACACACACACGCATACACACACACACATATACCCCCCTCCCCACACACACACACTCAGGACATATAACCTCACCTGGGCAGCCCTAACCACATGACCCAGGAGGGCGACCAGCTGGCATCATATTCATTGTTGTCATGTGGGGCCAGGAAGTCCTCATCACCACACGGCTCCTCTGTCATGTCCACCTCTAGCGCCCTCAGCTGGACGGAGCAGGACGCGGCGCTGGCCTTCAGCGTGCCCACCGCCTCACTATGGCTCAAGTACGTCAGGTCCTGCCCGTTAATGCTCAGGAGGACGTCGCCTGCAACACACACACACACACACACACACACACACACACACACACACACACACACATACACACACAGGTTAAGCACACCGTCACAGAAACTCATGCATATGCACACACACATAAACACACAAACACACACACACACACACACACACACACACACACACACACACACACACACTTCCGCTCTCTTACCCTTCAGCTCTCTTCCCTTCTCTCTCTCATACACACAAACACTAACAGTTTAGACGCAAAAGAGCATGAATTCAAAAGCAGAATCACACACACAACTTAAATACACAAACAGATGCACACACACACACACCCACACCCACCCACCCACACACATAAGTCAGGCCACCCACAAGCAGTGGGCAGTCGGAAGTGCCACCAGAACACACTGACCCCTGGAGCAGAGCAAAGGCACCCTCTAAATTCAGGTCAAGGAGAAAAACAGAGGTGGGTATGGAGAGAGGGAGAGAGAGAGAGAGAGAGAGAGAGAGAGAGAGAGAGAGAGAGAGAGAGAGCAAAGAAATGTGGAGAGCTTGAGAGCACAAGAGGGAGATGGAGCTTACAGGAAAACAGACAGAATGAGGGAGGAGGAGTAGGAGGAGGAGTGAAAGAAAGCGATGAAAGAGGAAAAAGAAGGAAATGAAAAGCAGGAGAAAGACAGAGAGCAAAGTGAAGAGAGCAAGGCGAGGATAAACATAGTTAAATATGGAACACCTTTGGGGTACAAGCTGTTCTGGGAGAGCTGGTGCATCTGATGGAGACACAGAGCTGAGTGGGTGAGATGCCGGGTCGGAGGCAGAGCACCCAAAACCAGTCCTGGAGTCCGGTTCCCAATAGCATAGTTGCTAACAGTAAGAAACTTTGTTGGTTGCAATGCAAATTTCCCATTATCAACTGACTATGTTTCTAACTGGTTAGCAACTATGCTTTTGGGAAACGGATGTCTATGAAGCTTCATTGCATCACACCATCCTTTATCCACACCGAGCATCACCATCACTTACAGAGCAACTCAGCCAGTTGTCATGGCGATTTGGCTTTAACACCAATCCAAAAGCAATATGTTTTTTTTTTTTTTTTTGGAAGACCTCAGCAAGCTGGGTTTACATTCTGATGGTGATCAGTAAAATGTAAAATTGATGCGGTCAGTCTCTAGGAGTCCCCCTGGGTCCAGCGATCAGCTGCTTCAATTCCTGCCACGGCCTGATTGCGATGAGCCGATTACTGTAAGTAACATTTCCGCTGGGTGGGGAAGATGGGCACCACTCCCTGCCAATCACTTGGTTTTGAGCCCTCAACACTGGCTGGAGATCGGGTGCAATATCACTGACTGCAGCTTTAAGCCTGAAGCACCTCATTTAGTATCCAACACAGTAGGTAAGCTACCATCATTATACACACACACACACACACACACACACACACACACACACACACACACACACACACACACACACACACACACACACACACACACACACGAACATGCGCGGCAGACGCACACACACACACACACGCAAACACACACACACACACAAACACACATACATACACACATACACACACGAACATGCGCGGCAGACGCACACACACACACACACACACACACACACACACACACACACACACACACACACAGAGAGAGAGAGACTATAAACTCAGTTTAGTTCTGTAGGAACATGACAGGAGAAGATAAACAGTTTAAATATAGAAGACTTTAGGGGGCTTGTAGAGGCAGCGGGGAGAAACTAGTGCATCAGAGTGAACTAAAAGAGCATCTAAGCTGCTGAGGTCAAACACAGGACACCCTGGAGCTGGGAGAACATCGCTGCAGCTTTTCTGCAGATCCTGGCACCCCGGCGGACGACACGGTGCCAACGTGCCCGCATGCCATGCCAACGTGGCAGTGAAAATCCATCCCCCACCCCCTCCACTCCTCTCCACTCCATCTCTCCTTTTCCCTCTCCTCACCTCGCTTGATGCGGCCGTCCCGTGCCAGACAACCGTGGGGCTGGACGCTCGTCACGAAGATTGGCAGCTCGCCGCTCTTGCTGCCTCGGCCGCCCGCCACAGTCATGCCCAGGGACTCGTGCGGCTCCTTCTTCACTGTGATGGGTTTCTCCTTACAGGTCACACACTGCGAGAGATCCTGGCCATCAGACGTGTGCGCACACACACACATAGACACACACACACACACACACACACACACAGAGACACACACAAACACATGCATAAAAATGTATGCACATGCACACATAGAGCACACATGTATAGCATGTGTAGCAGTGCACACAAACACATAACATGTAATAAAAAGATCAACCAATAGACAAACACAAACGCTACATGATACTCACAACCAAAGATACTCAGGCATGCAAAAAATTCGACACCCAGAGGAAATTAGATTTAATCGCACATAAACACACACACACACACACACACACACACACACACACACACACACACACACACACGCACACACACACACAGACAGACACACACACGACGTGCGACAAAGCTGATCACAGACTGTCTGCTTAGTTTGCCT
>JAODXP020000027.1:4842011-5022011 GCA_027497455.2 Sardinella longiceps
CTATGTATTTACTCCAGTCCAATTAATGTGCTTTAGCCATTTTACTTGGCCCATTACTGAAGGGGGATGGGGACTATCAAATCTGTAGAGTGTGTCCATAAAGTGTTGCCGTGAACCACAGATAGGCAAGTGTATCCAGCGAGTGACTGCGTGTTCAGCTCAGTTGAGTGGATTTAGCGACCTCAGCAGCTGACTAACACCTGATTTGAACTGTAATCCCGATGATAGTGGCAATTAAATACTCGATGGGATTAGGGAATGCCGTGCGTGGGCATAGTAGTGGACACAACAATGCTTGGAGGATAGTTTGGCAACATTGTCTCTGTTGTGTGTGTGTGTGTGTGTGTGTGTGTTCAGAAGTCCACTTGGGTTAAGTCCCTCCTGTTGTTGCTCTACAGTAACAGAAACTATTAGGACAGAGCGACCCAGCTTCATGACAACAGTGATTAGCTAGTCCCAGTATCTCGCTCTCTCTCTCTCTCTCTCCCTCACACACACACACACACACACACACACACACACACACACACACACACACACACACACACACACACACACACACACACACACACACACAGAACCTAACTCTTAGTTACAGTAAGGATAATGATTCTTGAAACTGTATGAGTAAAGCAGAACTACAAAGCAGCCTTGAAACAACAGTTGACATTCCCACCATTCTGTAGTGTCTAACACTAAAGATCATTATTTGGGAGGACATCTGCTGGATTTGACACCAGAAGAGAGTAGTTTTTTTTTGGTAGAGCACATATACAATGTACAAGCCTTAAAATCCATCAAAGCACAAGGAAAATCTGAAGTCACAAAAAACCATAAACAACAACCAAAGTAAAGTAATAAAAAGGGCTATCAAACATCTCAGCTAACCTACCTAACTACTGCGACCCAGCAGACCAGTCCCATTACTCACCATAGCCCCGGGTTGCCTTTGGCAGTCTCGCAGAAAAAGTGATTGAAGAGGTTCCTGGAGTTAAAGTTTCCCAGCATGACTGTGTGTGGCAGTGGTCGTAGCGGAATGGGACTGGTACTGTGTGTAGCACTGGGATTGAGAATGGGAATGCGGCGGGGGCCGGCGCATGATGCCGGGAGACTCGGGGCCCGGCAACTAATCTCCCATCACATGACTAAGGGGCCAAATAATCCTCTGATGGGATGTCAGAGAAGCAGCTCCCTCTCCGCCACGCTCCCAGGGTGAAAGTGAACACACAACCTAAACATCTCCCAACCCTGACCTTAATTGCTTACTACTGGAAAAAAAAATATCACTTGGACCTGACACTTGTAACAAACACATTCTAAAAATCATTAAATGAATGTCATCTCATGTCCAGATATGATACTTATTCATTTATCTAATTGAGTTTTTCAGCCAAGCACCTGTGGGATTAACTTTGGATGAGTCCCTGGATGACTAGGTAAGCCCTCTGTGACTTTCACTCTACTTGCTCTCCCAGTGTGCTCACAGTTCAGCAGGTGGGGCTCAGGCACCAGTAACATAACAATCACAGTTTGACTCCATGGAGTTGGAGGCAGATACCGTAATTTCCCGACTATTAGCTGCGGC
Source organism: Sardinella longiceps (assembly GCA_027497455.2). NCBI lineage: Eukaryota > Metazoa > Chordata > Actinopteri > Clupeiformes > Clupeidae > Sardinella > Sardinella longiceps. The sequence continues at coordinate 4,843,597 of JAODXP020000027.1, forward strand.
TTATACATTGATTTAGCCAAATTTCTTCTGCTATGAGGTTACTGGGGCAGGGGGGCAGTTACTGTAATATGGTGTTAATATTGTTTTGTTTTCTTTAACTTGCATAAAACACTGTCCTGTGGCTTACAGTATACACAATGCGGCTTATATGTAGGAAATTACTGTAATATTTGTAACCATGGTAGGGCAAAATAGGGGCTAAAATGTGAACAAAATGAAGAAGCAATACAAAATTGTCCAAGGCAGAGGTCTTGTGTTAAAGATTCCCAGAGCACAGTAGCAAAGGATAGATAGACATGGTTTCTTCCAAGACAGCAAGAAAAAGAGGACAGTCCTATTTAACGCTCTGTTATATCACTCTGTATTGGGACTGCCATAACCCGGGGTTATCTTTACAAGGTATTTTAAAGACAGTAAAAGAGAGACTGTCTGTACTGCTCCAGAAGGGAGTGTGCAGTTTGCAAAGTCAAAACAAATCCTAACTTCAGAGTCCTAACATCCAACGGGACAAAAAAAAAAAAAAAAAAAACATTCACTGACGTAACACCAGACACAAGTAATCTTCTCTCTATCTTTGACAATCTCCTGAAGATTTATTTTCTTCCTCGATTGCCTCCGGTCATAACACCTCTAGCAAGTCTACCATGCCTACACTCCCTTACTATGCATTTCTGTGTATTTCCTGGTTATCTCTATCTTATCCTTCTGTACTTTGTCAGACTGACCGGAATCCAAGCTTAGCGATTATTTCAAAGCTCTCCACACCTACTCAACCTTGACTATCCTCATCAATAAGTGGTTTTAGATCAAAGCATCTGGTGAATAAATCAAATGTAAATATCCTGTGACCAATTCTCTCACCCCTGCAACTGAGACTGCACTGGCGGTTGAGCGATAGCTCTCCTGACCTCGCTGACCCGCTAAGCGTTTGATGCTATGAGGTCAAACACCGCGTCTCTCATCCATAAAACCGCGGCTTTGTGAATAGTGCATATGCAGTAGTGTGTGCTCAATACGGTCACGTGAGAATTGGAGATGAGGCTGGACGTCCTCATTCGCGACACGTGAAGTGCAATGTGCTTGTGGGTAAGGCATTAAATAAACATAAATACATAGACAAGACACTATTGTGCAATTTGTGGATTGTGACACTGTCCCACTTCCTGAAATACAGTATAACATAAATTCATTGAAGTTCATTGGAATATGATTATATACATACAGGAATGCATAAGAAATAAAACTGTAAGGGAAATGTTTTGTGTGAAAGCTTACATGGGGATCTCTGAGGCATTCCAAATTATGGAGAAATATTCAAACATAGCTATATCCTTCATCCTCACTGCTTTGCAATGTATAGATGAATTTGTAATGTATCTTCAGGTAATGATGATCATTTTCAACATTGTTCTATACAAGATCAGTGTGCCAACACATCTGAGATGAAATGTTGTTCAGTAGCTATTTTAGAATGTAACACAACAAACCATAATAAACTGCTCGCTTAGCAATTCCAGGCTCCATATTTCACAGCCTTCGCTGTGGTCTGGAAATCCTCCAAAGGAATTCATTTGGGTGTTAAGGGCATCACGAATGTCGTTTATAATTATATTGAAAGGGATTGGATCAACCACCCCCCGTTGCTCACTGATTGGCCGGCCAGGAACCTGGCGGACTGACCTTATCTGAGCATCAGAGTGAAAAACTGTGTGGAGCAGTATGACAGCATAAGGCAGAAGAAAACACATCAGAGCATCACCAACTGCAACATATAACAATACAAATAAGTCATGTAGCACTAACAACAAATGAAAACAAAACATCACAACCTAAAATTACCAAAATAATAAGAAAGCGCCAAGGATTTACAGTATAAATCCTTACAATGTAATATAAGCCACAATCCACATCCAATCTATAAAACATGCAAAGAAAGAAAGAAAGAAAGAAAGAAAGAAGGAAATCAAAACAAAAACTAGAATAGTACTCCTGCGCAGACCTCCACCAAGGCAATGTGGTCACAGACACAATATAAATTCCAGATCATGTTCTGGATCACCGATCACCACCAAAATTGAATCAGTTGTTACTTGTCATTCATCCAAATCTGTGCAGTACTTTTCGGGTTATGTTGCACAAAGACAGACACACAGGCAGACATACAGACAGACAGACAGAAACACACACACACACACACACACAGTAAAAATCACAAAAGTCACTGCAAAGATCTAAAGATCCAAAACACAAATACGAAACACACAACCAAATCAAACCAATACCAATACCCACACAAAAGCGGCGCCTACCTGTGCTTGAGGTGGGCCTCCAGGTCACAACGTGGCATGTTGAGCTGGCAGAGGGGCGCAAGCGGGCACGACACAGACAGCTTGTCCAGCAGCTTGTGCACCAGGATACTGGATCGCCGGCAGCCCGTCAGCTGCAAGCGAGCCCTGTCCAGCGGGCAGAAGTCGCGCTCCTGTAGGAAGCTACGCAGGCAGCGGGCACAGAAGGTGTGCCCGCACGGCGTGTCTAGAGGCTGAACCAGCGGCTGCAGGCAGATGTGACACACCAGGTCCTCGTCCACCTCCAGCCGGTAGTTGTACAGGTGGTTCTCCCAAGCCCGGTGGATCTGCCCGCATTCGGGGCACAAGGCCTCCAGAACCGCCTGGCCCACAGCGACCGGGTCCACCCCCCCTCCACCTCCGCTGACACCCTCGCCCAGGGTGCCCATAGTGGTTTTGGAAATGTGTGCAGGAACACACACACACACACACGCTCAAACACACGTGGATACAAAGAGAGTGTGTGTGTGAGAGAGAGAGAGACAGACACACACACACACACACACACACACGCACACACACACTTGCACACACACAGGTGCCCAGAGGCGTGGTGGTGACTAGCAGGCTAAGTTTCCTTGGCGTTGGGGGGCATGTGCCAGCATGAGCGCCAGTCAGTGGACACAGAGGTCAGAGGTCATGGAGGGGCTGGCCATCCCCCAGTGGACCGTGAGTCATCACTCTGGAGAACAGAAGGGGACAGACACGAAACAGGGTTTGGTTCCAAGAGGAAAATGGAGACATTTTGTGTGAGTGTGTGTGTAGGCAATATAAATGACAAGAGAGAGGGAGACAGAGACAGTGACAGACAAATGAGAGAGAGGGAGAGAGGGAGCGAGAGAGAGAGAGAGAGAGAGAGAGAGAGAGAGAGAGAGAGAGAGGCTTGAGAGGTGTGGACTCCACATTCCAATGTGTGTTTGAGATGGAAGCAAAAAGCAAAGGGAAGAATGAGTGAATATATGTGTGTGTGTGTGTGTGTGTGTGTGTGTGTGTGTGTGTGTAGTATTTGTGTGTGTGTATTGGAGAAAGTGTGATAAAGAAGATAAAGAGAGAGCAGAGTGTGTATCAATGTGTGCAAATGAAAAAAGGGAGTAAGTCTGAAGAAGGGAGACAGATTTTGTGAAAGTGTGTAATGTGCGTGTGTGTGTGTGTGTGTGTGTGTGTGTGTGTGTGTGTGTGATTGACAGAGAGAGAGAGAGAGAAAGAGAGAGAGAGAGAGAGTGAGTGAGTAATGATGAGTGTTTCTGTCACAGATGGAGAAAAACGTGAGTGTGGGTATGTCTGTGTGCACTGTGTGTGTGTGTGTGTGTGTGTGTGTGTGTGTGTGTGTTGGAGGGAGCGGGCAAATGTGTGTCTGTGTGTGTGAGTGTAAAGAGTGATAGACAGAGCGAGAGCAGAGATTATGTATGGCTACAGTGTGGAGCTGCTCTTGCCCACTAATCTGGCAGTGTAATCTCCCGCTCTCTTTCCCTGTTGCAATCTTCCAATCCTACAGAGGGGGAATTATGCAGGATTGAGGTAAAGAGCACAGGGCTGAGTGGTTGAAAAGAGAGAGAAAGAAAGAAAAAAGAGAGAATGAAAAGACAGAAAGAAAGAAAGAAAGAAAGAAACAAAGAAAGCCCTGGGAAAGAAAGTGTGAATGTGCTTGTATACTGTGTGTGAGCAGACGTTTGTCAATATAGTGTGCATTTTACACATAGCCTATGAGTAGAGAGACAGGGAGAAATTGACAAAGAGAGAGAGAGAGAGAGAGAGAGAGAGAGAGAGAGAGAGAGAGAGAGAGAGAGAGAGAGAGAGAGAGAGAGAGAGAGAGAGAGAGAGAGAGACATAGATGAGAGAGAACAGAGAGACGTGATAAATGCTCAAAATATCAATATGTGCACTGCATGCTAAAACATAGACGTCATCACCAGTGAGTCTTCTCCTGCTCACAATGATCCATAAATATGAAAGCAGTGGGTTCTGGAGTGAAGCTCGAGCAGCAGGCGTCCGGACCCAGCTGCTCTGACGGGAGACCATCCAGAATCTCAGCAGTGCGCAGCCGGCGCTGCACATGACTCCACAAGATGGCCAGCGAAAGGGACGTTTCACACCCCCCCACTCTTGCCACTCCTCCCCTCCATCCAATTACGCACACAAATTTCATGTTTAACACCATTCTTTTGGCTCCCAAGGAGAGACGTAATGAATGTAGATAGAACAGGCCTTTCGACTACAGTTAGAGCTCAAGCTGTGAATTCTGTTCCTTATACTGTTGGCTTACACTGTTGGAGAGTCTCTCCCACTGGTCTGGATTGAGGCAGATGGGAACAACTTATGCTACGTGTGTCACTTTTCCTGTTTATCAGAAAGGACCGTCTTACAACCTCTAACAACCTGGCTGCTTGTGTGTGCATGTCTTACAGCTGGAGCTGAATAACTCATGGGAATACAAGGATACTCTGTTCACACAACAAAGACTACCATTATAGCCTGCTTCAACATATATACACTATAGCATCTCAATATGTGTCATGTCATGTCACATGCATATTCACAAACATACTAACTTTCATTTCTTCTGGTCACCCCTCCTTTACATGTACAGTACAGTCAGACTTGAGAGATGAAGCCAATGTATGAGTATGTGTGTATGTGTGTGTGTATGTGTGTGTGTGTGTGTGTGTGGGGGGGGGGGGGTGTACCCTGTTAACCCTTTAGTTTTTTGTGTAGCTAATGCAAATTTGCTAAAGTCAATGCCTGCAAATCGAAGCATTAGCCTTCCATCTGATTGTAACACCACTTTGGTGGCATAAAGAGATATTGCATTATATAAGACCAAGAATTTTAATAGCTCCTGGGAGCAATCCAGAAGAAACTCTGTTGCCACTATCTGATGCAGCACTTTTAATCTCACATGAATGTTTGCAAGTGCGCCTGTGTGGGCAGACAAGGAGTGCTTCAAGGCCACAACACTGTAGGCTACCCTTGAGTTTGCCTTCAGTGGCTGTGTACAGATAAGGCTTTGTTTCTTTTCTGAATGATTATTGCCATGTTCCATGACATAAGTGCTGAGTCCACCGTACCATGCCATATTTCTTTAAACTGCGCATGAATTTTCATCATAAAAAAAATGTGCGTCCGGACAAGACATTAGCCTACATGCGAGGAGAACCACTTAATATAACAAATCTACGTGAAATAAAATAGATTTAAGCTGTCCTAGTTTAACGCTTCTACCGAAAGATGGATCGCAATGCTCTTAATATAGCAATGTAGAGATTTGATCAAGCTAGGCTTAAATGATAACTGTATCAAGAACCCAATCAACAAATGATGCAATTGATTATTTCATTTTACTTCACTGCCTGTAAGTGACAGACCACCCAAATACACGACAGTGACAGACAGTGTTTTCCGATTTCAAAACAACCAAGCCTCTCTTTTTTTTTTCTCTTTAAAGGCGGGTCACATTAACAGCCTGCAACCAATATGATTCCTTTGCACATCGCCAATTCATTTACAACCTAGGCTGTTTCTCCAACAAATAGGCTAGTGCAAAAATGACATTAAATGCAACATCTAGAAAAAGGCGTTCCCTTATTCCCGGACATAACGGCGGCATCGTCCAATCGTCTGAATTAAGAAAACCGTAAATTTCCCTCAGCCTGGCAGGATGTCTATTTCTCATGCATAACCATGCAATTGCACGGATGTCACAAAGCTGCAATTGTACCCTACAAAGGAAGACGTTGATACACTAGATGACATGCGAAATAAATACAATGTATTACCTATTGCCGCTCCTCCTTTGTATTGTGAACGGCCCCGAGAGGGGTCAATTATGAATCTCAATCACATTCACCGCAGCTTGCCTCCTCTGAGCCGCAACCGACAGCCAAAACGCCCCCGTATCATCCAAGGTAGTGCCGCCCCCCGCTCGGACAGTAAAAGATTTGTAGGCGGGTGCTCACGCTGTCAGTCTGCCCGCTGTGGCCTTTCTGATAGTTCCTGATTTAAAATGCAAAACCGATTAATGATATCAAGTTATCTCAACCAAAACATAGACAGTTGTTTATTTAATCTCAATTTCCAATTTCAGAGATATGTGGTACATTTTAGGGTGATATATTTTTAAAAGACTGTGTTACTTATCGAAGGGGTGGTTTCAGATTTGTACGCAGGCATGTTTGGGTCACCTACAATGGGGTCTTAAATTGGGTCCTAGACCCTGTGATTACCAGAAGTAAACACTAGATGCAAAGATCGCTTGAATCCTCTCTGCTAAATGTACCTAACGTTAGTTAACTTAAGCACCGAGTAGTCAAATCTTTAGTACTATTTTCACCTTCAGACATGAATGAAGATGACGACTTGGAGAGGTCTGTAAAGATCTTCGTTGAAAGCATATTAGAGTAGCAAAGTCGAAGTGCGACCAAGAGCCGACATCCAAGATTTTACGTTAACTGTTAGCTAACATTAGCCACATAGTGAGTTTGCAATGGATTAACGGCACTCAACATGTGCAGCAAGTTTAAAGGCACTATAATTGTGGTTTGGCACCCCAACATAAGAAAACAAACAAAAAACGCTGGCAAGTTTTGATGAAATGTCATCACTGATAAATGGTTGTCAGGCTAAATGTACCAACAGCTATAGGCTAACAGCTTGAGAGAGCATCTCAATTCTTCGTATCAATGATTATAAGCATCACTGAAGAGGCACTGCATATGCATATTATGTCGAACCTATCATCAATGACTAATACCCTATGCTGATCAAAGATGTTCAGTGATGACAAGTCACGAGACGCGCAGTCGTCCGCACTGTTGCAGCTGTTGACTGCAGTTGCTTTTAGAAGCGCTGTCAGACGACAGGTGCAGGATTGGTGTGCATGGATGCCCAGTGATGATTCAGCTAATGTGGGTGGTTGTAGGGAACCAAATGGTGCCACCCAGCAGGAATGTTAACATTAATTTCCCTTTGTAGACGTGCGGTTGAAGAACTCCTTCGTGAAACAAAGAGGGCCCGGGTACGTGCAGAGACCATGGGCCCAACTGGATGGTACGTGATGTAGCCTAACGATAGCCTACGACAGGCTATTGGACACAAGTTTACATTTTGCTTAACTCAGAGTTTTACTAGGCCATAAACATCTGAAGCCAACAGAAAACACTAAATCAGAGCCATAGGCTCTGCACTAAACCATGCCTTCATCATGCTCGTTATGGGTAACTGAATGAGTAGCTTTTAGCGCATAATTGCATGTCCAGAAACACAAGACTGCAAGTGTTATATTAGGCCTACATTTTCAACTTTTTAATAGGCCAGAGCTATAAGACCTCCACCTTCCGCCAATATCATCAGTTTCAGGAGCTAAAACCCATTTCAGGAGGCTGTGACGTAACGTTAATTTTGGCTACTTCAGTGCCCCCTCCAGATAACTTAACGTTATAGTTCATTAATAAACAATTCTGTTTTATTATATCCTCAAACTTTATTGCGACCTGAAATACCCTCTCAACCATAGGACCATTTCAAGTGGCTCAGTGGCATTGGATAACTACAAGGCACCTAACTTTGCGGATTTGCCAAATGTGTCAAGAGCGCTAACGTCAATGTTTATGGACCGGTTGTTATAATCCAGTACTTCAATGGTCACTACTCTACTTCAATTTATTTAGTGATCATACTGACATCTCTATTGTAAAGATTTTCATTTGTAAACACCAAGAAGAAGCATGCAAGGCAGTTGTGTTGTATTCCTTGTATGTTAAAAGGTTATGCCTTATTTGCAGGCTGAAGTGCCCCATCAAGAGCACGAACAAGCGTTTTCTTCTCAACACTATACGCTCCACGGCTCTCCAGCGACACCCTGGTGGTCATTCGAGGGCACGTTCACCAGTTGAAAGAGGGCGAAGCGAGGAATCTGGGCGTGAAAGAACTGGAGACACACGCCACCGGGAGGGCAAAGAGCGCAGTCGTAAAAGAGACTCCAGGAGAGAACATTCGCCTTCCAGACGCCAGTCCTCTCATAGACACTCACGCTCCCCTAAAGGCAGCTCGCGGAAACCCTACCGGTCACACAGAACGCGTTCCCGCTCTCCTGTTCACAACAGAGACACACCCTCAGCTGTCAAACAGCCCTCTGAAGATTGAACTTGTACTTTATGCTTTTGTGTTTTTCTTTTTAACATTAATTGTGATGCACGTGGGCAACAAGTAGCCTAAACTTTATCGGGCCCTCCTGGCACACAAGCAGGGATGATGAAGGCTAGGTTCATGTAATGTGTTAATGTTGTTCTACAGCATTAAGACAGACTTTTGTATATATATTGCCTTTGCTATTTGCAGTAGGCTATGTCAGATGTCACAATAAAGCCCTCTAGCATCTGCTTTTCTTTGTAGAGATATACAAAAAGTCAAAAGTCAAAAACACAACTGTTTCCAATTAGTCTACCAGTGTCTGCTTTGATCAGTTGAATGTAGGAGGACCAGAAATGTGCTTTGCTCTGTTTTCCAACAGAGAGCGCTGATATGGATTGATAGCCTCTTGATTATTATTATTATTATTATTATTATTATTATTATTATTATTATTATTCTAAGTAAGTTATGTTTTGTACACTGTCCCTTCCTATTTTTTTACGGTCACTGACCTTTTTATTTTATTATTTTTTGTTTATTAATCAAAAGAAGTCTAGGTTTACCATGATGCACCAAGGGGAACTGCAAGGTCTGTGGTTAACCGTTGAGCCCCTCATGGCAGTCAAGTTGGCACACTGGATGTGATTAATGATGGAATCATTTCTGCTCTTGGGACGACTTATATTCCAATTAAAATGCCATTTTAATTCCTTTGTCGTTACATACTGTTGGCGATGTTTGCTTAAGCGCAGTCTGTCGCCACTGAGTAAGCTTATTTTATCGCTTCAGCCGCTGGCTGACATATCCTATTTATTCCCTGTTTGTTAAAGAACCTTTGTCATAGCAAACGTAGGGAAATGCCCCATTTTCCTTTCACTCCTATCGCTTAGCCGATTACTTCACTTTTCAGAGGTTAAAAAAACACAACAACTACAGAGCTGGTTGATGAAGTCCTGTTTATGCTTTTACGGCTTTATTTGCAAAGGTTATATCTGCCACTGCCTCAGTTAGGCTACTTAAATCGTACCACAGCTTTGACAAATGCATGTTTATTGTAACGCATTTATTCTCCAGACGGCGACAGCCTGGGTTGTAGCCTAGTTTTCGCTTGCTAATTGTGCACTGTATCATATCAAAATGCCTTTTACTTGCTATCCAATTTTATGTCTCAGTGCTTTAAATTCAGTGTTTCCGTAGGAACGGGACAATGCAACATCATGTATCACTCTAAGACCATTATGCCAATTGAGCGCTAAACGAACTTCTCGTTAACTGATTCACGCTTCATAAATCTCGTTGTCCACAGCAAATACTGAGAAAATAGTATCAGCTAACAGTTTCCTTCCTTTTCAAACTGAAGTCTCATATAAACACCATTAAGGCCGGTTACAAGCACTAATTTCTGTGAGCTGGGTTTACTTGAACTATGTCATGGAGAGTATGAGGCCCATTAAGATATTGCTGAATGTGCCATTATAAATTTTGAAGTGGTTCTGACAAACAGTGAAAGACTATTTGTGTATTGTTACATTTTCTCTGTGCGTGCAGTTTTACTGAAGAACATCCATTAAAAGGGAAAGTGTTTGCTCAAAAGGGACAGAGAACATTTGGTCATGTTAAAAGGAAAATCTTTCAAAAGCTTTTGATGCCATCCCGTTATAGGCTCTTTCATAAATTTGCCTGTATAGGTAACGCTGCTGTGTCAAAACTTTAAAGGTCGACAAAATTTACATAATACATGTAAATTTACATTTTACATTTTACATTATGGCAATTAAATGCCATAATGAGGTCTTATTACATCATACCTGGTACAGTAGTGGCACATAACATCACCTTGCGTCTATATGTTGTTTTTATGGGATTGGTACAAAAAAAAAAAAAAAAAAAAACCTAGGTCTACATCAAATAAAAATTGACCTGACATTTTTTCTAAATGAAAAGAGGGGAAAAAAATCAACGCGTGCTCGAATGTTGTGCGCAAGTGTTTTCTTACTGCCAGGTTTTGCGCCTACGCGCGTCTTGTTCCACACTGCATGATAATTAGTTTACACCAGACTTCTCTCTTTATTTAACCACGAGTGAGATTGTTTAATGGACCACAGGAAGCTTGACTAATGGCTGTACAGCAAAGAAAATGTAAGAGAGGGAGAGAGAGAGTGAGAGAGTGTGTGTGTGTGTGTGTGTGTGTGTGTGTGTGTGTGTGTGTTGGGGTGGGGGGGGGGCATATTGGGTAAATGAGCAAGATCCACCTGTAGATATCAGATTTTTTTTTTAAGTGGCTTAACGCAAGCGCCCTTAACTCATCTCTCAGATGTTATAAATAGAGTTAATCCACTTGTTAATTGAATTTATGCACCAAATACAACTTTTAACATTGCCTAATACCACTAGAATGTAGCGTATTACCACAGCAATTATCCTCCACCATCAAACATTTTCCGCATTGATGGGTAGTTTACCCACCTCTAATTTTACCACTACAACACTGCTCATAATGTAAAAAAATTGCAGGTCAGATTGAAAGAGTTTTGATAATTTCCGGCATATTATGCACATGCGTAAAATACCTTTCCGTTACCATAACATCTACATAATGATTGTGTTAACTTGTGGCAACTCTATTCGAACCCAATCGATTTCCTTTGCTATCGGGAAAGTGTTGATAAGAGGCCTATATCACAGAATTGTATTGACATGGATGCACGGCCAGCCAATAGGTATCCCTACGCTTTTTTCCAACGATAATAGCCACGCTGGTTGTTGTCTAACCTGGGCCTGTGGGCCCTACCGCGAGCCAACTGGATCATAATGCTGCTGGCTGCATTTACATCGTGCGCTCCGTTCCCTGCGTTCCCCTGGAACGAGACACTGCATGTAGATTCCCTCGCTCACCTGTTGTCGAGTCGGGGGACAGTCGCAGGTGTATCTGCGATACTCGCCTGCAAACAGTGATGTTTGCAAAGGACATTGATTTCTCACACGGTCAATTCTGTTCAATTATTGTCGGACCACGGGGCAGCCCGTAGGAGACGCGAATAGAGACTACCTGAGAGGAGTTGGCGTTTTGTGTAAACAGTGAAACCAATAGTTAGGAGCAGTGGGGTCACATGGTGACAGAGACACACCTATGAGGGCCTAGAGCGGCGCCAGGTATAGGTAGGGTACATAGAACAGCGGAACAGCGCTGAGCAGGGTTGACTTAGCTACATGTGCACCTGTGCGGTTCAGAATCCCTGGGCAGCGGCAACCATGAATCGGGAAGACCATTTCTACCCATCTCCGCAGCTCTACAAAGACCCCTGTCCCTATCAGAGACCTCAAAGCGAGGACTTCAGCCAGAGCCCGCCGCCGTGTCTCTACATGGGTAGACAAAGTCAGCCAGTCTACGCCTCGCCCTCCGTGGGCACTCTCGATCAGACGAGTCTGCCTGATATTACTTCATACAGCATACCCATGCGAGAAGACCCGGTCGTCCAGCACTTGCAGCACCCTCAGGCCCCAGCAACCCAACTGCAGCCTGTTGGAGGCTATGGAGACCCATCAGACCTCTGCGTTGACCGGAACAGATACCACTTACCCTTTCCTTGGATGAAATCCACAAAGTCTCATGCACATACTTGGAAAGGACAATGGGCAGGTAACATTTTTGTATAGTTGGGACCACACTTGTTGAATAGCAGAACTTGAATTTGCTTTAACCATTTTAACTTGTGTTTTGGAAAATGTAGGACTGTATTCCATTCCTAAATGGCAGAAGTTACACCTGTGTGTGTTTGTGTGTGTGTGTGTGTGTGTGTGTGTGTGTGTGTGTGTGTGTGTGTGTGTGTGAGAGAGAGAGAGAGAGAGAGAGAGAGAGAGAGAGAGAGAGAGGCCTACTTTTGTAGATAGTTGGCCTATAATGCTGAATGTAAAGATATGACCAGACATTTAAAAATACACACACACGCACATACAAAAATATTCCTTACATTTTTCTTTTTATTTAATTTGGGCTACAAGGTCTTATTTTGCCCAATTCGAATCTGCTGGTGGGGATCTTAATAAATCACATAGGCCAATGGGCTGGTATTATTAAGATAAATCTGTGGCCTATATCGAAATATTTTGGGTGGATTTATATTTGCATTGGCCTGGTAAAAACTCTTTAGTCAGAGAGGTCAAATGCCTACTTCTCTCCATATCAACCACAATGTTTAGTGAGCTTATCCGGAACGAGTGTCGTTTAAATGCTTTATCTCAAATCCACACATTCTCACAGCCAAGGCCTGAAATGGGATTGTTTGCGCAATTACAAAAATATCATTTCGGACACTTGTGCGGCTCCAGTGTTTTGAGTGGAACACATTGTTCAATTACTATATGTGATAAAAGCTATACTCTCTGATACACTAAATCATATCGCCTAAAATCATCACTGTGGTTCGTGTTTGGCTGTTTGGAAACGAATGTCTCAAAAATGTCGGCCTAGAGGCTTCTTTTTGACGAAGGCAAAATTAGCATACCAAAGGATCGTTCGTTTGAAAGACAGTGAAACTATTTTATAAAACTCTGCTGTTAGGCCTAGTTTGGAAAATTAACTTCAATTAGGATTAATCAGGTTTACCAATACAAATTACGACTTTGTCGTGCCATTTAATGTTGGTCCAGCCTCTGTTTAGAGGCTGCTGTCTAGGCTTTTGGTAACGCTTCAAATTTCAGCCCGTGGAGTGTTGGGTAAGAAGTAGGCTATAGTATAAATAGGTTTATCAAGGGATATATTATAGAGTAGACTAGGCCTGTTTGCGCAAGTATGATGGCTTAACACAAACAGCACCAAAGTAGTTTGAGTGCTCTCTAGACTACAGTTGATGAGATTGGGTGCATCAGAAATCATGCCAATATCACACATGAAATTGTATTAAAAGTGTAGCCTAGCTTAGAAGGGCTGTGCATTGATTGATCATGCACAAATAAACTTAGGCTACCCTACATGCAGGGTGTAAAAAGCACAATGTTCTAGTCCAGGGGTCAAATTAATGACTGCATTGTCGGAAGGAGATGTTGGACAGATTAAGCCTTTCATGTTGTTTGTGTTATTCCTACATACTTACACCGTAAGTAGTCTAAAGTTTATCCCTTGATAGGCTACGACGTTCTTTCTTACTACTTCACGCGCCTCAATAAGTGTTACGGCTTTTGCAGTTTACGCCAATTCACTAGAATTTTTGGAGGGCAAAAACAGTGAATTTACGAAGTCATTTTACAAACTGAAAATGTGATCGAGTATTATCTTAGATGCCGTATAAACGAGATTACTTTGCACTGCCATAATTCTTTATTAACGTCTGCACGACAGGCCGAGGCACGTCTACAAGTAACTAATGAAAAACTGAAAAACATAATTATTATGTTTACTAGATCATGACGATCTGTTTATATCAACACAAAATAAAATTGTGGTTAAATGTGACAAATGAACTGTCAAAGTGAAATGGAAAAATGTTCTTTTTGTTCTTCTTATGTGCATATAGCCCATTTCAGTGTGTTTACACACAACTAACCCAGGCTACAACTTTAGAATACTGTAAGCTATACAGAAAAGCTTCGTATGAATCTGACAAAATAACAGTTTTTTTGTTTGCCCCCCATGTTCCACAGGTCCTTATATGGTGGAGGTGGAAGAGAACAAGAGGACACGGACGGCTTACACGCGCGCTCAGCTACTGGAGCTCGAGAAGGAATTTCTCTTCAACAAATACATCTCGCGGCCAAGGCGCGTGGAGCTGGCGCTGACGCTCAGCCTCACCGAGAGACACATCAAGATTTGGTTCCAGAATCGTCGCATGAAGTGGAAGAAAGAGGAGGACAAGAGACGGGCAAGGGCGGGGGATCCCGAGCAGGATTCCTCCATTACCTCCGGGGACCTGAAGGACGAGTCTTGCGTCCCGGCGGCACCTGCAGCACCATCATCACCGTTGCATGGCTTGGGTTCCTCTGCTCCCCGTGACGCAGCGTAATAACGCACCAGGATGCACTGATCAAAGACTTATGAACTGTGTTCTAACACACACAAACTTGCCCCATAGAGTGCCACCTGATGAAAACTGCAGACTGATGTGCTGAGTGTGACTTGACCTGTCTGGGGACTCTGGAGAGATTTTACCATTCAGGAGACCTTTGGCTATAGGACTTTGCTGCACTGTATGTATTGACGGCAGTGGGCAGTGTAATTTTTCCCATGCAAACAGGATAAAAGTCCTGGAATGTTTGTTCTGGATTAGATGGTCACAAATAGAACACAGCACTTCGCTGTCCTTGTAAGAAACCATTGAATATTCTCCAGACAAAAAGTAGGCTCATCATCAAAACATCATTTTAAATCTGTAATGTAACCTAATTTTGTTTACACATTACAGTGTACTATTAATATTTGTATTTAAATATTCTATATCATTAAGTCCTGTTTCATTCCACATATTTAAAATATTTGATTAATTCAATAAAATATTGGCTATATAGCCCAATACGCACCTGGTCGTTCGCTTGTATGTGGAATGCCATTCAGCCAACTGAAATCGCACTTCATGTCACGGAATGAACATACCGGTAATCAATATTCATTTTGCATACTTTATTGCTGTATTGGAGATAGATTTATTTGCAGAGGTGTTAATCAAGTTTCCCATTGCCGTTTAACTTACATTTCATCCACTCTTGCTGTGTGACCGTTAGGTATCACATGCAAGATTGTATCTGAGAGTAGTCCTTCTAAGTTATAGTTTATGTTGAGAGTCAGACAACACAAGATTGCGAAGCCGAAGACTACAGATCTTTTTCACCTCATCAATTGCGCACTCCCTCTCCTTTGCTATGTCATTCCCTGAACGTTCGGACAGCATTCGTAGAATGGACGCTTTGTTGTTCATTTTCGCACATATGATGAACGGGAAGCCAAAACGCCTCTTGTAGTCAGTGTTGAGTCGGTGCATCCTCGTAATCTCCTCAGCATTCAGTGCGGCCATACCAGCCTGGCTTTGCTCCTCTTGTGACTCGCGGGTTAATGTCCCTTTTTGTAGATCCCTGCCCGCCAAGTCAGGATGACACCTGAGGATACCCTCTTTACCTGTGTACGAGACAAATGTAGGCTATGCGATTAATTAGGCTACATTGCAAAATTACACAATTTTAAGGCTGTGTCGCACATCTGTATCAAGCTATCTTTAGACCGCGACGCTTAGAAAACTGATAATTTCTTTGTCTACTAAAACAGTGCCAATGGAATGTGGATAACTAGCCTACACCTGAGCTCAAGATAAGCTAACGCAGGATAAGAGGAAAGTAAAACTCAAACCTGATTCTGGGAGCTTGTCGATGAACTCAACAATACGGGCCTCTAATTCTGACAAGTTCGCAAACGGACGGTATGACCATACCGCCGCCGCTACCAGAGGAGTTTTCTCAACAAGGTTTCCAAACTTATCCACAAAATCTTCATAACAAAGAGCATTTACACTGCTTATGTCCATGATTCAGCTATGTGAGCTATGAGCTATGAATGTGTAGCCTATAGCGGTGTCAGTGGACTTCAACATCAAATCCTGAGGGGCTGACCAAAAGGTCACCATCCACCCCATGGTCAAGGGGCGTGTAAACAAGTGATGCAACAGTGTCATACAAACTTAACTGCAGTTTGTGAAAAATGCGCTATTATTAAAAGTAAGCTAGCTACCGAGAGCCTACAAAGCTATTGTAATATGTATGTGTCCAAAATATCACATTTAGGGTACTGCAAATGAACAGCAGAACACCGTCTTTTTACAGTAACAGGTGGTCGGGTCTTGTTTTTTCCACACATTTTTGTTTTCCTGCTCGCACAGATAAGAGCGCGCTGGCGAAATCTGCCGTCAGAAAATTAACTATCCAACCACACATCTATTCTAATTAATGACATCAGATCAGTTCAATACTACCGCTACAAAAACATTATACAGTAAACTCAACCGCAGACTTATGGCAACTCCAAAGATAATGTACCGATAATACTGCTCAGTTTTTGCCCTCTGGCACCCTGATACGTGGCGCCATCTGGTGGCATTATCACCAGTCAAATAATGACAACAATATAACTTGAGCCCGCAGAAACACTCCATTCGAGATCTTTTCAATAGGCAAGAAATCTTCTATTTCAGAACATTTCGCAAAAAAAAAGTTTAGTTAACCGCATTGGCTCTGTTGTTAGAGCCACTTTGCCCCAACTCATTATTTTCATTAGTGTGACTCCTCATAGGTTTATGTGTCAGGTTTGTGTCCTTTGGTTTCACCTGGAGTGATAAAACACCTGAGGTGTGCCAGAGTAACCTTTATGCTAGACAGTTAATTTTGAGTGACCCTCTAAAGAAAAAAAAAGGTTCTCCCCAACGTAAGTAAATGACTCGATCACTTACATTGAGGGTATCATAAAATCTGTATTTCTCTTGGTGACCATTTTTGTAGTTCATATGACGTGTAGCCTATAATCAACACACATAAACAAAGGCTCTGGTTTGGCTAGTATCATCTTCATCTAAGAGAGCAGTAAGGCACATGGCCTAGTGATTTCTGGAATGGTATTACAGTTACAAAATCGATTAGCATTTCATTGGTGGTAGCTTTGTGTGCATAAATGCCAGGGTCGGTTCTAGGCATAGACGAACTACTAGGCGATGGGACCGGGTCCGTGTAACGCTTTGCAGTGCTTTGATTCATTTTTAGAATCAACATGGAAAAAATTAAAATTGGGTTCAAAACTTCAATTTGCCATTTATCAGACAACTCAGATAATAGGTAATTGATACTGTTTATGTATTTCATTGTTGTTTGTCGGCTGCTTTTGAAAGAGTGGATAGTTGAATTTGATACCAAAGTAAAAATGAGTCAATATTTCAATATTCCATTTCTGCGCCGTGGTTGGACTGAACCAAGCGCGCTGAGGGATGTCTTGGTTCAGGTAGAGTAAATGAGATGGATGTACTGGAGACGCCGATGAGGAGGCAGTCATAGTTTATGCTTGATGTAAGGCAACACAAGAATACGGAGCCGGAGACTACAGATCTTTTTGACCTCCTCAATTGCGCACTCCCTCTCCTTGTCGAGGTTGTTCCGTGAGCGCTGGGACAGCATGCGTAGAATGGATGCTTTGTTGTTCATTTTGGCACATACGATGAATGGGAAGCCGAACCGTTTCTTATATTCGTTATTTAGCCGGTACATCCTTGTGATCTCTTCGGCATTCAGTGATGCCATGCCGGCTTGGCTCTGCTCTTCATGTGATTCACAGGATAACGTGCCTCTCTGGAAGTCCCTGCCCGCCAAATCGGGAAGACACCTCAGAATGCCTTCTTTACCTGTGTTCGAAAGTAAGATTTCGTGAAGTACTCTCAAAATAAAATCGTTGGCTAATTTAGGGCAATTACTTCAAACGAAGTTAAGAAGTAGTGCAGACTGGGGTGATATGTGGCTGTGGGGAAGTCGGCGTTTCTGTGGAACAATTGTAAAAATTGCCATCAGATGATGATGTTAACTAGAAAAGCAGACCTCTGCCAAGGCAATATGGTCTCTGACGCAATATTTAAAAATCAAGATGGCGTTCAGGATAACCAATCAGCACCAAAACTTAATCAGTGGTGACTTGTCCCAATACATGTCCAAAATGTAATTCAAAACCTTGCAGACAGACAGATGCCGGCAAACATAAATATCAAAGATCAATAGATAATTCGATCAAAAGAAGAGAAAATAAAAGACAATGAAATAAAGATAATTGGCATATGGCAATATAGCATTACTGACATTGACAGCTTTAAAGTCACTTTCAGTGAAAACAGGTAGGCCTACATCTCACCCCACTCTCCCCTAAAGGAATAATTAAGTCAGACTCAAACCTGCTTCCGGAAGGTTATCGATGAACTCTGTAATGTGGGCCTCTAATTCGGACAAGTTTGCAAAAGGACGATATGACCATATTGTGGCTGCTATCAGAGGATTTTTCTCAACAACGTTTCCAAACCTATCCACAAAATCTTCATAAGTCAGGGAATTTACACTGTTTATATCCATGTTTCAGCAAAGGCTCACCTTGGACTACTTCTTTATACTGTACATGAAGGGCTGTTTTAAAGTCGCCACCCACCACATCAAGGGGTGGGCCAAGGGATGAGCTAACAAATGACAAACAAAGTAGTTTGCCAGTTAAATAATACAGTATCTGGGCCATGACTTTTGAAGATGAAAAAATGGTAAAAATCACTGTATACACTGACTTCAATTCTGCTGAATTTATTTGGTGAACAGTGCGTTTCGCATACGACTGTTGTGTTACAGGGTTCCCACTCTTTCTTAATCAAATTAAGGACTTTTCAAAGACATTTCTAAAGCAAAGGCTTTAAAAATTTCGCAATAGTATGCACATTTAGCTATGACAACAGGAGATAGTGTCATCTCATCTGTGAGGTACTCTGAGGTACTCGGTGGATGACCTCTAAACTGGTAGTACAAGACCATTAAAGGACTTTGAGTTTTATAAGACTTTATGGTTTCAGATGCTTGAGAAGCAAGACATTCTGGTGTGACCAGCTTGATGAGATGATCACAAACCAACCTGCCAAACTGGACACTGACACTGGACCTGGCACTTTACCTGACAAACTATAGAGGCAACTTATTATGCCGATGTGGAAGCTGTAAATAGCTGGTCATCATAAGTGAATCAAATCTTTAAATGGGAACAGTGTGAGGTCCATGTCTGTGTGCAAAGGGATTGGGTAGGGTGGTGGCAGTGGTGGGGGAACGATAATGGCAATAATGTATTAGATTAAAAAAATGTATTAGACAAATGAACCGGAATTTATGAAGCAACATAGAAAATATGGTAACACTTTATTTGAAGGTGCCGTCATAAGACATTTACTTATTTATCTTGCTTGGTTTTTTGTTTTGTTTTTGAGCTTTTGTTTCTTGACATTTTAAATCTGATTGTGTACATGTTGACTTTATTAAATAAAACTACTCTAGAAAAAAACCCCAGCTTGAACCATTTTAAACCATCTTAGGCACAGACAAGCTTGAGGAGAGGTCAGCAACCCCTGGCACACATGCCACAGTTGACACCCTGAGAGATTCTTTATTATATATTATACACTGTATACTATATACACTATATTATAGTGCATAGCCTTTGAATTTGGCCATCTCATCTGCTGTTGAACACCCATTGCGTCTCCACTTCTGCTTCAGATGATATCTGTTCAATATCTATTGTCATTTTAAAAAGACAAAAAAAGCACAGAAAATGTTGAATAACTAGCATAACTATGTGTAGTTAAAAACAACTGACATGCTGATTGGCATGCAAACCATGAAGACCATTTCTTATTGCCACTTCATGCCAAAAAGGTTTCTGATTTTTGGGCTAGACCAACTTTGGCTGGCTTCAGTATGTAATTTCTTAATCTGTGTGAATTATAGCCAACCATTTACTGAATGTATTGTTTTAGTCCTGGTATACTTTAAATGTGGAAGGCATTTTGATTGTGCACTGTACTGTACATGTGCTGTGCATTGTAGTGTTCATGTGCACACTGTATACTGTATGTGTACTTGGCTGTATACAGCCAAGTACACATACAGTATACAGTAAATAGACATATTATGTCTATTTACTCACACCATGAGTCATCAGTGTGTGTGTCCACTGTCCAAATAAATGTCTGTATTCAAGAATCCCTGTTGTGCTGTTGTAGAAGAACTTTGATCAAAAGATCATCTACTATTCCACCCACCTCCCAATGATTTTGACGGGGGCAAGTAAACAAGTGATGAAGCAGGTTGGGCTCAAGCCAGAGACCAAATTTCCCCCACAGGATCAAAAGATTATATTATGTCTATTATGTCTGATGTAGTGAAGGAGGAAATTATGCTAAACTTTGACACAGCGGGAAGGACGCTTCATGTCCCAGCCTGATTTGCTTCCTTCCTCAGGGTTCCAGGTTGATTGTGCTGTTTTAAGTTACATATTGAAGAGAATTACATCACTCTTTCTGATCAAACACCAGGTGCTGCGCCATCTAGGGTTACTTTTATGGCACAACAGTGCTAGTAAATACTAAGCAAAACAACTGACCTCTAAAAGTTTTGAAGAAGTTGTGGTGATAGAAAATGTTTATTTTGTGTAAAATATGTTTACTTCAACAATTTCTTATTTTGCATATACAAAGATAAACAGTTTTGCAATGCCAATATCACCCAAAGGTAGTTCTGTATGATGCTCTCTATGATAAACAGAACTTTAATGAGTGAGAAACAGACGTTTTGAGTCTTATAAGCATACTTGCAATGCATACTGTACATACTAACTCTGTAGAAACATTTTGTTAAATATCATGGCCTTGTATTTTCTCCAAATGAAAACATAAATGCAGCAAACATGAGAATTTCCATCTCAGAACATCTCAGTTCTTGGACATCTAAACAGTGTGGACTTATAAACACGGACACATTGAAAAATAAAACTGCTTAAAGATAATACTGTCAACGCAGAGACACGGTAAAGTACAACTGCTTAAAGATAATACGGTCAACAATGAGGTAAAGTAAAGTATAACTGCTTTAAGATAATACATTAAAAACATTTCACAAACACTGGCAATCACCAGTGTTTTCTTATTAGGTATTTGTTCCAAAGAAACACATTCAAGTGCACACAAACCTTCAAACAGTGACTTAAATTAACTAAGTAATTATGATTATTTTTAATAAAAAAATTGTTTACTTCATTTTCATCAATTCTGCAGTTGGACTTGGAAGATGAATAAGACCCCAAGTTCTTATCTGAAGAAGAGTCAGATCTCTACCACTTGTGATAAGATTGAGTTTGGCATAAAAAATGAAACATGAAAAAGATCTGTGGCAGTACAAAATGAAATACCTTCATGCTACCCCCTTCCCACACACACAAAAATATAATCTCTGATATACATTAAATAGAAAAATATTAATCTGTGGTACTGTGAAACTGCTACAAAACAGGCAATCATGAAAAACAGTATCAACATCAAAACTTAGTGCAAATCCCTGACAGAAAGCTGTTGTAAGCTACTTAACCTAGAAATGAGATGTGAGAGTCTGATCCATATGAACATCCAGTCGCTACAACAAATGACATGCACATGTTGGTGCGGAAAGTATGTATGTCGGCCTGAGTATGATTGATTGTTGACTCCTAAAGCTCACGTAATTTACTTCATATTTCACTGCCACAGGGTTCTGATGGCTCCTCAGTCTTCTTCTCTGTCTCAGTGTCACCCTGAGGTGTCTGAAAATTCTCAGGGTCTTTGCCCACACCTGCAATGTTCTGATAGGTGGAGCTGTTGTTGTTGTTGTGTTCCCCGATATTAAGGTAGATCTACAAGAGAAGGGGGAGTTAAAAGAGGAGACAGTTACTACTAGAGTCAGTGCATCAGTGTGCTGCTTTATGTCCAAAGTAGGTAACGCTATTTAAGCTGAAAGTAGAGATGAGGAGGAAGAGGGGGGAAGAACTGTTTCACTACAGGAAGCAATGCATCAATGTACTGTATTATGTCCAAAGTGGGTAGTCCTACACAGGCTGAAAGTATAAAGCAGAACTGTAACTAGACCAGTAAAAGGAAAAAAAAAAAAAAAAAACGAAATAGAAGAACTGAAATGAGAACACCGTGATGCTACATCATTCCACTCCTGGTAGTGGGCTTGTGAGTTCAATTCATTTTCCAAGCTGAGGCAAATTTCTGTACCAAGTATGTGCAACTTGCAACTTGTTGTTTTAACCTGTCTTGCTTTTTGAATTTGATATTGATATTGCATTTAAACAGAAACATATTCTGTGCTTTGAGACAACATATTGACTCTGTCTTAAATTGTCAGTTACCTTTTCTTCCATCTCAGCCAGCTCATTCTCCATGAACACCACCAGTTTGGAGAAGCATGGTCTTTGTTGAGGCTCCAGTGCCCAGCATCGACTCATCATGTGGTACCTGCACATAGTCATCATTGAATGCATAGCCTACAAGAACAAATATCTTTTGAGTTTTAAATACAGGAGATTGTCTGGAGTTTGTGCAGATTCCAATGATGCCCTTATAATTTTGGTACGATAATAAAAACACTGCGAGTGGCGTGATGGAGAAGAATGGGTATACCTATCGGGACTGATGTTTGCGCCTCTCTCCAGGGTCGGATTGCATTATCATTTTTGCACTAACTCGCGGGCCAGATTTGGCCCGCAGGCCGGGAGTTTGAGACCCCTGACATAGATGCAATCAAACCAGCCATACCAATTACTGAATACTGACCTATATACTATATACTAGAGCAGCATAGTATGACATGAATTCTTTCGGTCTGCATTAGGGGAAGCACCATTTTGTCAAAGTAGAATTTATCAATGATATTTGGTATCAGCGTATGAAAGCTTGACTCTGGTCTGCATAAAGGCGGATTCCCCGCCCCCCGCCCCCCCCTCTCTGTCCCTTGTGAAAATAGAACACAGAACGCTTGCACCTTTCACTCTGCTTTTACTGACCCTTTTACTGATCAGTAAAAATGTGATACATTCCCTTGTATGCCCGGCCCTGTTTCCCAAACTTATAGCTCAGTAAAGTTTGCCAATTCAACGTTTAAACATTGGTCCATTGTCCAAAAATAATAAAACATCCATACAATAAAATCAAAGGTTATGCTCAACCACAATGAAAATCGATTATTAAAGAAATTGTGATAACTACAACCCAAAAGGCATCAATCAAACAGACCTATACTTAGTTTTTACAATAGTGGCATGTTGTCAAATATTTATCCCTGTTAAAATACACTTACACTGACTCGCTGGAGTAATATGGCTGTTCCATCTGAAATCCCCGCTCTATCAAGCTGTAAAAATGAGTATCCACTTTCATACCAGGATAGGGTGTCACACCTGCAAAAAAAAGTCAAAGTGTGTGGAAGACACAAATGGAGAGGACAGGGGGAGAAATGAGTGGGTGAGTTAAAAAAATATTACTGAAATATTACTGTAAGTACTTAAAGTGTGCCCTTAAAAAAGTGTAGATAAAGCACACTCTCAAACTTGAAAACTGGGGGCAGGACTACAAAGGTCAACACAGGTGAAAAGTGAGCTTCAACCAGAAAATTGCATCACAGTAACTGACTAAACTATTGGGAGCAATTGTCTGGTTGAAGCAGACTTTTTTCCTGTATACCTTAAAGTGTGCCCTTACCTAGAGAAAAGATTTCCCACAGCAGAATGCCGTAGGCCCAGACATCACTCTGCATCGTGTACATCCCCGTAAAGATGCTCTCTGGGGCCATCCATTTCACTGGGAGTCGCGCCTACAACACACACACACACACACACACACATACACATACACAGACAGATCACTCCTTTAAAATGGGGATTCATAAAAAAAATAACACCAAACAACAGGGATCTACACCAGCATGTCTTCTGCATTTCATGCAAAATACCTACATTGCCTCTCACAACGTAGTTGGAGTCATTGTCAATATCTCTGGCCAAGCCAAAGTCCCCAATCTTCACCAGACGGCCTCGGGTCACTAAAACATTTCTGGCTGCCAGGTCACGATGAATGCACTGCAGATAAGGGGAGACCAGCGGTTTGTCTTATCATAGATGGTTCAACATGTAGAGGAAGTGTGAACATCACCAGAATCAACCATACATACCCTACTATAACACTTTCACAGCGTTCAGTAAAGGTCAGTGGGTAATCTATATCCGTCTTTCTATGAAAGTTATGACGAAGAAATTTAATCAGTCCTAAGGCATCAAGAGCCGTTGCAAAATGCGTTTTTGTTTGACCATATATGTGCCATGTCACACACTTATAATGAGACTGAATCATCTGCTTAACTTTTATACTAGGACAAAAGTGTATGAGAGGGCTCTTCAAAATAATGTATGCGTGAGCTTTGTGTTCACAACTTCAAATGTGTGTACAGCATGACAGAATGACCCATCTCACAAAATAAAGCAATTTAAGCTGCCCTGCGCAGAGGTGAGGTGATTGTAGAGTACAGACTACGCTATGCAGGGCCTTACATTCTTGGAAGAGAGAAACTCCATTCCTTTGGCCACTTGGTAGGAGAAGGAGAGGAGGTCCCCATATGTAAGAACCTGTAGATCTTCATCCTCCTCCTCAAGGTCCTCCAAGGCATCCAGCAACTCCTCCATCTCTTCCCTTCCTCTTTGACTTCCTCCATCACCTGGAGAGGTCACACAGAATGTCACCATTCAGTTTCAACACATTAAAGGAGAAATCTGGTGTGAATCTAGCCTGACTTTGGCCATCCCATTGGTCTACGCTTTAGCTTCGTACAAGGGTCTGGCATTTCACTATAGGCGAATGATTGCAAGCTGGAGGTGTGAACTGTTTGAAGTTTGAAACGATAAAATCTGATTTCATCCAATCGCTAACGTTATGCACCAGCTTGGTCGTGAAGTAAGCTACGCTACAACAACAGAAACATTATCAGACGTTATCACTCACAACTGCCGATCCTGCTTGCTTTTTAGCGCAGTATGGAATTGATCGCTGCAAGCAATGCCAATGGCCACAATGCCAGACAGAGACATGGAGGGAAATTATTATTGAGCGGAAGTACGTAAGGCAAGGCCAGGCTAGTGTGAATCAAACAATAGAGCTGTTATTTGACGTGGTAAAGAGGTGTGGTTGGTGGGGAATGACAAGGAGAAAAGTTGGTGAATTGGCAAAACAGCGGCTATAGCTTCTGTTAAGTGTTAGGGGCTCAGTTTCAGATGTTTGTTTTCTTGTGCCCCTATAAGTTAACGTTAGCTGTTGCTTTGCTATTTGCTCTACGCTGTTGTCTCACATGCTTCTGGGAAAGAGATTTTGTTCCAAGGGCACAGCTCTGTGCCTTCCCACCCCAAGGTATTTCTTCTAGTGACTTTTAATACTTTTAGTAACTATAAAACAATTATAATATGATTATATCAGCGTACCTTCCGCAATGTCCAAAGAGGCTGGGTCTTGACTGAGGAGAGCCTCAAGCACCTGGTCTTTCACTGGTGACATAGGCACGTAAGGGCTGACTGGGTGCTGGTAATCGCTGCAGAAGTGAGACACTTTAGGGGAAATCTGGAGCCTCGTTTTGCACTGAAAAGGTCTTTCTCTTTGGTAATGTAACAATACGGCTTTATGTGGTGACATTGTGCTACTCAGTGGTGTTGGTTAGTTTTGTATAGTACTTTTGAGTAAATTGTTGCATTGTTCTTGTGTTGTGCTTAACATTTGTCTCTTCTTTTTTTCTATGAATTAGAACACAGCTTGCACAACCAAATGTGTAATACTGGAAGTTAAATAAATGTTCTGGTATATCATCTGAATCCTTTATGCATTATGGCCGGTGTTGTGTAATGTAAGTTCAAAACAGTGTGTAGCTCCATGTGCTTCAGCCTGCACTAAGCACTTTTTTGAACTGACTGTAAAAGCTTGGGAGAGAACCGTCCTATGAATTATTTTATGCATATTTATTCACTTTTTTATAAAACAGTTTGATTCATGTGTGTAATTTAAACCTAATTTAACAAGTTACTTCTTTTGCTAACCTGTTGTTTTGCTTTGGTTGGTAGTTATGGTACAGGCTGGTGAATCGATCCTTGGTGATTGCATCTGCCAGACACTTATGGAAGTGCTCTCTGTTATTCTTCAGGTAGTTCAGGAGATCCCCATGACAACAATACTGAAAGATTAGGTATGTGGGCCCTGTGGATTGAGCAGTTCTCTAAAGTTAGTCCTCGAGAATTTCTATAAACACCTTGGACATTTATAACTTTATATGTGAATTTTACGATGTACAGTATGTGAAAATTTTATTCAATTCTCTGTTACTATCACTTCTGCTATGACTGGTGTATTCTTACAGCTAAGCATCCTCACAAAAAGACAAAATGTTTTCAAAAAAATAATTTTATACCCTAACTTAAATATACTTAAATCTAATATTCTCATATACTGTAGCATTAAACTAGTTGCTGAACAGATGTAACAGCAGGCCTATTTTACATTCAAATTGGTGAACACATTAATCTTTCACTCACACAATAAACCACTTTTTCACACAAAACAAACAAACAAAAAAAAATGTTCACAGTTCTTCATTTCAACTGAAAAATGTCAGTACATATATTAAATGGAAGAAAACAGTGAAAAGTGCAACTGTTGTGGAACAGTTTATACAACAGTCAGGTCTAGTCAAAGTATTTCTGATGACGAGACTCTAATGGATGACTGGACAAGACTCTATTCTGTTGGTAACTAGGAGTGGAGATATCCACTGATATACCACGGGTGAATCTCCTGCAATTCCCAGCCGACCAACGTGAGTGCTCTATTCATTAAAAGCCCTAGATTAAACATTTGCATTGCTTGGGCGGAGGGAGCTAAGCTAAGTATGGAACTAAATTTATTTTGAAGAATGGAGGATGAACAAACAACTGAATGCACAAATGAACTGCAGAAAGAAACAATCTGATGTCTTAAAGCTTAGTCAGCTGTACTTGGCTGTTATCATACCCATAAACATACATGATATAGCTTGCTGGGGCATCTCAAAAACAAGGCTCTGAAAAAAGGGCCAAGTTATATCTTACCTGAATATGTGCATGCTCCCAGCAGGTTAACAATGTTAGCATGCTGTCCAATGTAAGTTAACATCTTCAGTTCTGACATCAGAGCCTCCCGTTCCACTGCCTGATGTTTGTCTGGGAAATTACACACACAACAAGCGCATACAGTAGATCATGCATTTATGGAACACATCCAGTTTGTCTCATTTTATCCATGCATTAGAACATGAATAAATGCATCAGAACTGGCAGGGCAGGCTATACATACAGCAACATTTGACATTTGACATTTGACATGCTTCTGAATAAACCTTGTCACTCACTGAGGATACTATATACAGACCACAAAACAGATAACAAGCACATGTAAATTGAACGAAGGCTTGATAAGCTCTGTATTAAATCTTTCAGGATAAAAAAAAAAAAAACATTGAGAATCTGTCATCAGGTGATTTTATCAGTTTTCACAAAACAGTGGTGCTGAGAAATAGCCAAGAGTAAAAATACTTCATTTCACTGGAGACTGCCAGAGGCAATACTCATACCTCATTTCTTCTTAATTCTATTTTTCAGTTTTTTTTTTTCATGGTATCGAATTCTCAGGAACTGCTTATCACACCACAGTGGTGACACATTTAATACATTATTCATCAGAAGTTCCTTTTTAAGCTTAACTGTAAGTCCCATATCACACATCGGATCTGTTTAAGTCAGCCCTTTGTGGAACACCTATTCAGTTTTTGTGCCAACAACATTTTATTATTTGGTCAATTTATGTTCTCTGATGGCAATGCACTATGTGAATGGGCAAAAAGTTGGAAACAAAGAAAAGGCTAATTATTTGCCAGAATTAGCAAGACTGGACTGTTCCACAGTGGAGATGGTGGCTCCTACCTTTGAGCATTTTGACAGCCACCTGCATAGACACCCCTGGCTTGGTGATCCCGTAGGCGGTAGCCTGCAACACCATGCCGAATGCTCCTGAACCCAATTCTTTCCCTTTAGTGGTGTGACAAAAAAGATATCAGCATTGAACATAAATATTTAATAATAACAAACAGAAGACAAACAAAATAGTTTAAACTGCAATGTGTAGGTGCACCCAGTGACTGTAGTTTAGTTGTGCACAATGATTATTCCCAACTTCACATTCAAATGTTCCTCAGGTACTTGGCCAACACTTTCTAGTGGACATGTGCCGGGGAGGCAATGGGGGTATTTGGCAATGGGGGTGTTCGTCCAGGGCATTATAGAGTGTAGGACCACCCCTGACATTTGCAGCAATTCTGCATGAAACAATCTTAATATGCAGTAGGTAAGTGCAGTACCTAATTCAAGGTTTTCACGAGGGAACTCCCATTTTTGATCATACTTGAAGTCCTTGAAGTCGATGTAGATGTAGTCATTGTCAGCAGGGCCAACCATCTGAATCATCTGCAGCTGGCTCTGGTACACTGGTTTCTGATTGGACAACACCAGTAAGGGAAATGTACAGTAGGTCGTAGGAAGAAATGGATATTTTCAAGAAACAACAATCCTGTTGTCCTACCTTTTTCTTGATGAAATAGCAGAGTAATGTGGAGACCAAGAGGACAATCACTACCAGCATTGTGATGACACCCAACAGGAAAGTAGTGTTGTCTTTGGACCCTGAGGAGCCAAGAACCAAATACAGGGATCACACATAACATTAATTTAGAAGCAAATGTGAGATATACTGTATGTGTGATCTGGAAACAACTATCATCTTATACAAGGTATCAAAAGTATCAGCTGTATGTCTGGCCAAAGGTTGAGATATGACAACAGGTGGTGTTATCACGTGTCATTAGCTTTCCAAACCAAATACTTTCAAAAGACAGTATATTTGTGGATTAGGCAAAGATTCATTATTACTGTACACAGTATTCCTGCCATATAAACCCCCCTTATCTTAGAATAATATTCACCATGTGGACTTGATGCGCTTCTCTCAGGTTGCGCAAAGAAAATTGGCTCACTGCATTGACTGCCGACTTTGTTTTGGAGGCAACAACGTATCTGGTGGCCTTGCACATGTTGGATGGAGCTTATAATCCTTTGGTGACAATATTGCTCAGAGCTAAAGTGCTCCAAGGTCGTTTTTCCCAAGTACAAGGACTCATTCCTACCACACCTGGGGGATGAAACATAATGACTCTTCACAATATGGAACTGGCATGTCATCTGCAGCTTTCTTTCATTGCAGTTATGGCAACTATAATCTTATCCATAAATTCATTAATGAATAAACACTTTGTATGTTGATATCAAAGACTTGAGTACTTGTTCCTCTTCAACTTTTTGCATTAAAGGTGCACTATGAGTTCCTGTATAGTCTCAGTGCAATCACATGCATCTTCAAGTGACCCACTGTACCTGCCTGACCCCTGAATACACATAAAAGTCAGATCTCAGGAGATAACAGTGGGGCTGTATACTTCAAACAAACACTTTGGGCACAGGTTGTGCACAAAAACATAACAAAAAAGGTTCCAGCCAAAGATGCTTGGGAGAAAGGATGGAGGTACGTTTGCCACTCCCAACTCTTGTAAGTGATTGGCTGGAATGTGTGGGTCGTTACTAACTTCCTCTGTATGTTTATTTGTTTGTCTGTGTACAAAATAACTTGAAAGGTAAGGCACGCATTTGGCTGAATTTTTTGAACAACAAGTATATTGGGACAAGTTTTAGTGCTTATTAGTTATCTGGAATGCCATCTGGGATTTGTATTGCATGAGTTACCATAGTGCCTCTCTGAGTGCTTTTGTAGTTGTTGGTTTGTAATTAAGTATAAGTTATTATTGTTGTAATGAGTTATTATAATTATTATTAGTTATACACTGTTATTTATTTTGTTTTGTTTGTTTGAAGTTTACAGCCGCTGTGTTGTATCCCGAGACCGTACAGGCAGACAGGCAGTTGGCAGATCAAGGCAAAATGCCCACGATTCGAGACAAAAGTGAAATCGCATTGAAACCATGCAGGAACTTGTAGTGCATTTTTTAAAAAAAGTTGATCTGAAACTGCCTCATAGTAGGTCAGATTGAAGAAGAATGAGTGTGAATGAACATGGACATACCCATCATCTGACAACTGGCATGTTTTCCAAGTAAGGTTGTATGGCTGTGTGCTCTCGGCCACACAGGTAGCTGAACTCTCATTGCGAGCTAGCTGGATTGTTGGATGATCTGTTAGAAAAAGGAGAGAGACTATTCTTAGGCTGTTATGCCGACACCATATGCTGATACCTCAAGGTATGGAGACCCAAAACAGACATGAGATAAAAACAAAACAAAACAATAATACACACTGGAATCTCAGAAATATGACTGAAAATAAAGTAATCAATAATTTGGCATGCACCAGCAACTTTTGTTCACATTTTAAACAATGTTTCTGAGCAAGGCTGCAGAATGATGTTGTTTGAGGGAACTGGATAACCTTAATGATGCCCCCCACAATCTCATCCAACAAGAACACTTTGGTAAACAGTTGATTATAAGATTTAAAATGTTGCTCAATATTTCATATAGTATATGGCTTTAGCATTCAAGAACAGGGACTTTAACTTTCCCTCGCACTTACCTGTGACACACAAAGACACATTTTTGGTGACACTGGTGTACCTATTCTCCAAATGCAGCTGATACATGCCAGATTCTTGACCACACAGTTTGTATGTGCTAGAGACAGAAAATGCCTGTTACACACGTATTCACAACAGCTGTGATGCAACTGATAAAAAATAAACAGACAAACAAAAAACAGAAAAAAACATTTTAGCATTTACCTCTTTCCTTCAAACACATTCTCCTCTCCCTGGCACTTGACTTTCTTGCCAGTGTGGGTGACCCAGTGGCAATCAGCCAATGGGAAGGAGAGCACTGATGAACTGATGCAGAACTTAGTTTTCTCATTGGCTGTGATATTGTTGACCTCACTCAGCTCTCGAACATTAATGTATCCTTTCTCTGTGGAAACACATAAACACCAGCTCAATATTCCATGATGATATAAATCACACAACACCAGACTCAAGATTCGAAAAGCTTTTAAAAGACAAAGATTTGAGGTTTAAGATTCAACATGCATTGGAGGGATGTGAAAACTTATTTTATTTGTCCATGTTTAAAATGTATAATATGTATTATCTGCCTACTGTAAGCATGTAAGAGGGAGTATGAAGGACCTTACCGAGAACATTGATTGTTGCTGATCTTTTTTTATTCTTCTTTTCATCTACA
Source organism: Sardinella longiceps (assembly GCA_027497455.2). Taxonomy (NCBI): domain Eukaryota; kingdom Metazoa; phylum Chordata; class Actinopteri; order Clupeiformes; family Clupeidae; genus Sardinella; species Sardinella longiceps. The sequence continues at coordinate 4,874,994 of JAODXP020000027.1, forward strand.
CAGCTATATACTGCGCTGGTAAACAACTCACTGTTATTCAAATAGAGGTATTTAGTTCTCCAGTCATTTATTTCCAAATTCTGTCCAACCTAGATAGAAAACAAACACTTAGGGATGGTAGATATTTTAGCAGTGCACTACAATATTGCTAACATGTTTGCTTGTGTTTCATTAATAGGCAAGGACCTTTTTGCCGTTGAAAAACCAGCCAAAGTTTCGGGAACTATATCTACAGCGCAGCAGAAGAGTCTGTCCACGGATGATCTCAATAGGAAAACTGGAGTCTGGGCTGTCCAGGTCTGAGGAAGGAAAGAAAATGTCCTTCAAATCATCATCAGAAGAAAATTCAGAACTACCGGTATACATATACTTGTGTTCATTTAGTTTCAACTGTCTTCAACTATTTTCAGCAGTAAGGGCTGTTTCACACTACAAAAACGTTCAACTTTTTAGCTGCGACGGATCCGTCCAACCAATAAGAATTCACAGAATTGACTCCCCCTCCGTCAGACCCCTCCCCCGTCGTCCGTCAACGGACATGTGTAACGTTATGTTCACACTGTCCATGTCGGTTGATGGTCGACGGGGGAGGTGTCTGACGGAGGGGGAGTCAATTCTCTCAATTCCGATTGGTTAGACGGATCTGTCGCAGCTAAAAAGTTGAACATTTTTCAACTTTTCGACGGACGGAACGGAGCCCTTGGGATGGACGGACCCACAATGCATTTTGCGAAGTCTCCATTCAAAGTGAATGAGATTCGTCGAGGACAGATGCTGTGTGACAGCACCGTAACGGAGGCCAGCTAGCTCGGCTAGCTTGGCGGCAGTATGTGTAAATCCTCATCACCCAATTCCTTGGGTGCTTCTAGCGGCTGAGTTAGAAGCTCTCGCTTTTAGCTCAGTTGGTTAGAACATCCCACACCCACGCCAGAGCCGCCACTGGCTACAAATGTATAGTGGGAACCTACCGTAACTGCTGTTTCACACTGCACACACACGTCCGTTGACAGGTCTCATTGGCTTTGCATGGAGCTCTCTTGAAATGCATTGTGGGTCCATTGCTTCCGTCAAAAAGTTGAGAAATGATCAGATAGAAATTGATCTGTCAACCACTCAAGATCAACTCCCCTCCATCAGACATGACGTCCATCAACAGACGTGTACAATGTGTGTTACACTTGTGTGCAGTGTGGAACAGCAGTAATAGTGTCATAGTTGTTACCTCCGCCAAGAACAACGTGTGTATTGGGACAAGAAACAACTGATTAAGTTTTGGTGCTGATTGGTTTTCCGGAGGGTCATCTAGAATTTATATTGCGTCAGGGACCATATTGGCTGAGCGGAGGTCTGCACTCTAAGAGCGCTTTCAGTTCTGACTGTTTTTAAGTACTGTACCATCGTCGCTTTTCTAGTTCTGACTGTTTTTAAATAATTTACCATAGTCGTAGAGGAAAGAGCACTCTTCTCCCACTGGGTTTGAAGCACAACACATCACACTGTTCTCCTGATATTTATAGCTGTTAAGTTGACTCTCCACAGTGGTTGGGCCACGATTGATTACATCCTTTGTGTGTATGACACTGTTTTGTGGTGGGGGGGATTAAATATTTTAGAAAATGACAAATAATTTGTAAAATGCATACTGCTTGCCCACACAACCAAAAGTTGAAATTAATTGAAATGGAGGCAGTCATCTACTTTCAGTGACCACAATCAGGGCCCTTACCTTGTCTTGTGAACATCATTGTACCATTTTATTTCTGGGGCAGGGCTTCCTTCGGACTTGCACGTAAAATTGTGTGCCTTGCCTTGCTCTTTAACATAGCTAAAGTGAGGTTTGGACGGCCTCTCTGAATATTAAACAGAAGAAAGCACAAAGTCACCAACATCATTTTATAATTTATATAAATAGAGACAATACGACAATAGAGCCAACAACTCACTGGTTGGTTTGACGATGAGGTTAATGTGCAAGATGATGTCTGTACTGTGTGTAATGTTATTTCTGCAGTGAATGGTGGCCAATCCAGCATGTCTGTCAGTGGCTTGAAACAGGAACGCATACTCTCCATCCCTGTGAAGAGAAAGCTCTGTCTTTATCAAAGGTGCAAGCACATACCTACAACTAACACATGGACATACTGTGCGGCAATATCTTAAAGTACGTGTTCGCTCAAAATGATGTTAAGCCTTGTGTTCGGATATCTTGGAGATCAGATGAAAATCTGAATGAAGATATGTATACTATTCCATAGCTTTGCCTTGCAGTAGTTATATAGCCTAATCATATTTAGTAATAGGCATATGGCAGGTTTAAATGTATTCCCATGTATCACTTCCATATGAAATAACCACATCCATTACTGAAGACCTCTGATCTACTGTCTTCAATGATTTGACAATGGACCGTTACAAATGCAGTGAATGTATAACAAGTTTCTTTCAATGTTTATTATGACCCCTGTTAATGAAGCTAGCGCAGAGGGCATTTAATATTACTCAAGTTCCTGTCTTCCCTTCTTTTTTCGATTTTCAGTCATCCATCCCTGGGACAGTAGGTGTGATACTCGCTGGGCATGTACTTCATCTACTTGTGTTTAATACGTAGTAGCGCAACCCGCTCTGCTGTAATGTGAGAGTATTGAAGCATAAACAACAGTACTAAACTGTTACCCTATGGACAATTACAAACCATGCTTCCTCTACAAGAAAATGAAAGGTGAAATATCACTTGTAACAAGAAAAGCGCTCAGAGAGTGCAGACCTCCGCCAAGACAATGTGGTTACAGATGGTGTCCGACTTTCCGAGTTATGTTGAACAATGCAATGTTATCCAATCCAGTCATGTTTACAAATCTTTTATCAGACTGTATAAATTGGTGAATATGAACTGATGATAAAAATATAATTACAATATTATCATCAACTGAGATAACATTACATCATGGGTATAGGGTTAGGGTTATTTTTGTTCCCAAAACACTTTTCACAAGGTACAATATATAAACTTAATTTACTGTAAAGTAAGGTTTTGTGTCAATCATCTGAAACATCAGAATTTTACACATGAAAGGTCTACCTGAGCTGCTCAGTCAGAGTTGGTTTGGAGGAGTCCTCATTGCTTTCCCAGTCCCAGAAGCAGGGATGTGTGGCTATGTCCTGTAAGGCTACCTTAATGCTTTGTCCAGCAAATATTTGCATAATATATTCGGAGTCCCTTGGATAGCTCTGGGTCACATTGCATGGGACCGTCTGCAAATCAAAATGACATAGTGTTGGAGATTTGTGGTGGTGCAACAAAGAAAAATTATAAAGATAGAGCTACTGTCATTCGAAGTATCACACCTCTTGTTTGCCTGACTTTTTATGGCTTTCTTTTGGTCCATCTACAGTACACTGATGGACTTTCCACAACTTATACTGGACCGCTGAAGCTGTGCTGCTCCTGCTGTGCTACAAGTACATCTCTCTCAGGTTCTTCTGAGCGATATGCTCTTGCCTGCCTGTTTTTGATCCCCTGATCATGGTGAGAATATGGAAATTGCGAAGTAATACTTAGCCTGGTGACCATAACCTACATAGCCCGACCATAATACTGCTGCTCATCCGTATTCATGGTCTGGAGGTTCTTTAACCTGGCGCGATTTTAGGGGGGCATTCAGTTCTGGTTTGAAACGATTGGACAGCTCGTCTAATCATCTTCGCTTATTGGCCGGTAGTCTGTACCGAAGTAAACCCACCCCAGAAGACCGTCCCCAGACCATGGATACGGATGAATATTCGTATTATGGGCGGGCTATGTCAAGCTAACCATAACCAGCCCCTTTGTCTACATTTCTCTTTATACGAGGGTCTGGGATCTTGGCTATTGAAAAATGATTGATTGTATGCTGGAGATGTTTAAATTCAAAATTACTGAATCAGCCCTTGACTCGTATTTTGTGCATGTTTGCATTTTTGCAGCTTCGTGTTTACTATCACCCATCGGAATGGCCCATGGGTCAGGAGGCACCTGGTTCCTAACAACTCATATTACACCAACAACATTCAACTTCATGGATTGGTTACATCAGCAATATACCTCCATGGAGTGATGGTGTTGGACTATCTAGAAAACCATCATGACACATCATGATTTTTTAAAATTGTGCTTAAACAAATGAAAAATAGGCTAAACCATTGGCCTAAATAGGATGCATGGCAAAGTTGTGTTTTAGTTACAAAGTTTCAATGGCATAGTAGCCTAATATTAAAGGGATTAAAACAATATTAAAAGAAAAGTTAATATCTGTCAGAACAACCTAGGCCCAACTCCAAATTGAAAATAACTAGACCTTGTCTAGATAGCAAAATAATACCGTAAGTTATTACTTTAAGTGGGCAATTTAGTCAATTGAAACATAGAACCAAATCAGCTGGTAAGAGTAAGTTACTGTCATCTCGAATGAAAACTTCAATTGCCTATCCGTAATCTTGTGTATTATCAACCTACTACAACTACGCTGGCTGTGGAATCTGGTCATAAAGAGATTCCAAACTACCTGCTCACTGATGATGACACAAGACAACTTGGGAGCCTCTTCTTCATGCTTCGGTTGCAGTTGCTGATTGCCATTTACAATGAGTAGTTGCAGTAGTGCGACAGCTTAGAAAAATAAAAACACAGAATAGCACAAATTATAATAGCTCTGATGTTCTTTTCCCTAACAAGGAAATCAAGAATGGTAAGCATTTGGACTTAAAAAAATATATATAGGCTATATATTAATAACATTGCGCGGGAACTGACATTGCCTTCAGTGTCAATATAGCCTTATCAATTAGTCAAGATTTTTCTCGAGCTATCAAATTAACCACAAACCAAGCGACAGAATTGTCTTCAATTTGACAAATTTAATGTAGACAAGTGCGCTTGTCTGCTGTTCCACTCCGACTTGGAACTACAATCGCAAAAACCATGTAGTCTACCCCAATCCAACAACAATAATAGAACATGATTGGAAATTAATTATTTAGCCTACATTAGGCCTAAGTCAAAGGACAATTTATTTTAGGGCTATTTCAAAAACTTGCAAGTGTTCCTACAGAGAAGTAGCCAAATCTACTGCCTTTCCTGGCAAGACTAGATTAATGTCTAAAATATGAAGAATAATTATATTTTAACACAAGAAGGGCTTAGTCTACATGCTAATGATATATATTAATCACTTACCAAGTAAAAGGCATATCACGTCAATTAATTGCATTGTAGCGTTGCCTGTACAGACGCTACGACTAACTGCGCAGCAGTGGGGAAACAAGTTAAAATACTATTCGTGACGTCACATAACATCTGTGAGAGCATCCTTTAGTATCGTCAAAGCACCAGTATGCACCTAAGGGCACAATATCTTACTTCTTTGGTTTATTATTATGTTGTGTGTTTATTCCTATCAGATGGTATCTTCGCATTATTTAAATTAAGGCTAACAAAGTTTGCCATTGTAGGGGGGAAGAAACATAATTTTTTTAGGTTTCATTATAAAATATTTAATAAAATGTGTTATTCTGCTGAGCGTGTTGCTTTGAATGCCTACTTTATCTCACCTGATTTATGGCATTTGTCGTGACAGAATGACATCAGACAATTGCATCATAGTAGGCTACTACACGTCATTGTACATGATTAAATGACCATATCTGAATAGTTGACAAATTCAATTTATTGAGGAAGGTTTGTTTAAAAGTATCGCTGAGATGTGACGGACATCACTAATTGAGTTCTAGGCTTCACTGCCTCCCGATACAAATTGTCCATGTAGGCTACCCATAATGCAAAGCTAAGTAGCGCCTAGCCGAGCAAGAGAAGAGTAGAAAACAACAACAGCGTGATCCAACCTCAACAACTGGTAGGCTAACTAGGCCAGCTACATGGACTACGGTAGCGATTTAAAGTTCAACGAACAGACTATTCTTATCTGCGTAAATTGCTTTCTTGCTGGATAATGTGAGTGATTTTACGGGTATAATCGCATGTGACTTAGTACCCACACCATTTCACCGAGTAGATTAGAACAATCTTTGAGATACTGCTTTCAGGCTAGCTTGTTATCGAGGTCTCTATGTTTGAGAATCTTCCGGCGGCAGCGGAGGCAGCAGCAGCGGTGCCATGAATAGTGGACTCCCAGCCTCGGCTGCTCCGCTTGGGAGTGTTGGAATTCCTAATGTCAAGGTGAAGTTCTGTCGATATTACGCGAAGGACAAAACTTGCTTCTATGGAGATGAATGCCAGTTTTTGCACGAGGATCCGTCCATGGCAGGCTTGTCTATGCACGGTGGCGGTGGAAGCCCAGTCCCTTTATCCATGGCAGGGGGAGCCGTGACTGCAGCAGCGGGATATGCTCTTGGTGGAAATACGGCAGCTTGCCCGGGTGGTGGGGCACCTAGTGTACCCAAAAAGAGCGAGTCCCTGGGGCCTGCTGGAACAGCTCTTGAAGGACAGCTGTTAACTAGTAAGTCTAATGGTAGGATTCACAAAGCAAGGCTCTGCGGCCTAGCAGTACTAGTACAAGTGTTGTTGTTATTTTAAGGGCCTGTGTGAGGCTCTGCCCAAATTGAGACCGAGGATTCAGTGAGGCCTCTTTCCCACCAAAACGACGGATAAAGATTGCTTTCAACTAAAGAGCAAACACATTTTAGTTAGTCTATGGTACTTTAGGCCAGTTGTTTCTGTGTATGCACGCTTTGTAAAAAGTAGTCTAGAATTCTCCCAAAACATTTGCGCTCGTGAGCTAACTTTAGCCTAATTGCTAAGGAGCCTGTCGGCTACGAGATGTCATTGTTCGTTTGAAGCTCTCAAACACCAGATTGTCATTAGGGATAACGTTACTTTGTGTTACCAGTGACGCTGTATTTGCGCTACAATGTATTTCAAAGAGTGAATTGCATCGATTGTAGCGCCTAAACTCCAGTCTACCAAACATTCAGACTTGAAACATTGTGTCGGCAGCAAGCCTGGTACAAGTTTGACCAAAAGAGCTACACGTATGTAGTTGTTGGCTATGGTTGGTGCATATGCTGTTACATAGTTGATTATCTGATATTTCTACAGACATCTGCATTTTTGGTTTTAAGTATTGTTTCTATTTTCATTGTAAACCTCAAAGGACTCTAGTGCGATGCAGTTGGCTAGTGTGTTTACGTCTGTTCGTAAACGCTCTCTGATTGGTCGGGCAGGCCCTGTACTCCCTCTCACTGGAAGATAGACTTCAGCAATCCTGACGGAGAGATTTACTCTACAGATTTGAGCGCGATTTTTCTTTCACTTTTAAAACAATTTCAGTTGAACACAACTTGAGCAACATTCTATTGTGTAATTCATGTCTGTACACAGTAATGTCAACTATTCAACATCAATCTCATTCAGTTTTTGTGTTGTTTTTGGAACAGTACCAGGGATGGAGGGGGGCACCTTGAGTGATGCCAATCTGACCAACTCCTACTTCAGTAGCAGCTTTATCGGCGTGAATGGCTTTGGAAGTCCTGCAGAACCCAAATATTCTATGATGCAGGTATGAATGATTTATAATTTCAATATGGACTTAAAGAAGCTGTTGAGTTGGAGTGCTACCTATAACGTTATGTCTTTGTTTTTAAGACGGTGGTCTTTGGGGATGGGGTTGTTCAAATAAAGTCTTTAGAAGATACCAAGGCACTCATCTAATGTATGGTATCCTCTAAAGACTTTAATGATGTGGAGCCATGTGGGCTTGAGGCAGCAGGAAATCAGTGCCTCATACTTTGTAAACTTGTACGTCATGGTTAACAAAACATGATGTGTACACATTCATTTGTTTCCATATTTCCATTGGCAATCTGAATCTATAAACTTCCAGTAATTTGGCTTGATGACAGTCAGGCCAAGGTGTTAAGTGCACTAATTTATGACAGCTGTGCATAGTGTTAATTGATTAAAGGGGGGAAAACATTTTTCTGTCTCTCTTCAGAGGATGACCACCAGCAGTAGCTCTCCTAGCCTCCTGAACGATGGTGCCAAGACCTTCAGCCACAGCGCTCATGGTGAGAGGCACTCCTCTGAACAAACAGAAATCACAACTAATTCAAAACAACCAAGAGTGGAGTTTTAAAGAAGTCTGGTGGGCTTAACCTGTAGTTCTGGTGTTAGAGGGCACCACATAGGCGTACTTGAATTTGGCACAAGAATGATGAAAATCTTCTCAGAAATTAGCAATCCTAGCCTTTTAATATTGTAATGACTATGAAACATGGCCAACAGGCAGAATTAAGCTTTTACGTGGACATATAGAATCTGCCCTAAGGACTTGTTTTTTTTTTTTTTTTTACATATTTTCATCTACTTGGCATTTGTCTTTTAAACACTTGCATTAATCCCATCTGTCTCTTCTCTCTCCAGATCCAGTCAACTCACCCACCTCCTCCCTATTCAGTGACTTTGGTGCTCTGAGCATATCACAGAGGAGGAAGGTAAGGCCAGAAAGTTTTTAATTTATAGCTCTGAATTCTAGCTTTGCAAAGACATTGCATCAATAGCCAGTCTCTTACATTTCTGATCATGTGGTGTCTATTGTGGTGTGGACAATTTGTTTGTGAAATGGAAAAAAATTTCTGAACATTTTCCATACACTGCATCCCTTTTATTCCATTTCAGTGAGATTCAGCAATGTGATATGTTGAGCTAAACCCTCATCCTCACACAACTTCTGTGTAGCAGTGATTCCTTACGTTTGTGTGTGTGTGTGTGTGTGTGTGTGTGTGTGTGTTTGTGCTTATTAGCAGGCTCCTAACCCAGCTGCGAGTGAGTTCATCCCAAAGGGAGCCCCACGCATGGCCATGTCCCAGCCAGCTGTCCAGGCCTTCCCCTCTCCTCTCTTCCCTCACCCGGTCATGAGCACTTCCACTGCGGCTGCGCTCGCACCCGGTGAGTACAGTACCTCCGCAAGACCCTCCAGAAGAGAACGCACCATTGTATCTGCAGTCTTTGTCTCCTTCAAACACTTTGCATGAAGATATCAGATTTTTTTGTCTATATACATACAGACATGTGTGATTATTATTTTTTTTTAAACTTATTTTCTTTTTTGGCGGAATGGTGACCAGTAGCCTGCCAGTACCCATTCCACCTTGAGCACTAAGTTTCATTTCACCCTGCCAAGCAGCATGGTGTCTAGGGGTGATCTTTAGCCCTGCTTTAGGTATCCAATCACAGAACAGCAAGGGGCTAGACTAGGAGTGTCCATGCTGCCTTGGGCACTTCATTTCATTTATGCCATCTAGTATACCTGTAATTGATATGATTGGCTATGAGCTACGTATAGGTGGTTATGATAGACATTCCTATTGCCCACTAAACGGCTCTGGACAATCATACACCATGCTTCCTCTATGAGAGAATTAATAGGTGGTTCCCAGACTATCAGCTCATAACCAGCTTCTTGGTCAATGCATCCTTGCAAAAAAGGGGTGCCATTTACTTCTGTCTCATGTTGACTACCGCCACAATGCATGCATCACTGATGACACTTCAGAAAAGAATAAAAAATGAAAAATATCTTGTAGGGATGTCGCTGTCTGCTGGGTCGTCCCCACTCCACTCTCCGAAAATCACACCCCACACCTCACCTGCCCCCCGCCGGCGCAGTCATACGCCCAATCCCAACCCTGCCAACTACATGGTGCCCACTAGTGCATCCGACCAGGGGGTTACCCCCATCATCCAGAAGGAGACCGTAGGTGGGACCACCTACTTCTACACTGACAACACCCCCGCTCCCATGGCAGGGATGGTATGTTCCTCTCAATTTGCGTTTTCAGTCTCCTTCCCACTTTTTGTTGTAACATTGTTTTGTTTTTTTGTAAATCTCTGTTCTGTATTTCTAACATTGTCATGCTTTGTTTCATGTACATTATGTAGATTATTTGCCAATGAGGCTTGGTTTGAGCAAAGAGCTAAAGCTTAGGCTAAGTGGCTTTTTAAAGAGGCCTGTGAAGTTTCTGAAGAAGTTCTGTCCTGAATATCCTTCGGGATGAATAAAGCACTATCTTGTATTATCTTAAGAATGCAAGTTAGATATAAAGGAAGTCAATAAGTCTGAAACAGAAATGAGAAACAAATGAAATGCAATTCAGTATTGTGAGATGCCAAATTTGGAGTTCCACCCACCCTGACTTCCAGGTTAGATCTGGGTAATGTCATATCAGAAGTATCCTGTCGCTTGAATTGTGTTGAAAGCAGCTTTAATGCGTTTGGTGTTTCTCCTGGTGTCTGTAGGTGTTCCCCACGTATCACATATACCCGCCAACTGCGCCTCATGTGGCCTACATGCAGCCCAAAGCCAACGCCCCGTCCTTCTTCATGGCCGACGAGCTTCGACAGGTATGCCACCACTCCTTCAAGACATGTATCCCACTCCAGCAACACTTCAAGCAATGTTGCGGAGAAACCTCATAACCAGTTCCAGTGTATTCTTATCAGATTAGTCAGATCATTTGCTTACTCATCATTTAAAGTTCTCAAAAAAAAAAAAAAATCTTACTCAAACAAGACATTGTGAAAGATCAGTCCGTGGGTGTTTAACGGATGGGAGCAGAGGTTGAGACTGAGTCGAGAGTACCAAATTCTCTCATTCTTTTTCCTACTGCGATCACTTCTCCTCAAACAATAGGGCTTTGATGTACAAACCCAAGTTGTATATCAACACCCTTAGCTGTTAGACTGGTAAAGATTTCCAGGGATATGCATCACAATGTGCAGATTTTCTCTTGTAGCTAATGTATTATAGTTAAATGGGTTCATCTTCACTGTCCGCACCAGTGCCAAGGCACAGCACCTGATGCTAGATACATTTGCCAGCATCCATCCTTTGGGGTGCTACATTGACATTATATTTAATAGTTTGGGCCCAATGATGCATTATTTGAAGGTGATTAATTTTCATTTTCTTCTAAAGTAGTATGAACCAGGGGTCTCAGGGCCATAGAGTGGGCACGCACCAGGCCATGGCTTGGTGTCTTATAGTGTCCAGCCTGCCGATGAGTGTCTGTGTGCAGTTTGAGATGTGCAGTACAGTATGCACTACTCTCCATTGGCAGACCTTGAGCTCATTTGCAGTGGTGGGAGTCAGTCATTATTATGGCCAGTTCTCTGTAGCTGGCCCAGAATACACACACTATTTTGGCGCCCTTGTCTAGCCATGCTCTACTGCAGGGCATACACTCTTCATGAAAATGTAAACTATAGGTGAAGCAATGTATTAATTGCAGTGCCTCATGTGCACAGTAATGGTGCATGCATACCCAGCAGACTTCATAGTATTAAATACAATACCACTTATGGCAACTGCTGCGGAAGGTCGGAAGTCTGCTGCAAACGAGCTATGACAAATTTGGTGAAGTGACGGATACTGCTCCGATTTAGGACAGGCCTAGCGCTACCAGACGTCTGACGGATATATTTTGTTTAGACTCCGGATGTTTGTTTTTCTTTTCTTTGGTCAGTAAAATTACCGCAAAACAGCATATTTTATTAATTTTTTTTTTAAAAAAGAGGGCATTTTTATGTATATTGGCAATTCTAGAGGATTTTTTTTTACCATTTTCATAACGTCAATAAAATCCCACATATTTTTATTATTTAAATGGAATTTGAAAAATCAGTTGTAGAGATTACGTGAAATGTGCTCAACGGTGCTCATTCACCAAACATTCTTATGAAGAAATTTGTGACACTTGCGCAGTTTTTAAGAAGATTTGTATTCACCAATATACGTTTTTCAATCGGACCTTAAGAACAAATTTAAGAAAAATTTTAAGAAGATATTAATGAATGAGACCCCATATATTTAAGTATGGTAATACTATGCTTGCTCACAGTCACAGTATCACAGGATATTAATGAAAATGTTTGAAATTGAAATAGTTTCCCCATCTTCTTTCCCTCTTAGGAGTTGATCAACAGGCACCTAATAACCATGGCACAGATTGACCATTCAGAGAATCCAGGTAAACATGGCAGTGTTTAATCCTGTTGGTAAACAGAGTCTTTGTGTTCCTGTTGTTTTAAATAGCTCACTTCAGTTTGGCTGTGTGATGTGGTGTGTGTGTGTGTGTGGTGTGCGTGTGCACGCACATGTGAATGTGTGTATATGTCTCTCTCGATTCATCTGTTTGCAGTAAAAATGAGACCACACTTCCTGAGAATCGTTTGGCTGTCAGTTTGGGGTTTCTCTCAGCTGCCTTTCTGTCCCTTTCTCTTTCATGCACACACACACACACACACACACACACACACACACACACACACACACACACACACACACACACACACACACAATTGGATCTATCTAGCATGTGCTCTGTGCTTCAGTTCTCATTCAAGCAGGTAGAGGTATTATTGGCTTGGAAGAACAGCTTTCAATAGAATCCCCAAACCACTGGGCCACTTGTATAAATGCAACATGACTCAGTTTGAAATCTGTTTCAGAAGTGAAAGCATTTATTTTTAAATCTTTTGTGTGAATGTCAAGACTTATTACCAAGTTCTTTGATGAAATAACCTATCGTGGTTAGTTGTTTTCATAGTTGCAAGGTACTATATATTGTGTCCACTCATGTGCGTCCATGTTGTTTTTGTCTATGGGATGTTGAGGACAACCTTGCCTGTGCGCCCAAGCTTGCCTTGAAGTCTCTAAGCCTGGCTAAGAGGTCTCCTCTGTTCTAAAAGTTTGTTTGACCAGCAAGAAACCAGCTGACCAGAAATGCTAACCAAAAGAAGCAGAAGAAAAGCTAGCTGACCCAGAAACTGAGCGCATAGAAGCTTCTAGACCCTTTGCCAAAAAGCAGCACACTCTGGACTGACTCTAGAGTCAATCTAGATTCCCTCACAATGCAGTGCTGTTTGCTTTCTGGAAAGGGTTTGCTTATACACCCTTTTCCAGAAAGCAACACACTCTGAATTGACTTTAGAGTGAACCAAGATTTTCTCACAATTCAGTGCTGGCTGCTCTCTGGAAAGATGTTGTTTGGAAGCCGAGGATTAAGTCTCCCAGTTCAGTATCACTGCTGGCTTTAGACAGGCTGAGAATAGCGTAGCCTTCACCCACCTCTTATGACCGTTCTAAGAACGGACTTAAAACTGAAGCCTAAATGGTCTGGCCTAGATCTCCTATAAGTTAAGACCAGTCTTCCTCGCTCACTCACTCGGTCTCACTCTTTCTCTCTTAGCCTCTCTCTCTCTTGTTTCTCTCTCTGTCTCTAGGTTCTCATTCTTTGTTTCTCAATTCAAATTCAAAGGAGCTTTATTGGCATGATGAGCTAGTTTTGCCAAAGCAAACAATATTACAAACAGTTGCAATATCTTCTAAAACACACAAAGAACAAAAAGTAAAGTTAAAAAAAAATCTAAATTAAGCTAAGCTGACAAAGTTGACTAATTTGTCCTAACTTGTCCCGATTTACAAAAAAAACTTTTTCTCTCTCACACAGTCCTTTTTTTGCCTATGTTTGGTGTTGTCTTTTTTTCTGTGGTGTTGGTAACGGTTTGTGTCTTTCCTTGCCAGACGTCCCCTCAGAGGTGGACAGCTACCACAGCCTTTTCCCCCTGGAACCCCTCCCCCCGCCCAACCGCCTGCAGAAGACCAGCAACTTCAGTTACATCACTTCCTGTTACAAGGCTGTCAACAGCAAAGATGACCTGCCCTACTGTCTGAGGAGGATACATGGTGGGAAACAGCCTCTCGCTTTCTCTCTCCCACCACACGCGCACACGCACACACACACACACACACACACACACACACGCACATGCGTGCACACACTCCAGAGTAGAGAGTTTCGGTCAGGTGTATCTTGCACAGAAGTAAGCATCTGACATCTGGCTAAAGCTGTCTAGTCCTTGTTATGAAGGCCAATGATCCATTTTTAGAACATCAACCATCTGTGATGGTGCAGAGATCAATGCAGGAACACCATCTGTGTCATTTACGACTTACTTTTAGCTGATAGTAAAAGTTGGCTGCACTGGGGGCGCCGTGGCTCAGTGGGCCACTGTGTGGTACCATAAATCCGGGGGCCTGTGTTCGACTTCGACCCGAGGTCATTTCCCGATCCTTACCCATCTCTCTCTCCTACCCATTTCCTGTCACTCTCTCTACTATCGTGTCAAATTAAAGCAAAAAGCTCTAAAAATATCTTTAAAAACAAAAAAATTAATAAAGACAGTTTTTGGTGTTAATTGTGACTGTGTTTATATCTGTGTCTGTTTCTGTATGTGTGTGCTTAGGATTCCGGCTGGTGAACACCAAGTGTATGATGCTGGTTGACATGTGGAAGAAGATCCAGCACTCGAACGCAGTCACTCTGAGAGAGGTGTTCACCACCAAGGCTTTTGGAGACCACTGTAAGGACGGCCCCACATCATGCACCATGCACGGCCCAAATTACATCACCCTCCCCATTCCATTTTTTCAGGGAAGAATACTATCTAAATCGCTTTCTCTCATTCTTTTCTTGGCTCTCTTCTCCTTCTCTTCTCCTTCTCTACCTCCAGCGCTGGTGTTCTCCTATGACTTCCACGCAGGGGCGGAGACCATGTTTAGTAGGCACTTCAACGACCCAACGGCAGACTCTTTCTTCACCAAAAGGAAGTGGGGTGAGTTGGCCCGCCTCTCTCTCCTGGTCTGTCTTCCTCCCCCCCCACCCCTCAGCATACGTTTTCTTCCTACACACACTAACACATGCACACATTGCACATGTATACAGACCTGCATACACATGGGCTCAAAGAGAGAGAGGCAGACCTAGAGCTCTACATCTGTGTGTGTGTGTGTGTGTGTGTGTGTGAGAGAGAGTGTGTGAGTGTCTTCGTTGATAATGAAAGAGGAAGTATTGGTTGAAAGTGATGCTGCAGGCCCAGGTGCTAAACACCAGCAGTTTCCCTGAGCTTGCGGAAGCAAAACGGCTCAACAACAGTAACTCTAGCTAGAATGCCGAGAAGTGACCACACACACACGCACGCTCACACACACACACCCACCCACCCACCACATTTAGATGCATTAACTCCAAACCCACACTACCAACGACATTGTGTCAAATATGACTGAGACGAAAAATAGAAAGTGAATTCATAGAACCATTGCTTCACGAGATTTGGAGTAGACTTCATTAGATATTCATGAAATATTCAGATATGACATGATGGCGACAGATTTCAAATGAAAATGGCAATGCTGCATTGAGGCCAATGCACCTTTGTTTTGATAAAGCTATTCCCATTCTGTCTTCCACATTTATGTACTAGAGTTTGGTATGAATATTGAGTCATGCCTTATGAAACGTTCATGAATACTAAAGAAACTTATAACAGCTGCTATGAATGTGTTTTGTACACGCCCGTCAAGTAAAGTGCTACCAAAATGCTTCTACAAATGTTGTCATCATCTAGATAACCGTATGCTTTCCTCACTCAAGGACATATGGGCAAATCAAATGTATAGACATTTATTCAACCCAAGGTTACAGTATGTAACCCTAGCGGCAGCAAATAGATTTGCTCAGCCAGTACGCTTAGGATCGAGACAAAGGGACTTAGTTGGTTTTTTGACTGGTTGGACACCCTACATGCACGTGTTCACCAATCACAGCACTTTGTGTGTTTAGCAGGCTTAGCGAAGAACAGCAGACTTTTGAATTACCGTTTACATCTTGTTTGTTTCTCTGATTGGTCATAGTGTCATTCTATCATGTGCAGTTTATAAAACAATCACTGGTTCCGTGTCGGGTTCTGCCCAGGATTGAGTTCAGTCTGTCAAGCAATGCCAGAGTATACATTTTAATATTATAGTGTACAGTAGCTTGTCAGGCTAATATATTTTTTGTGTGTGTATTAGCAGTAGCGCTAATAGGGTTGCAAGGTTCTGATGAGGGAACCCTCACTCATTGTAGGATTCTGGTATAACACCTTTGTATCAAAATAATTATAATAAAAAAAAAATTTTGTAGTCTACTGAAATGTAGTAGACAGATGTAAATTTGTATGCAGTGAGGTGGTGAGAGGCATAACTACCTTCACACTGCTGACAGATTCAAGCTGGTTCCTTATCTTTCTGTGCTTTAGGTTACTGCTTTACTAGTGCATAGTCCCCCCTTCCGCCATCTCACTTTATTATACCTGATGCTATTTTGTGTTCCTCTTGGGTTAATACCAATGTCTGGTCAAAATGCATATCAATAGTCCAATCAGAAATACTTGCACTGAAAAAAACACACAGTTCTACTGCTGTAGTTCGATGCCGTATACGTATAATAAATACATATGAATGCATAAACACACATAAAGCAACCAGGGGGGTATTCCAAGAAGGCAGGTAAGTGATAAACCTGGAAGTAGTGGTAAACCTCATTATAGAGGAGCCTCGACTCCTTGTTCTCTTAACTAAAGAAAGCCTGTAGGCTCCTCTATTAGCTGGTTTACGGCTTCCTTTAGGTTAACTTAGCCAGGCTTATCACTTAACCTCCTTCTTGGAATACCCCCCGAGATAAGCAGGGCACATACACAAACATTCACATATCTAGATGGGAAAACAAATGCATGGGCCATATATTTCTTACATCTAGATATGAGATTGCCCATGTGTGGAGGCATGTATGTTTTGCCTGCGTGTGTCTGCTTTGCCTGACGCATGTTTATCCGTTCACCTCGGAGGATGTTAAATTCCTGTGTGGTATTGGTGCCTTTCCTGTGAAAATGTGCCTGTGGTTTTGTGTGCGTGCTAAAGTGTAAAGCTGTGGTTGGTTGTGTCTGAAATTATGGATGTGTGTGTGTGTGTGTGTGTGTGTGTGTGTGTGTGTGTATTTATTTATGTGTGTGTGACTTATGTGTGTGTGTGTGTGTGTGTGTGTGTGTGTGTGTGTGTGTGTATTTACATTTGACACAGTTATGCATGTGTATTGCTCTAGTGTGCTCTTCTGTTTTGTTTGATTGACTTTATTTGTCTCTCCCTCTCCTTCTCCTCGAAGGTCCGCACGAGCCGCCCCCTCCCCGGCAGCACGCAGGCCTGCTCCCCGAGTCCCTGATTTGGGCCTACATTGTGCAGCTCAGCTCCGCCCTGCGCACCATCCACACCGCCGGCCTGGCCTGCCGCGTCATGGACCCCAGCAAGATCCTCATCACGGGCAAGACTCGGTATGCTTCCTCCTTGCTCTCTCTCTCTCCCACAGCAGGGTACTCTCCAGGGCATGACTTGAGACTACACTACACCACACCAAAGAGCCTGCCACATAGCTTGGTTGTGCGGTTCTATGCCCTGTATAATTCATCCATAGCATCACCCAGCAGCTCACTACACGGATACCACAGAACACCAACCAATGCCAAATACAGTATCTGCAGTCAGTCCAGTAAGATCACATCCTGGCTGAATAGTTCACTATTTACTGTACTGCACTGTAGCACCACAGCAGGCTTTAAGACTACACTAGAGGTAGTGAGTCTACTACTCTACAAGACCACACTCATCTCACACTAGCCAACACCAAACTGCAGCGCTCGTCACCTCTGCAGGATCCTCGTCACGTTGCGAAACTTGTCACTACTCTATAAAGCGTGACATGGCGTCACGTGGCAGGGCCTGCCAAACTATAGTATACTAAACAACGCTACTCAGTAGCTCCACGCTGCTCCTCCTGTCAATATCAGGCAAGACGACCGCATATAACCTAACACTGCCTCACCCAATACCACACCACACTTCACCAGTCCGGCACCACACAGCGTAATAGTGTCGAGCTGCTGCAGTTCACCAAAGCATCTTTCTCCACTCCACCCATGCATCACCGCATGCAAACATTCTCATGTCACAACACAAGCCAAGACCCTTGGCCTTCACACGTGTCAAACACACACGTCTTGTCACATCACCCACAGACCCCCCCCCCACCCAGCACAACTGGGTTGAAAGTGGGCTGAAAGTTAAAGGCTCTATTTAGTTTGACACCGTATATGCAGCACAGTCTTACAAACTGCAAACTTTTGCTACTATGATTCAGTATTTGCTAAATATTTTGCATGCAGTGCTTGATGGTTAATCTTCGCCGATATGAGAGAATTCAATTCAGGAGAACGATAGGTGTTGCAAGGTGCTATGGTTCATGATGTCATGACGTTTGTTTCGTTTCAACATCTAGCAATATGGCCATGAAATAAGACTCTCCTCATTCCTATGTTTTAAGTTTTTTCGAAAGAGTGTCCTTTAAATTCATGGGTGTTGGGTAGCTCTGCACCCTCATCCTTGAGGGAACACATTAGGGCACTATGTGTTAATTCTAGGGCTGTAACGATACACCCAATTCACGAATTCGGTTCGTATCACGATTTTCGACCTACGGTTCAATGCACCCCACGATTTTCTGAATATATCTTTTAGATAATCATTTATGGCTTGAATAGGTTACAAGAGGGTACCAATATATATTTTTTTAAGTTTAAAAATAATAATGATATTTATTTCAAGATAGGAAGCACCATTGCATCACATCAGGGGGTTGTTCTCTGGACTGAAGGGTTACAAAACTTTGAAAAGGTGTATCACGATACTGCCCTCTTGTATCACGATACAGTATCGTGACTCTGCGTATCACGATTTCTCCATTCTATACAATATTGTTACAGTCCTAGTTAATTCATAGATATATTATACAGGCAACATTGCTCATTGCTGCGAAAGCGGTTTTAGACACACGCCCACACACATCACAACTTTATACACCCATCGTTTATAATCATAACCACATTGCAACACATTCACATTGACAAGAGAAATAATTACCCAGGCAAAACATTTTAGCTAATACAATTCAAAACATCTGCACTGGGGAATGGATGCACATCCAGTATGAGCAAGTTCTCTATTTGAACAGGTGGCAAGGCTTGGTTTTTATTTATTTATGTGTTTGTTTTGTTTTAAAGAACAAACTGTTCCAAAATACTGACTTTAAATTAGAGGCACAGTATGTTTCTTACATCCAGTGACCAGACAGCAGTGCAAAGAAGATTTAGTTCACCAGACGCGCACACATACACAATCACACATTTCCAGAGTTTTTGATGGTTTATCTAACCAAGAACAGAACCTAGAATAAAACATGACGCATTCACTGTATGTCTGTATATACACACACACACACACACACTTACAGACTTACACTTATCTCAACACGAACAGAATCTGTGTACTAGAATAAGACATAATGACGCATACTGTAAATGTCTGCACACACACACAAAGACTGATACTTACGGTTGCTACATTTGCTCATCAGGTCATTTCCTTCTTTATTCAAACTGATAAAATTGGTGTTAAATTCAGCAAAGAAGGAGAACCTTATGGCTTTAGTTCTAGTTTTCTGTTCCCCAAGTGCAGCGTGGGGCCCTGACCTGTCGCTCGCTGGCGAGTGTAAACCTAAAGGTTAGGTGGGTGAGTGTCAGATGATGGAGCATTCATTATTGTTTCCCAGGTTACGGGTGAACTGCGTGGGAGTCTTTGATGTCTTAACATTCGACAACAGCCAGACCAACCACCTGGCCCTCATGCCCCAGTACCAGGTAGAGACGGCTTGTCACAAACATACACAAACACACCCAGTTACACACTCTCTCTCTCTCTCTCTCTCTCTCTCTCTCTCTCTCTCTCTCTCTCTCTCTCTCTCTCTCTCTCTCTCTCTCTCTCTCTCTCTCTCTCTCTCTCTCTCTCTCTCTCCTCAAATATATCTATTTGAATGGCCATTGGAACAAAAGACTTTTGGTAGCACTTTATAATAAAGGTCCTCTATAAATGGTTATTAAATAGCTTATTAACATCAGTAAGTAGTTAGTTAACTGTTAATAGATAACAGTTAACAGTTACATAGCAGTAATTAACAGACATAGTTAGTAAGCTAACAGTTAGTTTACAGTTTGTTATGGCTAAATTAAAAATTGGTAAAACTTGATGGAATTTATTCATCTCATTGATTGAAACCACTAACTTTTCAATTAACATCTAACTGATGTTCATAATCTATTTAATAACCATTTATAGAGGACCCTTATTATAAAGTGCTACCAGACTTTTTTTAGTCTGTGTGTGGAGCAAACACAGGAGTCCAAGCCAGGAGTCTGTGGGAGACAACATTTTGATATCTCTTCAGTCTCTTCTGTGATCTCGCTAACATGCAAAGTAATAGTTTCACTTTAGGTGTGTTCTGTGATGTGATTTCAGAGTGATGCTAGTATGTGTTCTTTTTTTTTTGTGCATGTGTGCGTGCAGCAAGCGGATCTCATCTCCCTGGGGAAGGTGGTTTTGGCGCTGGCCTGTAACTCGCTAGCCGGGATCCAGAGGGAAAATCTGCAGAAGGCCATGGAGCTGGTGTCCATCAACTACTCGTCCGACCTCAAGAACCTCATCCTGTGAGTGTTCTGCTTTTAAATACACACTTACTCACTCACACTTGCACACACTCACATTCTTCTAACTTCTAACCTGCACAAGCACATATTCAAGTAATGTAGACAAATGTGACATGTGACACACACACACACACATACACACACACACACACACACTCTCTCTCTCTCTGACACAGACAGACTCTAACCCTCTGTAATGTGTGGCCTTAGGTACCTGCTGACGGACCAGAGTCGCTTACGCAGCGTCAATGACATCATGCCCATGATTGGGGCCAGATTCTACACACAGCTGGATGCTTCGCAAATGAGGAACGATGTCATTGAAGAGGACCTGGCCAAGGTACACACACACATGCACGCACAGAGGTTTTGCGTCATGTATGGGAATAGGTGAACACACTTCTCCAAAGTGTCACGAAACAAGAGGTGATGTGGTTTCAGGTCAGGGCTAAACAAAATATCAAGTCAAATTCAGTCTTTTCAGCTATTATTACTATTATTGCTAGTATTAATAGGCCTCATTCAACAATATATTCTTAAGAATTTTCTTAAATTTGTTCTTAAGGTCCTATTGAAAAACCTATATTGGTGAATACAAATCTTCTAAAAAAAAAACTGCGTAAGTGGGATTTAAGAATACATTTCTTGTAAGAATGGTAGTGAATGGTGAATGAGGCCCATTTTTGTTATATTTTGGGTATATGAAAATGTTGCTGTGTAGCAAAAAGTATGGCCTTGTTTCTAGCGTGTGATCTGTAGACCACTGTGGCTAAACAGGAAAGGACAGATGTTTATTGATGTGTCCGTAAATGTAAAACTTCCTTTTTTATGTCCGCTATCCAATAGGGTCGTCATTGATTAGGTTAAGGCCAATTGATTAATGATTGTGAAAACTTGGGAAATGTCAAATTAATTAATGCCTTCTCGTAAGTTGATCAAACATAGGGCTTGGATTTAAACAGGAAGCAGATTCGCTTTACCAGTACCTGTGTGCATGTGTGCACGTGTGTGCGTGTGTCTGTCTCTCTTGGATGTGCAGTGGTAAAAATGTCCCCTAAAATGTGTCAAGTTGAGCATGTCCTCTAAATGAGAGCTGTCTCTCCATCAAATGGTGATCTGTCTGGGTGAATGAGATGGTGTTAAAGACCATGTTCTATTCCCATCCCACACCTCCATTACTTCTCCTTCTTAACCCTACATAAACAAGCTCCTTGACGTGTGTGTGAAGCCACAGACCACTAAAAATCCCCCAAACAGCAACTGAAGTCATGGCTGAGAGTCAAATTCAAAATAGAACAGATAACACATTAGTCGTTAACTATTTTAAAGGACACGCCAACTATTTTGGTGATGTAGAAGTATTGAGTTTAGGAGCTGAAGATAAAAAAGCATATAGGCAGATTCACAGACAACACAAGGTATACAAATTCACCTAATGCATACTTGTACAGTATGCGATAAAAAGTTTGCGTGTATTGCACAGTACTGTGTGTGTGTGTGTGTGTGTGTGTGTGTGTGTTTGGCATTAGAGTTGCACAATACTTGGTAAGTTTTTACCCCTGAAAAGGTAGTATTTTAACCTCACTCACGTCAGATGCAGCGTCCCGTTGGACGCATACATCTGATGTCGCTTGATAAGAGAATTGTCATCAAAAATCCTTACTTATACTTGGATAAACCACTTGTCTGTCATCCTACTTCAACCACTTAAATCGAAACCTACCAATTGCATCCCATGAGCCCACACGATTTCTAGTTTCTCACATGTTCCAAACAAACATAAATGCTAAAATCTGCGGCATAATTGCCACAATACTCGATTCAACTCAGCATAATATAGATGTCTCTTTCAAATGTAACTGTTAGATGTGTTTTGTAAGTTTGCTAGAAATGAGTTGCGTCAAAAATCCTGCCTGGTGCTTCGTACACGTCTCCTGGTTGGTCTGTTTACTTAATATTGGGCCTGAAATATCTTTTAATGGACTTGACATCAGATGGATGCTGCATCTGACGTGAGTGAGGTTAGGAGTGAGGTTAGGAGTATGTGTCCTCTGTCCTATGTTAAGTTTCCTGTTCTTTGTTTTGTCTACCAGACTGCAGCTGGAGAATGCAAATGGCCATTCCCAATAGCATTTACAGTAAATATGGGCCACTTTGGGTAATTACTGCAGCTGCAACACAATTTTGATCTGACGTGCTGATGATACTCAGTTTGAATCCAGTTCCTGGGATGGTATGGCAACTTAGCCAACTGAGCCATACCACACTAAAAAATACCAATTCTAGTGCATTCTAGCAGTATCCATGGGGAGTGGTAGAGAGAGGTACAGTAGCTACTAGCTAGTCCAATAGTTTATCAAAACTCCTTTAGTGTTGTTTTAGAGTCCAAAAGTATAACCATTAATAAATATATGGCCTAGTATTTGTTTGCTGAAGTAGGTCGCAGGCGCATGTGTGTTAGTATGTAGGCTAGTGGCACGTGGTTTGGCTTGGGGTCTGCCACTATGGTTTCACAGCTCTTTTTCATAGCACACCATCCTGCTGACCTTGAACTCCAAAAGATGCAAATGGCAAGCAAAAAAAAAAAAAAATGGAAATTTTCATTGTCATTACAAAGTGCTACAATCAAGAGGAACCAAGAGTCTAATGTTACTATCTACTGGAATTGTTGGGTTTGCCTAATTATAGGAAGCTATTATGGTCATAGTATTGTAGGCTACATTATAGGTTACATTATAAACCGCCCTCTCTTCCTGTAAGTAATATCTGTAAGAGAATTGTTAAATAATTTAACTGATACGCAAAATTTACAATGGCATCAGTCTTGATAAAAATCTTATTATTTCCTCTTACTACGACATTGGCAAACCCAGTAAGTCGGTCTTTGTTTCATACGAGGGCATAAATTAGTGCTCTGCTCTGCACCGTTGGCTGTAAACCCAAATGGTGTTGTATAGATACAGGCTAAGAGTCATTCTGAAACTCGGCCGAGTGAAACTGGTTTTGGAGAATTGAAATGCCTCATAGAACCATAGCAGTTGTTTAAATTGACCTTGTGGTTTTTTTTTTTCTTTTCCTACAGGAGGTCCAGAATGGACGTCTGTTCCGCCTGCTGGCAAAACTGGGAACCATCAACGAGAGGCCTGAGTAAGTATGACTTTTAAAGCAACTCCATGCGGCAAGTTGCTAATCATTGGGGATTGGTCATTACCTCTGCCATGGAGGTTATGTTTTCGTCGGTGTGTGTCTGTCTGTCTGTCTGTCTGTCTGTGTGTCTGTGTACAACATAATTTGAAAACTACTGCATGGATTTGGATTACATTTTTGGACAACACGTGTATTGGGACAAGTAATAACTGATTCAATTTTGATGGCGATTGGTGAACCGGAACACCATCTGGAATTGATATTTTGTCCGTTACCACATTGCCTTGGCGGAAGTCTGCTCTCTGAGTGCTTTTCTAGTACTCATACGTTTGAGACCAAACTCAGTGTTGATCTCTTCAGAAACACCCCACTGATGACCGTATTAAGTTAAGTTCCAAATGGTTCAAAGAACAAAAATTGGAAAGGAAAAAAAAAATCATACAAGAACCAAATCAATTCAAACAGTTATTTCAGTGTTTCATTTTGTGGTTTGAAACTGCTTCCTCTACAACTGGTTAGAATGAGATGTGTTTATTAATCCCTGGGGGAATTTTAGTTTGTTCATCTTTGAGGACAAAATGTGTGTGTGTTCCAGGTTCCAGAAGGACCCAACGTGGTCTGAAACGGGTGACCGCTACCTGCTCAAGCTCTTCCGAGACCATCTCTTCCACCAGGTCACTGAGGCAGGAACACCTTGGATCGACCTGAGCCACATAGTGTCCTGTCTCAACAAGGTGAGACTGGCCTCCTGTTGCTCTCTGTCACAAGACCATGACTCTTAAGATGGACACCTCCATCAGTTATCTGTTTGTTTTCACTTAATTTTAACAGATATTGACAAAGGTTTTAATCATGATTACTCTCTACTTCTCTACTATCAATCATGCTTTTGGTATTGTTTAACACGAACCTCGTGTGTGTGTGTGTGTGTGTGTGTGTGTGGCTGATGCTAGCTGGACGCGGGCGTTCCAGAGAAGATCAGTCTGGTGTCTCGAGACGAGAAGAGCGTGCTGGTGGTGACCTACTCCGACCTGAAGCGCTGCTTTGAGAGCACCTTTCAGGAGCTGCTGGCTGCTGCCAATGGCTCGCTGTAGCTCCCCCAACAGTACTGGAGTGGGACTTCCTGAACAGGAGCATAATATTGCACTACAGCGCGGGAACCAGACCAGGAGCTGAAGACGATCTCACCGTCACGAGGAATTAGGCTGCCGAACTCACAGTCAGATACACTGTTCTGTTCGGAAGGATTTTTCTTTTCTTTTTTTCTTTTTCTCTCGTTTTTTTTTTTTTTCCTAAAAGCTTATTTTTTTAGTTTTCATAACCTCGCAGCTACAAATGATGAAAAAAAAAAAATTATGGACAAATTGAAGCTGTGATGAATTTTTTTAGACTTGGGGGAACAACAGAATTGACATGAAAAAGGACTTTTTTCCTGCTTTTACTTTCATAAGTTCCTTTTTGTTTTGTTGGTTTTATTTTCTTCTGTGGAGGATGCACTAAAATTTTAAGTTTTATGATTTTTTTTTTCCTCTTTTTTAAAAATGATTGTGTGTGTGTGTGTGTGTGTGCGTGTGTGTGTGCGTGTGTGTGTAGGTGTGCGTGAGTTAATGTGTGAGTGTGCTGGCATGTTTGAGCGTGCGTGTCACCCACAGGGTAAGGAAAAAAAAAAAAAAGAAAAAAAAGAACTGAGACCTCACACTCAAAACAGTGAGAAAAAGAAATTTAACAGGACAAATTAGGCTTTATTTTTAATGTCATCTCTCTTTCTGCTGGAGACTTCACCACCCCTCCCCCTCTTCCCCTCCTTCCTCTCTTTTCACAACCCCCTCACCCACTCGCCTCTGCACCTGATTGAGGAACTATGAGGTGGGACAGACCACTGGCTCCAGGGGCGGGAGAGGCTGGAAGGACCAGACCACTTGTTGCCTCTGTTTTCACGTAGATGGGACAAACCACTAGGTTTGTATATTTGGGGGTGGTGGGGTGTGGGTGTGTGTGTGTGTGTGTGTGGGGCGGGAGGGGTGGGGTGGGGGCAGGAGGTTGACCTTTGGGAAGCCTACGCAGGGAACTCTTATGAGGGAGAGAGAGCTGACAGGCTGACTGACCACTGGTGGACGACTACAGTATGGGTAAGTGAGGACTTATGCTGAAGTCATGGGTCATAACTGAATGAGGGTGAGGGGAGGGGAGGGGTGGGGCGGGGTGGGGACGGTTGTAATTGATGCTGGCACTGAATGAATGGATGGATGGACGCTTTGGATGCAAAATGGTTTTGTTTTTATTTTTTTATTTTATTTTTTTAAAAATATGTCCATCTTTAGAGACGCGAGCGAGCTGCCTTGGATGTGGCCTCCACACTGGCTGTGTGTGTGAGAGAGACACAGTGTAGTGAGTGGCATGGCACACGAGAGCAGGGGAATGAGGGGGTGGGGTGGGGGCCTGAAGGGGTCAATCCTGTGGTTCTGGTCTGGCCAGGCCCAGTCTGCCCTTCAGGATCTGGAGAGGGAAGTTGAACCAAAGAACTGGAACCCTACAGAACAGGAACTGTCTTGGCATGGTCAAGGAATGTCTATGTTTACCTGCCCAAGCCGAAAAAAAATGTCTCCCTTTTTTTTCCCCCTTTTCTTTTTTTGCATCACTCTTCCATAACAAAGAGTAGCCACCTACTTTTTCATTCAGCTGCCTTTTGCCCCTTATGTACTATTTTTTTTTTCTTAATCAATCTCTCTCTCTCTCTCTCTCTCTCTCTCTCTCTCTCTCTCTCTCTCTCTCTCTCTCTCTCTCTCTAGTGCTCCCTCTCTACACCCTTCCCCCAAAATGCTCTCCAGGTTTTCTTATTTTGAACCTGTGAATAAGTGAAGCTTATTTTGTGATTTGTCGCTGGATCTCCTTTACTCAGTTCTAGTGCAGTGGTGCATGATGGGTAAATGTTGACACACACTCTTGCCTCACTTGTTTTTTTTCTCTTTATTTTGTTTTTAAAATTTTGTGGACCAATTCCAGCAGGAAGTGGAGAGTAGGTGGTCAGACCTGTGTGGGAGGCGGGGAAAGAGGGAGGGGCTCTGAAATCACCTTTTTAAAATTTCTTTCTTTTTTTCTTTTTTTGGACCTTAAGATCATGTGACGTATAGGTGCTGCAGCTACTTTCTCTATGTGGCCTGTGACGTGGTGGTGGTGATGGTGGTTAGGAGGACAAGGGTGCAGGCAGGCAAGCAGGGAGGGAGGGAGGGAAGAAGGGTGTTGGGTGGGTGTTGACCCGGTAGAAATCAGAACACTGAGCTGGTCTGGAATTCTCTCTCAGGAGTGCCCGTCCCCGAGGGCGTGCCAGTGACTGAATGTGTCTGACCCGTCATTGGCCGTCGACCCTGGTGGGAGGGGTTCAAGCTACAGTGGAGTGGATGTGGGCGGGACTTGAATCACAGACAGAACCACACTGGACTGGCCAGGTCACACCACGTCAAAATGGCTTCCTGTTGGCCTGAGCGTATGTTGTTTTGTGTGTCTTTTTTTTTTTTTTTTTTTTTTTTTCAGTTTAAAAATAATGTACCGTTTCTTTTTTCTTCTTCTTTTTTTCTCTGGCTTTTTGTTTTAGTGACTTGGAGTGTGTTTCTTAAAATCATTATTGCTAATTGGTCAGCAGGAATGGTTGGCAGCTATGGCAACTACAGTTGCCGTGGTGAAGTTAGCATCTATGTTCATTGGAAACACACCCATGATCAGTAAGAACATCTTGGTGAATGTGGTGCCAAGAAATCCAGACCCCAACTTCACCCACTGATCCACCAGCCTAGTGAACATTCAACTTAACACTCACTCAACATGAGTAGGACACTCTTACACACACACACACACACACACACACACACACACACACACACACACACACACACTTGACCCCCACTGTTTATGGTCATATCATGATGGTCAATCCGGACTCACACTCCAGTCATGTTGGTGGCAACCCAGGAGACCCCTACACTGGCCCTCTTCCACCCCCCCCCCACCCAGTATCATTTTGGCCCCCCTTGTGTTTGTCGTCTCACATTTTGCAATATTTGTGTGTACAGCAGTATTTTAATAAAGAATACCAAAACATACTCCTGTGATGTGTTGTGTTTTCTAGCAGAAGTTGTGGTTTGTGTGTCTTGCCATATTTCACACACATCCATAATCTGTCATAAAGTAGCATGTTTCATGCAGTCAATGCAGATGACACTTAATTACTAAAGCCTGCCATGGATATCAGGATTGGTAAACAACTTGGGCCTAATCACCGTAACAAGATGAATGGCATTAACTACAAACACCATTGCATAGCAGTAACAAAGTTTTATTTTATAACATTGAAATAATACTCCAATATAAACATTAAACTGCAGTAGCTTATATATGGATGAGTAGTATAATCTTCAGTAGTTATCACAAGGCTGTTTGGCAGTAGTGGTTTTTGACTCGGGGTACAAGAAAGTGCTGTATGTGCCAAAGCTTGGTCACAGTTTTTCAAAGGGCAAGTCAAATCCCAAAAACATCAAGGCACGTATGTGAACCATAACTGCCGCTGCCATTGTGTCATACATGAACTTACACATAAAAAATGATTAACAGAATAATATGCCATATTGTGTCACAGTAACATAACAGATGGGCTATATGTTTATTTGGCTCCCGTAACTGTCTGTAGTATACAAGTCATCTTATATCAGTAGTAATATTCAGTGGCATGTATTCAGCCATGCATGTTTTTTTTTTTATTGTACAATACAGTAGTTGCTTCTGGCCCAACTCAATGGGGGTATTTCCATGGTATGTGGTCCACTGACAAGGGTTCACTCAGAAGAAGCTGGGAACCAGTCATCCTGACAATACTAAAGCTGAGCTAATTAATCTAGTTAGCTTTAGGCCTATTAGTCCTGGGGGGGTATTCCAAGATGGTGGTTAAGTGATAAACCTGGCTTAAGTTAACCTAGAGCGAGTGGTGAACCTGACAAGTTGTCTGATGGCTTTTTGTGTATTTAAGAAAACAAGGACAAGATCTATCACTACTCATAGTTTAACTTTCCTCACGTTTGTCACTTAACCACCTGAGAATACCCCCATAGTCAGTTGACATCCATGGCAAGATACCCCACAGAGCTGGATCCAGAATCAGCTAACTGTTACCCTGGATGTCATGCATTGTGTTTTAAAACTGAAGCAGCTCTCTATATAAAATAATATCTTCCAGCATATGAGTGTTTACAGCAGTAGTACGTGTAAGTGGGCAGTGCATTATAATGTGCCTTAGTGAAGTACTTGGTACCGGTTATCGCTAAAGCACTACAGCATTGTTAATAGATGTTAGCCTAACAGGGGCTGTGATATGGGCCATATGTCAAAAGATGCTTCATCCTGTCTAAATTCTAAAAGCAACAATTAATGGTTGATGAATCATAAAAGTAGTGACCTCCTTCTTTAGTTCCTATATGGAATATGTTAACAAAACATTGCACTGCTCAAATGATGTTTTGCATTGTCGGTTCTGTGGAGAACATTCAGATGAGGATTGAGTTGGAGTAGGAATTAAGATACAGATAGGTTATTCCTATAGTTTAATTCTGGTGGACTCACTGACATTTTTGGATCCTTTCAGGTGATTTAAATGATGCTTTTCAATGAGGAGATAACACAAAATAATTGAAACATGGCTCAACACCAATTTCTATTTCTACCAATTTCAGTGTCCTGGATATTCCTCTGTGAATCTGCTCCTCTTTATAAATCTAATCTCATCTAATGAAATAGAAGTCTTGGCAACACTCCAGAACTCTTTCAAAAAGCTTTGTGCCCAAGATGCACAAACAAAAACATTGCACACAAAAAACAAAGTGCTGACCAGTAAAAAAGAAACAAGGGTGGACAGATGCTAGCAGTAGTTCTAATTGAGATGGAGGAGGCGTGTCATGATGGATGAGTTGAGAACTTATTTGCTTTCAGGCAGTGCGTAGGCCACCTTATTCCTTACTCAGTAGCACAAGGGATGATGTGGTGCTCAGTTTTCTTGTTGACAACTGGTGAGATGCTCCCACAGGGCAGGCCCTCTGCATAGCCCACGATGCCTCTGCACTTGATGAGGGAGAATAGCCTGCAACCGCAGAAATATCTCATTTCTCATTTGCTGAACATGCAACTCATGTCACAGGTGTAATGCAAGAGGAATGAAGGTGTGATGATTGCTTTTAACAATGATTGATTCCAGTCCATTAAAGGAGATCAACGAGTATGAGAACGAGTGATAAAACACATGAATAGACTACTTGCATTTGTTTGAGTCACTGGATATTTTAAGCAGCAGCTCTAATCCATGCTTTTCCACAGCATTCATTTTGCAATCTGTACCCCTATACTAACTATTCTAATGACTAATGACAAGATGGTGGCAACTGGAAACTTCCTGAAAGTACAGTCTAAATTGGTGCACTTTTAAAGTTTTCAGCACATCATTTTAAATGTCAGGGCCCTCTGATGTCATGTCTCAACAACACACTTTAGGTTAATACCACACCGGTTTTCTCCTTTAAAGGGCTGGGAGTACTCACTTGCTCAGGTTGCCAGCTTGGAGTTTTTCACTCCATTTGAGATTCTTCAGCTCCTCAGACGGTAGAACCATACCACTGTCATCGGTCTGGCCGTCCTAAAATACATATTATTATGATTCAGAGTTTTGACGAAACCTTGTGGTATTCTTTCATTTCTACAGTATGGCTTTTTCACGTTGGAAACTCCGGACATGATGCAAATGCAACTGGAAAAAAGTAACCGATTTCCGTATGACTTTCCAGGCAGGTGTGTGTTTCGTTTAGGCTGAAACGCACCTCTGAGCTTTTCCCCTGGGGATCTTCCTCAAAAGTACACACTTCTGTCACTCTGGTGTTGATGTAGCTGAAGAAAATGGGGAAATTTGAGGTAACATTAAAGTGAACAAATGCTAGAGTTACAGTAACTTTACACATGACTTTTATTAGAGTGGTTCTCATGTTCTACATTCTCTGCTTACATACTGTATTATAAAGCCTACTGTAATCTCACCAATGGTTAACTGTTCTTTGGCTGGTGTCTCTGTAATCCTGCTGAAGAACCGTGATGCTTTCCCCACCAAGGAACGAGTCCAGAGGAATATAATCCTTCCCATCCTGGGCAGAGGGATAAAAAAAATACTCTATGTACGGTACATATTGTATAATACTGACTGTGAGTGTGTGGGTGTCAGTGTGTGTGTGTGTGTGTGTGTGTGTGTGTGTGTGTGTGTGTGTGTGTGTGTGTTTGGCGGGTAAGTTGGGGTATCAACGCACTGTTACTTGTGAGAAAGCTAGCTGACCCACCTGCTGGACCCGTGCCTGTAGCAGGTTTCCCAGGGTGTTCACCAGGACCGAGAAAGTGGGCCTCCCACTCGGGTCCCTCTCCCAGCAGGCCAACATGGTATTATAGCTACAATGACACATTTAAAAAGCATTATGCTAAGTATTATTCACAGCTCACATTCTATCCGTTGCATAAACCAACTTTCAGATGAAAAATATATTGCATCACTGATTATTAAAATTCTCAAAGTCTTGATAGGTGAGGGCCAATTTAAAGACCCAACATTGAACTGAGGGCAACCAAAGGGGCGGGAAAAAAAAACAAAACAGTTCTAACAGTTTTACAGACATTATTGCGGGCCGCCAGAAATGTTTCAGCGGGCCGCTCTTTGAGAACCTATGGTTTACAGCCTTGGCGTTTGAAGTCTGGTGTAGTTTGAAAACGGTGAAAGGTCATGCTTCATTTGTGCACACTGGAAGATTGATTAATATGCTTTACATCTTTGGGGTACACTGGACGTGACTGATTAATATGCCTTACATCTCTGGGGTGCAGTATTCTGGGTGCCGCATGCGAGTGCCAAGCTTCAGACGGTGGCAGAACTCCTCGTCCAGACTGACACCCGGGTACGGAGAGGCACCTGAACAGCAGGACAAGAAAGCAGGTCAGAACCTCTAACGCATCAATAACAGCATTTAAAGTGCAATGTTCACAATATGTTTAGAGACGGGCGAAAAGTGAAAGAAAGCTCACACACGCACACTTCCTCTCTCGCTCTCTCACAGTCCATGTCTGTTTGTGTGTGTGTGTGTGTGTGTGTGTGTGTGTGTGTGTGTGTGTATGTGTGTGTTTATTTATGTGAATGTGTGAGTGTGTGTGTATAAGAGAGAATGTACATGTTAGAGTATCTATTTCTATCTCTCTGTTTGTCCATGTGTTGCCATGATGACACACCCATTGAGAAGATCTCCCACAACAGGATGCCAAACGACCACACATCACTCTGAGTGGTGAACACTTTGTCAAAGATAGACTCAGGGGCCATCCATTTCAGGGGTAACCTAGCCTGTGGTGATCACAAAACAGCCAATGGTGCAAGTAAACAACAAACCAAATAGACAAATTAGTAAATAAACAACAAACAAATACACAACTAAACAACAACAAACAGATTGACATACACAGATGGGCAAACTGAAAAAAAGAGAAGAAAAACAGAGTGAAAGGCACATTTATTTATTTGAGTACAGGTAAATCAGTGACCGTATATT
The DNA here is from genome assembly GCA_027497455.2 of Sardinella longiceps. Lineage (NCBI taxonomy): Eukaryota > Metazoa > Chordata > Actinopteri > Clupeiformes > Clupeidae > Sardinella > Sardinella longiceps. The sequence continues at coordinate 4,907,211 of JAODXP020000027.1, forward strand.
TAAAATAGATTCAGACCAGCTTTACAGTAATAAACCATACTTGATCTCACGGTGACCTTCACCACAGGATGTTAGCAACTTACATCTCCCTTGCGCACATAGTCAGGGTTCTTATAGATGTCTCGTGCCAGACCAAAGTCACAAATCTTCACAACATTGTTATCTGACAGCAAGACATTCCTGGCAGCCAGATCGCGGTGGATACACTGTAAGTGGATGTCACATGCACAAAAACATACACAAATGGAGTCAGTTCGTACACTAGTACTGTGTAATGTTTACGCTTGTCATGACAGGTGCTATTATGTGCTAAAGCAGGGGTAGCTGGCCAGAAGTTGCAAAATCTAAGCTGCCATGGGCCAATGTAAAATAAATAGCACATTTTTTATCCATTTACAAGGAAACTATAGCTAATATTAATAGAGAGAGAGAGAGAGAGAGAGAGAGAGAGAGAGAGAGAGAGAGAGAGAGAGAGAGATTCAGTCACAAACATGGCCATGCCTTTATGGTACAAAGCATTTTTCAATGGGTTATTTCACCTTTCGGGAGAGAGAGAGAGAGAGAGAGAGAGAGAGAGAGAGAGAGAGAGAGAGAGAGAGAGAGAGAGATTCAGTCACAAACATGGCCATGCCTTTATGGCACAAAGCATTTTTCAATGGGTTATTTCACCTTTCGGGAGGCCAGAAACTCCATGCCCCTAGCCACCTGGAAACTGTACGAAATCAAGTCCTCAAAGAAGAGGGGAGATTCCACAGCCCAATCTACAGAACAGAAACAGATGATGAAGAGGAATCAAAGATATAAAAAGCTCAGTGAGACGAAACTTGAGAGTTATACATTAAGTCCCACTGCACGAAGAAATTTAACTAAACTATTAATAATCTAAAATGAATAATTAACGTTTGCTGGTTGGCTGACTTTATGCATCCTTATGTATTATAATATCTCATATTTATGTTCATATTTATGTTCACATCTATGTTCACATCTTGTGTATTAATGAATTATGTTCTACACATCTGCCTCACCTCGGCTTTCCTCCTCCTCTTCCTCTCTCTCCTCCTCGAAGCCTGAACTGGCGCTGCTTTGGCTGCTGGCCACACTCACCAGACGCCTCTTCCCCCAATCAACCTCTCCGCTCACCTGCAATACAGTGACCTGAGCTCAGACTAGATATATGGGCACATAGATCAGACTTTATTTGGGTGTACTGAGTCTGACAGAGGTAAACCAACATAATAGGGCATAGAGTAATTAGAATGAAACATGCTGTTTTAAGTAAGTCTATATGCAGATTCACAGAGCTAGAGGACAGACATCCATTTCATGGATCCATGACATCCATTTCATAGTTATTTATTAATTATTTGAAGAGTTCAGATGCAAAACCCCCTAAACACATTTTTTGTGAAAACTGAGTTAATGATATTGTGTGAATCCTGTATAAATCTAGAATATGTAAATGAAATGTTTTTGTGAAAAAAATAAAATAAAACCTTCTCCCCGCTGTGTCTAAAATATCTGTTTACAATCAAAACACTGTAAACGCCTGATAAAAAATGGCCTTTTTCTCAAAAAGTGGTCAAGTGGAGTTAGGGGGTTTTGCATCTGAACTCTTCATATGCAGATTCACAGAGATAGAGGACAGACATCCATTTCATGGATCCATGACATCCATTTCATAGTTATTTATTAATTATTTGTTATTTGTTACTCTCTTGCTTGAGAAGCACTGCAAGGAGTACAGCTGATCAAAGGTGAAGGTAAGCAATGCTTGTTTTAACACAACTAAATGGTAAAGGTAATGGTAAAGAATGGTAAAAAAAAATATGTTTTAGTCGTTATTGTAAGTCCTTATAAATATATAAATATTTATCTTTAAGTATCTCATGCTTTTTCATCATGTTATGTTCAGCAAGCATAATATGCGTTCTGCATTCTTTATAATTGGGTCAAACAGACACTAAGTTCACAGTGTGAGAGGTCTAGGTTGACCACAGTCGGGTGTTGGCCCTTTTTTGCATTAAGTGTTAAATGTATGAACACAAGAACTACCTGACCTTCTCTTGATACTGCATATAAGGTTATACGGGGCTTAGTGAGGGTATCGTGATACAGTAAATAAAGGACAAATTAAAGAAGTGAAACAACACCAGCATGAACACATCATGGCAGAAGGAAGAACTGGCGTATTTCTCAAAGAGGAAATATCAAGTGGGTGCAAAACTGTCAAGAAAAAAAAACTACACATACAAAAGTTGTGAACTAAAATGTCTTCGAATATAGTACTGTAGACAGCAAGTCTGAAAGAAAACTACAGTACTCTTTAACTCATTGACTGCCAGTCTTCAGTTTTCAGAATAGAGAGCTCTTTACTGCCAGAGGTTTTGGAGAATTTTGACTGATTTTTAAAGAGCCACAGAATATTATGTGTGTTATGACTACATAAACACCGAAACTACCATAAGAAAGAGCAGACTCTCTTGTTTCACCAGAAAAAAAAAGTTTCCACCCCTTTCCATTGCTTAGAAATCAGCAGGCGAACATAAGCTACTTTCTCCAAAAACTCCTGTTTTTGACCAAAAGAAAATGAGCATTTTGTATGACAACAATAGAAAATAAAGACGTTGTTGGCATTCAATGAGTTAAGTGTGGGCGAATCACATTAATATTTACACATGCTACTAACAATTATAGGAAAATATAAATTTACACAGGACTTTGTGAAAACATGTGACCTGCATGTCTACAGGTCTACAGGACTACAGGTTGACAGGACGTCAGGATCTCTGTCTTTAAGTGTTACTTTCACTGACCAGCGGTGAATTTCAGGAGAATTTCATAGTCCTAACTATGGGCAGCAGAATTATAACTGTAAGCTGATTCGAGCTGGATGAATGGATGGAAGAATAGATCAGTCAAAGGATGGATAGATGGGGTGAGCAGATGAGGAGATCACGGGATGAATGACAAGCTACAGTACTTCATCTCACCCTGTTCATTTGGAACACTGGACGCTTGCTCTTCAGGTATGCGGACAGGTTTCCATGCTTGCAGTACTCCACAATGACCATCAGGGGCCCTGCTGAGCAGAAACACTACTACTGTACCGTACTATAAGTGCCTCTGACCGTACCTGACCCACTGCACCAACGCTTTTGGGGACACAATGTGTTTACAGTGATAGTAAACATGATCACTTAGGCCTAAACAAACACATTCAGATGAATCATAATCTGCTCACACATACACACCTCCAGTTTTGGTACAGGCTCCCAGTAAATTGACCACATTTAAATGATGTCCAATGTGGTTGAGAATCTTCAACTCAGTCATCAGGGCCTTGTGCTCACTGGGTGTGGCACCCTCTAGTGGGACACAAGTGTAACAACATTTTTTAAAATTCTAAATAATGCAGCTGTGCGTGTTGGGAAAAAATATATATTTCTCAAGGAATATACATGACGTGTTCTTAACCAGACGTTGATCATGTATATGATTTTTAGAAATTGCATGTAATGTCAAGTCACCCATGTCTTTATTGTGGTGTATTTTTACATACATTTTAATTTTATCACAACATAGGCCTAATGGCTGATATACACAGACTTAAATGTGATCATCTATCAGAGATTTAGCTGACATTCAACACTGAAACATGTATATTTACACATTTTAGATCTATGAACATTTTCTAAATATCTATTTAAGTGCTATAAAATGATCTTGGCTAATTTGATTTATCGCCTCTTATCGACTCATGTATTTGAGTATGTTTCATGTCAGACTATTAATGGCATGAACTGAATACCAGATGTAGGCTAGCTGTTGGTGTGCAAGTGGACGCTCTATTTCTGCTGGCATGAGTTGCATTTCAGTTTGCCACTTCTGATGTGTGAGACGTGTGTGTGCGTGTGCGTGTGTATGTGTGTGTGTTTGTGCATGTGTGCATCCACATTAGCGTAGGTGTCCACCACTGTACCTTTCAGCATCTTGACAGCTACAGTGGTGCAGCCATAAGAACTCCCGATGCCAAAGGCGGAAGCCTGCACCACCTTCCCAAACGCTCCCTGGCCCAGTGGCCTCTCTGCAGACCAAACCAAATCATCAATCAGAATCAACTTTGCAATCACACAACTTCTTACGACAAATCCATTCTTCAGGAAGTTACATGTCAATTTATGCATGACACTTTCATCCAAATCGTCTTACATTTGTTAAGTGTTAATTACTTCAGGGTCAGTCCCCTCTAACAGTAGCCTGACATAGCCTGCCCATAATACAAATGTAGAGTCTACCGGCCAATAAGCGAAGCTGATTAGACGAGCTGTCCAATCGTTTCAAACCAGAAGTGAATGCCCTCCCCCCCTGCAGTATAATCGCGCCAGGTTAAAGAACCTCCAGACCATGAATACGGATGAACAGCAGTAGTATCATTATGGTCGGGCTATGTCAGGCTACTCTAACGTGCCAGACAAGAAATCAACAATTTCCAGGCCACTTGCATGCAAACCATGTCCCCCAAACACTATCACTATCACCAGCTATTATTTCACATAATGAAATAATATTCAATTTGATATTTTTAAACTGTTTACCGAGTTTGAGGCAGTCTCGAGGAAACTCCCACTGGGCGGGGTCAAACTGCAGCCTATCACATTGCTCGGCTAGAGGGCCCTCCCCTGGGTCCAGGATGATGGACAGGTACTCAGGTTTAGTGACTGAGTGGTGTGGCTTTGGGAGAGAGGGAGAGAGAGAGGAAGAACATCACATCACAAAATGCTAATATACTGTACACAAACTACAGTTGCCGTACCTCTGATCTGAACCAGCAAGGTGCAACCAACACCAGCAACATACCCTACATTTCTACACAAAGTCTCACATTGAGCAACTTACAGTAATTATAAGTGCCTTGTTAGCAGCCAGGAGTCAAACCCACAATTTCTAGGCTAGCATGTTAGCCAGTGTCATTAACCACAATTCTATTACCACCTAATTTGTATTCCCATGAACCAGGGAATTCCTAATTAGTTTTTCTACAGTCGATATCATTCAAATGAGTCATGATTTAGCTTTAAATAGTGGGCAAAGTGGGTTTTCTTGTATTTTACCAGGGACAGACCACCAAAGTCGGGGACTGTCCCTTGAAGTCGGGGGATAAGTCTGGTAATCCTATGATAGAACTCCACAACTCTCTCTGTTATTTGTATGCTCCATTGTTCTTAGTATGGGTGAAAGACAGTTTTTCTACATATGCTGTCCTATAAAATAATGTTTATTGTTTACCAAGGCCAAGACACATATGTAGGGTGTCTTCTACTCTCCTGTATACTCATTAACCACTACATTATTTGCAGAATGAATCTAGTTTGTACTAGATGACCATATCATCCTTTTCAGGGAACAAAACAGAGATTACATAATTTGACCAACCCTCAGTTGGAAGTCTAAGGGGGCTCCCAAGTGTTGTGGACACACTTTGAAATATTTATGTTTATGTATTAATTATATCATTGCAATTCATCAAATGAACGAGAACAACACTGCGAAACACTTCTGAACAGAAACGCATCCTGAGAGCGAGTGGCGCATTTGTATCTGTCAGATATGTCAGTGATGTAACAGGATGAGCTTGTCTGATTTTAGACTCTGAAATGTAAACACAAGCCACACTTTTATCCCAAGAGGAGCCTTTCAGAGGAAGGAGATAGTGTCCTTGAACCGAGCTTCATTTCACTGCTGTCAATTCCCCACTCTTTCCCTTTTTTTCTCTCCACTCGTTTAATGCAATGGGGGCCAAAATTAGCCGTGAGAAGTTTTGGCGGTGGGACGTGAAGGGGAAGTTTTGATTGGCCGCTGTCACCTGTTTGAGTTTGCGAATGAGGAGCGTGAGCAGCAGCCAGAAGACGGTGGCCACCACACATGCACACGCCAGCGTGAGAACCTCCAGAGACAACTCCTCAGATGAACCTAGAACGCAGGAACACACAGGCAAGCACATACTGTAGCAGAGACTTGTTGTAAACAAACACACACACACACACACACATGAAACACACAAACCGGCATGTATACACACATGCATACACAACACACACACACACACACACACACACACACACACACACACACACACACACACACACACAGAAACGAATACACAGACAGAGAGGCACACCACATGGACACACAAACACCGCACCATAACGCACATAGCCTACACACACCTACATGCTCATAAATGCAGGGACACGGATATTTACAGTCACTTGCCTACATGCACATGCACACACAGCAAAGCACAGATAATAACCAGCACTTACAGTAATAGCTCTTGAGAAGAGTGGAAAGAGTATGTGCGTGTGTGTGTACGTGTGTGTGTATGTGTGTGTGTGTGTGTGTTTACATTGGTACTGAGGAGGAGGGTGGCAAGTATTTCCAGTAAAAGTTGTGTGTGCATTACTTGTCCTGTCCCAAAGGGGGCGCTGACATGTCATTACTGTCTGAGTGCAACCCTTCACACGCCAGCATAACAGCCTCTCCCACAGAATGCCATTCATCTTGCCCGAATTTTTTTCTCTCTCTCTCTCTTTTTTTGAAGATGTAGAAATAGCCAAACAGTTTATGGGTAGCAAACCAAAGGCCTTCCGTAGGAAATCAAAAAGGGAGACAACTTCCTTCCTGGTTCATCAGAACACAACAACACCAGCCTCGCCACCACCCTCTCCAAACCCCCCACCGCCACCACCACCTCCGCCGCCACACTCCCCATCCCACTCCACCCCACCCTCTGCGTCTCCTAGAGCTGGCAAAGAGGCGTCTGCTTGCCCTAGTCATCCAGAGCTCTCCTCTTCTCAACTAGGCAGGGGTTGAGGGTGATGGTAGCAACAGTAGCTAATTAGCAACATTTACCCAGCACCAATTCCTCCCCACCACACACACACACACACACACACACACACACACACACACACACACACACGAGCACACACACACACAGACACACACACACACACACACACACACACACACACACACACACACACACACACACACGCACACACATACACGCCATCGGGCACTTATCAGGCTCTTCACATGGAGCTAGTTTGTCTGTGCTCTCTTGCCCTTTCAGGGCCAATAAGAGCACCTGGACTCAAGCAGTGTTTATTTGCTTGAAGATTTGTAGCCTCCTCGGTTTCCTGCCTCGGCATTGTTGCAGGTTCAGATGTACAGGAGCGGCCATGTGCGGCCCGAGTTCATGTCGGAGCGTCTCTCTTGTCTGGCTGTGTTTTCGCTGGGCTAAAATTACCGCAGAGAGGCGCTTCTGCTTTCAGAGGGGCTGAATAAATGTTTAGATTGGTGACTCAGAGAGGTAGAGACGGGAAGAAAGAAAGAATGCTGGATTTTCATGAAAGAGACAGAAATAGGAATGGAACACATGGAAGATGAGGTTGTCATCTTTGTGTGTGTGTGTGTGTGTGTGTGTGTGTGTGTGTGTGTGTGTGTGTATGTGTGTAGGGGGGGGTACATGGGGCATGGGAGAAATTTGGGTTATAGCAGTCTGTTCTCACCCTCAACCCAAACATAGGCGGAGCTTTTCACAGAACCCTTCCCATTGGTTGCTTGGCAGGTGTACAAGCCCTGATCCTCGATTGTGATTCGGTCAATGTGGAGAGCCCCACCCTCTGGTTCCACCATGATACCTTGGGAAAAAAAGAGGATGGACAGAAAGAAAAAAAGAGAGAAAGAAAGAATGAAAAACCTCACCTAGCCCAAAAAAGTTATCTGTAATATTTTACTAAACCCAGCACAGTATGATGTGATGCAATGAGAATTGGCTGAAAAACAGAAATGGTATAGATGATAGAAGAGGAAACAAAGATGATAGAGGAAGGAAAAACAAGCTATATGACTGGATATGAATAAAGAACAAGAGAGAGAGAGAGAGGAGATAGGAGGAAGAAAATAGAGAATGAAAGAGAGAAAAGGGAGAAGGAGAAGAGAGAGAGTGTCTCACCGGACACCTGTCGGAGCCTCCTGTGGTCCTTGTACCAGGTGACGTGGGGCAGAGGGACCCCTGTGACGGAGCACTGGAGGGTCACTGAGGTGCTGACGTTCACCCTGCAGTCACTCAGGTTCTGCAGCAGCAACGGAGCCTCCAGGGCTGCAGAGACACAATATGTTCATACATACTTACAGTAATCATGCAGTCACGCGCGTGTGTTTGTGTGTGTGAGGAAAGCTATGTACTGTACATGTGTGTGTGTGTGTGTGTGTGTGTGTGTGTGTGTGTGTGTGTGTGTGTGTGTGTATGTGTTTGAGAGAGACAGCGTAGTTGTATGTATACCTGTGTGTGTGTATATGTGTGTGTGAGTGTAAGTGCGTGTGTGTGTCTGTGAGTGAGAAATAGAGAGAAAATGAGAGAGAGTCTGTGTTAGTGCTTGTGTGTGTGTGTGTGTGTGTGTGTGTGTGTGCTATGCACGCATACAGTACAGTGCATGCATACGTGTGAGTCTCTATTCTTCATTTACAGTCATTTCTACAGTAGATAATGAATTAGCCCTTCCTGAGCCTTGGTGACTGTATGATGTTCTCTGATAGAAAAATGAATTCATATCATTCAAACTGAATGTTTTGATATGAAGAGTAATACGTCATATCTCATGAATGACCCAAATAGCACACCAACATTACAACTGCTCAGCAAACGTCTTATATAATTTGTGACGTCTGTGTGTTTTGTCACTTTCTCTATTGTCATTCGCTGATGTAGTTGTGCGAGGAGTGTAGTGAATTGCTATTCTTTTGCCACAAAATTCTGGAGTGTTCTGGAATGTTTGACTTGCAGCCAGTGGGAGCCCTGCCATCTGATGACAGCCCTATGGCCGTTGGTGTGACACAAATTGTTGAAAATGGACTAAACCGTGATTTCCGTCGCAGCTGACAGAGGACTGGCTCATGTTCGCTCGCTCAGGCCTAAAGCACAATTTCCTCCAAACATGGACTACAGGGACGTCACTGTGTGCAATTATGAGCATTTTTTTTCTGTTTCCGAGCACACACACAAACGCAAGTCGGGATTTCGGCCACATTCAATATTATTCCTGGGAGAAAGAAAAACCAAACATTCTCTGCTACTGAGGTAAGTTCACCTCACATGTGTTAAAATCTTTAATTAAAGAATCCCCTTGGGTCTTTTGTCTTTTCTAAGGGAGGCCATGCATAAACATAAACGCGGGCGCTAGAAATAAAGAAAGCAGATGAATATAGCTGGTTAACTCGTGACGAAACTGATTGTTATTTCAAATACCTTCCTCCCGGACACAATTGATTATTGTCTCTTCCCTCGGTTCGGTGACAAGCTCTGATTGGTTGATTGCTCTGGCGGCCATGCGGTGCGCCTGTAAATATGGCATGTGGGGAAGTGCCATTGTTTACCCTTCCTCTTGCCGAAGCCCCATTCCCACGTGAAAGAGGTGGTGGCTGTGAGGAGCGCTCGGGGAGGGGCCGCAGGAAGTTCACGGACCCAGTTTCCCAAGGACCGTTCTACGTGTGTGTGTGTGTGTGTGTGTGTGTGTGTGTGTGTGTGTGTGTGTGTGAGAGAGAGAGATAGAGAGGGACAGAGAGAGAGAGAGAGGAGAAGTGTGTGTGTCTGTGTATGATAAAGACAAAGAGAAAGAGAGAGAGATTGTGTGTGTGTGTGTGTGTGTGTGTGTGTGTGTGTGTGTGAGAGAGAGAGAGAGAGAGAAGTGTAGGTGTGTGTACTGTATATGTATGAAAAAGACAAAGAAAAAGAAAGAGGGTGTGTGTATTTGTGTGTGTGAGAGAGAGAGTGTGTGTGTGTGTGATACACTTTATGTGCAATTATGTGTGGGATTGTGTATGTGTGTGTGTGTGTGTGTGTGTGTGTGTGTGTGTGTGTGTGTGTGTGTGTGTGTGTGTTTGTGTCTTCATACGCAGCTGCGTTTCCTAGGTGTGTCACAAAAGGAATAAATATGCTTATGTAGCGTGTACTACGTGTCCTAGTGACTGAGTTGTTGTACTTATAAGCATAAACACACACAGCTTGTCTCTCTTCTTGCTGCAGGAAGATTACTTTGTGTGCTAACTAATGACCTCATAAGTCAGTGTGTAAGTTGATGATTATAGCATATGTGTTCATGTGTGGACTAGTCATTGTTCAGAAAGCATACAATATGACTGGATGTGCTTCTGTGTGTGTATTTGCATTTGTATGTGTGTGTGTGTGTGTGTGTGTGTGTGTGTGTGTGTGTGTGTGTGTGTGTGTGTGTGTGTGTGTGTGTCTTACCAGTGACCTCCACTTGTACATCCCGGTGCACATTCTGTCCTGTCAGCAGGTGTCGTGCAGAGCATCGGTACCACCCCGAGTGCTCCATCGCCAGGTTGCTTAGCAACAGTCGAAGCGTTTGTGAGAACTCGCCCTGTTCCTCCTCACCCCCCAGGGCAGGACCCACAGCTTGGGGCGTGGCCTGGGACCCGTCCGTCACCCGGTGCCATGACAACTCTGAGTACAGGTGCCTGCTGACGGAGCAGGACAGGTCAAGCTCCCCGCCTTCTGTTGGCCTCTCCCCGACTCTCACAGCAAAGCCCTCAGGAACATCTGTGATTGGACGACATCAAAGTCAATCACAGCATGGCCTATTTTCTCTGTAAAAAAGCCCTCCCACCCAGGGAAAAAGATGCTGAGGTAGGAACCATAAGCCCAGAGCTGCACCGTCCACTAGGAACTCAGAGAGTCCAGACTGGTGGTGGCTGAGCTACGTTTTTCCTCAACCTTTGATGACAATGTTGAATAGCCATTGTCGGTAAAAGTAGCAAGAGGACTCCGGTGAAAAGGCTTTTTATTTACTTTAGCTATTTGAAACTTCCCGTGGAAACCGCTCCAGGCTTTCCTGATGGACGGGAATGTTTATCTTTGGCGAACACCGCTGCGACGCTCAAAATAAAGAGCGCGAGGCCAGCGGACTGGGGAAGGGGAACGATAAGGACCGCAGGTTCCTGTTCACTTACAGGACACACCCCATCCCACTACACACACACACACACACACACACACACACACACACACACACACACACACACACCATCCTGTTGTCATGACAACCAACATCCGACAACATCCACATGCACATCAAGTCATTTCTGAGTTGGGTTGGAGGTGTGCTGGGAAGTGATGGAGACAGGGAAGGAAGACAGGAAACTGGATATGACATCCTGTCCATAGATTATAGATAGATAAATAGATAGATAGATAGATAGATACTGTAGATAGATAGATACAGTAGATAGATAGATAGATTAAAAAAATGGAATTTCAGATGGAAGTTCATAAATATGTATAGTAAGAGAGAGAGAGAGAGAGAGAGAGAGAGAGAGAGAGAGAGAGTAAAACAAAGAGAGAGATCTTTACTAAGAATGATAGTGAAAGAAAGAGAGCACTTCTAACTGTGTGGAGACGAAGACAGGACAGAGTGTAGGAGAGAAAGAGGACAGAGGACAGAGAGAAGAAGAGGACAAGACAGAGAGAAAGAAAAGGGACAGGACAGGAGAGAGGACAAGAGAGAGAGAAGGAGAGAGAGAGGACAGGACAGAGAAGAAGAAAAGGACATGACAGAGCATAGAGGAGAGGGAAGTAGCGCTGGAGGAATACTGCCAGAGGTGCTGTAATTTGTATAGCTTGGCTCCTGTCCGCCATTGTTAGCCCATGAAGCCCAATACTGAAAGTGCGAGAGCTGAGGGAAGGGAACAGGGAACAAAGGCAAAGGCTGCGGATGCCACCCGTGGCCTACAGCACAAGGGGACCGGAACCTTCTCTGGTCCTTCTCCACCGCACCTGTGACATAGAAGAGGACGTCCATCTCGTCTTCCCCCGCTAGGTTGGATGCCAAGCAGCGATACACACCAGACACGGATGCCTCGGACACCTCCAGGATTCCCACAGTCTGTGGAGATGCAGACACACACACACACACACACACACACACACACACACACACACACACACACACACACACACACACACACACACAGATGCAGTGACTTACAAAGATTTTGAACAACTCTCTCTTCTCTATCTCACTCTCTCACATACACACATACACAAACATACACACAGACACAATTAAAAACACACACAAGCACACATTCGACCCAGACATACAGTACACATAAGTAAACATACTTACAAATGCAATATAGCGATAAATGCTGACACATAAGACACAAATTAGTTAATTGAGTACATACTGTAGTGCTGTGTATTAGTGCTAGTCTACCTGTACTTTTACTGTAAAACACAGATGTAGACACCTTGGCACCCAGACATCCCCCCACAGACACACACACACACACACACACACACACACACACACACACACACACACACACACACACACACACACACACAATAATTCACCTCATTGACTTATTTTACCACCCACTTTTTCCGTTAAATCACTGCTTAGGACAATGGGGAGCAACATGCCAGCAACTCTATTCACCACTTACCCATAGACCACAGTCATATCTTACAGTCACCAACAAACACATTAAACACACACACACACACACACACACACACACACACACACACACACACACACACACACACACACACACCCTCTCATGCAAGAAAAGGCTCATGCACACACGAACGGATACAGTATGTTTGCCACTCACAAACACGGCCAAGAGGCTTTTCCTGCTGTATGTGTTTGCGTGCAATGCGTGCCATATGTGTACGTGTTTGTGTGTAAGTGCGTGTGCCATGTGTGTGTATGTGTGTGTGTGTGTGCATTTGAGTCCTCCTCAATGTGGCATGGTCTTCCTGTTTCTATCTCCCCTTTAATGAGGTTACGCACTTGTCGTCTGGAGTCTATCGAAGAGTAGCCTATACGAGAATGTTGTTTGTCAAGTTTGTGTGTGTGTGTGTGTGTGTGTGTGTGTGTGTGTGCTCAAGAGAGGTGTACGTTGTCTGCATCCTACATCACCGGTGACACACAATTACAGACAGGATGCACATGTGTAGGTCATCATCTGTCAGCCCTGAGCCATACATCATCCAAGACATCATCATCTGCTCAAGACATTTGGTACACGTGAGTGTAAATGCCAGCCTATTTGTTGTATGTGCTATGTGTGTGTGTGTGTGTGTGTGTGTGTGTGTGTGTGTGTGTGTGTGTGTGTGTGTGTGTGATTGTGTGTGTGTGTGTGTGTGTGTGTGTGATGTGTGTGTGTGTGTGTGTGTGTGTGTGTGTGTGTGTGTGTGTGTGTGTGTGTATTGATACCCATAGCCCCTGTCCACTATGGCAAAAATTAACCTAGTTTGGGTTTGTGTATCATATCATCATGATACTACGCAGAAAAATTAATTAATTTTATATTTATTTCGCTCTTGTGGCGTGCATTCTTGCGTAAGTGTGGTCTTAAAGTGTTGCTCTGGAGTGATTTCAAGCATAGCCCTGTTGAACGAGCCTGCTAAATGCACTAGCTAACGAAAAGTAAGATCTGAGGTTCTGGTGAATCAATATAAAGTGCTTGTTCGCCATTGCATTCGCGTTCAGTCTATGATGTTCCAAATTCTTTCATTCTGTGCGCTATCTATTGCTGTTGTTTTAAGAAGACTCATGGCTCTCATATCACCCATGACGTGCCCATTGACATCGCATTCATAGCCGAAACCTTTCATAGCTAATTTGCATGAAGTTGGCCTGTTTTTAACTTTTTTTGTCACTCAAGGTTTACCACATTGGCATTTCAGTTATTTTTGTTGCTTGTGTCCATTCAAAGTGAAATACGTCTATCGCTCACATTGTCTGTATCGCTTGCCATCTGAACGTACAGCAAATATATATGGTTGAGAGGGTGGATGAGTGCTGATTTGAAATCAGTCCATCCATGGTCCAGGTCCTGTTACTCACCCTGTTCCCCCCCTGCAGAGTCTCCTGCTTCTGTGTGACAGTGAGGACATGGTTGTCTGTGGTGCTTCCTTCCGTCACGGCTCTCCACTCCCACGCTGGCCTCTGGGATGGGATGCTGCGATGGGGGGACCAAGGAGGTGGGGGGATGCACCTTAGGAGGAAAGGAGGAGAGAGAGAGAGAGAGAGAGAGAGAGAGAGAGAGAGAGAGAGAGAGAGAGAGAGAAAGAGAGAGAGGACTCAGCTATGTTGACTTGGTCACGTCACAGGGGCTCCTGCAGGTGTGCCTGACAGCTGTGGCCCATGGACGGAACCGGAAAAGAAAGCCCTGAACGACCAACGGCCATCACAGTGATTACATCCCATTAGCGTATTGACGTTCCAACACACACACACACACACACACACACACACACACACACACACACACACACACACACAAACAGATTTAATGAAGAATTTCCCTCTTGTTAAATTAGAGGAGCATGTGGTTGCAAAGTGCCAGATGACATCACTGACTGGTAAGAATGTATAAAGATGTTTGTGTGTGTGTGTGTGTGTGTGTGTGTGTGTGTGTGAGAGAGAGAGAGAGAGAGAGAGAGAGAGAGAGAGAGAGAGAGAGAGGGTAGAAGCAAGGGAGAGTCTTTGTGTGTATGTCAGAGTATTTGATATTATGTGTGTGTATGTCTGTCTTTGTATGTCTCTGTGTGTGTGTGTGTGTGTGTGTGTGTGTGTGTGTGTGTGTGTGTGTGTGTGTGTCTGTGTGTGTAGAGTGCTTCCCTAACACTGGTGTCCCGGAAGTGCTGTTACTCACGTCGTCTCTTGGGAATAAACTTCCTCCCATTCCTGAAATATTCTCGGACACATTTCCACAATTCCCCATTTCCTCGTCATCATCATCCGAGCACTCTGCTCTTCTTGGACCTTCCCCCATGTAATTGATTTGATTCAAGACCAGCCCCACGCATGGGCCAACGTCCCCATTCACACACAGGCCAATTCCCACTGGTTCTGGTTTTGTAACTGTTATACGTGTTATGTGTCCTTGTGTGCGTGCTTTGGTGTGCATCATTATGTGTGTGTGTGTGTGTGTGTGTGTGTGAGCATTGGCAGCACCTAGTATTTGGCTGGATCATCTTGCATTGTGTAAGAATTTGACAACATGGTGAGTGTCATGTGCTACGTGTGTGTATGTGTGCATGTGCATGTGTTTAACTGCATAGTGGATATCTCCTGCACGTCTGTGTGTGTGTGTCAGAGAAAGAGAGAGAGAGAGAGAGAGAGAGAGAGAGAGAGAGAGAGAGAGAGAGAGAGAGAGAGAGAGAGAGAGAGAGAGAATTTGCCTGCAGGACAAATATCTTGTATTGTGTATGTGTGTGTGTGAGTGTGTATGTGTGTGTCTGTATGTGTGAGTTTGGCTGCATGGTGTATATCTTGCAGGTTTGTGTATACACACACGTGCGTTTGACTGTGTGGTAAATATCTTATATTGTGTGTGTGTGTATGTGTATGTATGTAGTTTGTCCGCATAGTAGTGAATATCTGCCATTGAGCGTGTGTGTGACAGTGTGTGTGCTTCTGTCTGTGGTCCTCCACCCTGTCCCTCCCTGCTCTATCCTGCCTTGCCACTGATTGCTCTTCCTCTTAGCAGAGATAGTGTGTGTGGTGCCCGTGCTTGTGTGTGTGTGGTGCCCATGCTCATGCCCGAGTCTGCCCATCCTCTGTGGACTATAGATGGGCATCTCCACCCCTTATAGAGACTGCCTGCCTGCCTGCCTGTGCGACTGTCTGACAGTGACACTGGGGGTCCCTCTGGGCTCGTGCCTATCGGCTCGGGGCAAACGCTCTCACGCCTCCCCGGAAGCACGCACACATGCAGGAACACACGCGGGCACTGATACCCACCCACACACACACTCACCCACTGATATATAATCACACGCACACATGCATGCACACACGCATAAACTTTGATATGGACACACGCAAGCACACACACAGATCTACACACAGTGAAGCCTCATACACAAACACACAAACACACACACACACACACACACACACACACACAGACAGAAAGAGATACGTGAGGGTTACACATACACTGAATTCACACATCTTTCAAATAAGCTTTCATCCTGTCATTCAGAAACATACACCCACATCTTTCATTACACACCCAGACTCAAATGCACACACACACACACACACACACACACACACACACACACACACACTTTCACGCAATGTGTGCCTGCTTACAGTACTGGTTTCTAATAAAAGGAAATGAATCGGTTTCATTTGTCTGACACTGAACACTTCCATTTGTTTGTATCTACCTGAACCTCTCTAAGCAAACTCTTTTCATCTGTCAAAACCTTTATAATGTGACTTCAGGGGAATGGCCAAAAAGAATCCACTGGGTGTTTAAATATACAAACCTAAAGTATATAAACCTTCAGTGTTCTTAAAAGAAACAAAGAAAAAAATTGAATTCAAGCAAATTTTTTTTAATGTAAAACACATACATCAGGAATAACATAAAAACAGAATATATTTTAATCGGCCTTACACATTACACACTTGGCAAATTATTGGCATAGTCATATGTAAGTTAGTTGTATAAAATTATTAAATATTAGGTTCATATATTACTCATAGAAAATCTTTATAAAAAGGAAGGAATCACATTGGGAGAGACCCGTAAAGTGAGAAACCTCAGTTAAACAAATACACTTGCGCATACACACCCACACACACACCGACACACACAAACCCTATGTCTCTTAAATGCCCTCGCCACCCCCCCCCCCCCCACCCACATACACACACACACACACACACACACACACACACACACACATGCAAACTATAAAGTTTCTCTCATTTCTCTCAAAAACACACACACAAACACACATGCACTCACTCCCTCACACACAAATAAACATACATAAATATATAACAAAAATGAAAACAAAAATATGGCATTGGTGATACACTGTCACTTTAAATGGCAGATACAGTGGACATAAGGACGAGAGGCTGGTTAGCGATTAATATCAATGCTTAACCTCTGAGCCTGATGAACCCCTACATAGCAGGCATTTCACACCAGACCCAGACTAGAACTAGACACATGAGGATCCCAAATAGTGAGCAATTCCATTCTCCCTCTTTTTCTCTCTCTCCCTCCCTCCTCCTCATTTCTCTATCAATGTCTTTCTCCTTTTTTTCTATTCTCTCTCACTCTCTTTTCTCTCACATGACAAGATGCGGGTTAACAACTATTAAAATCATGTAACAGACTGAACTCACAGCTTTTTTAAAATCAAAAATGCGGATGTCAGAACAGAACAGATGGCTTTTGGTTTCCGTAGTGACAGACATGGTTCATACATCCATTATAGTACCACTCTATGACACAGACAAGCTAAAGCAGCATCGGCGGGCGCTAGGCCACCGTGGATGAGTGGCATTACACTCTACTTCCTCTGGCTCGCATATGCTCTTGGGATGCAATACTATTTTTATTTTTAAGTATTTGTGTGTATGTGTGTAAATGTGTGTGTGTGTGTGTGTGTGTGTGTGCGTCAGTGGGTGTGGGTGTCTTTTTTATGATTATATACATGTTGCGGTAGAGTGGAGAGAACATGGTTCCAGAAATTCTGGCACACATTGATCAACAAATGAATTAATTCAATAATAAATCAATAAAAAACAATCAATAATAAAAATCAATCAATAAATTAAGTAGCAGATGCGCGTGGAAAGGGGGGGGGGAGACAGAGGAAGTCTTCCTCAAATCTCTGCTTGAGCTGCTCCTAGTCGTCATTGTGCACCCTGTGGCCCAGGTCGCTCGCTGTCCCTCCTGACAAAGTTCCCAGCATGCATTGCTGCATGGTCATGTGACAGGCATGTCTTTGGAGGTGCTGCCATGGAAACAGCTTTGTTGCTTCTTTCTTTGGGAAAAGGTGGGGGAGGGAGGGAAGGAGGCGGCTGCAGGTAGGGTTTTGCGTTGATAATGGAGAGTCTTTTTTGTGTGATTAGGGAGAGGTAGGTGTGTTAGGTTTAACTGCAGAATGATGGAGGGGAATTGGATGTGGGTGGGGGTGTGTGGGGGATGCATCAGGCAGCGTGGAGGTGGAGGGGGGGGTTGTTGGGGCAGCAAGAAGGATGGTGCAGGAGATGGTGGTGCAGCTGGAAGGGGTGGGAGCAGGAGACACTTGGCGGGGAGGGTGGGGTGAGGTGGGTGGTCGAGTGGCGAAGCAAGGACTGGGGGGATGGGGGGGGGGGGGGGGAGGGGTGACGGGTTGGGTCGAGCCTCAAGAATAGATCAAGCCCTTTGAGGAAGCGGACTGTGCCACGTTTGAAGACAAGAGGGACAATCCCGCTGCTGGGAAGCTGTCTCGCGCCGGGGGAGGAAGGCAAACAAGCAGAGGAAAAGCGCTCTGATTTTCGCACAGGAAGCCCGTCCGCGCCTCCTGCCTCGCCGAGATAAGAGCACTGCCATTCCCATGGCCGGGCCGAGGTGGGGTCCAGGTCCAGATCCAGGCCCTGTCCCAGTCCCAGTCCCAATCCCAGTCCAAGGCCCACCTCAGGTCCTGGTCCCTGTCAGCCCGGCTCGGCCCAGCCTGCCTCCCTTCCAGGACCTCCTCCTCCTCCTCCTCCACCTCCTCCTGCAGCAGCAGCAGAGCGTCAGGCCAGCGGTGCTGGTACTGGGGTGCTAGAAAGAATAAGTAGGGGGGAAGGAGTCCCCGATGAGGAAGCCAGCCAGCCAGTCAGTCAGCTAACATCACCTGCTAAATTACATTTACTTTATCGCTAGGCTTTTTTTTTCCCCAACCAGTCAACACTGCAGGAGGTTAAATATTGTATTTGTTCCTTTATCTGGCACATCTATGTTTTTTTGTGTCCTTTAGCTACATAGGCTACATCTAATACTGACTACCAACACTGTATATGTGTGCGGGAAACCAGCATCATACTGCAAAAATTAGCAACAGCATAGCTAACACTTTTTTTTTATTTTCACACAGTGACATGAAGCACTGACATGGAGCCACACCGTGTTACTCATTCGTTTCCAAGAAAGCTGGCCGTGTTGCCCGGAGACTACGCCATGTGATTCACGAGAGACAAGTTTGAGTAAAAAGGAAGCAGCTCTTAAGTATTTTTGTGACTAAGTGGTAAAGTGTCTTGACAGGGCTCTCTTGTAAACTAGGAAATTGACATTTCTGTCCTGTGACACTAATAGCAACAGCAGGAAGTGAGATGAATAGTGTAGCGACAGAGTAGCTCCTACAACACCACCCCCAGAACCACCCCCATCCACCTTCCCACCGACACTTGGAGAAAAAAAAAAAAAGAATACAAAAAAAAAAAAAAATGGTAGACTCTATCCACTATGTGAATGACCTGTTGTTGTTCTCATAGAGATGGAAGCGGGGATGGGAGGGTGTGTGTATGTGTGTGTGTGTGTGTGTGTGTGTGTGTGTGTGTGTGTGTGTGTGTGTGTGTGTGTGTGTGTGTGTGTGTGTGTTCAATAAGTATCCACAATTGTATGGGAGCAGGCGGAAGAGCTGTGTGTGCAGAGGGTCAGAGGGCAGACGCTCACACTATGTCATTCAATACATATCTCTGCAGGTGGAATAACATGTGAGGTCATCCTTAACTCAACTGCTCTGCTGATAGAAAAAACAGACATCAGGTACTCAGTCTGCAGCCAAAACAAGCTTCTGCACTTAGCATGTGTGTGTGATCAAATGATTCTCTCTCCCTCTGTGTGTGTGTGTGTGTGTGTGTGTGTGTGTGTGTGTGTGTGTGTGTGTGTGTGTGTGTGTGTGTGTGTGTGTGTGTGTGTGTGTGTGTGTGTGTGTGTGTGTGTGTGTTATTCAGTGGGAGGTCTCTTCCGTATTGTAAGATTGTGTTTTAGCAACTGTGGACAATTACAACAGCTTTGGCTTTATATGTCCGCTTGCTTGTTTGTGTGTGTGTGTGTGTGTGTGTGTGTGTGTGTGTGTGTGTGTGTGTGTGTGTGTGTGTGTGTGTGTGTGTGTATGCATTGTGCCTTCCCATAGTGTTTCTCATGAGAACTGTAAGTAATTGGTGGGGGCAAATTCAAGACTGATGAAAAGTCAGGATACATTAGAGTAATCAAAATAATAAACACATGTCCTCACAACTCTTCTCTTGGCAGGAAACCCATAAAGTCATTGCTTTTGATTTGGAAATCAACAAATTGTCTCTGATTGCCAGCACACAACTAGAATGCTACTGAATAGCCTAGTTTTCTTTCTTTTTCATTTTTTTTGTCTTTTTTTTTTGGGGGGGGGGGGTAACTTTGATTCTGAGTTAAGTCTGAGACTGTAACAGGCACACATTCACACACACACACTCAAACCTCACACACATGCAAGCGGATTCCCACAAACACACATATATGCGTACACAAAGAAACAAACACACACACACACATGAAAGGGTCTGGCTAGCATCTGTTCTGGATGCAAAGAGGAAGCCTTGTCTGAGCACACGCTGAAATAGACAAAACATCTCATGCATAAACAAATACACTCACACACACACACACACACACACACACACACACACACACACACACACACACACACACACACACACACACAATGCACAAGCTCCCATTCATATAACAGACAAACACATATGTAGCCCTCTTTAGCTTGCAGTGTGAAAAACCATACAGTATGTTTATATCTATGGTGGGAAGGTAATGAGGTGATTACATAATGACTATGAGGATGCAGGTTGAAATAGAATTTGGTGTCGCTCATTGTGGTCCACTAATAAACTAACAATGACATCAAAGATGTGCCAGATGAATTCATATCTATCTGTAGGGCATGACCAGTTAAAGGACTGGTCATTGCATGTTTAGTGTATCATGAAAGAGTCTTCCTGCAAATCTTTGCATCTCCTTAGCCTACATTGGATCTATAATTAACGAATACTAAGCACTTCCACTACCAGTAATAGTAAAGTGAAGATGTGATATTTTAAATACATTTTTAAAATTTTTAAATTTATTTTAACCTGATCCAATGGTAAAGCATTAGCCAGATGGCAGGTCTGTTACACTGCTAACGATAGCTAATAGGAATGATAGCATCTACACAGCATCTCCCCAATTTCAAGGGACAGTACTTGATTTTGGCGGTTTGTCCCACACTTTGTCCCAAATTTTTGAAGCTACTGTCCATTACTTAATTTAAGAAGAAGAACATCGCATATGAATTAGGGATGGGCATTCGATTCAATTTTAGATTATCAGTAGAATTAATGGTCGATTTACGATTAATCATTAACATTTTCTATTAGAATTAATTATCAACTTTTTATATATTATTGCAAATACATACTTATACACAGCTTCACACTTTTGTTAGTCTTTTTTTAAGTCTTTTTTTAATCCACATGGTTCCACACCACATATTTTTTGTGACTGTGATTACTTTTAAAACTTAAAAAATGTGCATAATCAATGACATTCCTATCGATTATTGATTAATTTATGAATCTTGCCCATCCCTAATAAGACTATATAAAGAATATTTCCAAGAGGCTTTTCTTATTTTTGGTCAGTCTAGATGCTTACACTGTAATTGTTACTGTTGTCTGCATCATTATCATCAGCAGTGTGGAGGGATCTTTAGTGTGAACCCTAGGGTGATGCTTACCGGCCTTTGGGGGGGCAGGGGTGCCAGAGCCACTGGATTTGTGGAGGAGGTACTCCGTGTGAGGTGCAGCGCAACGCGTGTCTAGTCCCCCGTTGGACGGTTCCGGGGGCCCGCACTGACACTGCCTTCTCCCCAATCTGTGGCCTTGCTGTGTGGGGAAAGAGGAGCAGAGGTTCCCAGTGAGTGATCAGAAACAGTGCAATAAACACATTAATATGAACACCAAACTATTACTTCACATAAAGTTTAGGGGAAGTGGGGGTGGTTGTAATATTGGCCTCACCATTCACTGCCAGTGAAATTGTAAGGTTCTGGTAAAGTCCAAACTT
Organism: Sardinella longiceps; assembly: GCA_027497455.2. NCBI lineage: Eukaryota > Metazoa > Chordata > Actinopteri > Clupeiformes > Clupeidae > Sardinella > Sardinella longiceps. The sequence goes on from JAODXP020000027.1 coordinate 4,929,195, forward strand.
CTGAATCCCGGCCAGAACCGTGTAGACTCCGGCATCGTCCTCTGTCACATCCCGAATTACCAGCGAACTCCCATCCCTGTGGTACCGTGAGCACTTCTCCACTGCTGCTACCCCATCCTTCAGCCTGAGGCGCACCACCACCACACACACAAGAGCATACGTCAGAAAGGCAAAGCAAAGGCTGTTTTAGCTATAATTGGTTTGGTTATGGAGTGCAATTACATTTATTTGCAAATGATTTTGCTTAAATCTGAGAGACAAAAAAGGTTTGTATTGCAAATTTAAATTTGTGTCCATACCAGATGATCTCTGGAGCGGGGAAGGCTCGGATTTTGGGGGACAAGCGGAACGCCTTTTGGCCTGCAAATGCCTCCACCTGTGACCCGCCTCTGTGCTTCAGTCTGATAAAGGGCTGGTCTATGAGGGAAGAACAGGTATCAGAGATCAATTCAATTCAATTCAATTTTATTTTATTTCTAGAGCGCTCAAATACAGTGCATTGTCTCGCGGCGCTTTACAGACAGATGTCTTGCGGCGCTTTACTAGATCAGAGAACGTGTAGGATCAGTAAACCCAAAGAGTCTCCATAAAACAAATCTGGAGCAATTACCAGAAGTTGCATTAGAGTAGCCATTAAGACATTTAATTAAGAATAAAAGTTTGGAGGAGCGCTGCTGGCTTCAAATTGGTGCTCTTAGAAGGGAACTTTCAATAAACACCATAAATTTTTGATGTCCTTTTTGATATAATTGTACTATTATTGCAATTTTGCAAACTGTAAATGCTGGTTACTGCAATTTGTAGCAAATTCTGTGCCATGCATTAACAAAGGTCAGTGTTGTTGGAGTTAAAACACCCTAACAAATATCTCTGTACTCACCGTATATTGTGACAGTGGTGTTAGCAGTTCGGCGAATTCGATCATTTCTCACATGGCACACATAAACTCCTCTGTCGTATTTGCGGAGCTGAGAGACCGTCAGGATGCTGTAGGACACAACCTGTGTCCGCTTTATTTCTATGGTATTTCTCACTCTAACCTTGCGAAGACCCTATGGATGAAAGTCAGGACATGAACACATAAAGTGGAATACTTGCTTTGATTTGTATACATTATGCAATCCTTTAGATGTACAAACAGTATAGGCATAGAAGTCATATAGGTTTTTGCAACTGTTATACATTTCAGGTACCCACTTCTGCCCTTGAAGTTTGTAATGATATAGCACTCCAAGACAAGAGTTTGCGCGTTGCAAGAGGTGCGCGTGCTGCATTTTTTGCGCGGTTATAAAATGAAGGATGCACATGCATGCACGGCTCGCACAGATGACGGAAATCTCGTCACGTGCTTGGTGCGCGGGAGTATACCAGAGCCATTAGACTCATGACGTCACCTAACCTTAGCCTAATAGATCCCTGGACCAACGGTACAGTAACATACCATCTTATGCCTGATTCTGAAGATTCTTATGCCTAATGGGTCAAAATGTTGCACTATGAAGTTGTTTTGGGAAAAAATAAAGGGTATGGTCTGAAATTCTAGCCATTGAGAAGCGATTGTGTGTGTTGTATAGTAGATGTTGACTAATAACCTATCACATTCTAGCGTTGCATTCTCAATGTACATTGATTGGCTAGGAAGGGATGCATCCTAAGTGAACAAGGCCAGTGGCTGGAATTCCAGACAGAGTACTGAAGGGAGATGAGAATCGAGTAGAATTGCATAGCAAAGCAATAGCCAGGCTAGTGTGTGGACATCTGCAGTACTCTACTTTACTTGTCATATAGTATGGATGCCACAGATGCATAGACTGACCTCGCCAGCGTAGCTCCATCTTATGTTCACCCTGGAGTTGAGGGGACCTGTAGCAGTGCAGTTCAGAACCAGGGTCTCTCCCAATAGTTTCTGCACTGGGCCACTGGTATTCAGATACACACTGTATATGTCAAACACTAGGAGACAGGGAGAGAGAGACAGAGAGAGAGAGAGAGAGAGAGAGAGAGAGAGAGAGAGAGAGAGAGAGATGATCAAGAAACAGACAACAAATAATCATTAATTGTTAGTAATTTGAAAAGCAATGTTTTTATTTATATATTATCGTTGTCAACTGCCTTTAATAGTTTCAAACATCACACATCCTCACCTGGTCTAAAGACGATGAAGTCCTGCTTATACTTGACTCTGTTGACTGTGGTCTCACAAAAGAACAACCCTGTGTCCAAAACGGATGGACTGCGAATTGTGAAGCCCTCTTTGCTGTTCCAAATAATGTTCTGCTGGTCTGGGATGTATGTCTTGAGCGGTATCTGAAACTGTAAAGAAACAAACAAATTTATGAAATGTGGAGTCTCCTCTAAAGCATAATATGATCCAACATTCAACCAAGCAATGTTGACATGCAAAATAAAAACATTTATTGCACAACCATTTATTGCACAGCCATTCCTTAGAAAGCACACAGGAAAATTATGCAAACTTACAATAAAAATTCTGTACAGTGTTTTAAAGATTATAGAATCTATACATACTGGATCTAGATAGAATCTATACACATATGATAAATATTTATTTTGGCATATTACCATATAGGTACTCTATTTGTTTGACACATTAACGCAGTCAACAATAAAACTGCAATCTATTATGTTGTGTTGTTTTGTTTTGTTTTGTTTTTTTTTCTCGAGGGGAGCCAGATATTGTTCTCAGTGTTCTTCCCTCACACTCGACACACACACACACACACACACACACACACACACACACACACACACACACACACACACACACACACACAGAGGACTAATCGCTCTGTTTACAGAAGCCTGAGGAGAGCGCTTGAATTTTGTTTTCTTCCCCATCATCTCGAGGAAATGTTTACTGGTGGGGCTGTGACACTGGGAGCGTACTGCCCTCTCTCAGGGGAGCAGGTAGACGCCTCTCTCCCACTGCGAACCGCTCAGTGCAGGACCTCGCCTCGCCCCGCTCACCCTCACCCTCTTCCCTGTTCCTTCTCCTCCAGTGGATGTGTTAGGTAAGACCCACCTCCCCTCCACACACACACACACACACACACACACACACACACACACACACACACACACACACACACACATTCTCAGCCTTGGCTTTGACTAACGACTGGGTCTGGCCCTCTTCTGGCCCAGATGCTACATAGAGCTGGCCCTGTGACAGGTGTTATCTAGGACGCTCATTGCACTGCTCTTCACTGGAGGATCTAGTATGATTTAGTTGTCTTCCCCTCAACACACACACACAGAACACACACACACACACGCGCGCGCACACACACACACACACACACACACACACACACACACACTCACAGAGTTCTACACACACCACCCGACCTCGTCCGGCTGGAATCTGAGACTGAAGAGTTGAGGATGTGGAAACGTGACTCCAGTCCATCTCCTCACATCCTGTTACTACAGGATATAGACACTCCGGCTGGGCGCGCAGGTCAGGCTTTGCATAGGAGAAGCAACCCTCCCCAACACACACACACACACACACACACACACACACACACACACACACACACACACACACACACTAACTCCCTCTCCGTACCACCACCTCCCACTCCCCTACACTGGCTACTTTCACAGCTTCTGCGAGAGCACGGCCCCCTGGGTATTGTCCCTGAGTGAGAGATCCAAGATTAAAGATCCTGAGGCTGAGAGCAAAATCCTTCCAGGAGGAAAAAAACACTTCAGCCATGTGTGTGTGTGTGTGTGTGTGTGTGTGTGTGTGTGTGTGTGTGTGTGTGTGTGTGTGTGTTTGTGTATGACAGTCCTGAGCAAGTCAGAGCAGGGTGGAGAAGTCCTTCTCGTATTTTTAGAACCGTTACCGGTGACATGGACAGAGAGAGAGAGAAATTGGGAGCAGGACGTAAACAACGCTGAAAGTCCAAGAGCAAACAGAAACAAAATGTATCGCCTTTTTTTTTACAGGGTGACAGGAGGAGGGGAGGGTTGTCATATCAATGGCACATCCCGAAACAGCTCCCATCCTGAGCATAGTGCCAAGGATAAGGAGAGGTGAAGAGAGGAGAGGAAAGGAGAGGAGAGGACAGGAGAGGTGAGAAGAGGAGAAACGTGGAGAGAAAAGAGGAGGAGAGGAGAAGGGCAGATAAAAAAGGGAAAAGACAAAAACAGAAGAGATGAGAGGAGAAGAGAGGAGAGTAAAGGAGAGAAAATAGTAGAGAAAATGAGAGGAGAGGAGAAGAGAGGAGAGGAGAGGAGAAGAAAAGAGAACTGCTCCTTTCTGCTGTGTTCCATTTCCTATCCTCACTACGGTTATCTGAAATCACTGGCCTGAGAAAAGTCAGAGGTCTACTTCCAGGAATCCGGAAAATTCTGTCATGATGCTCTGAATGTGTCAGTTCAGCGGATGCAAATATGGGTGGGGAAGCACTCTGACAAGGAATGAAGAAATTTCGAAGTGAGGATGTCTAAAGGGCTTTAAAACACAAAACTCACTATGATTACTAATTATGCATGCCTGTGCCAATTTGTTTACATATGGTTCCCACAATTTCCACAATATTAATGCTATTAATATATCATCAAATAAATAAAACTGTAAATAAATAAATAAATAAATAAATAAATATATAAACCATTTCTGTGAACATCATGTCATTTCTGAACATTTCTGTGTCTGAATTTGTATTTTCCTTTTTCTTTTGTTTCTTTAGGACAATGTCACATCTCACATCTTGACATATTCGACATACTGACAAATAGAATAAATGTCTGATTTCCAAACTAATACAGTCTGGCCCACTCCATCAAACTGGGAAACTAAGGCCTACTGTACATGTGGCAACATTCCCCATTTCTGCACTGGCACTTCTTCAACTCTATGGATAACTGACCTCTGTGCTCTGAGGAACCTGTGAGGAGAGTAGTAACTATGGGTAGTGGAGGGGAAGAGAGAGCTGTCGGAAAGGGGGTGTGGGTGTGTGGGTTGAAGTGTGTGTGTGTGTGTGTGTGTGTGTGTGTGTGTGTGTGTGTGTGTGTGTGTGTGTGTGTGTGTGTGTGTGTAGGGGGTGTGTGGCACTTAGGAGCCTGTGTCCTGTCTCCGGGGTTGAAAACAGTGCCAACAGGGGGAGGAAGCCGAGGGGGCGCCACACACTCTGGACCGTGATGCAAAAAAGGGTATCTATGTCACACTAGACCTCTTCTGAGCACACACACACACACACACACACACACACACACACACACACACACACACACACACACTCATTCACTCACTCACTTTGAGATATCCGGAGCACGGAAAAAAAACAAACGCACTGACCCCACGCTCTTAAGAAGTGCAAACACTGTGATAAGAACAATGCATTCACTTGTGAATGGTAATAATAGTAGTAGCAGTAGTAGTAGTGGTAGTAGTAATTACAATGGTGATGTTACGTTGGGTGGCAAAAAAGGGCCTCAAAATGAAAATTGCCTACGCAAGAGCATTATGGTTGAACACATTTTTATAAATAACACATCATTTTAACACAATACTTTTTTTAACGATTTAGTGACTGTCATGGGTGACAAATCACAAGACATGGAGGAAGTTAATTCCATATTTAGGCCTACATGAAATACAATACACTAATGTCATGACTGAAACCAATTTGGGAAAGATTGGGAAAGATGGAATCAGCTGATGGGGGAATTCTAGACTAGGGCAGTAACCATGACAAAGATGGTCAAATATTTTCATCAGACTTTTTTTTTTTCACTACATCACATATCACCATTCAAACATCGGTAAAGGGTGAAAAGTGTTGGTTATACCTGTGCACTTAACACAGGTGAGTCCAGTAATTATCTGATGTTTTACCTGACTGAAGGTATTTTTAAAATCAGCTGGTTTAGTGAATTGCTGGAAAGCAGTTATCTGAAATTGCATCAGTATACACTATAAACTCCTCAGGAAGTGAGTTCTTTGACCTTGACATTGTTTGCGTATTGCTTTAGTTTACTGGCCAAGCTCTGCTGAAAGTAGCAGGAGATGACAGCTTAGTAAGGGGCAAGGCAGAGGGTGTAGCTGTGGCTGTATGTGAGCCCAACAGGGGACAAGGGGACTAGATTGACTGGATTGGGGGAGGGAGACCAGGGGGATGGAGGGGTCTTGGCTGAGGGCTCTAGTTATCCTCTACAGCAATACATTGAAAGTCATCTAGGTCTGGCTTGTGGTTTGGAGTTTGAACCTCATTAGTCTTTTGCCAACTTACAATACTATAGAAAATATATTTTTTGGTCTACATTGGTGCCACTTGGACACCATACTAAGGATCCTGATAATGTTACCAAATAGCTCTATGGAAGTATATGAGCCCCTGGTTATGGTAATGGTAATATGATATATTTTTGTCATTACTGAGTGAATGACATTTTAGGCCCCTTTGCTCCACTGCCATTTTAGGCCCCTTTGTCATTACTGAGTGAATGACATTTTAGGCCCCTTTGCAAAAGGAATATTCTTCTTTAACCTTTTAATGAAAATTGGTTATTCACCCTCTTACCTGGAGTAGCATATGTGGGTAAAAGCATTTTGGTCTCAGTGCATGTGTTTTCATAGTCTGGCAACCCTAATTTTACTCTTAGCTCAGCATAGGTACTGGAAAGTAAAGTAGCCAAAGAGTTGCTATCTGGCAACTTTACATTCCGGCGCCTGTGCTAAGCTACAGCTAAAATAAAGCTAAAGTTGGGGTTGCTGGACAGGGAAAACACATGCACTGAGAACAAAATGCTTTTACCCACATATGTAACTCTAGGTTAGAGAGTGAATAACCAATTTTCATTAAAAGGTGGACTATTCCTTTAAGCAGTGAAATGCTGCTTATGGCAATGTGCAGACAGGAGACCTGTGAATCCAACAGTTATGCGTCTCTAGCCTGCCTCTTTTCCTTCTGTACTGTTTTCAGGTCAGTCTCTGCCAAAGGGTTACCAGTCTACTGTGCTGAGCTATGAACTATGTTTGTGTGCCGGGAGGGCGCGCTCAACTTCAAAAGTAAAATAAAAGACTTTGGGTGCGTGAAAAAGAAAGCTATAATCTTAAAGACAAATCTGCACTCACAAGCTATATCTCATTATTTATTAATGATATATCACGCACTGATGATGGCTTAGGCCGAAACGCGTCTGCATTGGACATGGTGGTATGTCAAATAAATAATGAGATATAGCTTGTGAGTGCGGATTTTTCTTTAAGACTATGAACTATGTTTCACACACTTTTAATGAACAATTTCCAAACCATGAACACATAGGCTTGCTTAAAGCTTTTTTAAAAATTATTCTTCATTGTTCATTGATAGCTTAAAACTTTGACTGGATTAAATTTTCAGATATCTAATGACCAGCATCTCCAAAAGGCAATAGCATGCAGCACCCACAGATGTTACAGCTATAATGTCATCATAACATTTGCATAACAATGTAATAAACGTGTTATGCAACATAACACATCCTGTTAGTAGTCATGGTGATGAGGAGTGTCTGACGAGTTGGCAGGGGTGCTAAATGCCATAAAACTGTGTCTGTGCATGAAATTTAAAATCAAAATAGTAACACTCTCATATAACTTTAAATAATAAACAACATTTATTTAAAAAAAATAAACAAATAATGATGAATATAATGATGTCAACACTCCAATATTACTGTCCAGTGCCCACAGACTATTATCACACTACCTTTGGACACAATGAGGCATTTTACCTGACATGTTTATGACAGGAGTCACTTGTTGAAAGCCAGTGTTTTGGTTTGTTTGTTTGTTTGTTTGTTACAGTAAGTAAAAGAGGTAGGTAACAGAGGCTGTAAGCTCACCTTGACTAGCGAGACGGAGATGTCAGGTGAGGTGACCCTGCAGGGGAAGACGAGGGGCTTGCCCTCGGTCATATCAATCACCTCTGTCCCCTTAGGCTGGTCGTTCACAAATGGCCGCTGGCTGTCTGAAACCCAAACAACGGGGTCAGGAACAAACATGCAGCTGTGCTCTCATTTATACGTGCACACACACACATAAACACGCACACACACACATCTACACACACTTGCTCTTAGAAAGCTCAGACATCAAGGACAATCCGTACTCAACAATAAACACACGCAGAGATTGTTTGCAGACTATCAAACGCTTTCTTCCCCCCTTCCCTGTTGCTTCCTAGTCTGGTTTCAGCTTCTTTTTTTTCTCTTTGCGTAATATTCTTGTGCCATTGACAAAGAATCTGGGTGTTGGTTGCTTGCAACCCCCACTCCCCAATACCCAACCCCCCCCCAAACAGTAGCACCATTAGCACCCCCCCCATCCTCCCCTCCGTCATTGTTTGCAACAGTGGTGTTATTAAAGGAATGAAAAAAATCTCTGAACATTTTAACAAAAGTACCCCAAGGACCGCGGGATACAGAGCTTCCTTGTTGTGCTTTGATTCCATATAAAAGCAGCAGGGAGAGGCCTGATGATCGGGACCGCCGGAGCGATTGATGGCTCCCAGGGGGCCTGTTGGGCTGTCGGCTTCCGCGCCCAGCGGCCCGTCATTCCTGCCCGCTCCGTGCCAAGGGAGGGACGGGGCGGCCCGTCGCCGCAGCGCTTCTGCTGCCCTCTGCCTGCTGCCCCTGGATGCCCCTTGAGAGGCGGCTGTCGCCTCCTCTTCCTCTCTCTCTCCCTCCCTGTCTGCCTGCCCGCCTGCCCATCCCCTCCACCTCCACCTCCACCATCGCCTCCTTCCCATCGTTGGCCGCCTCCACCTCCACCCTCCCATCACCAGACACAGACTAAGACCCCCTGCGCCCCCCCCCCCCCCACCCTCCCATCCCCACGTCCCTGTCCCTCTGTCCTCTTCACTCCCATAGCAGCACCCCTCACCCTCAAACTCGACCCCCCCACTCCCCGCTCCCCCTCCAGCCCTTAGTGCAGCACAGGATGCAGTGATCAGGGCTGAGAGCAAGAGATAAGAGCAGTGCCCTGGGAAACACTGCCCAGGGGCTGAGCCTTTCAGCAGCTGTAGCTATTTCTGCTCCCGCGGGGCAGCACGTAAATGAAAGTTAAAGGTTATATTTAGACCAAAATTGAGGAGGGGAGAGAGAGAGAGAGAGAGGGGGGGGGAGGTGAGAGAGAGAGAGAGAGAGAGAGAGAGAGAGAGAGAGAGAGAGAGAGACAGAAAGAGAATGAGTGAGAGAGACAGAAAGAGAATGAGTGAGAGAAACAAGCAAGAGAAACTGTGCCAGATACTCACTTAAGAGGATGCGAGTAAACAGAAAGGAGGAAAAAAAAAAAAAAAAACCTGTTTAGATATTATTGGATTTCCACAGTTTCCTGTTTGGGATTTGCACATAGAGACTGACAGCAAAAACTTAAGGGCAGTGGGGATGTGTGTGTGTGTGTGTGTGTGTGTGTGTAGGGGGTGGCAGCAGAGGTGGTGGCGGTGTACAATTTCAGAGGCATCAAGCAATCTCCTCACCTTTCTTTTTCAATTAATTTCTATTTTGTCCTATTCAATTCAATTCAATTCAATTCAATTCATTCTAAGTTTAGTGTTGTCCTTCCCTAATGAAAAGTAGAAGCCTTTCAGGGTGCATCTGATTTGTCTGATTTGATCTTCTCTCCACCGATGCCATCTTACAGTAATGAACAACATAAGTATGTATGTGAATGTGTGTACTGTATGTGCGCGTGTGTTCCAGTGAGTATGTACTCTGTGTGTGTGTGTGTGTGTGTGTGTGTGCATACTCCTCACCTGTGACATAGACATAGACAGACGTGTGTTTGTCCTGCCGATGGCGGTAGGCACAGCGGTAGGAGCCTGTGTGTTGAGCCAGTGCTGGATTCAAGGTGAGCGTGCTACAGTGCTGCCTCTTACACCTTGAGTGGTCCAAACGCAAGCTCTGGTTGTACTCCGTCACATTAAATGGGAGGACCCACTGCAGTTCACTTTTGCCCCTGGACAGGTACATGAGGATAAACACACACACACACACACACACACACACACACACACACACACACACACACACACACACACACACACACACAGGGTGGGTTAACACACACTAGGTAAATATGAGGTTGTTCTTCTTCACTTTACTAGGGGTGTCCTAGTCTCTTGGTTCAAATGACACATTTTGAAACAATATTATGTATTATGTATAACCAAAAATCCTGTCAAGCTAGTCAAATAATTTATGTATTTTACACTATGTATAATTAGGAGTGGCGTCAAGTTAGTAGGCCTACTGGTCAAATCATATATATTATATATTATAGTGTTCATGTATTTGGTCAAGACTAATGGATTAGACATCTTTGTTAGATGGTTTAAAGTCCATTGAAGGATTGAGGTTGTCAAGGTATTTCACCTGCACTTCAGCTGAAGAGTCTTGTTGGCCTCCAGGACAAGCTGGTGCACTTTCACATCAAGGAGTGGTGTGCTATATTTACCAGTCGATTCTGGAACAGAAACAGATCCATATAGATGATAAGATATGTTTACAAGTTTAGCCTTAATCCTGTCCTCTAAAAATGAGCTGCAATGAAGAATCTTTGAATTTGGAAATATCGCAAGAGACACAAAACATAAAGTAACAACAACTATGAAGTCGCTCTAATTCCACATTCTAGGGGGAAATGAGACCGACAGATACTATCTTGATCTCAGAAGGAAACTCTCTTCTTTACTTTTATTTCTTAACCTATTTCCCAAACCATACCATCCATGGTTCTGTAAGCGATCCATGGGCCTGCACACACGGTGAGTAGCCAGTGAGTGAACTGAACTGAACACATAGAAATCTGAAGCGGTGGGCAGCCACTGCTACAGCAACAGGATAGAAGTTGGAGTTAGATGCCTTCCGCAACAGCATTGCAGCAATGGATGTGAACATGATGGAGCAATATCCAACCGCTCTAGAGTCCACTTTTTATTCTGTTCTCAGGAATGGAAAGACCACCATCCTCAAGTATCTTCCCCTAATAAGAAGACAACTGGGCTACTGACCGAAATAATACCCTTGATAGTTCCTAAAACTCCATAAATCTGTCCTGGATGAACCCTTCCTTGATAAAAAATATCCATAACATATTTTGATAATCCTCATATTTCAGTTATGCCTATTCAGTATGAATAATAAATATGTAAGTGAGAGTTAAAGATATCAGCAATCATAATGAGACCCAACAGGATCTCACCAGGTGAGAGATTTGTATTTATTTATTGATTGATTTATTGCTCCATTGTGTATTTTGCTTGTATTTTTTTATGGATTTGTTGTAAATTCCATCCTCAAGTGGACTACTTTTATTTCCAATTTATGCAGACCTACTACATATGGCCTCATATGTAGTAGGTCTGCATAAATTGGAAATAAAAGTAGTCCACTTGAGGATGGAATTTACAACAAATCCATACAGACGAAACTGATTGACCACAGCCATATAATTAGCCTGCACTTACCCCTAAACACCACAGGCTATATGGAGAGATGAATTAGAGAGCCTATGCAGAATGAGTGACCTTTCCATATAGCCTATACAAGCTGGCTGTATGAAACACTTAAGGAAGTGGAGTCAAGTACCTTTCTCAGCAGTGGCCCACAGGGAATTAACACAAGTCGTGAATTAGGCTACTGACCCATTCCCCAGCCGTTATCCCATTATTTCCTTAACGCTTATTCTACACATCAGAGTTCCGGAGCAAAATTTCCCAGCTTGAGAGAACGTGCCATGGACACTCGTTTCATAGAGCTACAAAGGACTGAGAATTATGTCCTGACCAAATTAAGAGAGACCGCAAGTGCAACAGAAGAGATTGCCAGAGCGGTATATGAACATATATCAGGTTATTCCAGTGATTATGCTGAAAGGTTATTTAAAGATTAAAAAACCCAATAAATAGATTATGCAATAACAGATTAAGTGAAAATGAATTACTGCATTTTATGCGTCGGCTCTGAATAACAAAATAGCAGATATGTTGTATTTTTTATGTTGTGTACGCATAAATCTCAGTGCAAAGAATGTAAAACTATTAAAAAATATGTCTAACCATATTTTCACAAAATCAGGAACTATCAACATTTTTGTAAATATTGTATGGATCGTATTGGCACTATAAAAATCTACAGGCCAACTATTTTAGGTGAACCCACATTTGAAATGAAATAAAATGAGAGAGAATAAATTGGGGGAAAAATTAAAACATTACCGATACTCGCTTATGTTTTCAACCACAAGGCCTAAAGGGCATGTTTGTATCTGAAGAAATAAATAGAAGGCGCTAATTTAATATTTTCCAAGGCTACTATTAAACAACTAAAATATAGCATCAATATTAATATGAATGTTAATATTATCGGTATTATTAGTCTATAAAATATGTGTGCAAATGTTTCTTGTTAGTGCTATATGTTTTGAAACAAATACTCGTTTGTGAAAAATACAATGTCTCTCACGCAAGGAAATCCATCGACTTGACCTGCAGCGGGAGTGGAAAGTTGTTGACCAATAAAAATAAAACAGTGACGCAGCGGAGTGCACAGGAGTACACGAGTTCAGTGCAGATTTCCTCCCAGTGCGTCTGTTTTAGTCATAACCACTGATTAGCCCGGGTTCCTGCGCACTAGAAAGTTTCCTTGAGGTGGTCATGACCCCGAACTCATTTATATTAGAACTTCCATTTCACAAACTCATCAGGCTCAGGAAATAACGCCCTCGTCGATTCAACCGGGGCCAAATAGTTGGAGCCGGACGCCAAGCCAGAGCACAGAGGTCTTCGTTATCAAAACAACTGTCCCTCTTGACTACAGTGAACAACCAATGCTTGAGGTTCGCAACACGTACATCACTCCGCTTCTCATTTCCGTGCCAAGAAGTAACCTGCACACCGGTGCGTAAAAGTCTGCCAAAGCAGTTGAAACTGTGCCTTCAAACACATCAAAAGCCCACACAAAATTCCTTTGTTCTTCCTTGCAAGACAAGCATTCTAATGTAGAATATTACTCACACCAACACACATGTCAGGCCCTTACTACCTCGGCACGTTTACAGTGTCATATAGATCCATTATATGGATAGAGTAGTGACACCGCACAGTCATGCGCCATAATCCTTACGCACACTGTGCACAACACGGCAACACAATGACTTTACTGGGTTTCATCAGATGTGTGATGATGATTTTATATAGTGAAAGTTGATCCACACTTTGCCGGTAATGACTACTGCAACAGGTAGGTAACAAGAATGCCAAATGGACAATCAGTCCTAACGGTCGTAAAAAAGGTCTTTCTTACCTTTTGCCAGAGCGCTGCCCGACATTCCACACAAAACAAGTAATAAAATGTCAATCATGCTCTCTATCAAAAGTGGCGTCTTGAAAAAAAATGAAAAAAAAATTGTTGATATCTTGAAGAAAACTTGAAGAAAAAACTTGAATGAAATACAAGGACTAAAAGTTCCTCCAGAAAGGATGCACCACGCAATACCTCAGTTGCGCACGGTCGTTTTCCAATGTTCCGTGGATGAAGAAATCCGTACTATCCCCTTGGAGATGTATGAATGTATAAAAGTACATTGACAGAACAGCAGGTTAAGATTCCACGGCAACTCTCTCCCATTCTAATCGGGACAAGCGATTTATCACGCCGGTTTTAGTGACGCCACACCTACGCGCCAATCGTATAGACCCTCCCTGCGCCCTCTCTCTGATTCACATCTTCAGCAAGGCTTTCTTGAGCTACTTGGCCTTTCTTGGGCATGAAGACCAAGAGATCATACACTTCAAACGCAATCACAATATAATTTACTCGTAATTCCTTTTCGCTAAAGATATTAATTATAGAAAACAAATCAATAATAATATGAATAAAAAAATAGCTAAGATAAGCAGCCACATCATTGTGACTATATCTGAAATTATCAAGTAGTATAACTTTGACAAATGTTGGAGGGGTGCAACAAAATCATTTTACAAAATTCTAGTAGGCCTATGCTTATTTAATGCTTATTCAACAATACATTTAAAGGAGGATCATCTTCCCCGCTCTTCCTAAAATACGCCAAAAAGGTGAAAACACCACGAGGAAACTGTATTCAGAGACTGTTTAATATATCACTAATTTCAACAGCGATTTTAAATATATTTAACAGAACGGATTGTGACATTTCGCAGGTGGTTCGACAGGACACAAAATATGACTTTAAACAGAGCAGTACCTCAAAATGCCCACGAGTGGGAGCACGTTATGTGTAGCAGCTAAGGTGTTTTGATTGTACTCATCACTCGGGCGAAGGATGGTGCCAAACATTTTAATCGGAAATATGTCTGTAGATACAGCAACTCACAGTATCTTTTTTTGTTTTTGCAAATATGCTGTTAAGGAACAAAATTATAGAAATGCTACTTTGATACAACTTAAAGTAGTTAGTGTACAGCTTGTAATAGCCTACCAATATGGGTTTATTGTCCTCTGAAAAATAACAACATATTAATGTCACAGCAGCTGGCAACAAAATTAAGTACACCTCACAAAAAAACTTGTTCTAATCGTGTCTAAACTGCCAATATTTTGTGTTAGTTTCATTATTATCCAATCCATCACCTTTATCTTCTGCTTCCTCAGCAAAGCAGTTGGCATCTTGGAGGTGTGATAAGCGCTATTTTTGTGACGTGAAACTGCCATGCCATGCATAAGGCCTAGTTTCTGAAAAGAGGAGATCATGCTCTGCGTAGAATTCATGATTCCCTTTATAAACTACAACTCCCCAAGTGGAAGCAGCAGTAATGCAGACCTAGACCATTACACTACCACCACCATGCTTGACACAAAATATAGACAGTTAGGGCACAATTATACATGTATGTTTGCAGTGAGGTGTACTCACTCTTGCTACCAGCTGTTTAGACAGTAATGGTTGTATTCTCTGAGGACAATAAATCAATACATTTCACTTCTATCATTTTGACCCAAGAAAAGATGGAACAGAATATTTGCAAAACAATGTGAGGGGTGTTCTCACAATTGTGATATATGACACTCTCTTGCTTTGGAGTGACAGCAGGGGTACAGTACAGTGATGTGAGGCTTTGGAGTGAGATCTAGCGAAGACACCATCTTCTTCATGTAGGCTCTACTCTAAAAGGACAACTGACACAGTGATATGCATTTTACCATCTCTTTTAGCTTGTGCAATACAGAGTTTGATAGGCATAGAATAAGAATGACTATAACATGGGACATACTGCGATTACTTCTCCCAGTAAAGTTGGGGGAATGGAAAGCTACGCTAACTGAAGAAATAGTTGGTAATATATAACTAAAATATCTGTCTGAATACTGGGGCATAAGAATATACACAAACAGTAGGCCTACGTACAGTAACACAGAGTGGACTCCTTCCACAATGAAACAAAGTCCAAAACATTTCTGGAATGTATGTTCAACCTATGAGCAACGTCCAGAGTTCTGTGTGTAGGCTAACCAGAGGCAAGTGCTGATGGTGTTTACAGGGATGGAAGATCATGGCAGCCGTTAGCTGGGTTTGAGTGGCTTCAGACATGAAGGATCATTGAAGGTTCAGACGAGACACTGGCATGAGGCTTTGGGAGGGACTTCACCAGGAGGCTTCACCAGGAAGTTGTAAGGGGGGTTTCGCGATGAATCACTTTTCAGGTGTACAGTTAGCACTGTATGTGTGTGCAAGTCAGACTGGTGTCATGTGGTTGCCCGATGGCACACAGGCCTTTACACCTGGCCTTTAGTCTGCAGGTGGATCCAATCTGTGAACCTGGTGACCTGCGTGTAAACTCCTGGCCGGTTCTGCCGAGCGCAGCCCTCGCCCCAGCTCACGATGCCGGCCAAGAACCAGCGGCGACCCTTCTCCAGACATACCAGTGGACCACCTGAATCACCCTGCACACACACACACACACACACACACACACACACACACACACACACACACGCACACACACACACACACACACACACACACACACACACACACACACACACACACACACACACATACACACACACACACACACACACACACACACACACACACACACACACACACACACACACACACACACATTCACAGTTGATGGATTAACATTCCTTGTAATGAATGATGGATCTTTTCCTACCTCACCACCAGATTAATTCCATACATTTATGATATTAATAAATCTCTGTGGTTAATGGATTATATACAACATGAATGATGAATGATTTGCTTTGGTGCGCCCCAATCACTCAGGGGTGTGTGTGTGTGTGTGTGTGTGTGTGTGTGTGTGTGTGTGTGTGTGTGTGTGTGTGTGTGTTTCTGTATGTGTGCATGTATACCAATTTAAGCTCCTGCAGAGTGTAAGTTGTTTGGGTCATTACCTGACATGCATCCACACCTCCTTGCATGTTGCCGGCGCAAAGCATTCTGGGAGTGACAGCGTCGTCATACAGCTTGTTGCAGACATTCCGGTTTATGATGTTCACTGTGGCCTCTTGCAGCAGTGACGCCAGCTCACCTGGTGGGAAGTCAACAAAAGGTCACTGCACATCCTGAGAGACCCACCTTAATCACTTCCACACAGACTACTGACCCAATGCATACTACCATGTACAACACACAAGACTTAATCTCATATTTTAGGAGTAGATAAAGAATCGCCTTTTATCACAAAGGACAATAGCCTGGCGAATGCCAAACTATAAATCACAAGTGATATTTAGTCTGGAGACCTACCTATTGCATTCCTCATAGCGGAAGCATCGTTTACAATTGTCCAGAGCCATTTATTGGGCGCTAAGAATGTCTATCATACTGTACAATCTGTACATAGCTCGGAGCCAATACCAGAGCCACCAGTGATGGAAAATGCAATCGAGGGCCGTCCAAATCCTTTTTTGTTCTGTGATTGGATACCGAAAGCAGGCGAGAAAATCGGCCATGGTCACCATGCTGCTTTGCAGTGTGAAATAAAATAAGCGCGCAAAGGAGCATGGGAACTCCCAGGCTAAAAGGACAATACAGTTGGATGGAAATCCATCTACTGACTAGAGTGGAATTTCAAAACCCACATATCCATATCAGTCATTTTACTTTAATGTGGCTTTACAGCAACATTCAGTCATGAACAAGACAGCCTTAGCCAAAGGACAACGCAGCACAGTTGTGCATGTATTTGCTTCCTGGATTTTAAATTCATGTCAATTAAATTGACACCATCTTCTAGCAGCTAGACTGCAGGTGTATTTGGACAGTTCTGTGAATCTGTAGATCATGCACACACACAAACACACACACACACACACACACACACACACACACACACACACACACACACACACACACACACACAAGCACCAACACACATTCTTACATGTACAAACAACCAACACACACATTTACACACACACATGCACAATACACACTCCTGAAATTTGAATAGTCCTTACCATCCTCTGTGAGCACCCCCCAGCCAGTGACGAAACAACTGGTCCCCGAGCTGAAAGAGTGGGTGGGGGCGGGCACACAGACGGGCTGAACCAACTCGTTAAAGAAGACGGGGGCGCTGAGTTCCAGCAAAGCAATGTCGTAGTCGGAGGTGAACTGGTCATACTGCGGGTGCTGCATGATACGGCGGACCTGCCGGGTGGCGGCGGCGTTGCTGGCTGTGTTCATGACACGCATGCCCATGTAGGCACGCCAGGAGCGGGCATCGGAGTACCTGTAACCCACCCAACAGGTAAGAATGCATGGTTATGCAAGCAGAGACTACAGTGTACCTACTGAATTGCCTCTATGACCATAGGCATACATACCCAATACACAGTGATAGACATGCATACATATCCATTCAAACATTCAAACATAATGACACACACAAATATATGTACATATGCTTAAAGGATGGGGCATATGTCAACATGCTTAAAGGGGCATATCACACACACACACACACACACACACACACACACACACACAAGAAACTCACACACACAAATGCATGCACAAGCTTACATATTTTCATATGGGTAATCAATAAGAGGTACCTTAAAAAACAAGAAAGAGAGAAAACCAATTCAAGTTTTCCATGTAGTTGTAAACTACAAGTACAGCATTTCATGATAAAGAAAGCTAAATAAAACAATAACTATCAGCAATAACACATTGTTGATATTAATCACTATTTAGGTTTCATGCAGGTTGAGTGAGTTTCAAATTTGTGCATTGGGCCTGCACTGGGGGTATACTGTATGAGCCATAATATGAGCATTGGAAGGGCCTCCGCACACTGGTTCTGACAAACTGCGGAGCACTGAGCTTCCAACATTCTGAGGGGGCGGGGGCTTTTTCCACCTTTATTTGACAGGACAGTGTAGAGCGACAGGAAATGAGTGGGAGAGAGACGAGGAGGGATCGGGAAATGACCACGGGTCACAATCAAACTCCGGCCCTCGGATTTATGGTATGGCACCTTAGCCAACTAAGCCATGACGCCCCCTATTACATTGTTTTCAATTCAACCGTGCACACCAGTGTTGAACTCTGCCACAACCGCCTGCCAATGAAGCAAATGATATTGAATACTGTCGGTGTCTGAACCGGTGTCGGAACCGGTGTACGGAGGCCTAGTAAGTGATAGTGTGTCCTCACTTGATGGCGTCAGAGTCTTGGAAGCAGTGTGCGGCGGAGAGCAGCCAGCGGCTAGAGACCAGCGAGGCTCCGCACACATGTCCGTAGCGCTCCATCTGCAGGCTGACCTGCCACGGCCACGAGCCTGTCTGAGCATCCGCACCACCGACAATCTTCGCCTTCTTCCTCGGGCGCGTACCGCAGACTGCAAAGAGCCAGAGAGAGGATAAGGAGGAAGAGCAAGAGGAGTAGATTGGAGAAATCACTTTGTATATTATAGTAGGGTTTAACAAACTGTAGTACACATGGCTCCTTATTTTAAAAAAATGTGTGTAAGATACACACTTTACACAGTAATCAATTTCTTAAAGTAGGAAAGAAGAAAATGACAGAAGGAGTGGGAGGAGAGGGATGGGAGATGGAGGGATGATAGATCAGGAGGCAAGGAGAAGAGAGAAGTGGAAGCAGAGAAAGGAAGAGAAAAGAGAGAAGTGGGAGCAGAGTAAAGTGGAAAATAAGAAGTAGATGAGTAAAAAGTAGGAGAATACAGTACGTGGGTGAGAGTGGCTTCAAGACATGATGAGAAGGAGAAGAACAGAGAGAGAGAGAGAGAGAGAGAGAGAGAGAGAGAGAGAGAGAGAGAGAGAGAGGAGTAAAATAAGGGAGAAGTGTAGAAGTTGGAGAAGAGTAACCAAGAGTAACCAAGAGTAACCATGAGGCTACAATGCCAAAAGAAGACTGGACATTTTTCATTTCTTTGGAATGTTCGCTGCACTTCCTCCATTTTTGGCGTAGCCAGTTTAATTTATTATAGTGGAAGCAAATTGTTACAGCAGATGTGCATTGGTGATGTATGCAGTGTAGCCTATCCCTTTTATAGATGAAGAGGGGGAGTAAAAACGATGAGAAGGAGACAACATGATGAGACATCAGAGGAGGAGAAAAGAGGAATTAGTGGATAGGAGAAGATAGTGGCGTTTATGGAGAAGAGAAGAAGAGAGAGAGGAGTTGGAGGAGGAGAAAAGGATGACAAGAGTTAGAGGAACTGGTGTAAAGGAGGTTCTGAAGCCGCTTCGAAATTTTAATGATGTGTGGAACTCACCACAGCGCATCTCATCGGACCCGTCTTTGCAGTCTTTGATCCCGTCACACTCGGGGTTCAACTTGTTCACACACTTCCCGTTGGCACACTTGTAGGACGAAGGCGAACAGCCTTTATGGACTGGAGTGAGAAAGACCATTAATTTTTTTATTTATTTGTTACATGAAAGCTTTAAAATAAAACATTTGCCAGTCTCTCTCTCTCTCTCTCTCTCTGTTGATACACTAAGACTCACATGCTCTTGTGCAGTTGAGCTCGTCGCTCCTATCCTTGCAGTCGATTACTCCGTCACACACCGAGGCTTTTGAAATACACACCTTATTTGGGCACATGTGGTAGCACTTCCCTGCTAAAATATGGGCAGACAAATCAATATTTCCTTAAATCCATATTATTTTCTCCACAATAAATCTGTAAAACACACACAGTCAGTATCCACACATACAGTACACAAATGCTGCTCAGGCCAAATGTTCATAAACAAATTTTGTGTGGACACCTGGTCATCTGGTATACAATGTTATCCCAAGCCACATGCTTTTAAACACTCCTTGAAGAGACACATTGATCCTAAAGAGACCTCTATCCCAAAGCTAATTGCTGCAAAAGCCAATTTAGCAACTTTGTTCGTTGCAGTGCTATTTCTCACTGCCAATCGACTTAAGTTGCTAGCTGGTGAGCAGGGGTTAAAGTGTTCCGGCACCTCAGATAAACGAACAATATCATCCCATTCTTCTTCTATACGTATTTTTCTTTGTTTGTGCCAATCCCACTTTAACCACTGCTGGTGAGTAACTATGGTTACCCCTGTAGGCTACTATACTGTATGTTGGTTAGGATATACAGGAAATGCCAAGTGCTGTAGTGATATGTGAGGCCTACCACAGTTGTTCTCCTCACTGCTGTCTCCACAGCTGGTCTGGGAGCCACACTGGCTGCCGTGAGGTTTGCACTGCCCATTCCCACAGTACACCTCTCCTGGCCTGCAGGTGGCTGCAGCAAAAACAACAATAACAATATCTGTATTACAGCAATCCAGTAACAACAATATTTGTATTGATTGTGTTGACCAACGACAGCACATCAATGGCACCCAAACAGAGACAACAATGACATGATGTCAACACTACCACCAACATCACCACCAGGCAAGTAGCCATGTTTGTTCCATTGAATGATACATTCCCCTCATGCTGGGTGTTTTCTCATTTTTCTGACTGATTCATCAAAGTGTCATCTATCTATGCAAGCCTATGCAGGAAAGTAGTTCATTAAAATTAGATTCAATTCAATTCAATTCAATTCAATTAAATTTTATTTGTAGAGCGCACAAATACAATACATTGTCTTGCGGCGCTATACAGACAGTACAGGAAGCACCCATGAGTAACAGGGGCAAAGAAAGGAAGATCAGTTTTGAGGTTTTGTATCAGATGCTGACTTTGGGCGAGAATGAATTTCTGTGACAGTGGGTAATTACTGGGGTAAACACATGACTGCATGGGTAGAGGGCTCTGGAAAACAGAACTCATATGCCTGTCTCATTTTATATCATAATCAATATCTCAGTAACTCTGTCAATTATGGATTCCTTGGGACTTACTGTTTTGGTATTTACTTAAAAGGCCCATATTATGAAAAATAACTTTTTATGGCTTTTGGTTTCTTGGGTCTATACTGCCTGTACTCACACTTTCAGTTTGATAAAAAGCTTGTTAAAATAGACAATTTACACTGTTAGTAACTGTTGAGCTGCTGTCGGCTTAAACCATCTGTTTAAAATTTTCGTAACTACGTACGTCACAGGGTAAGGTGGCTCGGGTCCTACCACATTGGCAGCCACTGAGCCCACAGCTGAGGGCAATGAGAATGGATAATTTGCTAAAATAGAGAGACAAGTTGGCAGCTACTTTGCAGCTGAAAACAATGAAAATGATTAATTGACTAATTAGGGCTGGCCTGTCATACTGTAGGCTACAGGGGAAATCCTCAATGTGTTGGCTGCAGGTGTCTAGTTACCTGGTGCACACCCCATGAGAAACAGCCTGTTCTGAACATTAGAGCTAAAAAAAAGCTAGCCTTAAAAAAATAATAATATGACCCCTTTAAGAGATCCTGACCAATCTACTCGAGAAAGTTCAAGAATACACCACTCCAACAGTTAGAAAATACATTCATTGTGCTAAATAGACCTGATGATTTCTCTGACTTCACAGATTCCTTATAACAGCTGTTTTGACTGTGACTAGTTTAGCTGCACAAGAATGAATACACTTTTACACATTACATTACATTATATCTCATGCTAACATTCTCCATCAGGGTTGCTTCGTCCTGTCTGGTAGTTATGGGCAACTGAAATTTTGAGTCACTGTAACAGAGAAGTGTACTGTAGAACTTGTCTGTTTGAAACACTTACAGACTCCAGGTCTGTTCTTGAAGAGATCAAAAACCTTGCCAAAAAAGACACTGAATATTGAAAACCATCTCATGACACAGTCAGTACACTGGAAAGGACCGGGGCTTTCCAGATAAAAATTACAGCCAGTTGTAGGATCTTTCAATGTTTTCTCCATAGGGACCTGATGGTGTTCTCTTCCTGTAAAGTCGTTTGCCAAAGCCTCTGAATAGTTTCTAAGCTGCATACTGACTGTATGACACTTCCTGCTTGTTAACCACAATGCACGCTCAATAATGGTATTGTGCAGGGTCTCCCACAAGTAATACTGAGAGGAGAAATATAATAATAAGTGTCTGATGTTTAAAAATGTCAACGTACAGTAGTATGTTTGCACTCTTACTTACAGCACTTAGTCTCATCCCTCCCATCTGAGCAGTCCTTCTCCCCATCACACACCTTTTTCAGAGGGATACACTGTCCGTCTCCACAGCGGAACTGTCTAGGACAGGCTGAGAGAAACACACACACACACACACACACACACACACACACACACACACACACACACACACACACACACACACACACACACACACACTATCAATATGACCCATCCACATCTGACGTTATAGACCCATCAGAAATGGACTTTTATCTTAAGAGGGCACATTATCTAAGTTGCTCAATTCATTCTTTAGGAATACTGTTGAGCAAATAAGCAGGTAGATCTGACCTATTAGGTCATAATTAATGTAACAACATTTCAAACCTTTCCCCAATAACGAAATGCATTAGTTTGTGGACATGGTCCAATAAAACTTACAAAAGTTACATAGAGTGTGTTTTTTAAACTTAGCAGATGATTTTAACCATAGTGATTCAACCATTTCAATAGGGTGTATCCTGCCCGGAAATCAAAGCCTGTGCTAAACTGTTCTTAGCAGCATATTGTGCTATAAATACACATGGCTATGACTAACCTATTCCCTGTTAACCCAGATGCCAAGAATACTATATCTCTGCTCGAGTCATCAGACCCTGCAAACATCACAAACTTCAGATCGAAGCTCCCATTTATGATGTAGCAGGTAGTGGTAGCTGACTAACATGACGCCAACATGCTGTTGGGGGAACTAAACATTTTTTTTTCCTCAAAGACATTGCTACCATGTTAACTATAACTGCTCTAGCTGTTTAGGAATTGGAGAGGCATAGACTGAGATAAAGTATGTCATTAATTGTTATGAATAATGTTAGTAGTTTGATGGTCGCAATTTTAAAAAGCGAGAAAATGAGTCCCTTTGAACAGCAACAAATGATGGGCATAATTAAACTCAAACGGTTGGACCCTGTTGCCCAGAATCCCACTTCACTACAGTATCTAGGCCACTTCCGCCAAAGCACAAAGTGTTGATGCCCTGGAGACTGCCAGCCAGGCACTGGTGGACAACGGTGTGACCCAGAAACCTTTAAAAAGCTGGCCCTGAGCGTGTAAACGAAGCCCAGCGGTGGGTCCACCACGGTGGCGGTAGCTGTGGTGGTGAAAAGGGAGTGGCACAGGTGGTGGCGGGCGCTGGGATGAGGACTCACTGGTCTCTGGGGAGAAGGCACGGTAGAGGAGCTGGAAGCCCTTGTGGGTGAGGGACTCGTCCGAGCGAAAGTGCAGCAGCACCGGGGATGAGTAGATCCGCTTCCGGCTGCTGTCCACGATGGGGTTGCACAACCTGAGAGATAGGACAACCACCAATCACACATGCATGCAGACAAACACACACACACACACACACACACACACACACACACACACACACACACACACACACACACACACACACACACACACACATACACTGAGGTTTACATAAACACATGCAAATCCACAAGTGTACACATATCATGATATAAACAAACTTAATAAAGCACATAACAGCTCACAACACAGGAGCATACCAATTCTCTCTCTCTCTCTCTCTCTCTCACACACACACACACACACACACACACACACACACACACACACACACACACACACACACACACACACACACACATTTGGATTGGACCGCACCTATACACACATACAGTACACACACACACACACACACACACACACACACACACACACACACACACACACTTATTCATTTACCCCTTACGGACCACATCATTTACATTACAGAGCATTTATTTCACACCACTCAGGTCAGTAGGATGCACATGGGTGGCTTAGGCGGCCATGCAGATGACACCAGCGCCCCTACGGAGCCACTGAGATAGCGATCACACTCACCGAACCCCGTTGATTTCCAGCCAGTCTTTCTCACAGCCGCTGGTGGCTGGCGAGTCCTGAATGTCCAGCATCACAATGGTTATGGAGAGCAGGTAACCAGGGAACGGCGTCTGACAAAGAGGCAAAAAGACCGAGAAACGAGATTTTAGCCTCGCCATCGGAAACCAAAAAGGAAAAAAAGTGCGGTGACACAGTCCGGGACAAGAAACTGACAGGGCCTTCAGGCCACTATCAAAGGATGGCCTTTGTGCTCTACCAAATGGCGTACTGTACCATGCATATTAAGACAGGGAGAGAATTAGGCCATTGAGGAGCAAATACATTATTTCACAGTTCTGTATCAGAGAGCCCTGAAATTGATCTTTTCCAATTCCAATCCAGACAGACTCAAACAACGAAGTCACCAATTCAATTACAGGAGGCTAGTTGTCGATGCTAATAGTAACTGCATCAACACACATTTTTAGTCGCACAGATGTTGAAAAGGGTATCAAAACATGTCTGTTTATTAGTTCTGAAGCGAAAAATGAGGAGACAGACTATGCCCATTCGTTTTCTTCCTCGTGAATTGAATCTTGATTCATATCGTTTCTGTCTGTGCAACTTGATCTTGTTTCACTTTTACTCGATTAAATGGTAGATGGTAGATGGGGATGGTAGTTGTAGGAAATGAAAAACGGCACATCATCATCTTCTCAAATTTACCCTCAGTTTCCAGCTGCAGTCCATGTTTGGTGCGTAGTTCGCTGGAAAATAGGGTGAGGTCAGGGAACCGTTCCAAGAGGAGATGAATCCTCCACATTCTAGAAGCAAGTGAAAACAAACAATGATAATGAAATCACCTATTACTAGCCCAGGACCAAAAAGGAGGTCTTTCACTGGGAAGAGACAGCTGATAAGAACATAGTTGATGCGATACAATAACCACTTTCAAGGAAAAGACTTACAGTAATAATCAAAATAAAAAGTTGCTCAAAAAGAAACTGAAACTGAAACTGAACCTCTGAATTTGCTGTGCTGATTATTCTGGATTTATGCTTAATGACTACAAGTGAATCATTCTCCAAAACACAGCACAAGTGTTCATACTAACCTTACATACACTAAGCTAATCTGATCTAGACTTAAAGCTGTACATTTCTGATTTAGACTGACTAAATGACTTACTGTTTATGAGCTTGTACACACACGCACACACACACACAGAGACACAGACATGCCCCCCCCCCCCCCACACCCACACACACACACACACACACACACACACACACACACACACACACACACACACACACACACACACATACCTTCTTTAGGTACGGCCTGGAAGTAAGCTTTGAAGATGGCTCCATGCCGTTGTCGACTGAAGGAGAAAGTGACCAGCATGACATTTCCAGATGAGGTCAGCCTCATCACGGGGGAAGAACCAGACACTGGCAGGCCACACCACCTGCAGTACAACACCATGGTTGAGCAAAGCAACACATAATACTGACGCTGCCATGCACTGAAATGTGGATTGGGTGCCACAAGATTAGTCTTTGATGGGTGATCCCAAACAATATGTTCAGTGTCTGGCACCTTCTCTGATACTGTAGCAACAATACTCTGCCAATAATCTGTGTTGTGGTTTGCCTTGACTCGCTGATTGATGATCTATTATACCCCAACATGTCTTGAATGGTATATTTTGACCTGAAACATCTTCCTCAGAAAACTTTTGGTAGAAACAAGGTACCAAATCACTTTTAAAAACAGAAACTTCCCCTTTTTAAATCCATATCCTGCTAAAATAAAAAGATGTCTGCACTTTTCGGTCACATAGTCAGTTCAACTCTCTGGTGATGATTTGACATATTTCATCTGATATACAGTAATTGTTGTTTTTTTTTTGTTGTTTTTTTTTTAATCAAATGTGTTGCTGTTACGAAAGTAAGAATATAGAGCCCAGGCGTCTGTTTCCAAAATAGCATATTTGCTAACCAGTTACAATAACAACTCAGAGTCAGGTGGCAATGGGAAATTCCATGGCAACTAATAACAAAGATGCTAAACAACTATGTTAGCAACTATGCTTTTGGGAAATTAGTTTGGAAACTTAAGCTTGTGAACTTAATTAGAAGCTATACTTTTGGGACGATAGAGAACCGTTCTAAAGTCTCTATCGATGTTTACCTGGCGATGATTTTATTCTGGAGTGGGAGAAGAAAGTCATAGGCAGAGAGCTTGTGTGCGGAGCAGCTGCCAGGTGTGGCTCCCTGAAGGGTGACAACCACCAGTCGCACCACATGACCAGAGGGCACACGCAGTCGCCACTGGTAGTACGGCTTCTTGGGGCTCACCAGGCTCAGAGTGCGATTGCTGCCATATTTGGCGTACAGGTCAAAGGACATGGCTGTGGAGACAAGGAGAAAAGGAAGAGATGGGCTTGAGTGTACAGTAGGCCTGCTGGTGGGAGAGAAAGAAGGAAGACAAAAAAGAAGAAAAGAAAATGTGAAAAAGAGAAGACAGGAAAGAGAAAGTTTAAATGAATCAATTGTCCTTTTCTGACCTTGGAGTCCCATCTGCCATTTGCCACTCTGCAGAGAGTTTGGATTCTTGATTTTTTCTGCCTTGTCATCATCGTCGTCGTCATCATCATCATCATCTAGACCTACGTATACAAACACATGCATTCACACGCACACGCACACGCACACACACACACACATACACATTCAAGATCATGGCAAAACAAAACACTTCACACACACACACACACACACACACACACACACACACACACACACACACACACACACACACACACATACATTCAAAAGCAAAGATAAACAAAACACTTCCTACACACACACACACACACACACACACACACACACACACACACACACACACACACACACACAAATACCTTCTTATACACCTACAGTCCACAAGGAACAGTCAACAGAGGAATCACTTCCTACATAATACTCATTCATCTTATGTCTTTGTATCATGACTGTAACGTGATCCCTTTATTGTGAAATGTCACCCAAATTAGTCTTAGTTGTACTGTACCTGTTATGAAATAAAAGATTCCGCTGAGCCAAAAAGTGACTGACTAATGCAAGAATGAGATGAGGAAGTAGAAACAGAGGAAGTGGCTATGGAACGGATGGAGTAGGATGGAGAAAGGGGGTTCCATCCAGGGAGGGATACAGAGGTGTGAGTGTGTGTGTGTGTGTGTGTGTGTGTGTGTGCAGGAAGTTTTTTGTTTATCCTTGCTCTTGAATGTATGTGTGTGTGTGTGTGTGTGTGTGTGTGTGTGTGTGTGTGTGAATGTGTGTCGAGAGGGGCCTAATGGACAGCGTGGCCTTACCCAACATTGAGAGTGTTCCCCCCTGCCTGTCCAAGTAGAAGCGCTGTTCTTCTTGTTGTATAGGAACTTATTGGTGAAGGGCAGCGTGGGTGTGTGTGTGTGTGTGTGTGTGTGTGTGTGTGTGTGTGTGTCGAGAGGGGCCTAATGGACAGCGTGGTCTTACCCAACATTGAGAGTGTTCCCCCCTGCCTGTCCAAGTAGAAGCGCTGTTCTTCTTGTTGTATAGGAACTTATTGGTGAAGGGCAGCGTGGGTGTGTATGTGTGTGTGTGTGTGTGTGTGTGTGTGTGTGTGTGTGTGTCGAGAGGGGCCTAATGGACAGCGTGGTCTTACCCAACATTGAGAGTGTTCCCCCCTGCTTGTCCAAGTAGTAGCGCTCTTCGTTCTTGTTGTACAGGAACTTGTTGGTGAAGGGCAGTCGCCGTTGCAACCTCTCTGGCTTGGAGTTCTGTATTTCTGAGGCAACGGTTGCTGGGGCGGCAAATTTGCTCCAGTAGTACACGGTGAGGCCATCCGATCCTTCACTATGAGAAGACCCGGAAACATACAAAAACGCACGTACGCACACACACACACACACACACACACACACACACAAACACTTAACTTGAAAGTCGTGATCAAACATGAATCATAACGTTCCACTTATGCAACAACTGATTTCAGTGAATGCATCCGGCACAAGTGGAAAAAATACAGACTGAAAGTCATCTGAGATTGAGCAAACTATGATCCAGCACTGTTGCTGGCTTTCTTGTTATTGCAATTTCATCACAGATTCAAGTATCATTATGAAAGTCGAAAATACAAAGAAGTATAAAAAATGACAGAATAGTAAAGAAACAATATTTAAAAAGTTAATTACACATTCCTGGAAATATTATGATCTGCATTTCTGTGTCACTTGGGAGGTGCATACTCACCTGAAGGCAATAATTCCTGAGCGCTTGTAATAGGACTTCCATGGAGTTGAGTCATACAGTTCTGAAAACTGGAAAAAAAAAACAAAAAAAAAACACTATTCACATTTCTCCAAGTGTGGTCCAATCCACCAAATGCGGCGGCAGTGCAGAATAAAACAACCAAAACCTTTAAAAAACTGAGTTGGGAACAAACAGAATGTAATTTAATCTAACAGAAACAGTTCCAAAGAACTTCCACTATTTCAGAGAAAGAATGCACAATGAGATAAAAAAAAGAAAAAAGAAAAAACAGACAAGAGCAGACAAGAGTCTCTGGACAACAACAGCTCCATTGTATGGACTTCAATGTCATATTGAAAAGTCTTTGCACTTGTCATGGGGAGTTGGGAAGGTGAAGGGGAGGGGTGGGGTGGGGTGGGGAGGTGGTGGGGCCATTAGAGGTGGGACAGGACAGGACAATGAGTTCAGGCTACCCTAATAAGCAAGGGCAAACATGCCGCGGACACACACTGGCCAACTTTCACCGCCATTGTTGTTACAGTCTGAACACAACTTGCTTGGTTAGGTTATTACTGTGTAATTATGCTGCTATTGCACTTGACAGTGGGGACAATTTCCTCTGATAGGCCTTGAGAGGAGATAAGGCGTGTTTCCCATGTCACAGCACAGGTTGCCCAAAGTGTAGTTTTATCTACAGAGAAATACAAAACCCAGAGAGGAACAGACTACCAGGGGTGTGCCAGACCACCATCAGATCTGACTCTTTTTCTCCTTTTCTATCACTCTTTTACTTACTCCTTTGTCTCTCCTTCTCTTTTCTTCTCTTTCAAAGTCTTATATTCCTGTTACATAACATTTCTGTATGGCTGCTGCTCTCGAACCCGGAGAGCAATAGGCATCAATTTATCTACAGACATTTCTCCGTCCCACAGAAGTAAACATGATGTGCTGATGTGCTGTATTCTCCTGTTCTATATTACCAGTTATAGTATAATACAATGGTTTACAAACGTAAGTCTTTATTCTAAAATAAGAAAGTATCTTCTCGTCTTTCTCTGTATATCTGTATCACCTTATCTGTACTACTTCTCTTCCAGACTTTCCCCCCTCTTTCTCTCTCTCTACGTCACTCCACCACTTCCACTCCCTCCTCCACCTCTGCTCTCTCATTTCCCTCTGTCCTTATGCCCTCTCTCTCACTTTCACTTTTGGGCTGTCTCTCTCTCTCTCCCTCAAACACTCCCTCCCACTCTCTCTCTCTCTCTCTCTCTCTCTCTCTCTCTCTCTCTCTCTCTCTCTCTGCAGTCATCAGCAGGAGCTTCCACCGAGTGTCTGACTGGGCCTTCCTCTTGGGAATCCCCCACAGACAATGTTTTTATTGAGGAGCTGCTCTTCCTCTCACTCCGTCTCTCTCTCTCTCTCTGTGTGTGTTTCTCCTCCTCCCTCCCTTTTTTCTCTGCCTGTCTCTCTCTCTCTCTCTCTCTCTCTCTCTCTCTCTCCACCCGGACACTGCCATCGCCTCACTCCCTCATTCCCCTCACAAATGCCGGGCTTGTCCTGGGCTCTGAAAGGCGGCGGTCCCCTGGGGCCGTGGGGCTCTCAGTGCAGAGCTTCAGACAGAGAGGCATGATGGGCTCTGGTTACAGGCCCGCTTTACATCCAGCAGGGGCCTGAGAGGGGCCCCTGTCTGACAGTGAACGTGGGGGCCTGGGCTAAGATGCTTAGAGCCAGCTTTACATTTCCAAACGCCAACAATGGAGCAAGAGTTGTGTGTGTGTGTGTGTGTGTGTGTGTGTGTGTGTGTGTGTGTGTGTGTGTGTGTGTGTGTGTGTGTGTGTGTGATTGTGGGTTGGACGGTGGGGTGGGTGGAGGTTTGCATATATGTGAGTGGAGTGTGTGTTTGTGTGTGTGGTGAGTGGGTGGGTGGAGAGGAGTGACAGAGGACCCCCCTGATTTTTATGCCCCCCTCCCCCCATGGGTGTCTAATAGTGTCAAAGGGCAGTGGAGCTCTAGAGTGGCCACAGGAGACCCGTGATACTCCAGGGAGGGAGGAAGAGAGAGACACAGAGAAAGAGAGAGAGAGAGAGAGAGGGAGAAGGAGATAGAGAGGAGAGAGAGAGAGAGAGAGAGAGAGAGAGAGAGAGAGAGAGAGAGAGAGAGAGAGAGAGAGGAAGAGATATATATGGTAAAGTAGAAATAGAAGGGGAGATGGAGGGAAACAAAAAAGGGACAGAAACAGAAAGACTGAAAGATGGAGCAAGAGTTTAAAGGACAAAGAGATGGGGACCAGCAACAGTCACAGTACCATACATCCCACACACACACATCTAAAGACAGATATCCACACACACACACACACACACACACACACACACACACACACACACACACACACACACACACACACTACAGACACATACAATGGCTGGGAAAAAGTTAGGGTAATGCAGACTTACGTAATGGCTCAGTGCCTGAGTCTGGGCATGGAACTGTGGGGAGGACGGCTCGGCCAGCTCCGGTGAGAAAGTGAGGTTGGGGAACTCCACGCTGCCTCCCAGGTAGAACACAGACGGGCGTGGGGCTGCTGAGGGCAAGGTGCCAGGCATGTGACCATGGTGGCATACACACCATAGGGGGCATAAAGAAAGCCATTGAGGAAGGGCACAAGTGGTGTGTTTGAAGTGTCTACAGGTGTAGCATACTATACAGGTGTAGCACTGTGGAGAGCATACACTGCACACATATGCCTCAGTGGAGAAGTTCACAGAATATACACACATAAATATACACACATACACATAAATAAAACATGCTTGCTATATGAGAGTTTTAAAATGTACAGGAAATATTATTATCCATAATAAATGTGCATTGAAATGCAGATAAGAAGAGTCAAGGCTGCACTACAAAAGATATATTCATGCAGACATTCACACAAACATGCATCTCTGACATCCACTCTCTAGGGAACGGGTAACTCACATGCACAGAAGTAGAGCGTCAGTGTGATGGCCGCGCTGAGTGGCACAAGCGGCGTAACCAACAGCGCCCACCTCCTCCACCCCCTGCAGACAGACCCTGCCGCGTCCCCGGGGACTTTGCTGTCTGTCCCGGCCGATGGGACGGCTGTGGCAGCATCAGACAACTGGGAGGGCTCAATTTTAGCAGCACCCTGCCCAACAGACCGCCAAAAACATGGCGTTAATCTCCATTATCTTCCATATTCAAATAATGGCATTAAGTGAATTCCCCGTGATTTAATTCACATCGCTTCGCATTTTTTGACTATGGGCTGTATTGAAACACACTTTTCACAAGTTTCTGTAATCTTTTGTTCATTCTTTTTCCGGACGGGCAATGGTTACAATTGCTAACTGCATATCTTTTTTCATTAGAGTCTATGAGAGAGAGAGAACCCCCGCATCCTTGCAGGATTTCCACCACAGGGAAGCTCATAGACTAACCGGAGGGTCTCTTTTTTCCCACGGCTCGCAGCAGTGGCACTCCTTGATCAAGCACTGCACTTTGACAAGGGCATTCATGGGGGCGAGAACCAAATACCAAGACCTACATTTAGTGACTGGCCAGGAAACATTTGCAATTAGGACGACTTGGCAGACCGATGCTGAATAGCGCAACAGGTTGGAATGGTGCTCAAGGGAGTAAAGAAGTAAAGAAAAGAAAAGGAAAAAAAGAAACGCCATACCATATAAATCCCTTACTACGGCTCTCTCAGTATTTCGTGGCAACTGTTCAGGACAATTAATTTACACCAAATGGCATCTTCTTAAGTGCTTTTTCAACTTGTAAGATGTTGCCAATTCATTCAAAGACATTATACCAGCCTTCCTTACCTGTGCAGGTGTATTTCCAGCGAGACCGTGTCCATTGCCTGATACACTGTAAACTTCGCAACTTCTGTTTTTTGGATAAGTTCTCATGGCCCGGTCCCGTGTGGCTCCCTCGCTGTGATATGCAACAGTACCTCGGGCATAGAAATTACGCTGAAAAACCCGAGCGATAGCTCTTTGATTCTCAGAGAAACCCGACCTGAGCGGGTCTAGAGCGGTGAGCATTCACTCCCCGTATCCCCTCTTGAACAGGTGCTACACCGAGCCCAGAATGCACCGCGGCACAATGGGACCACTATGAACAGGTACAATCCACACAACCATCCGTGCGACAGAAATTGTGGGCAAACTTCCTCCGTGTGCCTACGTCTTGATTAGACAATGGAAAGGGCTTGACGCATGCTGGCGACCCTGTTTACAAATTCAGGGAATTAACAAATTAGGGACTCAGTGTTAAAATTGTATATTGTTACGGATTACAAGAAACATTTAGGTAATCTATGGCCAAACTCAGTTTATTACAACCTGCCACATCCATTATCAAGTTACAAAGCAGTGAACCATGGGTCCCAGAAGAGAACTTCACAGATAATTGTTTTGGCCTGTGAACATCATAGTGATATGTGCAGTTTAATTTTTTTTAATATAATTTTTATCTTGACTTTTTTTCTTTTCTATTTTCTTTCTTCACTTCTAAAACGGAACTTATTGAAGATGGAAATTAGGCTAGGTAAAAAAGGGGTCACACACATTCCTCCACATTTCTTTTTTCTTTCCATTCATGTCCTTTCATCCAGATGAGGTTCTTATCTGCCTATCGCAAGGTGATATCTTTTGAATTTCAAATACAACCTTGCTGTGACATTGGATACAGCAAGTCAGGGTTATATATGAAAGTCCTGGTATGAACGGAATGCTGTGCTTGACATTCAAAACAGGCAAGTAAAAAGCTTGTAGAGTAACTTAAGATATGCTTTATTGTCAATGCTGTGCTGCTTCACAGCAGGAAAAGACTCATGAACAGGTGCATTTAAGAGCTTAGTGACCATATACGAATGGAGGCCATTTTGGAAGGGCGTAAGGTCATTTGAGAGCTCTCATTGGCTGACAAGGATTCGTCTGGAATTGTGAGGTTAGTGAATGTGACTGTGGATCCACTCTGTGAACTTGGCTACCCTGGTGTAGACACCGGGCAGGTTGGGGCGGCCACAGCCTGCACCCCAGCTCACAATCCCAGTCAGGAACCAGCGGCTCCCTGCATGGGAGCGGCACACCAGTGGACCTCCGGAGTCCCCCTGAAGGCAATACAGACAACATATAGAGACAAGAGGACAATCATAAGAGCTTTACATTATGATATGTAGTCTATACAACAGCCTATACATGGCATACACAGTCTGACATAAAGAGACAAACCCAACTCGACCCGAGCCACTATGGCTGTTTCCCAATTACTAGTGCCCGGACTGTGCACAAACATCACCCCCCCACACACACACACACACACACACACACACACACACACACACACACACACACACACACACACACACACACACACTGATCTAAGTATTGATAGCAGTAGCTGGTCAATGAAATAAAATATGTAAACAGTGACGGCTCTCTCACCCTGCAGGCATCCTGTTCTCCTGTGGGCACCCCGGCACACAGCATCCGCGGTGATACTGGGCCATATCTGCGCTTGCACTCGCTCTGGCTTAGGATGCCAACTTCGGCCTTCTGCAGCACAGCCGGCAACACTTTATCTGGGTGCGGAAAAGGCCAAGCTTCAGTTAGCTCGCTTTTGCATGCATCCATTCACTACTGTGCCTTTTTTCCCCACAACCACTTATCTTTTTTTCTCCTTCTCCCACATCCCTTCTGCTGGTTTAAATGCTGCACTCTTTCAGCTGAAGTTCAGAAAAGAGCTAGAATTACAACTTCCATCTTGGCGAACAGAGCACACTAGCATCCACAGTCCTGTTTTGGACCAAATTCCTCAATCCCAGTTCAGCGACAGTGAACCTTTTGAGTTCCTGCTCCTACACGTACAATTACTCTGTCACATACATTATTCCATACATTAGCCCATTATAGGGACATACATTTGTTAAACCATTAGTCTGTCATTCTAACACATTTAAATTCTAATATTAAAAGTCAACTACCTATAAAATATTAACACATGCTCAATGCAATATCAGTTTTTCTTGTAACTATAACTGTAACTGTAAATTGAGTTACACTGTCTGTTTTCCATTTACAGAGCCAGTCCTGTGTACAGTACAGCATATTCTCTTGTTTTTGAGCACAAAAACAGAGTGAGCAAAATTCTACAGAATTTGTTGATTGGGAAATTCTAAATTGAATCAAACCGTAGATCTGATATTTTTAAAGGACTCAGACATATGGCCTTAATCACAGAGCTCCTACGGAGAACGGATTACAGCACGCAGAGGGACACATAACAGTGGCAAGCAAAGTCCTAACCGCATACACATTTAGTCATTTACAGACATCTCCATTCAGTTGCCAACAGGACAAGCTCTGCGGACAGTCGAACAGCATCTAAACACTCAGGGGATCGGACCAATGACGCACCCATTGTCCACAACAGTACAGTCATCCTTTTCCCTTAGAAAGAGGCAAGCCACTGGGGAGCACTTATCTTGTTGGTCAGCTTGTACTTGTCTCTGGGTGCTGGGGATTCCAGTTTTGGAGTGTGTGAGTGTGTTTGTTTCTCTGTGTGTGAGTATTTGTGTGTGTATGTGTGTGTGTGTGTGTGTGTGTGTGTGTGCGTGTGTGTGGGGTGGGGTGGGGGAGTTACAGGTCTGTATGTTATCCCACAGGCAGGCAACCTCAGTTGCAAAACTGTTGCCAGAACAGATGGAAGAGTACAGTACAGTATGTCCTTCTCCAGCTCTATTGGATTGTGATCCCACACATGAACTGTCTGCTGTGACCACAGGACTGAGTCACTCTATTCAGAACATTACCCTAACATTTCCTTTTACATTGATTTCATCACTAACATTTCCCTCCAACTGCAATCTGCTGCCACTGTAGAGAAATTCCCTTTTAAAGAAATATGTACATGAATAAATGTACCACTATGTATGTACTAGAAATATTATGCCATGAAAATACTAATTAATGTGAATATCAATGAATAAATAAGGGTAGGAATAAATGTGAATAATATTGATTAAGAAATTACATGTAAACTCTGTGCAAATGTAAATGATTTAACTGTGCTTAAAATATGAATAACCAGTGCAGAGCTGACCTTCCTCGGAGCGGTAGCCCCATCCGGTGACCCAGCAGCGTTGCAGCTCGCTGACGGTTTGTGAGGGGGCAGGGAGGCAGGCGGGCTGGATGAAGTTGCTGAGGTACTGGGGCCATGGCTTGCGCAGTTGCAGCAGGGCGATGTCGTAGTCAAAGTTACGAGCGTTGTAGTACTCGTGCACCACGATACGACGCACATCCGCCACGTGCTTGGCACTGCCCTGGGTCAGCATGCCCATGTGGGCCATCCACTGGCGAGGGTCAGAGAGCCTGTGGGGGGAGGGGGTCAAAGGTCAGAGTTTATGAGTCAGATGTGAACATTCCATGATAATAACAATTAGTTACATAAACAGCATAATATAGCATAATACTTTATGTCAAGATCTTTGGTATCACTGTTTTACATTAATCAGGGGTGAGACATTGAAAATATATTTTGCATTTAGAAATGTATGATAGTGTTTACATGCACCATTCATCAGTTTATCAGTACTCATGGACACAGGTAAATTGGTACCCAAAGACAGCTATTGGCTGTGAGGACTCTTGAAGGTTATATGAAATAGAGTTATATGAAGTAGCACATATTCACACTTCATTAGTTTATCCATACTCTAGGACACAGGTAAATTGGTACCCAAAGCCATAATCACACAATGTGGTTTGCAGATTAAAAAAAAATGCCAACCTTCTGTGCTTCTATCATCAAGTTATTGACAGTGAGGAGGGTTGTATGAAGTAGGGTTATATGAAGAAGTATTTGTTCTTGTCTAGTATTTACCCAAAGAGTTCTTAGATCCAAAGACACAGCCAGAGAACCATGATGAGCAAGAAAGGTCACCCTGAGGTCACCCTCAGCCTCACCTGTCCCTGCTGAAGCAGTGTGCCGCTGACAGGAGCCAATCAGAGGAGATGACAGAGGCTCCGCAGTACAGGTGACCAGAAAAATGAAGGCTGACCTGCCATGGCCATTCCCCCTCCAGTGCATTGACTCCTCCCACAACGCGAGCGATTGGACGATCCTGTCCTGAGTCTCCATCAACATCAGTAGGATTGGATGCGGCGTCCGCCACTCTCTTCACCAAAGACGGCCGACCACATGCTATAAAGGGTAAATATCAACAAATGCTACTGTGGTATCCACTTAGATCTTCTCCAATTTATCCTTTGATTTAGTATGTGTATGATTGCAATGGATGTTATCATCACTTAACATCAACTATATTAC
The DNA here is from genome assembly GCA_027497455.2 of Sardinella longiceps. Classification (NCBI taxonomy): domain Eukaryota; kingdom Metazoa; phylum Chordata; class Actinopteri; order Clupeiformes; family Clupeidae; genus Sardinella; species Sardinella longiceps. Next base: position 4,966,302 of record JAODXP020000027.1, read on the forward strand.
ACACACACACACACACACACACACACACACACACACACACACACACACACACACAGCTTTGCACACTGTCTATGTATTTCAGGGTGACTGTCCTTAAACGGCTTCAGTGACTAAGATATTGGTTTTTGATCATGGATATGACACACATGCCACACCCAATGAATCCCCACAATCACTAAAAGGTCAGTCTGTGTGTGTGTGTGTGTGTGTGCGCGCGCTTAAGGGAGTCACAGACCACAGGCTGAGTGATCAAAGCCCTGGATTGCACCCAATGTCCTTACAGAAAATCACCCCAAACAAAGAGGGCAATTACTGCCAGGACAACAGAACAGCGTAGCAATTACTGCCCATTTACTTAGGGAGATTGTACAACAACATTTACTGAAGACCAGGTTCACCTTGAGGTTGAGTATGGCAGTGTGTGGCCTTTGGCTTTAATGAAAACAGTCTTGTTCAGGTAGAATCACTTACTGTAAATACTAAGTACAGATTAAAACAAAAATATATTTACATTTGTGTTGAAATTCTTTTATATGAGTGTTATGAGTACACCTATGGCACAGAATGCTTTCCCAAATCTGATACACAGTGGAAAACGGTACCATTGTGTGACAGTTTCTTTGCTAAATGCTTTGGGAGTGCTGGTCCATCCACTCACTTTTCATCCCATCATACTTTACACTAAAGTCATTGATTCAGAGGGTGTACACATAGAAACAGTATCAGGTGTATTGGTAGACCTGAAACAATATTTTTGGTCTGGAGTGGAAAAATCCTGCAACTCAAGTATTAGCTAAAGTGTTAATACTGACCACAGTCCTTCTCATCACTGAGGTCCAAGCAGTCAGGGACTCCATCACACCTGGCATTTCTCTTGAGGATGCAGGTGCCACTGGAACACCTGTAACTTATGTCTGAACAGCGTGTCTCTACAGAATCAAAATTAAAACATTTTCCACCTTATAATTACATCAATTTTTCTCTACCTTCTGAACACCAAATAAGGATCTAAAGTATAACACACATACACACATGCACACAAACACACACACACAAACACACAAAGTAAACACACAAACACACACCTACCTCTAGTGCAGTTGGTTTCATCTCGTCCATTTGAGCAGTCACTCTCACCATTACACACATAGATCGGGTGAAGAGGGCTGTTGCCTCCACAGTTCTTAGTGGGACTCGCTGGAGGGTAAAACCATCACTATCATTATTTGGATCACTCACTCTTCACTCCATAACTAACTATTCATCACATATCACACATCCCAACATCAGAGATGAACACAGTTCAGTTCAATCAATTTACATACTGTAGTTCCACTAAAATATACATTGTGTCAATGCCCTTTACAGTATAGGCTTGATTCCCCAAACCAAAGCAAAAGACAATAGTGGCATGGTGAAACTCCTTTTTAAGAGGAAGAATACCTCTGCCAAGAACTTGATTGATGCTCTTTCTTTTGAACAACTTCACCAACAAGGAGTTGACATTGTGCAGAGTTATTTTGCTGCTAAGGCTTTTGAAACAAGTTTAACTACATTTGATGTGTAACGGAGGCCAGCTAGCTCGGCTAGCTCGGCGGTAGTACGTGTAAATCCTCATCACCCAATTCCATGGGCGCTTCTAACACGCTGAGTTAGAAGCTCGGGCTTTTAGCTCAGTTGGTTAGAGCGTTCCACTCCCACGCCGGGAGTTTGTAGCTTGCGGGGTGGCGGGTTCGAGACCCGTGCAATACACAAAGTGGCCTGTTATTTTGATAGTATGTCTAAACTGAGCTGCTGAAGGTGACTTCATGCACGTACAGCAGAAGACTTCATCGCTCTCATCCTGACAGTCGTCCAGCCCATCGCAGCGTCGGCTCTTGTCCACACAAAGGCCAGTGGAGCAGAGGAAGTGATCATCCGGACAGGCTGAAACACATACAAACACACACAAACATACACACACACACACACACACACACGTTCGCACAAAACAGGTAAATACCCAATCACATTCATTGAAACTGACTTTGTTAATTCAACTTTCCCAATGTTTTACCAATCAAGTGTTTTTGGTTTTAGAATAATCTGACCTCCCTATGGAAATATAGCTCCTATGTTTTTGACTTAAATGTGGTTGTCTTACATACTGTGTAAAAGGATGTCTGGCTGATGTATGCTCAAAGGAACCTTTGATCCTTTGATCTACTTATCAAATTACCCTTAACATACTATCAAAAATCTTTATGCTTTGTGGATTAAGTAGGAGTTTTGTTTGCAATCTTGGCATTTAATTATTAACCATAAATGTATTCAGGCTCAGCTGTTTCAGGTAATTAACTTGTCTAATGACTGTAGCTTATTGCCAGTGTGATTGACTAAGCAGATATAATTTCACCATGATAAAGTACTCCATAAGTAGGGATATGCTGAAATTAATTGGCTGAAAATTGCTAAACCAATCAGAGAACAGTTTAATAAGATCAATGAGGTTATCCGTTAGGGAGAGGTCCCCCTCTGCCCTTACTACTGTTTTGTGTGTGTGTGTGTGTGTGCGTGTGTGTGTGTGTGTGTGTGTGTGTGTGTGTGTGTGTGTGTGTGTGTACATTTAAGTGTATGTTTACGAGAGTGCACATTAATGTGTATGTTTAGGATTACGCTGGCCGATGTTGAAGCTGCTGTAGGTGGCTGTGAAGGGTGGATCGGAGGTCCGAGAACTGCAACGGAACACCACCTCTGGATATCTGTCAGATATGCGGAAGACTGTGGAGTGGCCAATGTATCTTCCACAGTATCTGAGTTATTGAAAAAAAAGGTTAATCTAAACACATAACCCCTCTCAACAATGAGATACATTTGAATTGACACAAAAATGACTAGATCTAGAAAAATAATAAATCATCAAGAAACTGGATCTATTTTATGCACTCTCCAAACTCGAACAACTGATCTTAGCATTAGGTAATTTCATATTACTGTACATGGACTTACATTGTTCAGTTTGATACTTACATGATTTCATTGATTTTCCACCACCCATGTTCACAAGCATTAAGATCCTTAAGTTTCAGTATGTAGTTGTGGAATGTCAGGGCCACCCCAAGGCCAGCATGAGGGGTCTACAACACAACCGCACTTTAAGACAGGTATCATATGGAATAATATACTGCAATATAAAATGCAATGATAACACTCTGTCATATATCTCTGCATTTCCTTCCTGCTGTAATCTTCTTGTCATCGTTTTTTTTGAAAATGTTAATAAGTATTAACTAAGGTATAATAAAGTAATAATTCAAAATAACAGCATTTTTGAGGCTATAGCACTATGTTTGTTGCCCCTGGCGATGGCCGTTACCTGAAACCTCCAGGTACAGGAGCACTGCGGGGGCAGTAGGCTGGGGTAGAACGGACTGGTCAACTGTCCAGTGGGGGCTGCATCAGCTGATGTCTTAATCACATGTAGACACTCTATGGGGGACGTACACACACACACACACACACGTGCATGTGCATCAGACAAACACACGCAGAACCATACATTTCAATTACACACAGACACACACACACACACAGAGCCATACATTTCTCTCTCTCTCTCTCTCTCTCTCTCTCTCTCTCACAAACACACACACACACATATCACACACACAGCCGTTCACTTACTCTGCTCTCTGACAGCCTCAAAGTAGCCAAAGAAGCTCTTGGTGCCCTGTGTCATTTTGAAGAAAAGCAGCATGGCATTGGAGGTGGACACCATGGACACAGACTCAGACACTGCCTCGCAGGCCCTGCAATCATGTCATCAAATGTACTTTCTTTTAATACCTTGTTATCACTTTTATTTCTTTACTCTCATATGTCTATTTTATCGTACTTTTATCGTACTTATCGTATCGTACTTCTCCCAGAACCCACCTGTGAAGAATCTTGCCTCTCATGGGCAACAGGGCATCGTAAACGGTGAGTGAGTCGCTAAAGCAGTCGCTGGGCTCGATGTGGAGGGACTTGATGGTGAGGCGGATGAGAGTGCCGGGGGCAGAGGTCAGTTTCATGTGGCAGTTCAACCCTCCCCAGGAGGAGAACACCTTCAGTGGGACCATGACCTCTGGCATGCTGGCATACTTCTTCTCCACACACTGGGCGGCTGGACAGACAGAGAGGGAGAGTATGTCTGAATCCCAATGTCCACCCTAAAGCCCCATACAGATACATTGTTACTCGCTCATCGCTAAGCTAAGTGGGACAACGTAATGCCAATGTGTTTGAGCGATGCGAGTAAAAAGACAGGCGATTAGCTACTGACGAGGCGATGTGGGCGGGTACAGAGATAAAATTATTTTAACTTTCAGCGGTGCGAGTAAGCGAGTAACCAATGAGAATGGAAGATTCCATTGATTGACAGTTAACTGAACAAAACAAATAGATAACCTTGGTAACGAGAGAGAGTGTTTCTCGGCGAGCTAGCTAGAGGCGATGAGCTAGTAACGACGTATGTGTACGGGCCTTAAGCCCTATGCCCTGAACCCTCAAAGACTTAACTGACATAAAATGACTGATCACAAAGTAGACTCATTCTAGTTAACTCTTTGAGGGTTCAGGGCTTAGGGCTTAGTGGGGACATTAAGATTCAGACAGTGTGTTAAGGTTTCTGCACAGTGGCTCTGGCAGCATTGCAGAGCACTTTCGAATTCAACACTGTCGTTTGCCTACAGTACTCACACAGGCAGTGCACTACAAGCAACAAACATAGTACAGTCTGTAGAATAACTGTGGAATAACCATTGACAGTAGAAAGAAGGGAATAACCAATGGATGATAATGATCGGCTCCAATAAAATAGACTTATCACCCGGTGGAATGGAATACTGTTTTCTGATTGGCTCTCAGGGTGTCCGTTAATTCTTGATAAGAGGACACCTGAGGCATTGTTGGGTTAAAAAGTTTCACCAGCGTTCTTTATCAATGCTCTTTAGAATGCAGCATTGTGAATCTTCTTTCATGTAAAAAAATAGTACCCCAACCGAACATGATAACTGCTTTCAAAACGGAGCCACGTGTTTCTTTTATGTTTTAAACGCTTGCTTACCGTCTATACATTTTAGTTGCAACTGGTGTATAAGCTGGATAGCGGCCTACGAGGTGTCCCGATATAAGAAAAATAATGGACTTGGCGTAGGCAAACAGCCCTTTGGCTGCGCCATGGGGCTGTTCTTCGCCTCGTCCATTATTTTTCTTATATCGGGACACCTCGGCGGCCGTTATCCCTTACTTAAATCGTACAGGTGGCAGAGTTCGGTGCTGGTGTGCGCAGTTGTATTAAAAACAATGGAATAGAAAGTTCTCAAGCGTAGTGCTCCGCTGTTTGTCAACAGTAAAGTACTTTATGTCTGTTGAGGTGTTGCTTGGATATCCTGTGTAAAGCAAGGCCCAGTTTGCTACTTTGTCATCCATACTATGATAGCATGACAGAATATTGACACATGAGTTATAAGGTGTTCATGAAAGGGACTCACCAGTTGAAGTGCCTGTGAACTCAGAACGAAGGGCAGCTGTGTAATCAAACGAGAAAATTAAACTGACTGTGGGACTGATGATAAAGCTTTATTTTCTATGAAACAGAAAAGATATAAAGACATATACAGTATTTCAAGTCCACTATAATGCATTCTATGCATACAAAAAAAACACATACCATTTACCAGGATGGAGTCTATGTCTACAGGCAATCCAAGCAGGAAGCCGACAGATGAGCGGTTCTTGAGGCTGGTGAGGACGGAGTCCCGGAGGATGGCACCCACACACTCCTCACACACAGTGGGAGACTTCAGATGGGGCACCACAAACACCATCCAAAAATGCACCAGCACCCCACCTTTGCTATCATTGCTGTCACAGGAAAAGATGATGAAATAACAATAATAGTGAATATTAGTGAAACACACAACACACAGTGACATGCAGCACACACTAACATGGCTCAGTGGGCTGTCAGCTTAGCTACAGTGGCACCTGGGGAGCAGTGAGGGGTTTAGGTGGCTTGCTCAAGGGCACTTCAGCCGTGGTGCACTGGTCAGGAATTACACCGGCAACCCTTCAGTTACAATCACCTTGACCAGTAGACCACAGCAACCCCCCAAAATACATAGAATTGACCTATATGACTCACTATATTACCAATACAACTTTTTATTATCATTATACTGCAATAAACACTTTATATCAGTTCCATATATTTATATTTGTGGAGGCACATGAGACATGATGGTGGTGCTAATTACCACAGATGAATTAACTGAATACAACTCAGCAGTTACCTCAGATCTGATATGACAGTTTGTCTGTACAGTCTGGATACCGATGATGTTTTGTATACATTGCTGACCTGCAAAGGAAATTAATAATGATCTGAGTTGGATTATAAGGAAGTTGCCACACGACTGAAAAAGGCTGAGTGGTAATATTATGTCAGTCAAACTACTGCGCACTGCACTTACAACATGCTGTATCCTGGTTGCCATGGACACAAACTCATGAGAGTCTGCTTGCCGGTACTCTGGAATGAACTCTACATTGGCAACACGGAACATTCCAGCAAAATAGACTCCGCTGTTGCTCTCCCTGCGAACTGAGAAACCAGAACAACTCTACACATTAAATCACACATCAAAAAGACAGGATTTCTTTGACACAATGTAATTTTAAGTGGCTAAGTGATAAGTGATTTGCTACTGTATGTGATAAGAAAATATGAAATCGAGGATAATTAGTCATTTTGACACCTTTCGACACCTTTCATTACATTATTGACACATGGTGACAAAATGCATAGTGCAAACAAGCAGTTCATCAACAAGCTCTCATGCATGTGTAATATGCAGTATTATAGTGTGACATGTGGGAGCATTAGGCTACTCTCACTAATCAGTATTTATGGTTAAGGTTTTGTCCATGGGATTATTAAACTCATTTTAGCTCATTATTAAATTAGCAAAATATAAGATTTTGCACTTTACACATTGTTCAAATAAAGGGCCATTATGTACGGTAGCCTGGCCATTGCGTTCCCATGCAATCTCTCTCGATTCTCATATCCCTTTGGCGCTCCGTCTGGGACTTGTCCAATCATCAAGCTTGATTTCTCAGGAGGCATTTCCTCCTGGCCAATCAGTGAACAGAGGGCGGTGTTGTGAATACAGTGTGAGAATATCAGTCAAAGGCTGATCCAATCTTTTTAAATTTAAACACCTCCAGCATGTAATCGTTTGTCAATACCCCAATGTCCTGACCCTCTGTACGAAGTGAAGTGTAGAACAAGGGGCTGTTTTTTTTTTAAAGAGGCAGCCATTATGTAATTTTAGTCATGTAAATGTATGTAAATAGTATGCTACAATAGGGTAATGAATACAATGTTGTCTATAGTTTTGTGCTATTTAAGACTAGTAGACTGAAGTGGAGTGGTCTTTCCTTAAAAACTAATTTTACAGATAATTTCACATTTCAAAATTTTCACATAATTTAACTGTATCGATTACCCTGAAAACATGAAGAAGAATTCAGCACCAAATCCTTCCTCACCATGTGATTATTATTGTCTGTATAGAACTACGATTCTAGGCCATGTGGAGAAAATGTGATCAGATAGACACTGTACTTACATATGAACACCCACAGCAGGGACCACATGATGATCACAACTACAAACACCACCACAGTAATGAGGATGGCCATGTTCTGAAGGGTCCATATGGAGTTGAGTTTCCTTGCCCTCTCCTCTCGCCGCCGGAGCCTGTTGTACCTCCGGCATAGCTTCTGGAGCATGGCATCCACAGTCGCTACTTCTACCGACACATCTGCAATCTGACACCAGAATTGAGCTAGATTACAATACCGGTATACTGTAGATCTTTCCTAGGGAAGACAGCTGTCAGTCTTCCCTAACTTCCATAACTAACTAGATTTCAGCCATTTTTAAGTTGAAATGTACAGTACATCAGATGAGTAATGGTTGGCAGCATCTCATCTAAACAATTCAAGAGTATATTAATGAACTAAGCCTACTGAATAAACTGAGGACATTGAGTAGGCCTAGGTAGTAAATTAAAGTGTGCTGCATTGTATTCTGTTATCTCCTCACATATCATTGCAGGGTTGCATTACATTCCACTAACCCATGCAACTAGGCCAAAGTGAAAAAGAGAACAATTCTACACTGACAAAAATAGTGCAAAACATTCTGTTTTTGTTCTGAATTCCACACACACAATTTCATTCATAGCCTAGGCCTATATCTTGGAGTAGTGTGGAACTAGTGTGACTGTTACTTAATTTGGAAAGTGTTGGCTAGTTAGTACATTAAAGTGTTGGATGCCAGCTGAGAGGTCCCTTTCAATTTGTCTGATCACTGTACTAAGTCACATTCTTAGTAGATGTCAAAAATAGCACATGGTCAGCTTGTTGCCATAGGCGAGTCAACTTCTCCCCCAGTAGTGGAGACGCGTTGTGTTTCTCTTTACATACATTATTCATACATGGTCATCCCATCAACCCACCTGTTAACACAACGACATTGCCACAGCCATACGCATCCCTTATGTAAATGCAACTATTTGCAAAGAACTTTGCAAAAAAAAATTCTCAATAACCAATATGAATTTGAAATACCACCAGGCCCACATGAACACAACGTGTGAAATCTATCAGCAATAATGTAGCATAAATCTATCAGCAATAATATAGCATAGTTGTTTGAAACAAAATAAACATTCTAAGACTACACCTTTCTTTATATCGCTGATAAATCTGTCAAATTACTTACGCTTGCGATATCGCCCTGAGGTGCATCGTCGGTGCCTGTCTGTCCATTGCCCGTTTGTCCACTGTCTTCGTGCTCGGGCTCCATGACACCAAAACATTAGGCCTATTTAAATAAGTTTTCATCAACAGTTGGTTGTGAAGAGCAATGGAAACTGCCATTTACAGCATCTGAGTGGAGTTCAGTGAAGGACACCCCGTGATAATAAAACATGGATCGATAGATAAATGAAAGCGTCGACTTCAAAGCAGACGGTCCACGCCGGTGAAGTGGTGTTGCTGTGAATGCTACACTAGAAGGGTGTAACGTTATCCACTTAGGTGAGCAGAGGGAGAAATTGCTGTCTGAGGTAGCCTAGGGTATTCTTCCAGGGGTATGGTTTAACAAGCAGAGGTTACCAAAGGGTGGTGACACTGAAACAAGTCTTGATTCAAATCACTCAAAAACAAAACAAACACAAATAATCATTCACTCAACTCAGCATTATTCACGCTAATAAAGTTATTACCCTACTGTTTTTCATATCTATCAAGCATTCAGATAATAACTTTAATAAAGAGCAGGAATCTGAAGTTTTAACATGTGTACATGTTTATTTACATAGCGTGGACAGTGTTAGTGTGCAGAATAACTCATGTGGTGTTATTCTAAAGTTTGGTTGATATCAAGGTACTGCCATCAAAAGTGAGTTCTAAATTCAGAAGGTTCCAGCCTTAAATATACAGAGGTAAGGTAAAACAAACAAACAAACAAACAAACAAACAAACGTCACATAAGAATATGTATAAGAATTTAAAAGCCGAATATACATCATTGTCGTTATTAACATAAAACACATCTTAAAGGGTGTTGAAGGGAGGGGAAATCTCAATATGAGCAGCATGTCCACCACAGCAGTGAAATGGAGGGAATCAAGATTTACATAACACTTTTGGGTTCTCTCTCCACCCTCAAGTCACAGGCACTTACACACTCTTACGCACACACGCACAAACACACACACACACACACACACACACACACACACACACGCACACACACACGCACCAAAAAAAAAAAAAAAGTTCATGATGAGAAAGCCTCCTGTGTTTTTTTTTTCTAAATCATAGGCACTTCACAAAACAATGCACTTTTTCATATTTTATGTTTGATAAAAACATAACATTCAGTCCATGATAGGCCAAACTTCAGTGGGTCTTCACATCAGTAGGGCAATGTGTCTTCCTATGCACATCCTCTTCATATTACATAAGAATATTCTAAAAGGTGCACTGGCTCAGTCTTCCACACTTCCTGTGGAGGGTGTGGCCACTGAGGTGATGTCAGAGGTGTGGAGGTTTTGCTGGACTTCCTGTTGGAGACGTCATCACTACTGTAGCCTCTTTCAACTTTACCTAAAGGCAAAAGTCACTGGCTTAAAGCAACGTATGCTGGACTTGACTCAATGGTACTTTTGCATTGCAAGTCCAGAATGCATTGCTGTAAGCCAGCAGCTTAAGCCTGTAGTCAAAGTCAGAAGTCGAGCGAGACGATTAGCGTGCCAAGGAAAGGAGGGGCCTTTGTTCTACTTCTTGAATAAGGCGTTGCGGGCAAATTGGTACCACATCTGGGGGGGTTTCCGCTTTGGCTCGACTAAGGCAAACACCTGTTGCTGCGGGACGCTGGTTGGCACAGTAACGTGGCGCTGGTGAATCGGATGAAGAGGCTGGTACTGTGTAGGCACTGGGTGGCCAGAATAGCCCATACCTGAATTAAAAAAAATAAATAAAAATAAACATACAAAAAGTGAATAACAATATCTAGATACAGTATTCCACAAGTCAGTATCCCTTTATCAATTAATTCAGTCTTATCCAACTTACTTTTTATTTTGCCTTGTTTTGCTTTTTGAGCGTTAAGAATCGCCTGTTTCCGTTGCTCTTCACTGATTTCCATTCCTGTGGGAAAGAATAATGAGATCCATGACATTATTTACTTATTTTCTCTGTTAAGGGAGTTCATTTCTTCAACATCAATCACTAACCATTACAGTGGTACAGTATGTCTTTTCCTCATCTGCATTTTTTTTTCACTATATACTGTAATCTCACCACAAGGGGTCATCATACACATTGCTAAGACTGTTAGACCAAGTAGGGCAGGGATATCCAATTAAAGAGATTTTAATTGGCTTTTTAGAAGTAAAACATTTCTTTTCATTTACACAAAACAACAGTAATTAAAAATAACATTTAAAAATCTAATCTGCTCTACCCCTCTCCTCTCCTCTCTTCTCTCTCTACTCACCCATCTCCTGGTCCTCCTGAATCCGCCTCCTCTCACGAGCAAACGCCTCCAACCAGCGCCGCTTGTCCTCGGGCCTGCGGCAGCTAAGCGTGCACATCGCCTCCAGCGTCTCGGCATTCCGAAGCCGGAAAGCGTTCCGGAGGCTCACACCGCCCAGATCGTTGTCACGTCCGTCTGGCAGGTCCTGGAGCGCGATGGTGTCCGTGTCCAGACGGCCTCGGTAGTGGAGCAGGTCTCGGCGCAGCACGTCCTTCTTGCAGAAGACCAGCTGGTGGTCAAAGAGGAAGAAGCTGCGCTGCTGCGTCTTGCCACGTACCACGCGCGTCATCTCCCCCGAGTGGATCAGCTCGGAACTGCGCGCCAGCACATCTTCACCCTGGGGAGAGAAAGGTGCGAGACAGACAGGTGAGTATTTCTGCAAACGAAAAAGAATCACCCTGGGGAGAGAAAGGTGCAAGACAGACAGGCAGACAGGTTAGGACTTCTGCAAAGGACAAGGAGAATCAAAAAGGACAACCATGCAACACATCATTCACAATTTGAAATATGTACATGTACATCTGTCTTGACCTGCACAACAAATGATACAGCTGAATATGCAGAATTTGTATTTAATAAAATAAAAGAATACTTTATTCATTCCATGTGATATTCAAGCATCCCATAGCTTGATCTACATACGTTTCTTTGAGTGTGTAATTCACTTGTGCTGAACCATGAGTTCTCATGAGTCATGTGACTGAAACAGGGTTTGATGAGACTCTAGATTATTTAACTGATTTTGCATTGGCAAACATCCAGTATATTTTCATGCTCTGCATGGCATGCAGCATTTCCTCACATATTCTAGTTAATACCGTAAGTAAGCAGTGCATGTGTGTGCATGTGCATGTGTGTGCAGGAACCGCAAGGGTGTTTCTGTCTTGCTGTGTGTTGTGCCGTTTGCTATGACTCTTCTGCTTGCGGGAATTCTGATGGAATGTTTATGTATGGCAAATAACCCCCCCTCTCACCAATCCTTATCTAACTCAAGCACTGGAAGTAGGTGAGAGGGCATCATCTGCTAACTAGGCATTAGAAATGCAGCTGGTTGGTCAGGCATAGCTGTCTAGACCTAGAGTGATTGCTAGGTGTCCATCACTATGACGGAAAAATGAGGATTATATAACAACTGCTTACATGGTAATCCGATATACTGCTCTTTGCATTATCCAATTACAGTCCACTTGAAGCGACTCTCAGTGGAATATCAATATCTTTATAACAAATAGAGAAACCAAATACAAAGTGATGGGAGACACAACAGAGGACCTAGAATCTGAAGACTTACAGGCTCTCTAACACCAGGCTATTTTAGTCAGATACACGACTTTGTTATGATCATACTTAACATTCACACATTCTGCTTTTGAATGTAGTTGAGTGTTGTAAGGGATGACCAGTTTGTTCAGATTACAGGTTGTTTTTTATTCTTCTGTCAACTCAAAATCTTGGTTTGGCTACTGTGTGGTCCGTGCCATTGCTACTGGTCCCTGCTACACCCCATTCTTCAAATTTAGCCACAGAAGTCATGTGGATAACAGCCATTTGCCATTGCCAAAGCATCCATTAGTAATGGCAAATGCATTCTCTAATTCAGTGTGCTGGCATCTAATGGCTATGCGGCCCTACGTCCAGTCAGTCTCACAGAGGGAGAGCAGAGCGGATCTGTAGAGAGAGGAGACTCCAGGGCCAAACACTTATAGTCTGAACCAGCACCACCATCAACAACACCAACTCTGGGCTGACATTTCTGAGATGTCCAAGATTATAATCGCAGAGGAAATTAGTTTCATTTTTCTTTTGTTTTTTAATTCAATGGCTCACTGCAGAGAGTGCAGCCAAATGACCAAAGGCTCTGCCTCCCTCACTTCCCCTTCAGCAGCACTTTAATAGATTAAGAAGAGAGGTCATGTAAGGATCGCTCTCCAATTAACTATTTTCCTCATGTATATTCTCTCTTTTAGTAGGTTTTCACTGCACATTTTGTTCCAGCCTAACCTCCAATACATTCCCTCATGAGTCCTCACATACAGTAGGGTGCAAAGAGTTTCTAAGTTCTTTTCAGAATGGTTTCAGAACCAATGAGTTACTGCATGTGTGCGTTGGAACGTGAAGAAGAGAAGGAATATTTGTGTCAAAGTAAAAGCATGCGTGAGTTCCTTACCTCCCAGCGCAGAATGGAGACCTGCCATTGGGCAATGGTGTCGATGCTCTCCAGCCTCCTCTTCCTCTCGTTGATCAGACTCGCCACGTTCTTCATCGCCTCATAGGCATTACTCACACCCCCGAAATCACTAAACAAACACATACACACAAACTTTAATCAGTATTCCTTAATGCCTTAATAAAACACCACTAATCACTGCACAAATATAAACACTGTTACTGGACTGACCACATTCTTCCATGGATTGTAAGAATTAACGCATATTAATAAACACTCAAAAATATTTTTTCTAATAAACAATTATCGTTGAACAAATATCATTCATTATTGGTATATTTTGTACAATATTGAAACAAGTGTTTTTGCATTTGGGTGGAGTAAAGAGCAGAACATGCACTTTATCAGCATACAGACACCAGAGCTCTTAAGAGGTTTTGTGTATATGAGTAAGGAGAAGATGAAGCTCTGATGTCGAAATGATGAAAGATTAAAACAGTTCCTTGGGTGTATGCTTTTATCTATGTGGGTTATCACTCCTTCACTGTCTGTCTGTCTGTCTATCTGTCTGTCTGTCTGACCACAAGGACACTCTAGAACTCCTCTACTCCTCTCTCTCACTTTCCCCCTCAGACTCTCTCCTTTAATGTAGAGGACTGACTTCCTCTAGGCTAACACGATTGCAGGACTGACTATGATTAATTAATTGTGTCACACATTCTCCCATCCTCCCTCTGTCTGTCTCCACACACACACACACACACACACACACACACACACACACACACACACACACACGCACACACACACACGTACTGTACACAAGTACACACACTTGCTCCTAAGCAAACTTACTTTTCCCACACAAGAAGGGCTTGATTTGATGCACAAAATGGGTTACTTATTCACCCATCCTCCCAACCCCCCACCCATAGCAACCTCTGCCACAAGTAAACTGCCACACAGCTGATAAAGGCAGTTTAATGGCATTGTGACATTCATTAAGCCATTGTCAGTGCTATCACTGCACTGGGAAGCTTGTTTGTCTATTGTTGCTTGCTACGCTTAACAACCACTAAACATGGTCTTGCCTTCACTGTGTGTGTGGACACATTGAACAGAAGGGTTTTGAGTGACAAATGCATCCCATGACTGCATAATGCTGACACCATATTGCTGTATACATTGAATAAATAGTTTGGCTGGCAGTCTAGATAGAATGAAACATTGAATAATGATGTGACAAAGAGACAAAAAAAAATACTGTTTTTCCTCTCAGGAAAGCAGGCATCCCTGGTACAAGATGGATTTGGACTTGGTCCAAAGTGTGAATTGGAACAATTTAGGTAGCAATGGAACAATTTAGGCTGGAAATATTAACCTGACACACCTTGTCTTGTTGCACGCAGACACAGGTTCAGATGGAAGTTTCAGAACTGTGGTCTTTGGGTGTGTACTTAACCAATTCAACTAACTGCGACGGGTGTGTACACACACACACACACACACACACACACACACACACACACACACACACACACACACACACACAGGTATTCGCACAAGCTAAAGTTGATTAAAGTCATACAATGTAGCTCTTTGACCTTCAAGTAACTGTTCCAATCTCATTTTCATGCAGCACTGCCTTACAATGGGCTCCCTGGCAGTGCCCCTGCACCACTGGTATGCCTGGTATTGCATTATGTAATATTGCTGCTGTACGTAGAAGCACACCCTTTTTGTTTTTGTTTTTTAGATATAGAGTTGGGTTCCCTCTCAGCGCTTTAACAGGTATTATTGGATTAAGAAGTTGAATTAGTGTGTAAAAATGTGTGCACTTAGTTCATCTCGATTAGTGGTAGGTGAAAACCAGTATTCTCCCAGGTGCTTAAGTCGGGTACATTTCAGCCTGCACTAAGCACTCTTTTGGACTTAGAATACTGCTCTTAGTGAAAAGTGAAAAATGCTCATTTAGATTAGTGCGAAGTCGGAGGAATATCTACATTGCGTCTGTGTGTGTGTGTGTGTGTGTGTGTGTGTGTGTGTGTGTGTGTGTGTGTGTTTTTGCAAAGGTAGTGGCCCATACCTGTGATCTTTGGGTGTGTATTTGAGCAGTTCGCCCAGCTGCAGCGGGTACTTGCAGATCTTCTGCACGGGCGTGAGCAGGAAGCCGGCCAGCGAGATGTCGATCATCTGCTGCAGCAGCCGGCAGGCCTCGAAGAAGTGCTTGTAGCGGCTCAGCTTCATCAGCCGCTGCAGCTCCGCACACGCCGCCGGGTGTGTGTTACAGTAGTCTGAATAGATGGAGAAACCATCACCCTAATGGAGGAGGAGGGAGAGGGAGGGGAGAGGAAGAGGGATGGCGAGAGAAAGAGAGATGGAGTGAAAAGGAGAAGGAGTGGCAGACAGAAAGAGATAGCAAGAGAGAGAGAGAGAGAGAGAGAGAGAGAGAGAGAGAGAGAGAGAGAGAGAGAGAGAGTGTGTGTGAGTGAGTGAGAGTGTGTGAGTGAGTGAGAAAAAAGGATAAGGGGTGTCCAATAAAAAGAGAGGGGGAGAGAGAAATATGGAGAGAAAAGGAGAGGGGGTGGTAGATGGGAAGAGAGAGGGATGGAGAAAGACACAGGGAAGAATGACAATAAACAGAGTGAGAGAGAGTTGATGAGAGGACAAAGGAGAGAGAAAAGGTAGAGGAGATAGAAAGAGTAACAGAGGGAAGAAGAGAAAGTGGGAAGAGGAGAGGGGAGAGAGAAAGAAAAGAAAAGGCAAGGGAAAGAGGAAGGGATGAGAAGAGAGAATGAGAAGGGTGGAGGAAGGCGGGAGAGAGAGGAAAAAAGGAGGAAAAGACAAAGAGAGATGGATGAAGACGACAAACAGGCCAGAGGAGAGACAAAAAGGGGACAGAACAAACGTGGCAGTGACGGACAGCAATGGATGAAGAGACACAAATCAGAAGGAATCCAGAGGAGAGAGGAGAGAGAGGGAGGGGGGGGGGGGGGGGCGCCAAGGGGGTCAGACAAGATGAGAAAGAAATAAGAAAGGGATGAAGTCAATGTTTACATACCAGGAGCACAACAAACTGAAAACACATTCCTAACCCCCCTGGAGCCAGCTTGCGCAGGCATGTGGGGTGATTACCGTCAAGATGCCTCCAGTCCACACAGTTCCCACTGGAGCATCAACACAACCATCAGACCCACAACCCTTCATAGACTATTGTACTGTGTGTTCCCCAATGTCAAAACTGCCAACCATGTGTGTAACATTTTTGGTTTCAATTTGTAAGGGCAACAGAGTTGAACCGATAAGAACATGTCATGTCATGGCACTTTATCAAGAGAGAAAAAAAAAAAAGAGATAGAGAGAGAGAGAGCGGTGTGTGTGTGTGTGTCTGTGAGTGTGTGTGTGTGTGTGTGTGTGTGTGTGTGTGTGTGTGTGTGTGTGTGTGTGTGTGTGTGTGTGTGTGTGTGTGTGTACCTGTTGGAGAAAGCAGGAGCCGATCTCACTCAGGTGGGGCTCCTCCTTGTTGTACTTCCTCTCCAGGTCTTTCAGGAACGTCCTCTGGAATTTGTAGATGTCCTCGATGTTGCTGAAGATGGTTTTGAGTTGTGGGTCTGTGAACATCCCTGGGTGTTTGCGACATTGGCGGATATATCCCTGCAAAGGTGTGAGACAGAACAAAATCATGAGGAACAGGTTACAAATCCTCATAAAGAACTATTATGAGAATACATGGTGGAAGTAAATAGGCATTGTCTATTTGAGGGGAAAAGAAATAAAATCACCACCACTAAACTAACAACAGGGGGCAGTGCTGAGTATATTTTGCTAAGTACATTTTGGCCAGAAGTCCAGAGACAACAGGCCAGCCAGCATTCATTGCATAAAGACAACAAGCTGAACTATTATGTAAGTTGCAAGTCTAAATTTAACACTAATAGAATAATCACATCTCACTGAGGATGACTGCAATGAGTCTGCCTTCGGTAGACTAGACAATAATGTTTCATGACTGTCCCACTTCCAATGTGAATACGAATGAATGCCGAATAGCCAAAGTGTAGCAGGGCCGACACAGTAGAGGATCTAGTTCAGGGAGTGGAGAAAAGACTTTTGCAGGGGTGTGTTGCTCAGCCTTAATGGCTTGTTAAGCTCAGCACACATCAACAATTCCTAATCGGCCTTCAGGCAAAAAACTGCAAGCCAACAAGGACTGCAAGCCAACAAGAAGCAGAAGTCATCAAGTATCAAATAACTGAGCACAATGAAAATATTAACTACAATAAAAATATTTTAATCCGCATGGAATCTGTGGTAGTCACGGTGACGCACCCCTATACATTGCTGTCTAAAAGAAATAGTTTTATAATTATTCATCATACCAAAGTCTGAAGGCAAAACCAGTCAATCAGCTTTATAAAGAGAGTCCATTAGTTCATTTCCCAGAAAGTACATCACAGTTTAAGAATAAAATGGCTTAGTTAAGAATGTTAGGCCAAGACAGGAAATGTCAGCATTAAATGGAGTGTGTGTGTGTCTGAGTGAGTGAGTGTGTGTGTGTGTGAGTGAGAGAGTGAGACAGAGAGAGTGTGTGAGAGAGAGAGAGTGTGTGTGTGGAGTGTGTGAGACTGTGTGAGTGAGAGAGAGTGAGAGAGAGAGAGAGAGAGAGAGAGAGAGAGAGAGAGAGAGAGAGAGAGTGTAGAGAGAGAGAGAGAGAGAGAGTGTGAGAGAGAGTGTGAGAGAGAGAGAGAGAGAGAGAGAGAGAGAGAGAGAGAGAGAGAGAGAGAGAGAGAGAGAGAGAGAGAGAGAGAGAGTGAGTGTGTGTGTGTGTGTATGTGTGTATGTATCTATGTATGTATGTATGTATGTATGTGTCCACTCTTGTGCATCTATTGCAGCTGTTAAAATGTGTGTCTTTGAGCATCGTTATTTTGAATTGTGGACACAAATAAAGAAGTAAAATGTGTGTGTAAGGGGTTAAAAGAGTGTGTCCCTACGTCACAGATGTCCCGCAGGTGTTTGATGTAGTCCCGCTCTGTGTTCATGATCTCCTGGACGACGTTGGTCCTCATCTGCTCGCGGTGCTCCGTGCTCTGGGCCCGCTTGTCTCTAGGCAACACCGTCTCCTGGTCCAGGGCCATCTCCACGCTCTCCACGCTCCCTCCGCTCGAGTCCTCTTGGTTCACACGCACCTGACACACAACACACAGTGACATCCCTTTAGTCAGCCAAATCTCACCCATAGAGACTCTCTGTACAGCACAGCTCCCTTAGGCCCAGACATCCTCATTAAATCTCTTTTGTGTGGAGTTTGCTTGAGGAGTGCCATGCTAGTCACTAACACAAACACATATTGTACATATCAATTACAAGCCTGTCCCTGTCAATCTGAGGACACAACAACACTGCGCTACTGATCTACAGCTAAATTATTTAAACTCTCTTGGGTCGTATCAATTTCACATGATATAAACCAGACAATTTTTGCTTTGGGTGTCTGATTGTAAAAAAAAACAAAGAAAGAAAGAAAAAAAACACATGGATGAAAAGGTACAGTGAATGATTAAAACAGGCTATGGTTCAGCACTGTTTATGTACATGTTTAGTGAGGCTATTGTAGTTGTTAAGGTTGCTGGATAAATAGTTTGGCAGGGGGAGTTGTGTGTGGGCACGTTTGCTTTGCCTCTGATGTTGGCCCTCAGTTCAAGCAGAACTTGCATCACTCTTGGCTCCGAGGCGGCACGAGTACGACACCCTGATCGTGCAACAGCGCATCTATCTTCTCATCACTGGCGTCCACTCAAACATACCCGTCGCCACGGCGACTGTCATGGCATGTTGACTCATGCATAGCTGCCATTCAGGGGTTGTTACCATGGCGTTACATACGACCAGTCCCACGCTCGGTGTGGCTGGCAGCATGTGTGCCATCCAAGAGTGTGTTTGTGGGACGTGGGATTGTGTATCTGTGTGTGTGTGTGTGTTTATTGTTAAGAACACAATGACTTCACAACAAAATAGCTTTGGCAAGAACAGCAGCTGTGAAATATCAGCATGTAACTCATGTAGGGTGTGCAGCAGGTCAACAGCACAGCCAAAGAAAACAGCGTTTGTGTGCATGTGTATGAGTGTGTGTGTGTTTTTTTTGTATGTGTGTATAAGTGAGTGTGTGGCGTGTGTGTGTATGTGGGGGGTGAAATGTAATGTAGGAGTAAACCTCTGCGTTCTCTCACCCGGACAAAGCTGGAGGGGAACCAGGCCTCACGGTCGCCCACCCTCCCACACCACCACTCCTTTCTGGAGACCTCCACTATGCGGATGACGTCCCCGGCCTGGAAGGCCAGCTCCTGCTCCTCCATGGTCACATGGTCCCACAGGGCCTCTGCGTACACCACATGGCCCGAGCTGATGAGCTGCAACACACAGAGACGGAGGTTAATGGAGACAGCACTACAGAAGTAGAAAAGGACAAAGATGGGAATGGACTCCTTAGGCACTATTTATACGGCTTATATCTGCATGTTTTAGAAAAGGACAGGATGGATTCCTTGGACACTATTTATATGGCTTACGTCTGCGTGTTGGCATCAAGTTGCGACAGAGAGACTGGCTGATGTACATTACAGAAAACTGAACTAAATCCAGGATGGAGGAGGACAGGAACTGAACACAGATTAAAATATATAAATGTATATCAATTATTAGTTTTGGATCTGAAAATTCGGAATTTTGGATTAGTTAGAGGCGTGATTTTGAGATAGACTGGGAGATGCAAACTGCCAATAGTAGATTTTTTATTTTGGCCTAAAATTACAGTAGCCTGTATTCACTTCCATGTTTTGAATGGATACTGCAGACACTATTTGGTATTCACATGCACTTCTGTGGTCTGCAGTGCTTTTGGGCCTTATTACATGAAATGCAACATGAAATCTATAATCAATGCAATGTAATCAATGCAGCACAGAGCTGCTTGCGGCTTTAACAGTTACACCACATCAAATCCCAGCCTGTTCTAGACTTACTTCCGCAAGTGGTTTAGCAAATCCGATTTTGAACACAAAGCATGTTGTGTGTGCCTGATTATCAATTAATGGTTGTGTGCCGTCTAGGCTGCAATAATCATGTGGTGATGTGTCTGTCTTATAAGCATAATGTGACTACATATACTGTATGTACTGTATGTTAATAGAAAGGGGCAAATGAGGACCACGCTACAGAATACAAACATATTAACACAGTAGTCTATTTAATAAAACTATTTCAAGGAATTTTCCAGAGTGAATTAACCAGTCACCCTGTTGTTTCACATTGGTAAGTGAAATTGTGTGCAAAAGCTGACTAAATAGTGAAACGGTAACCAACGCTAACTGATGTAGGCATTAAGGTTTCGCTCTTATATGCCCATGTGTGGTCGCAATAGCTGCAAGTTCGCATTTGATCTATGTTGTACAAAATGCTGCCATTCTGATACCTACAGCAGTGTTTCTCAAACTGTGGGCCGGGCCCCACTAGTGGGGCGTGAGACATCTCTTAGCAATCTACCAACGGTCGCCACATGCCCCCCGAATTCACAGTTAATTGTCTGATATGCGCATTGTCTGATATGCGCATATGACAGTTTCCAATGGTGTTTTTTGCTAGTTGCTGTAATGAGGGGTTCGAGAGAAATTTGGCTTTGAATTAGTAACATGAAAATTCTAACATTAACAAAAATCCTGTACTCGCAAAGTATTCCTCACGGATACATGCTATTGTGCGCAAATTGAGCTTTCCAGGTGGGGCGCGAAAATTCTCTGCCTTCCAAAGTGGGAATGACAGTTTAAGAACCACTGACCTACAGTATCAACATTACTCAGTAGCCTCAATGAACAGGGATATGGACTAATTGACTCAGATTTTTCCTTTAAGGAAATTACTCAGTTATTATGTTATGTTCTTAATTTGTTGCATCTGACCTTAGGATTAACTTGAATGCTGTAACGTTTGATACACTGCAGGATTCATTAACTGAAGAAAACCTTTTAACACTGCTGTGCCCTTTCACATCAAACTTTAATCAATCTAAATGAATCAAAAACGCCCTCCAGTTTACCGGACTTCCTGTTTGGCTGGGGATCTACTCGCTGCTTGCTGTTATGAAGAGCAGCACGTCATCCATTTGACTAATTTATTTAACAGCAATGTAATGACTGAATATGACACAAAATGAGATACTCATCTTCCTATCTGTTAATCTACTTCCTCAATACATCTAATATAGAGGACAGCAGCGATACAGTGGCTGGGACTGGGTCTATTCTGTTCTATCCAATCTTGTTCTTTATGGGGAATACATTGACAAATAGAAGGATAGAGTCACAGCTCAGACGAACACACACACACACACACACACACACACACACGCACACACACACACACACACACACACACACACACACACACACAGCACACAATATAGAAATGTAGCCATAAGAGTGAGAGCCCACATACACAGACGTACACGGACACACACGCGCAGACATACACACACAGTCACCCTCACAGAGGACAAGTGTAATCTGACGCCACTGCAGTAAACTTTAAATGCACACACTGCATTCTCCCCCAATGGTAAAGACTCACACACATATCAGATAAGAACACAAGCTAAGGCTAACGCCTGCAATACACACAAGACTTACTGCCCACCAAACCCAAGTTAACACTGTTTATATACACAGATCTTCTCTCAGTCCCACCCACCCAAGCACACACACATATACACACACACACACTTCCTGTGTAAGAAACACATGGCTGTACACATGGTCTTGAGACACACAGACAGATAAATTTTCCGGCTGATGTCCACATGGTCAAGGGGAACACACACAAACACACATACACACATGCACGCACACAGTCAGAGATAGATTTATGGCAAGAAACACACACACCATTGTCCACATGACCCTGCAGAACACACACACACACACACACACACACACACACACACACACACACACACACACACACGACATGAGATATAGCCCTAGCCCTTGATTTTTCCACCCTAGCACAGTTCATCACATCCCACCATAATAATGTCACATCGTAAAACATGACGCAGGCTTTGACAGTATGGGGCACCGTCTCGCTGTACAGCAACGGCTTTCATAGCAGTATATCTTTGGGTTATGATACAGTACATACTGTATGTACATGCCCTACACCCGCACATTTGTGTCTGGGTGTGTTTGTTTGAATGTGTGGGTGTCAAAGACTGTGTTAAGACTTTAGGTGAAAATCTGTGAATCTGTGTGTGTGTGTGTGTGTGTGTGTGTGTGTGTGTGTGTGTGTCAAAGACTGTGTTAAGACTTTAGGTGAAAATCTGTGAATCTGTATCATGTGTGTGTGTGTGTGTGTGTGTGTGTGTGTGAGAGAGAGACAGAGAGAATTATAGGTCTTAACAAGTGTCATTTCTGTTGCCGATTTGGTGAGTGATCCTACTTTCTAATTCTACTGGTCTGATCATGCCTGACGGTGTGTGTGTGTGTGTGTGTGCCAATGGTGCTGGTGCAGATGGACATGTGGTGTGTGTGTGTGTGTGTGTGTGTGTGTGTGTGTGTGTGTGTGTGTGTGTGTGTGTGTACGCATGCGCGTTGGGGGAGGGTTGTTGATGGCAGTGTGTTAGCGAGTGACTGACTGAGAAACTGAGGGTGTGTGTGTGTGTGTGTGTGTGTGTGTGTGTGTGTGTGTGTGTGCGTATCAGCAAGTGTCTTACCTGGATGAGGGCATTAAGCTCTGCTCCAGGCTGCAGGTACTGGGTGATGTCTGTGAGCTCATCAAAGCTGCCATCCTCCTCGCTCACACTGTCGTCCAACACTGAGCATCCCTCTGAGGGGCCATCTGTCTCACACACACACACACACACACACACACACACACACACACACAACACACACACACACACAGTTATACATAAACACAAATCCTAAGAGTACATACACACACGTGCATCTATATACAAACATGTTATAAACACAAAACTAAATACACGCACAATGCTCTTGGGCAATTACACCTGCAGGCACACACACAGAAACAAGATACACACCCAGGTTTATACAAACACACATGTATCCATTTAGAGTGGTTTTAGGCTCACATGCAAATCCACACACACACACACACACACACACACACACACACACACACACACACACACAGGTTACCTCCTACGCCTAAGGGATACAAACTCGCAAAGACAGGAGGATTATACAGGACCAACACCATGCTTTGTAACACTTGCACAAAGACTCATATGACTGTGTCTCTAAAAAATGCTCTAGACAAAAAAACACATAGATCATACAGTATATAGTCACACACATACCTTTATCATCCCTCACAACACAGGGTGGAACAGGCAAGTATGGTAATAAGTTATAATGTAGATTAGAGAAAAAGGGCATACAATAGACACACACACCCTAAATGCATAAAGCCTAAAACAATTAGTAAATAAAAGACACCATACACAGACGAAAATACTTTCAATTTCTCTCACTACACAGCCCTCTGTGCTGGGTATATTCACAACAAACAAACTGTATGTGTTGACAGACAGACAGACAGACAGACAGACAGACTCTTTCTTTCACTAAAAGAGCTCCCTCACCACTGAGCACGCGGTGCAGCCTGCGGCGGCCGACGCGGTCCAGTCCAATGGGGGTACTCTGGGACAGGATGCATGGACGGAGACGTGCTGACACAGCCTTGTAGGGAGGCACCTTGTGGGACGGCATCGGTGGCCGTGGCACCGGCTACAACACACACACACACACACACACACACACAAACACTATCAGACAGGTCCAGCTGCTTGTCTGTTTAAACAGCCATCAGTAAATAACATGGGCCTGTTTTCCCATGTAGATGTAGTTTTGGAAGCAGTCCAAGGACTACAAGGAGCTTGGACAGGTAACATTAAAGGTTTCAAAATAGGTGTTACGTAGACAGGGCTGATTTTGTTTCATTTTGAGAAAAACAGAGGTAACTCAAAGTGAAACACCCCTCACATGTCTCTTGGTTTGTTTAAATGCCAAGGCTAGAATGTGTTTATGGAAACTTGTGCATCTAAATATCCAGTATGTTCCCTTGTATATTTATTAACCTTCCGCTGTCCAGAACCTTTTTTCCTTTCTGTTCTGAGACAGTACAAACAGACTGTGAGTCTATTCAAAGGTGAATGTATTCTCAGTTCACCAAGGTTGAAACTCAACAAACCATTTATTTTTCTTTGAATAATCCTATTGATGTTTAGCTAGAGACATGAGCATTATTCCCACCTCTACTGATCTTTTTGCTCAACTTCAGAAAAAAAAAAAATTCAAGCAAATCAGATTAAATCAGACGGAAACTAATAATGTAAACACTACCGGACGAAAGAAACTCAATAAGGGACACCCTGCACCTCCCTCACTTCCTTTTCTTTCGGAGTTAGCTCATAAAGTTACAGTATTCAGGGAGGCAAGCTTATGACCCTCTCCAGTGGACTACAACAAACAGAGCAATAGCTAACTAGCTGGCTAGCATGTGACTGTTCAGCTGCATTAATTTCCAAGAACCAGTGGGGCAGGCAATGTCCATGTTCCTGGACATGCATACCAATGCATATGACAAACACACTGGCCAGGAAGCTTATCACTGGTACTGTGATGAGTGAACTGGAGGTTTTTCAGGACACCATATCTGGGAAGTGAAGTCATTCATAAAGAGAGCCTACACATTTTCTGTATGACTGATGGTGTGGTGCTGGGAACTCTGATATGTCTAGTTCACATGCTTTTTGATGGTGCCATTCAAAGAACATTATATGATTGGGGACCTGCCTCAGTCAAACAAACCCAGTGATATGCTGATACCAGGGAGTAGATTTCACACACATTTACACAAGGCTCCTTCTGAAACCAAAAGACTGATAGGCTGTTTCTCTCTTTAGTCATAGGCACAAGCCTTTTTCACTGTGGGAACCAAAGACTGTTTAACCGTTTTAAACTCATTTCACAAGGAACTGCAGTTAGGACTAGATTTACCTAAGCTTGGCCCTGTTCTAAGGAGAACCTGACTGATACTCTGTTTACAATGTAGCTCCTCCATCTCCAAAGCAAACTCACTAGGCTGAAATCTGGCTCAGAAAAATTAATGCCAACTCTCAAGTCACTGAATTCTGGCTTCACTCAAAGTCAATGGAAGTGCATAGCATGGAGTTGAGAGATGCCAACTGCAGTCGTTGGCAGCAAACTATGTCATAGTATGCCAAATCTCTTTTTCAAAGCTCCTACACTTTTTCCAAACTCCTCACTGTTTTCTATACTTATTTCACACTTTTCCAAACTCCATGGGAACCCTGCCTTTCCATTCCCTTACCGAGGGCAGGCTGTCCATGTCCTCCCTGTCTTCAGTGCCAGGTGAGGGGAAGAGCTCCATTCCCTCAATGGCAGAGAAAGGCCGCGTCCTGTGGTGACTCTGGGGACTAGCGTCATGGCAACTTTTTGGACTGTCTCCATCCTCATGGGAGGGTGCAGTGGCAGTGCCGGTTACAGCCGTTTCGGTCTGCGACGTTGACGGCTCTGCCCCCTCTTCTGGGATAGAGAACTTCCTGCTGACCAGCTGGGCGTAGTCAGAGAACGGCCGAGGCCTGGAGCGGCCTGAGCGACGCCGGATCACCGCTCCAGAGGGAAGGTCGGTGCCGGATGCTGGCGAAGGGCTGGCGGGGGAGTCCGCAGGGCTGGGAGTGGCAGGTGAGTTGGGCTCGGACTCACCCTGAGGTTGCCACCTGGACAGCAGCGCTCGGGCTTCAGCAACATCGTCGTCTGTGCCCTTAGTGTATCGGTCAGACTGGCACAAAGGAAGAGGAGAGGAGGAGAGAAGATCAGATTCTCTGTATGATTTGTCAACTCAACTCAAACACAAACTGTCCTTATCTTAACCGTAAACTGTTTATGTTCAGGTAAAGGGTTATGAGGCGAATAGGTGTGTTTGGAGGGAAAGGCGACTTTATGAGGTCATGTCACAACTAAATAGGGTAACACAAGTAAAATCACATAAAATTGCAATGCCTAAGTTTATTTTTTCTCATGATATGCTCTTTGGGGAAAATTACTCGTTATCTACAACTCTATACAGCTGTATCTACTTTGACAATAATCTTAACCCTCTAGGCTATCTGTCGTGCTCACTGAGTCATCATCTCTGGATGGCACATAAATGATACTAAACACAGATAGTACATCTGTTTGGTTCAATGTCAACTTTGCAAAGTGACTTTCAGTCCATGTCTTTCAGCAATCTTCTTTTTAATTGTATTCCAAACACATAACAGGTCACCCATACAAAATCATATGGATTTGGTGATCTAAAATGTTCCGATTCCAAAAGATAGTCTGGTGATTCCTACTTGCTTTGTGACTATCTACGTAGCTTAGCTATGTCCAGAAACAGCAGGTTCTTTAGGGGTCGTTCAATCACAAACCCTTAGGTTACAGTACAGTATGTGGCAAATGAACAACACGTACACACACACACACACACACACACACACACACACACACGTAAAAACTAAAACACATTTAAAATAAAACTTGGCACTTACCTCCTGTTCATCTACATCTTTCTCTGAGGCCTTCCATATGCACTGAAAAGGTACACAATAAATAAGCACCATAATAGAGAAACACAATCTCCTGAACACACATGTATACAGCTGACACTCTCTAGACTTGTGTTGGGCTCACTGAAAGTCTGTCTCTGTCTGTCAGCAAATGGACAGAGTGTGTGTGTGGCTAAGCATGTGTGTGTGTGTGTGTGTGTGTGTGTGTGTGTGTGTGTGTGTGTGTGTGTGTGTGTGTGTGTGTTTGTAGTGTCGGCTCCATGTGACTCGGACTTTGCCCAACAAGTGTTGGTTACAGGGAGGTGGGGTGGGTGGGTGGTGTTGGATGGGGGGGGACAAGAGGGGGTGGGTTTGCCATGTTCTCTGATAACCAGCCCGTTTCAGGTGCAGGAGCCAGGAGCTGGGAGCTTGGCGCTTGAGCAATCCTCTCAAATCATCAAACAAGCGACAATCATTAACTCGGCTTGCTCCTTGTGAAGCTAAACACTGCCCTTCGTCTCCACCGCCCCCACCGGCACCACCGCTGCCTCAGACTGAACATGTGACTTTCCCCAGTCTACATGTCATGATAGGAACTACCGCTCTCAAGGAAGGGCTGAACCAATCGCCTGTGAGGCTAAGTCAGACTGACTACTGTTTTGACCAATTGTATGGGGTTTTGAGCAACAGTGACAGGAAATTACATCATATAATAGCAGGATATAGCTTCTTTTTTTGTAGGTAAGTGGGCACCATATCTACCTACTTTTGCCACTGTGCCAAGGTGTTACGAAATACAGGCGTGGCAAGTAAGAACGCCCGCGATATCAAGGAGAACTCAAAAGACCTGACATAATTAGCCATTGCCTTGTAAAAGTCATAATCTAGAGAACATTACTCCTGCAAGGTCAATGCCACCAGAAATCGAATCAGCTGATCAATGTCCTCAGGAGTAGCATTTGCATAGCAGTTAGCCTACATTAGCAGTGGAGGAAAAGTGACAGCACAGCATCTGTACATTATCTTTTGTCGTTTCTTTTTGTGCAACACTCTGGATCTTCTGACTGTCTAAAGCGCCCTATTGTTTTCTGCCCAATGATTTCAATGTAGAAATCATGGATGGATTTGCAGAATATTGAGATGATTTAAAAGCACATAAAGCAAAGAGGTAAAAACTGAGCTCTGTTTGCTTGTCTCACAGAGGTCATGACAAGTAAGCTACTAAGAGTGGCTAACATTATTAGTAGCTTACAAGTAAGATAAGACAAGTAAGAGTAAGAGTGGGGGTAAAATCTGTCATTTCAGATTATTAGACCATTTGTGTACATGGATTAAAGATAGTTCCAGACAGAAAGTGAGAATAGCGATCTATCTAGGCCTAGCCTACACTGAGAAAAAATAGGCAAACAAAGTGTTGGACCAAATATGTCTAGAAGTAGTAATGGTACTAGCTGTTAGCCTAATAGGTCCTTGTCTAGCATTGCCTCACCTTCTGGTCTTGTAACTGGTTCTCTCTTTGATCAATCACAGGATGTGGGCAAGGTGGTGGAAAGGCATTAGTTCCTGGTTTCTGCTCCTCCACTGGCCCAGAATTCCCTGCAGGTGCATCACTGAGGGCACGGGCACCCGACCGAGGAGAGGACGTAAGTGGTGCCACACTATGATTAGCTGGCTGTGTGGCTAAACTGTGAAGCTCTACAGTTGTCTTGTGTGTGTGGCGTGTGTGTGTGATCTCTGTTGTGTCCTGTGAATCAAAAGGAACTGGGGGCGTTGAGGGAGTGTGTTCCACTGTCACCACAGCAGTGACCCGCTGACCGGCGCCTTCCCTCTCGGACACGGCCCTGGGCCGAGCGGGCGAGGGTCGGCGTTGGCGATCTGAGGGTGGCACACAGGGTATCCGTCGAGAGTAGTCGTCGTGCAGCTGGCTGATGGGCGATAACGGGCCCTGCTGAGGTGACAGAGGGCTGCTGGGACGGCGTCGGAAGGTCAGGTCCGTCAAGCTCCCCATCAGCCGCTGCATCTGGATCCGTGGCCTGCTGGGGCTACGCCAGCGTCCTGAGCTACGCTCGCGGCCATCCACCGACGAGGCGCTCGTGGTGCGCTTGATGTTGGGGGTTCGGCCCCTCTCTGGGGTTTCTGGTTCTGGGTCCAGCTCGGGCTCTGGATCCCGTTGTTGTGGGTTCGCAAGGAACGCCGATGCGGTCTTCCGCTTGAAGGGGGCCTTGGACACGTGCAGATTCTCTGCACTCTTGCTCAGCCGACTCAGCGCCTTGCCGTTCGTTTCGCCGGCCAGGTGTAGCTCGGAGCTCGCCAACACCGTGCTCACGGGACGAGGACGACGAGAGGGAGAAGGACAGGGAGCAGACGTTTTGGGCGACTTTGGTGGAAGGTTGGTGGACTGCGGGTTCCGTCCCATGTCCAGGAGAGTGATCCGCCCCGCTCCGTAGGCTCGACGAATGCTGCGAGAGAAGTGGCTATTCCTCTGGAAATCGTCGTCATGTCCATACTCATCGTCGTCGTCTGAGGCACCGGAACAAATCCCAAATCCCACTTCCACCCCACACACTCCATTAACCTTGCAACCATCTTTGTAAAGCTGCTGAGGTTGCCGTCCATTGGATACGTCAACGCATTCTGTGTCCTCATTGGTTATCACTGCATAGTCTGCATCCTGATTGGCCGCCATGGCATTGCCTCGGCTCTGGATGCCTTGGAACACAGAAGTTCGCAATTTCTTAAATGACCCCATGACCTTTAAGCCCGAGAGGCCTGACCAGGTCTGCGGGTTCATGCTTGACCCGTTGTTTGAAGTCCTTTCCGACGCCGGGTCCCCACAATGTTTCTGATTGGAAAAAAGACGCATGATCCTAGAGGGGTAGGGTTTAGCCTCTGGCTGACCAATTACAGGGTTGCACCAAGCCTGGCTGTTGAGTCCATTTAACCGGTTCTCCTCGCTGTATGCTTCCGGGCGCACCTGCTCCCCGCCACACGAGCCAGTTCGCGGTCGCGTCTGTGGTCCTGACGTTTCTCGCTGCTGGGCCTGCATGGAGCACGGCAGAGGGTCCTCGAGTGCAGACGAGGCCCCATGCACCTGAGCCGCCTGTGAAACAAGCAGAGGTGAAAGTTAGGAAGAGAAATGAATGGTGGTTAAGTCTTCAGAGAAAGCCTTATCTAAAGACCAACGTCAGACAACTATAAACATGCCGCCCCGCACATCATAAATTTACACTCTGCAAACGGTGATCAGTCTATCAGCACGGAGCCGCCGTATCAGCAGGGAGACGTGCAGTGTGGGGCGCGTCCTTTTCCTCCCTCAACTGATACCCCGGGGCTCTGGAAGTCTTCTGCAGCAGCGAGAGCTGCGGCCCGGAATTCTTTAAGTTCCTCAGAGTTGAAAGCTGCTCTACACCCCACCCAACCCCGGTCACGGGAGCGTGTTTACTTTTGGTGGGAAATCTCTCATAAGTGGTGCCCTTTTCCTTGTACAGAGACCAGCCTCTCATGTGAGGCTGTGAGAGAGAAAGCGTCTGGTGTGGTTGTTTTGGATTTCCAAAAGTTTCAGTGAGACTGAGAGCCAAAGTTTGTGCAAATAGTGAGTCTTTGTGAGTGTTTATCTGTGTCTGAGGGATTAAGGGCATTTTCTGTGTGCCTAGTAGTACGCATATCAGTCTACAACAGGTTCTTAGAAGTATGTGTGTCATAGTTTCAAACCGGGTAAGACCGTGCCAAAGTGGTGTGTGGAGGTTTCTTTCTTTCCCTCTGTGTGTGTGTGTGTGTGTGTGTGTGTGTGTGTGTGTGTGTGTGTGTGTGTGTGTGTGTGTGTGTGTGTACACTACATCTGTTAAGTGCAGTACATTGTTCAGTGGTGGGAAACTGGGCCCCTTACTCTCCGGGGGAGTGGAAGACGTCGGTTGGCACCAGGGTGGCTTAGATGAAGGGCTTTATGCTTTTAGCATGACTAAGCAATGAGACTCACTAATCCATTGTGATTAATGCAACAAATTGCCTCCTTTTCCCCACCAAGATTTGTCCCGGTCAGCCATCCACCCAGGGCAGGCAACGGGATAAAGGTTGACCTGCCTTTTGGTTAACTGCTGCGAGCAAGTTTAATACACCGTCCTGTCCCCTTAAGCCTCAATTTAAAAGAATGAAATGCTTCTGACCTGAGGTCAGTTCTGTGGCTCATCTGAGGACTCATAGAAGACTGTGTGCAGTCAAAACTAACCACAAGGCTTTAGTCATCCGGTCGTTACCTCTTTTCAAGCCTTCTGGACTTTTTCCAACGCCACGACCTGACTGGAAGTGACCTTGACACCGGTTCAATTCTACCTCTGCTACTTATTCATTCAATGGTCTCCTTTATGGTCACGTTCAAATTCCACTCTGTGTGACTTAACAAGTCTTTTCAGTTGTGCAGTGACTACTGCGATCAAGCGTTCCCTCCCTCCCTCCCTCCCTCCCACTCACTCATTCATTCACTCACTCACTCACTCTACCACTCTCAATCTTTACTTAATCCACCAGCACATGCCTTCCATCAGCTAGACAGAGAGTAAATACTGAAACGTATTAGCCCGTTTCCCTGGTCTCAGAGTGCTGTACAGTAGGTCATGGTGGCAAGGCTATGCTAGGCTAATAAGTACAAGCTAAACTCAGCTAAGCTAAGCATATTTTGTTCTGCTCTTATGAGCTTTGCTGCCTGTCTGCCTCTCACGCTCCAGGGACTCATTCCTCCCTCCAGGTTGGTCTCAGTTCCCAGAAGACCTCCACACCTCCTTCTTTCCTGTACTCTCTCCATACTTCCTCCAACCCTCTCTCTCTCTCTCTCTGGTGTCTCCACCCTGGTCTGATAAACTCTAAAGCGGAGTTAATTAAGAGCTCAGAGACTGGAGGAGCCCCCCACACGGCTGCCAGCTGGAGCCTGGCTCAGATTAAACTCCCCTCGCAAGGACAACTATACTACACGCGCTACACACACACACAAACACACACGTTCACACACATGCAGTACACAAATGCACACATACTTGGCAACAGCCACAAAACAATGCACACAAAGAATGGTACCAGACAACAGACACATACAAGGACATCACAAACATGCAGGCTAAACACACCCCAAACAGACTATGGCAACAGAATACCTTTCCATATAATGATTCTGGCACGCACACACGCACGCGCACACACACACACACACACACACACACACACACACACACACACACACACACCCAACCAACCATGCAGCAGAATGCATGCATGACATTTTTGTCACAAGGCAAGACATTATCCTGAGTGGAGTCCTACACACACACAGGGCAGGAAGTCAGCCACTACAGTTCAGCACTCCCCAGTGTCTCATCCCTTCAGCACACACACACACACACACACACACACACACACACACACACACACACACACACACACACACACACACACACACAGGGAGATATCCTCTCAGCATTCCATGGCGGAAAAGAGGAGTCAAGCTCTTACATAAGAGTTATAAACATGACATGGCCTCTGAACTCCCCAACTAACCCTCATTACAGCTCCACGGGACGGGAGCTGCCTGCCGTCCTGGACCATGTCAGCCCAAAACACACTTCACCACCAACAGCACTCGCTGACGTGGTGGCTTAAAGGTAGAGTGTTGGTATTCGAGCTGGAAGGCCAAAGAAATCCCTCAACAGTCCTCCTGAAACTATGTGTTGATTGGCCTTAAGGTCTGGCTAAGCATGAGCAATTGCGCTTGCAAGTTTTCTCCCATTTCCCAAGAACTGCGTAAGACAGATTTGTTCATTTATTTTTTCAACTTACGCAGACTGGATAAAGGGAGGACCATGGAAAGCATGCTGTGGGCCTATCTGACAAAAATGTGTACCAGAATCACAGGGTTAAGCTAGCCAAGCCTACACCTTTAAATGATGAGACCTAGAATAGTCTCCAAGAAATCACTGCAAGAAATTTAATCTCAACTAATTGGCCATTGCTTCTTCTGGGCAGGACCGGAAAAAAAGAAGAAATTCCTTCCTTAGCGCAAACATTTTTTTCATTGTCTGACTCTGGAAATAACCTTGTGCACATACCAAACCTGTTCTAGCCATCTACCTATCAAGATGAGCAAGTCCTGCCAGCTTGATAAAGTAGACCCATTCTCTTCTGTACATACAGGGAAGAGACAAAACTATTTATCTATAGTGCAATCTATTGTCTACACTCTTCAAGAGTTGGGCCTGGTTGAGATAAAAGTCACTACAATGGGTCAGATACTGATAAGTCCAAGGGTTAAGAGTTCCTCCCAAATATGCTGTGATAAACACTCCCTTATTAAGGCAATGGGAGGTGGGAAGTAGGCAGAGATGGTGGCTAGGGGGAGAGGCACAGTGTAAACAAAAAGATACAACTAGAGAGAAAACAAGACAAAAAAAAAATGTTAGGCAGGAGAGAGAACAGGAGTAGGCCAAGAAAAAGAGGGAAGAATAAAGAAAAGAAAAGAAAAGAAAAGAAAAGAAAAGAAAGAAATTTGGGAAGAATCCTAGTGGGACAGGGAGAGAATAACAAACACAACTTGCCGTGGTGTCTCCAGGGCGACTTGAATGACTCCATGGCCCACCACCCTGCACGCGACCTCCGCCAAAGTAAAGCTTTTCCGTTGACACATTAAAAGACACCCGCATGGCTGACTGTCCACCCTGCACTGCTGGCGACGACGAAACCCCTCGCCCCAGTCTTCTCCACACCCCTCCAGTGAGCAGGCACAACACTCTCTGCCTCCTCTCTCGCTCCTCCGCTCCTCTCTCCCATTCCTAATCAGATTACGGGGGCTTTACCAGTCTGCACCTCAATGGTTAAATCTGTGTGCACTATCACCAAAGACACAGATATACAGTACCTCAGTTAGGGAGGTTACGCCGGATAACATGAAGCTTCCATGTGATGGTGGCACTGGAGGAGCTTTTGGAGTTGCTATAGAGGGAGTTTAAACAAGCATACCACACTAAGACTCATTTTATGGAGCTAGGGTATAAAATTGATCTTTTTTACCCTAGTAAGAGAATCTGAAACTGAACTTGCTTGGCACAGTAGGAGTATGAAGAGGAAATTTTAAAAGTGAACTTCTCTCAGCACCTGTGAGCAATTATCCAGGGTCACTCATAAATGTTAAAAATCAGGCCCTGATAAAGATCTTTAATAATTAAAATAATAGCCAAAGTTATAAGGTATTTTCCCACTGTGTAAATGAAAATGGCATCAGTCTCATAGAGTTTCCGACATCCTGACTGAGAAGAATGGTAGAAAATGTAAGACAACCTGGCTGACAGGCTAAGGTTTACACCCTTACACACTTTCTCAAACGGCGTGGCCTGCTACGCAGCCAACAACCGCCCCAGGGCACGTGTCAGGTTGATTTACAGGTGCAGAGTCACCGCTGAGGTGTGTAGTGAAAGCCGCAGTGATTTATTCCAGCCGGCTTGGGAGAGGTTATTGATATACAAGTGTTGCGATGCTGGGTGACCCAGTTACCCTTTTGTCAGGGGTGGAAAGGGGCAAAAAAGGAAGTAGACATGTTTTTAGAGGCCCCGCCTAGTTCTGAGCGTGGGAAGTCAGGTAGGAAAGGAAAGGAGAGGAGAGAAGAGGAGAAGAGAGAGGAGGGAGTTTTTCCTCACTCATTCATTACTTCAACCCCCCCACCCTTGTACACCCCCTTCTTTTCTGTCACACTGTCCCTCTCCTCCCCCTTTCTTTTCCCTCTCTCCATACCTCTAGATTCCCCTCTTTCCCCCTCTCTTGGTCCCTCGCTTTTTATTCTCTCTTTCCACCACCCCCCTCTTCTTGGCTGCTTTTTGTGTCGAGTTGTTTGATCTCCCTTTACCTCTTTCTCCTCTTGACTAACAGCATCAAATGAGGCCGCTATTTCTCTCTCTTAAAATACCATTCTCTCCCATTTTGTCCCATCTTATCCTTTTTCGTTTATCTCTGCGTGGTGTGTTGGTACATGAAGAAGAAAAAAAAAATAATCATCTGTGTTGTCAGTTTAAAGCCTAAACAAACAACCTTATCCACCCCAACACTATCAAACATTCAAAAAAAAAAAGAGAAAGAAAAAAAAAGTCCCCTGAAACCAGGGAGAGAGGCAAGCCGCCTCAATAAGACAAGGAGCCCCTGTATGGTGGCTACGGGCGAGCACCATCTCTGACAGAGATCTCCCTGTTTCGCCAGAGCGATGCCATGGTACAGGATGTGTCAGACAGCAGGCTCCAACAGGCTATGTGCTCTCAATGAGCAACAGCTTGCTGCTGCTGTTGCTCAGGCCATGTGCAGATGACGTACCGCTAGACATACAATAGGATCTGTGACTGACTTTGTGTGACTTTAGTGGAAGCACGGATTGCAGATGTTCAGAGCCATGTTGTTGTGTAGTGATAAATGGGAAAGCTATTATAAAAGAGGGACAAAAAGTGAAACTGCACCAGAAACTCCACACGGCATCTTTCCATGAAATAGGCCTAGGCCAACTGGACTTAGCCTACCTACACAAAACTAGATTGACCAATTTATGACAAGTCTATTTCCTTAAACAATTTGTGAAATGCATGAAAGACTAGGTCTGTGTGTAATCAACACCAACTCTTCAAAGTCCTTTACAGGAATACAATGTTGTCACAGCAATAAATAGCTCCATATTCATAAATGGCTTCATATAAAACCATCATAAACGCTGAATAAACAAAACCGCAGGCAATGTCCTCAGCTCAAAAGACATGATAAAATCTTCAGCATGCACTGTAGACATGCCAAATCTTCAGCAGGCTACACTTTCAGTGTATATATGAAAATGTTTTGAGTCCTGCCTGTCTGTCTCATTTTCCCCAGCTCATCAAATTACTTGTCACTGTATAGGGCAATAAGGCCTACTATTCGTGAGTCATGGGGAAAATATCAATCCGTCTATAAGCCCAACACGTGAGTAACTTAGTTCACAACAGAGAAAACCGACAAAAAGGTTTTTCTGTTGTTGTACGTAGGAACCAACGTTACTACCTCTGAATTGATCTCTGGATTTCTTAATGAAATCTCATTCAGCATTCCGTGGCACAAGCAAAAACGCAATGGGGATTAGACTGGCATGCTTTTGGGTTAGGCTATGCGACAGGGAAACGAAAGTTGCCTTCTTATTTATTTGTGCATTTAATTAACTTGCTCTCCCAATAAACCTCTTTTGTGGCCAATGCAGCAGCAGCAGCCCCCACCCCCTTCTTCAAACTCCCTAGTACCGTTGTGCAGTCAGCACCCCCCTCCCAACACATCACTATAACAACCAGTGGGTAGTAACGCGCCTCACACACACACACACACACACACACACAATGCCCCTCCTTTACAAAGCTCCACTCTTTGTAAGGAAACGAAAGGGTGAGAAATAAAGTCTTTGCAACTTTGGGAGATTGTGTTTTGTGACAACTGCACCTCAAAATCACATACCCTACGGAAATTACCTACGTTATCAAACAAACAAACTAACAAACACGTTTATCCACACTTTGATGATACTACTAACAATGCATAATAGCTGTTAACGGACTATTTCAGTGTTGTTTTATTGTTGTCTTTACCTTTCTCATGCTCCTTAGTAGCGTGACTTGGTCCGATGTTTCACACTAACGATAGTCCAGCTGCGTCTTCTTGCTCGGTAGCCATCGACTCGACTCTCAGGCTAACAAGCGGGTCCAAAGGTCCACGTATTCGTATCTATTATTATATTTTCCAACGTAAACACATTGGAAATAGTTAACTTGACTAGGACATAAACTAGCAACTGCTAACTAAACATCTGAAGAACATTAGCTGACCTCGGCTTCACTGAGCGCACCATTCTAGAATCGCCATAGAACAGTCGAGGAGAAAGTTCATCAAACTAATCAGCAAAATTTTCTGGATCTTCCCCAAATTAGCGACCGGTAAGAAAAAACTGAATCGATATGCCAGTTGAATGCTTTAGGTATTGTCAAACAAACATCAAAGGTCCCTAGTTGACCAGCCGTTCTGACAAGAAACTCAAAAGTTCGTTGATAGGAGAGTGTGGGTGGTGAGCAAGCCATCTCAAGGCTGATCGAAGTACGCTATTGGCCAGCATCCGTGCACTTGTTGCACTGATTGCATCTGGGCGGAGTCAGGGCGAGATGGGTAGTGTGGTCTGAGTCCCCCCAAATGAGGCATCTTTGATGACAAACTCATACAAAACGACTTTAACAATCATTATAATGGCATTGGCCTAATAATGCATCGATATGTAGGCTACTCTGAATGAATTTCTCAATAAATTGTGACAATGTGGCATTCAGCATTTATAACAAATGTCACATGGTTAACAATTCTGAGCCTTGAGCCATGTTGATGTTCGAGGTGTATACAGAACAAATCATGGAACAATTTGACTTCTTTTATTTGTAATTTTTTTAAACATTTTGAAAATAGAAAAAAAGTTATACATTAGTTGCAAGCTTAGGCTTCATAGCTTTTAACAAACAGTAGTTTTATTTTAGCCTACCACTTACTGAAAATAACCTGTATCTACTGTACCATTCCTTGTTTTCCCTGAAGAAGAATATAAATGTGTACAGTTTACAGCTACAGCTTTCACTTTCTTTTCATTCCTTTGATTATTTTCTTTAACTATCATTGTCTCTATTTTCTCTTTTTTTATGTCCTTTACAGGGTGTTACATTATCAGTCATCGTCAGGAAATATAAGAAAACCAGAGAAGATGGAATCATCGTCATCGTCTGCATAGAGCCCATTGAACTGCCCTCCTCCAACAACTTGCAGCCACACTTTATCTCCAGCCTGTAGGTGGAGCACTGTCCCTCCTGCTGCCTGGTCTTCACTGCTCTGGTAGTTGTCCATGGTGTGGATGATTCTCTGTCCGTTTCTCACCAGTGCCACCTTAACATTGCGTGAGAATACAGTGATGTGGTAGGCGAAGTAATAAGCCCCGCTGAAGGCACATGTGAAACGGCCGCTCTGAGGGTCGTAGTGACCCTGCTTGTTGTAGATGACCCTGTCGAAGCGGATGGGTGTGTTAGGGGCCGGCAGTTTGGTGGTTTCTGTCAAGCCTGCTGAGAAGGCACTTTTGGGGATATCTGGCAGGGGTCCTGCATCACCCTTGTCGCCCCTCTCACCCCGAGCCCCCCTCTCACCACGGTACCCAATGCTGCCCTTGTGTCCAGGGGGTCCCATCTCCCCCTTTGGGCCCGGTCGCCCAGGT
Source organism: Sardinella longiceps (assembly GCA_027497455.2). Lineage (NCBI taxonomy): Eukaryota > Metazoa > Chordata > Actinopteri > Clupeiformes > Clupeidae > Sardinella > Sardinella longiceps. Next base: position 5,004,511 of record JAODXP020000027.1, read on the forward strand.
GAGCCCACAGGTCCCATGAACCCTTTTTCCCCTTGATACCCCAGCGCACCTTTCTCTCCTGGAGGCCCCTCAGGTCCAATGTCCCCCTTGATCCCCTGCGGACCAGGCAGGCCGAGCTCCCCTTTCTGACCTTTGACTCCCACAGGTCCCTGAACACCTTGGGGACCCATCTTTCCTGGCGACCCCCTCTCTCCGTTTTCACCGCGCCGTCCCTTTGCCCCTGCAGTCCCCGGAGGTCCTGCCAATGTACAATGTTGACACAATTAGAGTGATTTACGCTATTTGTATGCCAATTAACAGGTGCTTTCCTGCAAAAAAAAAAACAACTTAAAAAGGGATATGCCACATATTTATGAAAATGGCTTTCTCACCCTCTTACCTCGGGTGAAAGTATTTTAGTCTCAGGTTTTCCATCTGCAACCCCAATTTTAGCTTTGGCTTAGCAGAGGCTCTGGAATGGAAAGTAGCCAGACTTGCTATCTGGCTACTTTACATAAATGACCGGGCATAACTGAGTGTTTATGTGTGTGGGTGGTTACCATGTGCCTATGCTGGGGAAAGGGAATGTCGGAGAATTTACAGTGTCCTCCATAATGCCATCTCTTGTAAAGATGACTACAAAAAAAAAAAAAAATCTTTAAGGGAATTTATCTTTGTCTGACAATTGAAATGATAGAGAATAAAAAAAACTAATCTATCTATCTAAGAAACAGATCTATCTGGAAAAGAAACTGCATCAAAAATAGTAAATAAATAAAATAGATAGGCTAGTAAAAAGGTGCACCTGAGGTCATGAGATAAAACCCAATGGAAAAGGTGTCACAATGTCTTTAGCGCTGCCTTTTACAAACACTATTTTAATGCACTTCCAAAGACCACATATAGTGATAACCGTTTTTACTGCTCTGAGTCACAACTGAGAGGGTGCCTATGTAACTTAGTCATCACATGGTATTTGCTTCTGATGCAATTAGCCAATATGGGACGTTAAACACAAGACAAATAGGCCTAGTGCTCGGAAATACGATATTTAATGAGTAAACAGGTTTACCAGGTTCTCCTTTGTCTCCTCTCTGTCCATCTGACCCTGATGCCCCAGGAAGACCAAAGTCACCTGAAGGTTTCAAGACGACATTTAAATGTAAGAGGGTAGAATTTGCTTAGGGGCATTCCCAAACAATACGACACACTGACATCAAGTAGAGAATAGGCAGTGTTGCAAGTTTGAAAGGAATAGTTAAATGTGTGTTAGGTAATGTTTAACTCTCTGAGGAATGACTTTGTTATTCTAGTATGTAGCAATTATGAGCAAGAATGTATTGACACTCCGGTCACTTTTGCTAAGTGTCATCATATTTGATCTTAGGTATGCAAACTTCAATATCTAGTGTTGCCCTACAGTGAAAAAATAGTTCTTTAGTTAGTGCTGGAAGTCTCACCTCGTTCACCCTTTTCACCTTTTACTCCATCTCTACCATCCCTGCCCGGCAAGCCATTGTGGCCTGGGTCACCAGGGATCCCCGGGTGGCTGTACATGCACCCGTTCTCCCTCTTCTGTCCTTTCAGCTCGTCTGCATCACCAACCACCAGCAGAAGTGGGAGTAGTAAAATTACCCCTCTCGTAAACATGGTAGTCCAGACTCGAGTTCAGCTGCACACAGCTGAATGTCGTCTCCCCGAAACAGTACGCAGAGAAACGCTGATGGCCAAAACTCAGAGGTAAAAGAAGATTCTAGACTTCATTAGAAGTCTGGTGTCATCGCTGTTGAGAGTCAGCTCCTTATTGGACAGGGAAGAGTCTTCCAAGTCACTCATTGCACCCTGATTTGTCCCACAACTCACTAGAGCCACTTTTGGGACACATAAGGTTCTTTGTGTCCAACTGAAGTTGGTAATGATCAACTTGGACTACAGTGGACACATTGTTTAAGAAACCCCAAAACCGGATAATGACAATCTTGTTTGATGGCCGATGATTCGGGAGGCCTTTGGAGTTGCTGAAGAATGATACAGAGGTTCAGCAACACAAAGACCATCTTGCAAACCAGTTCAACAAGACGGGGCCTTACCATTAAGACTGTTAGATTGGTATCCGGAGCTATGCCAGAGCAATATCATAAACCAAACCAAAAGACATAAACTCACTCCTGTTCAATTAGAGCAAATGCTCACTAGTCGTTCCAGATGGTGAAGTGGTACTGATGCCAGTTCATGCATGCTTACTCTAATTGATTTTCCACCTCAATGGGGCTATGGGGCTTCATGGCTTAACCTCATAAATAACGGTTCCATTAAGGGTAACCTTTTCTGCCTGAATGTCATCGCCCCATTGAAAGCCAAGTCATTGGCTAATGCATCCTATTGGTCATAAAGTAGTTTACATTTAGTTAAATGTTGCAATTTAAATGTGCCTTTAAAATGCCCGGTTACATAAATAACCTTTAAATGAGCAACAATAGAGAAATTGAAGATTGTGTGCAGACACAAATACACGTCATAATAAAATCAATTCTTTTCTAGAAACAACTGAAATCGTTCTTACTTTGATATGATACTTTATTTAACACTTTCGTTCACAAGCTGCAAAATATAAACAAGCATTCTGATAATATACATATAATTTAAAAATAAATCTTTAAAAAGACAAATATGCATTTTCAGTCTCTCTAACATAATACTCATACACATGGAAACAGCACAGTACAAATATGAATAAATCAATTATTAGTTAAGAGTAATGCAAAAGTTAGTAAATTGTCAGCAACAGCTTTACCGTACAATCTTTTCAAGTTTAGGTTTCAAGTTTTGAAAAGAAGTACCTCGCTCTTACATCTCTATAGACACTTGCAACATAACATGAAAATGCTCAAGGACACAAAATGACACACATTTTTAAATAACAAAACAAAAAAGAAAACAACTTATCGATAAAATATGCATGCTGCAATATTTCTTAAGCGGCAGTATATAAGGGAGCTCCCAGGAGGAGGATTCCACCCTGCTCATTTGGTAAACAGAAAGCCTTTAGCTTGCCAAAGAAACACAGTCTCTTTCCTAGAGAGCAAGGAGACCGTCTCTGAAGCAACACTGCACGGCACTGTGTGTGGCAGAGGAGGAAAGATCTGGCTTCAGAGTCCACAAAGCCCTACCATAAATTAGGTTCAACCATTCACTAAAACAAACAGATTTTAATTAGTATATCTTCAAGTAGCCAGTTTGATCAGGTGATCATCAAAAGTACCTGTGTTGAGCCAATACATGGGAGGAGGACTTTCTGAAGACAGAGTGTTCTTCCTCTGGTGTGTGTGTGTGTGGTGAGGTTAAGGTCCTACTGGTGGGTATGGGGGTTGGGATCTTTTACATGATCTGCCGTGGCATACCGTACCCGGTCATGCCGGACTGAGAGGCCCCGCGGTTGCTGCCCATCTGAAGGCCGATCAGGTTCTGACCCTGTCGAAGCTGTTCATCTGAGAAATCACGTCGATTGCTCTGGGCTTTTCTGGAATGTGACACACAAGAACCAAGAAATGTTAAAACACACCAACACACATAACCTGAGATGACACTGGAAATGATGACATCACATAACACACAGAAATGCTCACAGACACAAATTCACAGGTGAAACAGGAAACTCTCACACACTAATTCATACATCCTCATACACCGGTTCCACCAGAGAAGTTTGCAAAAGATCATGTCTCTCACTTGTGAAACCAGTCACGGTCGCCACGGTAATGTCCATCATCCTTGGTTAGGGCAAGGCTTCCTAGAGACATCAGCGTTCTCTGTACCGCGGCCATGTCCTTTCCTGTAGTCACGGAGACAAAGCACGTTTGTTTTTTAAGAGTCAGCCTGACAAAGAAGAAAACAATTACACTAAGAGCTGCAGTTTCCCTGCAAACAGGTTTTCTCTCTGCCCAAAGGACAATGAATCTGAGTTCACAACGAGGTTTAAATAGCTCATGGATGAGTAATGGTTTAATTAACTCAAGAGAATGCCACACTACAATAGCAATGAGTTGGGGAGGAGGAAATTGAAGCTAAATATAGGGCTTTTTCCACCAAACTATAATCAAAAGGGCATAGGCTAGATGATTGATCCATTTCTTGATCAATTGCAGATTACTAGCTACAGGACGTTTTAAAGTTCAGTTACAGTTGATCCTTTCCTCCATACCTTCCCACAAGTCCACTGTCTGAAATATGTCTGTGGTGATCACGCCATAGGCCTCAGCAGCTTGGAGAAACTGAGAGATCTTCTCCATTTGCTTAAAGGCCATCTGAGTTTCTGCTATCTTCTTAATGGGCTCCTTCCCACGAGGATACAGACTGTTGATGAGTCTGCAGAGAATCTGGAACAGATCGAAAGAATAAGAAGATGAGGACAAGACAAGCTGATAAAAAGAGGAAGATACCAGAAGACTAGGAGACGAAAGAGAAGAGAAATAAAATAAATTACACCATGTTACTGATCATTATTGGTCCATTTATGTATCTTACCGTGCCATCCATGAGCCAGGTTTGGAAGTTCTGTTTGCCTGGCTGTGGTCTGTCTATATTTGATCCACACTGGGCCACAATCCAGTCCACCAGCTTGCCTTCGAGATCAGGATCGTACTTCTGATCAATCTTCTCCTGGACCTCTCGACTCAGCCCATAGGTGGGTCCTCTGTTCGCCATGCTGTCTCCACTTAATATGATTTTTTACTCCCTTTGGATCAAAGGACAAAATATGCACACATTAAATGTGGAAACATATTCAACCATTTTTTAACGGGATAGTTTATGAATTCTGCCCCTAAAAACATCCAAGACATTTCAAGACAATATTCATTCATCAAAGAATTTTAAAACAATCCCTAAACATAGTCTGGTTTCATTAACGAGTTTTGGCAGAGTTATTTCAGACTATTGGCTATATTAGCTTGGAGGACGGGAGGGACATGCGGGACGGGGTGTGGCACATCACATCCATCCCTATCAGCAAGACTTTCCCGTAAAGCCCCTGGGCATAGGCTACTGTTTAACTAAAAGCAACTCATGAAAAGCACACAACGGAAGACATCACTTAAGCGTGTATAAGCTATCTGACACCTGCAGATAAAGTAAAAGCAACCAATTATTTTGTTTCTTAATACAGATATCGTGCCAAATAATCGATAACTGTTACAACTATAAATGTGTTGTGTCGCCTCATTGATATTACAATGTAACTTAGTCATTGTTAATTAACCTTAGGCTACTTGTGAGAATGCATCCTCGTGTATGTGGAACTCAAAATGTTAAATAATTTCACTATACCTTACTTAGAGCGTCGCTTTGGAGGAGCACGGCGTCCCTTTCTTCTTCGTCCGTAGTCCGTTCCGTTATGAGGACACGGGGTGAGGATGCTGGACTGCAACATCCAAGTACCACAACCGGGGGTGGGGCGGGGCGAGGCGAGGCGAGGCTAGACTGGTGTGGCACGCCACTCGTTTAATGGGCAATCGCCACGAGTGGGATCCCGGGAGATTACATGAATAGGAAATACGTGCCGTTTCACATTGGACTATTGCTTTCACTTTGAAAGAGCACATGCAATTAACGTCAGTAACAAATATAAGATACATCGCCTATGTGCCCTATGTAGCCTACACCCCCTTAAGCAATGCCCACAACTAGTCATATACAGTTGGCCAACAGTAGGCTATATTGACTGATAATAAAGTAAGGTTTTCATGTACTGTTATAGGTTCATGGTTATTTTCCTATTCTGAATTGTCCAGTTGCCATATGCAAGGGCTGTGCCCTATGACTAAGCCTGATTAAGATCATTACTGATGTCTGTTGCCTCTGTTGAGAGACCAGATTAAATAACAGTGTATAAATTGGATTACATAGTAAGGAAAAACAAGTATGCCTTCTCTGTGCAATACAGTCTCTGTCCATACAAATAAAAATTTGGGAATTGATTTCAACACACACATGGAATCAATATCAAAAAGCTTGATTTAGGCCCTACAACCAGTGGCTAAAGTTAGATTTGGCAGGAGAGGGAACTCTCACATTTTGAGTTGGCAAAGAAAAACGTATTAAAGAAGAATGTATAAAAGAAGAATGGGGTGATATTGTTCATTTATCTGAGGTGCACCTCTGCTTACAACCCTGTGCTGTTCTATTCTATAGTGCACAGTCATCTTTAATATTTGCCAATAAGCTGAAAAAAGTATCAGTAATTCAGCAGGATCACACATGAGCTGAATTCATTGATAGATGCTAAAGATCATGCACAGTGACACAGTGACCTCAAGTCTGTGATTTGATTAGTTCTAGACTGCTTATTTACCTCTAGCACATGACAGAAAGGTCAAGAGAGCAGTTAGGAGGGGAGGTGGCCGGTTTCGGCTTCAGGACAACAAATCCCCGGCCCATTGAGCACAGGCCAATAGCTCATCACACGTTAATGAACAGCCCAGGGCACCCGAGAGTAAGGGGCCCAAACTCCTGCTAGTCTCACTTGGAACGCTCTGAAATAAAAAACCTACACTACCTACAGGGCATTCCCCTTTCCACAATAGACAACAGACCATTCTGCTTTCATTTAAGATAGCCATTGTGAAACACATACTGTATCTGCTGTAGACCTTTCTGCTTTCATTTAAGATAGCCATTGTGAAACACAGATCTGCTATTGTTTTTTTTTCCTGAATAAGATCAGGCATGCACTGTAAAGAAATTAATTCATCTTATTCATATAAATACCACTAGTGCTAATCAAATACATGATTTGAAAAAGAGCCAGTCTTAATAGACAGAGGCTTTATTACCTAAAACATAGTGTGAAATGTGGTAAAAAAGGCACAGTAGACCTATGGTATTTTGGTTGGTAACCAGGGTAACAAATACAGGTTTAGAGGCAGCAGAACTCTGGAGCAGAACTCTGGAGGATAAAAACACACTGGTCTTCACAGTGCTGCACAAGGTAAACTGGAAACAAGTAAAAATGTACTTTGAAAGGCACAGCAGGAGCAGGAGGCTGGGGTGGCGGGTGAGGGTGAGGGTGTAGTAGATTTGTAAGGGGTTGCCATTCTTGTCAGTTTGGACCTATTAATCCCTCATGTAACTCATCCCCCAACCCCTAGTTTGTTTGTTGTTTGTTGAGACGGGCCTGAGGGAAGGCGTAGGGATTGAAGGGGTGAGTTGTGTGTGTGTCTGTGTGGGGGGTGGGGTGGGGTAATTTGGCATATAAGGGACTGGCCATTGTGATGGCACAATGTGACCAGGTCCAATTCCTTTTTTCCCTCTTATTCATTTCCTCTTCCTTATCCTCTCTTTCTTTCTCCCTTTCTCTTTGTCTGCCTCTCACACCATGGTGGTCAGCTTGTCTATGAGGTCGTCGATGGTGTACACTATGAGCTTGATGTCATCTTTCTCGGCCATGCGATGCTGGCCGTGCCGGCGCAAGATTATGTCCACGTCGGCACTGAGCACGCGCTCTGCCACCTGCATGGAGATGTGCCAGGGCACATCCTCGTCCTTCAGACCGTGGATTAGGCGCACAGGGACGGTGATGGGGATGGGGCTCTGGAGCACGCAGTGGTTCTCTGCCTCCCGCAGGAAGTCCATGGTTAGCTTGTAGGCACCATCCTCTGCGTTCTTGCTGGGAAGGCTCCACACACCTTTGTCCTCACACTCCTTGCGCACCTGTCAGGGGAGAGAGAGAGAGAGAGAGAGAGAGAGAGAGAGAGAGAGAGAGAGAGAGAGAGAGAGAGAGAGAGAGAGAGAAAAAAAGGAAGTCAGGACAGGATTAGGATGAAAAGAGAAAAAGGACAATAAATAAAATATGAGGATTTTATAAAATCCCGCCATCATAGAATGATCAAGGTAATGAGGAAAAACACCACAACTAATGACTTCATTATCATCACAACTGCTTCTGAGTATTTCAATGCTGAACCTCATTAGCAACGCCCTTAGGGTAGGGCACACTTTAAGCAGGGCTTTCAATGGAAAATTGCAGAATAATGCTTTACAATAGTGCAATGAAAACTCAGCTATAAACAACATGCTTCACCTCTATTGGAAGTGTTTTAAATGCTGTGACAAGGTGATCAGCTGCTGCAGAAATGCCAACCAGGGCTTTTGTCTTCTCAGGTCGAGCTATGGCTGCAAGAAGCATCAGCCAGCCACCCATACTGGAACCAACAAGAATCTGCACCCAGTAGAAAAAAAAAAACATTCAGTACATTTTATGTAATGGGTAGACTCAGGGAAGTATTCCTAAAATCCCTTTTATAGAGAACTCGTGGCACCTGATGTGATTTGCTATCCCCTAATGGACGGTAATAGTACTGCAACTGAAACTGGATCACTTTTGGAAAACAAATATTTGAAACTGGATCACTTTTGAAAAACAAATATTGAATCCATTCTGTGTACCCCTACTTAGCCTTCATGATCCTTTTATATGAAGGCATATTATTATTAGATATGACATAATGTGATACCGACCGTCTGTGAGTTTACACAAAGTTATTGTCAAGGACCATGATTATATTTCATGCTGTGCACTCAACAAGCAGTGGCATTGTGCAAACACATTGTCCATACTGCATTTACACCTCTCAGTCATCATAATACTACTTCCGCAGCTGACCTCCTCAAATCAAGTGTCATTGATATGCGTATACTCCCATCCTAACATCTAACATCCTCACACAGGCTACATGTTTCTGCACTGAGTCAACCAGGTCAGTGATATAGAAATCTGAGCTAGTTCGTTGGCAATGTCCAAATGAACAAAACCAATCTTATGTAAAATCTAAACATAAATAAAAAGTCAGTTTTGGTCCACCTGTGGGCCATCAGCAATTTCATCCAGCATATAAAGAACATCTTTCTTCCAGGTTCCTACTGTGCAATCTGCAAAAACACCTTCTGATTGTCCGCACCCCGTATAGTCAAACCTGTGAGAAACAGAGGATGTATTGTATGGTAAATTAAAACAATAGAAAGTCCTTATAATTGTACACTATAAGAGTTTTACGTTGTGAGATTATGCAATTCAACTTCATGACTCCTAATTTCCTATGTATATGACAGATATTTTTTATTTATTCATTTGTTTCACAATATCCCCATCCCATTCTGGTGTGTAATGACAACAGCTGTCAAGATGCATTTAGGCCAATGGACTTGTTTCACACCTGAACATTCAGACATTCCATGGTAGTAAACTGAACATTCTACCATTGAAATGCATTGGATTTATGCCTCTTTCTGACTTGAAAAAAATGGGTAATAACATTTAAAACATGTCTAAATTCACTTTCTTTCAAATAATACACATTTGAAGCACACAAATTTGGTAGTCCCAAATAGATTGAAGCTTCATGCACATAAATGTACAGGGACCTCCAAATTTGTGTGCTTCAAATTTGTATTATTTGAAAGTAAGTGAATTTAGACATGTTTTAAATGTTACCCATTTTTTTTCAAGTCAGAAAGAGGCATAAATCCAATGCATTTCAATGGTAGAATGTTCAGTTTACTACCATGGAATGCTTTTAGAACCTCGGAATGTTCAGGTTTGAAACAAGTCTATACCTACCTCAAATAAGAGTGCCCTAATGATTTGCAGAACTCCTCCAAGGCCTCTGCCTTCTGTCCGCTCATGTTGGAGGCATAGCCTGGCAAGAAAACAACGCCAGGGCTTTTCCCCTTTATTTTCCTATAGGCTAGCTTTGGAAGGTCTGGACGTGAAGCATACTGTAGTGTAGATTTATGTCTAAGGCCTGGGGGGAAAAATACATAAAATTCATCTCATTCTCTCAAGAATATAGCCAAGTACAAAGCCAGCTCCAAGTCGCCAAATTCAGGGCTTTTATAACTTTTGGGCTTTAACACCACCACTCCTCAAGGAACTTTTACTGGTCTCCCTTATCCACTTTAAAAATACAACAAAGGTGTTTTGCATGCGTGCTAGTTGTAGCATATCTTTAACATGAACTAAGTAAGGGGACTACAACGTCTACGTTACAAAGTTGAGTAAAATTTGTGTTCTTGCTGCATTGGCTACGTGCACTGGTTTACGCGAGCTGACTGCTTACGCAACATGGCACTGTTTGGGGCGGACTTGAGTTAGCCTATATTTCTCCTGACAAAACAGAGGGTTATATCACGCAAAACTCCAACGGCAGGGGATGTTATTGTAGCAGTTAACGAAGGACGGACGTCCGTCAGATCCCTGGGCTCTGGGCTAATATAATTTACGTTACGGCCACCCTATTTGCAAGATTGTCGAGTATGCGCAGGTAGTACCCAACATAGCCAATTCTGACTGGACCAAACAGGCATTACGGGCCTGAATGTGCCACACCCCCTCAGCTTTATTTTTGGCAATTCTATAAAATATACAGGAACAAACGGAATAATCTCTCGACAGAAGAGAGATACTCACCCACATAACATAGCGGTGTAGAAGCTGTAACTCTACCATAATTTAAAGTCTGAGAAAGTCCTTTCCAACAGTGCGTCAAGACCACGGCTGCCATACTGTTCCTTCCGCCACCCTCTGCGGAAATACCGCGAGAATAAGGTGGTTGCCAGTCTTCACGCAAAAAAAAAAAAAATCCCTCAAACAATTTCATGTCATCGGCCAAGTGAGTGCGGTGTGTCATGGGACAATATCCACCCGAGAAAACTGAATTGGAGACAGTGACCATTTTATTTTGTTTTCTTTTAGCAGTGCATTAAAAAAGGAATACAAAATCCCATCAAAAATCAGTTAAGGGATCAGTTAGAGACTGACCTTTGATTCAACAAATTTCTGACATGGTTTATGAACAATGCGTTCAGATTCTAAGGAAAGATAACTCATTAGGTAGCTACAATACAAACATTATAAATGTCAGAGGTTGTTAACTCAGATAACAAATAAACAATGATCCAGTAGTTTAGCCAAACCGATATAGATTTAGGTTATAGAACACTGGCAGCAAGGTAATTGATCATCATCAAGAGCAATAGCCACTGGTGCAAAACACAATAATAACAATAATAACAATAATAATAATAATAATAATAATAATAATAATATCAATAATATACTTAAAATTATAAATAATACTTTAAACTAATGTTGCAAAAATGTTCAACAGCTGTATGCATTTACACAGAGAAATGTAATGACATAAAATGACTCAACATTACTTACTTTAAACCCTTTGACTTATAAATTGTGTAGGTGATCTAATGATGAGAAACTTTACAGTAAAGCAGAACGTCACGAGCGGAAGGTCAGAGCGCTCGAGAACGGAAGTGAGAGTAATAGCCTGTCCGCCATTGTGGAGTAGTGTAGGGATATTCTAATCAGTCATTAGTCAGTAATAGAGTGCATATTTGAGAGTAAAGCAAGTAGTACCTAGGTACAGTACTCTTTGCCTTTCGCGACTGAAATTGTATCCCTGCTTTCCAAGACGAGCGTGGAAAACATTTGGACGGGCAAGAAAAACACCGCCTATAAATACAGTCAGATTGAATATCCCGAGACGAGAGGCAAATATCAGGGAGCAGTGGCTGTGATAAACCGTTAACACCGCAACAGACAGGTTTTAGTTTGGGCTCCTGGAGGATGTCTGCGACCACTGTCGATCAGGTACGTAGGGCTTAGTATGCAATGTCAGAGGAAATGATTGTCATGTCCATCAAACTTTTGACATCAGCTACGTGACAGATAATGTTTAGCTAGCTGTAGAAGCCGAGTCATTTGCTGGGGCATAAGACTAACGTAGGCACCAAGAAGAGATAGCTAGCTTACCAAAGCTGTGCGAGGCATGAAACGTAGTAGCAGCTAATGCTGACAAGGAAGTAAAACGCAACTTTAGCGTATTAGCAAGCTATCTGCTGAAAGCCGTGAATAATCGTTGTCATCAGGCTTGTTGATTTGCTAATATTATTTGGAAACTGACAGTATGGAGGTAGGGTTTGTGGTGCTGCGAGATGAACTTGACATTCTATCAATAATCTTGTGCGTGTCGTGAAGACCAATATCACCTGTTCAAAATGCGCTGCAACTGTGTTGCCTTCCTGCCAGCGCTTGTTATCGCAGTTACATCTCCAGCAGACATTGCAGTTTTCCAGGAATCTTTGCTAATCAATGTCATGTTTTGTTTTCTTACGACCTTACTCTCTCACTCTTCCATCCATTTGCACAGAGACCCAAAGGACAAGGAAATAAAGGTAACGTTAACGTCTGACTTACAGTCGATGCTCTGAAGAGTGATTTAATATGTATCAAATTATGGTAACGTTACTGACGTTATCATGGTGGACTAACATTTCCATTGCTCCATTATTAATAGTTTGTCTGGTTGTCCAGTGTCTGACCTGCGCTAAAGATCGTAATTAATACAGTGAATGATCATGATAACGTTAGTCACCAAATACTTGGCTAAGCAGAACATCTAATTTGTTACAATTGCTCTTCCTTTCTCTAACTGTATCAGATTATATATTCATTTCTTTTGCTGAAGTTTGTGTTAATCTAAGATGTATCTCAATGGTGATACTTCAAAGGACTAATTAGTTTACTGTTTGCTTTTTCTTGATTGTCTTAATGTTTGTTTCATCACACAGTGCAGAACGGTTCGATGCATCAGAAGGATGCAGTGAATGATGATGACTTTGAGCCTTATTTAAGCAACCAGACAAATCAGGTGGGTTTGTTTTCTGTAAATCTGACATTTTGCCAGTGGAGATAGTTGTATTCAGTCATTGTACATTCTTACTGTGGTAGGCTAAGTGTTTACAAACTGGGATGATAGACTCTAAGTGCCACACTGGGTAAACTAAAGTGGCATCAGATAGCTGGAAACTTTGATGTTGAAACGTGGATATTAACTGTCGATTTACAGAGCAGCACTGTCCCTGTATTGATCTTATGTCCAGCAGCTGACATCCATTACAGTGCAAATAGCTGCTGTTAGTCGCACCCATTTTGGACTGATCAACATCTGTCTCATCCTTCACACAGAGCAACAGCTACCCACCAATGTCCGATCCTTACATGCCCAGCTACTATGCTCCTTCAATTGGATTTCCCTACTCCCTCGGGGAGGCGGCCTGGTCCACAGCTGGGGACCCGCCTATCCCATACCTCACCACCTACGGACAGATGAGCAATGGCGAACACCACTTCATCCCGGACGGCGTGTTCAGCCAGCCCGGTGCCCTAGGCAACACGCCACCCTTCCTCAGCCAACACGGCTTCAACTTCTTCCCGGGTAATGCAGACTTCTCCACCTGGGGCACCAGTGGCTCGCAGGGCCAGTCCACTCAGAGCTCAGCCTACAATAGCAACTATGGTTACGCACCCAGTTCTTTGGGCCGGGCAATCGCCGACGGACAGGCAGGCTTTGGCAGCGATACTCAGCTCAGCAAGCTGCCTGGCCTTGGCAGCATCGAGCCGGGCATGGCAGGGCTCAAGCTGAGCTCGGACATGGTGGCCGCTACCAAGACGGTGGGCTCGCCGCTGGGTGGCACCTGTGGTGTGAGCAGCATGGCAGCCAGCAGCATGCCCTCGGTCAGCTCCTCGGCACCCAAGCCCACCTCCTGGGCAGCCATTGCCCGCAAGCCTGCCAAGCCCCAGCCCAAGGTCAAACCCAAACCTAACATGGGCATGGGTGGCAGCATGGCCATCCCCCCTCCACCCATCAAGCATAACATGAACATTGGCACCTGGGACGACAAGGGCTCCCTCGGTAAACCACCCCTGGCACAGCAGATGCTGCCCCCACCGCCACCACCTCAAACCCTGGTGCAGCAGCAGCTGATGGCCCAACCTCAGACCCTACTGCAGAGCCCCTTACCCCCCCAGCCCCAACCCCAGCATCAGCATCAACATCAGCATCAGCATCAGCACCAGCACCAGCCCCAGCACCAACATCAACATCAGCACCAGCAGCTTCAGCTGCAGTCACCCCAGCCTCCCCAGCAACTGCCCCCTGGCCCCCCTCACCCCCATGCCCACCCCCACCCACTCCCACACCCTCACCACCATCACCACCACCACCACCCCCACCACCACCCCTCTCAGCCAGGACACCCCCAGGCTCTGCACCAACCCCCCCAGCAGCAGCAGCACCAACAGCAGCAGCAGCATCAGCCAAGTGCCCCCCCACAGAACCGCTGGGTGGCTCCCAGGAACCGGGGAAATGTCTTTGGGCAGGGTGGGATGGAGACCTTCGGCCTTGGCCCCGGGGTGCCCATGGGTGGTATGCCAGGCTCCTGCGAGATTCACCCAGTGCTGGAGAAGCTCAAGGCGCTCAACAACTACAATCCCAAAGACTTTGACTGGAACCTGAAGACGGGCCGAGTTTTCATCATCAAGAGCTACTCTGAGGACGACATCCACCGCTCCATCAAGTACAACATCTGGTGCAGTACCGAGCACGGCAACAAGCGCCTGGACGCAGCGTACCGCTCACTGGGCGCCAAGGGCCCGCTCTACCTGCTCTTCAGTGTGAACGGCAGCGGTCACTTCTGTGGCGTGGCCGAGATGAAGTCGGTGGTGGACTACAACGCCTACGCTGGCGTCTGGTCTCAGGACAAGTGGAAGGGCAAGTTTGAGGTGAAGTGGACATTCGTCAAGGACGTGCCCAACAACCAGCTGCGGCACATCCGTCTGGAGAACAATGACAACAAGCCTGTCACCAACTCCAGGGACACACAGGAGGTGCCCTTGGAAAAGGCCAAGCAAGTGCTTAAAATTATCGCCACTTTCAAGCATACCACCTCAATCTTTGATGACTTTGCACATTACGAGAAGAGGCAGGAGGAAGAAGAAGCCATGCGGAGGGTAAGATCTTACCCTTCCTTCTAAACATACAAACAGGTTAACCATTAGCCATTAATCTGGTAAGCTAGAGAAAGTGGTAAACCTCCTAAAAGAGTAGCCGGCTAGCCAGTTGAATGCTAATCTGCTGCTTGGAACAAAAATGGATGCTGTGAAAAAAGATTATCCTTATGGGATAATAAAGAATCTGTCCCTAGTTAGGACCATGAGTATTCAAGTCCCTTCTATCATCAGGTTTACCACTACCTCACCTTAACTTACCGGTACCCAGGTTTGCCACATCACCAAACACCCACTTGGAATCTGGCCCTCGACCTCCTGAAGTCATGTGTTCCATATTCAGTTGCTCTAATCTATGGCCCTACAATAAAGCAATGGCAAACTGTAGTAAACTGATTTGCTATTGTTTAACCTTTGCATCTGTTTGTTTACTGTTAGCGGTTACTGTGCATGGTTACACTCCTATATCTGCCTCCGTAAGAAGCACAAATACAAAATACTTCCCAGGTTCTGGACAGATTTAAACACAAAACACAAAAACACAAAATTCTAAACTCTAGAGACTGTTCCTGAATAAATTTAACATTTCAATATTTATTTAGAGAGAGGTAGCTAAGTTGTCCAACAAAGCTATATGGTGGTGCATGTTGTGTCTACCACCCTCATTAGCACTGTTTAAAGAGAAATTCAATGAGGTAACTTCCTGTAAAAAACACACAGAGAATGGTTTCCAGGAATTGAACACATCAACCGCTGTGAGTCATTTGGACATCTGAGAAGTGATCATAAAGAAGACACCTTTCTTTATTCACTTGAATTCTGCACGCATGTGAGGCATAGAAGTTACCAAAAAATGATTAGTCTAAAAAAAAGCAGTTCTTCAAAAAGTAATATCCTGTCTTGTCTGTGCGGCGCTCCTCGCTGCCTTCCATATCTGTAAGGGAGCAGACGCAACGCTTCCTCCCATTAATAGACGTCAAACTGACATAATGTCCTGCCTCTACACACAAATAATTAATTTCAATGCCAATTACCACGCTGCCAACTGCGAGGGCACTCATTTGCATTCCTTCCAACTCCCTTGTGCTGATTTGGAACGCCGCTTTGTGATTCACTGAAAACATGAATTGCGGCAACGACAGGTGTGTTAGTGTTAAGAATGTAAACTGTCAGTGTTATCAAGGACAAAGTCAAATGACTCTTGTGTGGTTACTGACACAAGTGTTTAAAATCCCCACTGTGGTTTTATTATACTTGTTCAGTGGAACAGAGAAGTGCAGATGATTTGGCCAACCGAAATTACCCTCCCAATTCTCAGAGCAATGATGTGTGTAAATGTTGAAATGATGGCCTGTTGGGCAAGAAACCACATACTTAGGCTAGACTTACACAGAACCTCACTGAATCACAGTCTGACTTGCTTGCACCTCTGCTTCTCTTTCTAGTATAGTTTGGGTGAAATAGTAACACCTCTCAAAACCCTGTGTCTTAACTAGTACCGAAAAGAGGTAGCAGTAGTCGTATGTGCCAAAAACATTTACCGAAATTGCCAGTGTTCCATATTGTGCAAGAACTGACTTATATTTACCGGTGTATATAATCATTTGTCATTTGTATGATGATGGAATAATTTTAGTCATCTAGGCTTATTGTTACCATCTTACCGTCTTAGCTACCGCTCCTTGTATATGTATGTGCTAAAAGCCAACATGTCTAGCAATGCTAGTGCCTCTGTTTCATATCCTGCCCATTATGAAATGGCAGCACACAATAATTGGCAAATCCTGGGTTTGCTCTGCCCGTGCAACCCATAGCAACGGATGCCCTGTGCTATGCTGAGCTGTGCTGTGCTGTGCAGTGTTGTAGCAGCAGTGGCAGTTTAGCCTAGCAGACGGCTTTCCTGATATAGGCCCACATTCCTGGCATTCCTCGCCACAGACAAAGCAGAGGTAAGTGGTGGTGTGTCTTTGAACATGACTGTTTTCCACCCGCTGGCTTTTCCAAGACTTAGCTTCCCAGTTGCTAGTTAATACCAAGCATTAACATTGCTTTGGTGTTGATGTGAAAAAATAGAATGAGAGAATAATTATTTAAAAGGAAAAACATGCTGTACAATTTTGGATTTTAAACAACAACAGGAAAAGGAGACATGCTAGGTATACATTTATTTTGCCTAAATGGATGAGTAAAGTAAAGCAAAAACTGTTATTTGTAAGTTATAAATAGATACACTAACAAGAATAAAGGCAGAATATGCATGGTAGTATTTTGACGCAGGTGGAACTGGGAGGGCTTATCACTGGGTTATGGCTAGGTCAGGCCCAGGTATGTGTATTTTGGGTGAACCTTCAAAACATGCCCTGGGTGGTGAACACACACACATGCGCTCACACACACACAGGCATGCATGGACATATGCTAAATTTTAATTTTTACCAGGAATGCATTGACCATAAACATACACACCTCTGACCTTGTTAATATTCGTCCTATTACTTGGCCAGTGCTCATAAATATTTGAAGCGGATGCATTTCAGGCGTTTTCTTTGCGCTATAAAACCCGGAGAGCTGCTAAAACGACCTGTCACAAGGCTGTCAGGCTTCTCCTCCCGATGAGCCAATACGGCCCTCTGTCCACGGCTCGCCACGGCAACCGCATCAGCAC
>JAODXP020000027.1:5024511-5044511 GCA_027497455.2 Sardinella longiceps
CTTTGGCCCCTGTTGTTTTCTGTTCCCCAACAGAGGATCACAAGTTATTAAGCAGCCTGGTGGAGTCCATCAGTTAGTGCCCACACCCTTCTCCCGTAATAACGCCATTCTGAAGTGCTTTTTGTCTAAAGGAGAACTTTGGTCTACTGGGACAGTGAGGACTGTCCTCTTTACGGTGATTGAGTGACTGTCAGACCCAGATATAGTAGATATCAAGCTCAGGAGAGCCATTGTACAGCACTTGGGCTGGGACTATATGGTTAAAGGAGAAAATCAGTGTGACGAGGACCGCACGTATATTGCAACATCATTAAAAGTTTTAACGTTTGCAGGGGAGCAGAATGTTGAAATGTTTGTGCAGACTGGAGAAAACCGCTCGCTAGTTGTAGCGTCCGGGTGCGTATCGTTAGGTGGTAAGTAGCTATCAGTACAATTACTAAGATTTCAATGCCTCGTTTTAAATGTCGGAACTGTTTTGATATTATCAGCAAAGTGTGGGGCTACTTTGAGCCTTTCTATGGTTTAAAACCGCAATTTAGCCACTTACACTTAGCAATATGCACCTGGAAGCTTTAACTAGCAAGCGGTCTTCTTTGGCCTCCACGATCGTTTCAACATTCTGCTCCCTGGTAAATGTTTGCACTTTTCATGATGTTGCAATGTACTTGCACTCCTTATGACACTGGATTTATACCTTTAATTTAAAGCGATATTCCAGAGTATTTCAACCTTCAGTGTAACCAGGCCAAGTTCATTGGTCGCAATGTTTTCCTACAGTTTGTTATACGGTTTGTTGTGGTCATGCATCCCTATGGGTGATGTGTAAAACATCTCTTAAGGCTCAAGAGAGAATTTGGTACACCACAGACCGAGTAGCTAACGCCAACTGATTAGGCCATTAAAACCTGGAATATGAAACTGAAAGTGAGTTTCTTAACCCTGTTCAGTTAATTCAGTTCGCTATTCAGTCTATGTTGTACCACATTTTTGGTGACCTCGAACAACAGGGCTATGGTTTGAAATACTCCGGAGTATCACTTTAACTAAGGCCAACAGTAGCCCAAATGCAGAGCCTTATAAAGAACGGTGTCAGTTTTGTGTTAAAGTTTCACTGGCGAAAAATAAAGTTTATGTTCAATGATCCTAATTTCATTTTTGAACACTGAAGACACATCATCGATGTTAAAGGGTATGAACATTTCACGTACTTCCAGAGTTGTGTTTTTGTTTGCCTGTTATTGTTTTCATTTTCAAGTGCAAAATCCATTCTTGTTTTGGCTTTTGACATTATTCATGAAAATCAACACACTGAAATCCATGCAATAATGATACAGTTAATTCCATTAATAATAATAAAAAAAAATGAATAAAGTTGTAACAATGAGTGAGCTCTGCACTAGTCTATTGTGCCCAGCCATTAAAAGCTGACGTGGGAGTTGCCCTTTATTATGGCATGATCCACCATGTAGAGGCTGAAATTTCATCCCTACGTAAGAAACGATGCCCCCCGAAACATCTGTAAGTAATATGCCGTAATTGCAGTCCCTGGTATTTCCTGTTTATTGTGTCAGAGCTGCCTTGTCCCAGAGATGCTTTTCTGAAGAATCTTTCTCCTCTTACACCCACAGTTGGGTGGATCTAAGTGTCAGTGGTGAAGCCGCTGTACTGTAAGACCAATGAGGCGGGGAGGGTTGGGGAGCCAAGAGCCACTTCTAAAGATGTTCTGCCTGCTGTGGCCTCTGGTCCTCTTTAAAGGCAATAGTTAGGAATCAAAGATGAAACTTCTGCAAAACAAACTAAGTCACCTGTTTTCTCCTTGCTCTTTCTCTTTCTGTGCAGTTCTTACCCATGGCCATGTCTCTGTCTCCCTCTGTCTCTCTCTCTCGCTCGCCCTCTCTTTCTCTCTTTTGCTCTTTCTTTCTCTGTTTGACTGTCAATCAATGACACTAATGCTTAATGCATTCTGATGTGATTACTGAAAATCTGAATAAAGAAAATGTAGATCTATGAAAGCAAACTGAGTTCTTTGTGTGAAGAAGAAGGTGTATGGTATTGTCATCCAAACTTTATTGGATAGATAGATATATAATATATTTAATTTTATTCTGAATTATACCATAAAATGAAAAGTTTATCAGTACTGAAGGGTATATTGCTGAACTATTACTGAAATATCGGGCAGTTTGTGTATTCTAGTGATTAAATCACACTAGTCGAGATATATAATCCCCAGGTCTATGAATACATAATGCTGACTGGCATCTTTTACCACATACACTTACGGACTTGTGGTGAAAGTACTTCCCTCCATGCGTGGGTTAAAGTTGGGATGAACACAGGGGAACACAGTTACGATACCTGAGATAAATTAATAACTATATAGATTCATTTATATTCATATCCATTTACAGTATCTTGCGTGCTTCCTATGGTGAGATATCTGCAAAAATTAAAATATATCATTAAAAGTGTACTAGGCCTAATGCAGTGGTTCTCAAACTTTGTCTGTCATTCCCCACTTTGGAAGGCAGAAAAATTTCGCGCCCCACCTGGAAGGCTCAATTTGCGCACGATAGCCTACATGTATCTCCGTGAGGAATACTTTGGGAGTTTCTCTCAAACCCCTCATTACAGCAACTAGCAAATAACACTACAGTATTGGAAAGCTCAATATACTGTCATATGCACATGTCTGACAAATAGCTGTGAATTCGGGGGGCATGTGGGACCGTTAGTAGGCTACCTAGATTGCAAAGAGATGTCTCGCGGCCCACCTGTCATGTGTCTGCGCCCCACTAGTGGGGCCCGCCCCACAGTTTGAGAAACACTGGCCTAATGGAACAACAGTGACACTTTTATAGCCAAAAAGGATGAGGCATTTCTCTTTGCTGCGCCAACACAAAATTTAAGAGTTCCCCTTACATCCCACTTTAACCACTGTCTCCATAGAATTGTACTCCTCTATGAAAAACAAAATATGTCAGAGGGTGCTTTCATCCATGGCAAAAATAACAGTGAGTGTTTTTCTCCATGTAAGACCTCTCAAATAAATACCGGTATGTATGTGTAAAACACTGTAAAACATCTATTTCAATCCTGGGGAAAAAAAACAGCGTGATGTTCAGTTGTTTTAGTTAATTTATTTATGTAGACCTGCTATTGTTGAAAATCTCATCCACACTCTCTAGCACACGATGACCTTAACATAAGGCTCAATGTCCAACCCGGGACACAAAGTACAAGGTAAAGTGAATGACAGGACTTGAGGGATGAACAAAAACTCACAATACTCTTAACTGCAAGTATGTTAAAGTCCTGTTGACACACTTCAGATATCCAGCATCTGGAATGGTGGTGACAGGCTATTTTTAGTATGTAATGGTGCCACCAGTAACTAATGAAACTAATGAGTTTATTCTGACAGGTTACTGTTAGTGGACTCTTCCAGGTATTTACAGTCTGACCCCCTGAATGAACTCTCACTGTATTCAGTCTGAGATTATATATAATTTTAAAAATAAAGGGTGGTCAAAGTGATGAGAAAATGATATGGTAAACTGAACAGTCCAAAGAAATCAAAGAATATCAGCTTTCCTCCTAACAGACACACTGGAATGAGAATCAACAGCAATGTGTTTCTTGGCAGGCAGCTTGCTTTGCTTGATCACCACTAGATGGCGGTGTTGTATTGGACACAGAAAACTGTTTTCAAGATGGACTCTTGACAATTTGACAATGCAGGATGTAAATGCTAAGGTAAGAGTTATTACTTATGGCTGGTATTATTTGTATATTACACCCGTCTGGCGTTCATTATTTATAATACTGACTAGTTTTGTGTTTATTGTCATTTCATAGATATACAAAATCAACATGAGGTAGGCCCATTCTTTAGACTGTTGTCGCTAGTGACCTGACAATCCTTGTAAATGCCTGTGGTTTGTTCTCAAATATCCTGCTAATCAATAACATACACTCATCTCCTTCTGTTACCACCTGCCGCCATCTTTCCTCTGCGTTTGGTTAAGCTCTCAAACGCTTGGCCTCGTGGCCCCCTGTGCATCGTCTCTGGAACATCACTGCAATGTAGGCCCTCTTCTGTTCTCCCTTTTCCCCTCTGACTGCTGAATTAATACATTGTCCTTGTCTTAACATTAGTTATCACCAGTCAGGTGGCTGACATACTTAGGTCTGTAATCCATTTTCAGTCATGTTTTACACTGTCCTTAGAGAGCAGTACTGCTCAAAGAACATTCTGGCCCACTTTGAGACGGCGCATGGAAGACAGAAAGTGGTCATTACGTGGGTACTGTCTGGCCACCCCAGAAGGCCTCTCAGCTTGCACTGGACACAGCACTGCTGCTGTCAGATTGGTTTTGCGCTTGGGAGGGTGTTTATAGTCAAAGTGACTTCCTAAAAGGTGTGTGTGTGTGTGTGTGTGTGTGTGTGTGTGTGTGTGTGTGTGTGTGTGTGTGTGTGTGTGTGTGTTCTGCCTGATAGCTCAGTGTATGTTGATAGTGGTTTAAGGGGAAATCAACATCCTTGTTGCTATCTACAACCCCATAAAGGCAATTACAGCAGCCAGCCTCAAAGTTGTTGTAGTACATGTTTGTGTGTGTGTGTGTGTGTGTGTGTGTGTGTGTGTGTGTGTGTGTGTGTGTGTGTGTGTGTGTGTCAGGTCACAGTATAAAGACTTATAATTACATCGGTAGAACCTTTGAATCACGTCTCCTCTTCGCTCCATTTTGTCCTTTGCTTGCACATGTTAATTTGGTTATCTTTCGGATTCCACTGACAGTCTTTCTGAAGAAAAAAATTGCCTACTTTATCTCACTCTTTCTCTGTCTCTCATTCTCCCACTTTTGTCTATCTCACTCTCTCTCTCTCTCTCTCTCTCTCTCTCTCTCTCTCTCTCTCTCTGCTTCCTTCACTAACTCCTCTTCTCCAGTTTTTTCTCTTTCAACATCTCCCATTTTCCTCCCTCTTCCATTCACTCCCTCTCTTTTTGCCCTCCCCCCCCCACCCCCTCTCCACAAACACCCATACAGTTTCTCCTCTTTTCTCTCTTCCTCCCCACTCTCTCTCTCCCCGTCTCTTCATTCGCCGCAGATCCACAGTGCACCGACCGCTCCAGCTATAAATAGCACTCATAATTCTCCTTCTCAATTGCCAGTTGCACAAGCCGGCGCATGGAGGACAAAAGGCTCGATATGCAGATGGGAGTTTAATTTCAGGCTCTCTTTGTGTCTGCTGGGGGGCTTTCCTACCTTCTCGCCTCAAAGGCTAGATTAGCCTGTGACAGGTTCTGCACAATGGAAAACATAGCTTTGCCTTTGACTCGATGATCCCGTCCCTTTGATAAAGCGGCAGTGCTTGACTACTCCACTGTAATATGTTTATGCTGGTGGTGAATGTGTCCCTGACTCCATTTTTTTTTTTTTTGGAGGGCGATTCAATGACTGCTTTGACTCTGTGCTGAACTGTGATTGAACTCTTCCAAAACTGTCATTGTCTTCAGCTGAATAGAAAGGAATTGGTTTTCCAGTCTTGGACTCTCGCAGCTGCTTAAATATTCAGTCAGTCAGTCTATTGAAAAAAAAACCTCAGGGCATAGCTGACCCAAATCAGTGTGGTGCGTTTCCCATGCGGTTTTAAATTGCCTTACCTTTTGGCACTCGCTACATTTAACTGTTTTCATCCTAATTCAGGTACTGCTGTGTGCTTCCATTTACTTGCATGCCTCAGAAGGAAACAAGCCCTTGTGATGACCTACATTTGTTTTGGCTCTGTAGTGGTTAAATGTGATCTGACGTATTATTCTCATGTTGAGTATATCACAATAGTAGGTGTAGATAATACACCCCTCATCACACACACACACACACACACACACACACACACACACACACACACACACACACACACACACACACACACACACACACACACACACACACACAGTGTAGAAATCATGATTTTATTTTATTAAGGTTGCAAAAAAGTATGGAAATCATACTATATAGCCAAGATGAACTGAAACACCTCAGTATATTTGTTAGCAAACTTTATTTTATATCAAAATAATGTATGTATCTATTTAATATGCCAAGTTAACAGTTTAGTATAATGGGAAAAATTCCACTTATTACTGTTATGATGTTTGGGCACCATAAACACAGCAATTTTGGTAAGAGGCTTTGGGACTTAGTATTAGCTGTCTCCCCTAGGCATTCAAAAAATGTTTCACCGACCCAAAAACTCATTATTGGAGTCAAAAACTCAAGACTGTAACAAAGTGAGTTTTTAATTAGATGTTTGGTTCAAACAGGGTCAAAAAACACTCCCAACAAACATTTTCATTTTCAAGTCTGTTTTCTACAGTCTTCATTGTACTTATGCATTCAGTTCAGTCTTTAGTTGGTCTTGTTAGACTTGTAGTAGGGTAGTTATTATTATTTTAGTTATATCTTCACTTTCGCTGTGTATGCACCTCTGATAATTCTAGCCCACGCTCTTGCAGCTGGATCGGTCTGTGGGGAAGACTTGTGCTTGTGTTGTGAGCAGAGTCATGTTGCTTCTGTGCCATTACAGCTTGGAGGTTGATGGTGCCAACACAAACAGTTCCTCAACGCCTGACGCTAATTGCCTGAGTCTAACAGAAACCTCCCAGACTAGCAGTCTTAGAAGCAGACCTTACACTCCCTCTTCCAGAGACAAACACCCTCATCCCACACGATTCCCTGTGATCATATTAATCAAGAGTCAATTAACTGAGCAATGCACTAAAGCCCACCTGCTTACAAACATTCTGCATCAAATAGGCCTACTCTACTAAGGCATTCCTGTGTAGGTCGTTTCAGGGATGAGAACATGACAACTGCTTTGCTCCATAATGCATCTGTAAGAAGCTCCACGGCGAGTCGAATGCTTCCCAAGTCAGCCTCCTGCTCTGCTACTTGTCCTTGAGGCGCTGAGGCCTCTGCCTGCCTCCTACCAATTTGCGCTGGTTGTGACCTGTTTCGACCATCATTAGCTACCTCTGGCTGGATCATACAGTCTTGCTGTCTCTGGCTGGGGTGACATTGACCTCCCCAAAAAGTGTCAGGTGAACCCAATTTCTCCAGCAAATGTGAGATGTGAATCACCAATTGCCTGGTGTAGATTATTAAAATGGTTTTGAATAGGAATCTGCATCCCTCCCCGCCCACACACACTAAAAGTCTCTCTCTCTCTCTCTCTCTCTCTCTCTCTCTCTCTCTCTCTCTCTATCTATCTCTCACTCACACACACAGGCATTAGGCTGCTCAATATGTACAACACACTCACAAACATGCGCACTCTTGCACACATACATACACACACACACACACACACACACACACATGGAAAAGGAGAGTGCACAGTTGTTTTCTGACTTCCATAAATCTTACAGGAGTCCTGAAAACCTCCGCCTGGGAGGGGTAGGTGGGTTGAGGGAGTGTGTGAGCGGGGGTGGTGGTAGCAGTGGTGGTGGCGGTGGTGGGTGGTCTATGAAATCTTAATGCAGCACAGCTCTGACTTAGTCCAACATCACGCTCAATATTTCATCACCCAAGAGTCCCAGGGCGGCCATTCCAGCGCACTGGTACTTCCTGTCCCATTCTCAGCTGGGGTATCAGCATGTCCAACAGAAGGGTATGGTGCGGGGAAAACTGCCCCTGCGCGTTGGGTGAGGGTGGGGGGTGGAGGGGTTCGTTGGGGCAGGTGGGGATAGCATAAGAAGGGGGGAGGAGAGGAGAGGGGTGGGTTGGGTTGGGGGGGTCATGAGAGAGGTCTGAAATGTGATGCAGCTCTGGTTGTCCCACTTCCTCCTTCTTCCAAAGCACCTAATGGAGATTAAGGGCCATTAAGGCCTCTTTGCTGCATGTGCAGTTTCTATTGATCACATCGACTCGACTCGCTTCAGCCAATGATCCGATTACAAGTGTTGTGCCCCCCCCCTCCTCCACTCTCTCTCTCTCTCTCTCTCTCTCTCTCTCTCTCTCTCTCTCTCTCTCTCTCTTTCTTCCTCCCTCTCTCTCTTCCTCCCTCCTCCTTCTCCACCCTTCTTGGGGCACAGGGCCATATGCTGACGTTGTCACTTCCTGTGGCTCCTGGCTGGACAGAGGGCTGTCAAGCCGACTTAACACAAAGCAGGTTAATAAGAGGGCAGTCCTGTAAATGAGACCAGAGGCCAGGGACGGCCCCCATCCACTGTTGGGGGGGAGTGTGAGTGTGTGTGTGTGTGTGTGTGTGTGTGTGTGTTGAGGGGGCTGGTATCAGAGAGGGGTGGTGGTGCAGGGGTATCAGGGAGGGAGGGGTGGGACTCAAGAGTGTGTGTGTTGGGGGCGTGGAGTGTTGCTGAGGGGTGGGACTGAAGCGTGTGTGTGTGTGTGTGTGGGGGGGGGGTGTAGGGGTATCAGGGAGGGGTGAGACTGAACTATGTGTGTGTGTGTGTGTGTGTGTGTGTGTGTGTGTGTGTGTGTAGTGGCGTGGGGCAAATGGGGGCGTAGACAAGGTTTGGAGTGAAGTCCCCCCCAAACACAGGGAGGGGTGAGACTGAACTATGTGTGTGTGTGTGTGTGTGTGTGTGTGTGTGTGTGTAGTGGCGTGGGGCAAATGGGGGCGTAGACAAGGTTTGGAGTGAAGCCCCCCCAAACACACCCCCCTCCAACACTGCACTCTTTAAACTCATCCAACTCTCAGCCCCACATCCCCCTCCTTCCCAATCTCCCCACCCTTGCACCCCGCCATCTTTCTGTCTCTCTCTCTGTCTCTCTCTCTCTCCCTCTCTGCTTCCATTGCAGGCCTTGTTTGTGCTGCTGCTCCCCCAAAGACGCCTGAGGGAGCTGGGCTGCGGTATCGGTGCGGCGGTTTATTAACATCGACGGAGCCTCTCGTTAATCTGTTTAGAGTCCGTCCTGCGGAGAGGGTCCCCCGGGGGTGAAGGCTGCTGAGCTATGCTATGTGTGTGTGTGTGTGTGTGTGTGTGTGTGTGTGTGTGTGTGTGTGTTAGAAAAGAAGTTAGGAGAAAACAGGGATTTTTCAAAAGAGCAACACTGAACTACAGAGGCCGATGTGAAAGCACCCACACACAATAACTGCGTGCTTAGCATTCAATCCCTTCTTTTACACTGGCTGAAGTTTTGTGATGTTTCTTATTTATTTTATTTTTTTTCATTTTTTTTTAATGTGTAGCAGAAGCACACGTCGGGCATCACAATTCAAACCAAATAAATATTTCAATCCAAGTAATAGATTTTTTTTAACCAAACTTTAATTGCCTTTTAATTTAGAAGTGTTTTTGTTAACAGTTGTACTTGACTATAGTACGTGCCTTTTCTGCTAACGACTGTGGCAATAGAGCTTTCTTGCTCCTGAGTCAACACTATTCATTTTCTTCTTCCTTCAACAAGTCCCCAAATCCCCTCTAACTAGCATCTCTGTGTCCCTGAAGTAGTTTTTGACATCCCTTGTTCTATTGTTTGTTAGCTTCTGCACGAGACACTGACAGAACTGGGTCTGTGTACACTGGCTGGCTTGACGGTATGATTATTGCTGTGAGAGTCAAAATGTGCGCGTTGATATTTCACCTTCTTGGAGAGGTTCCTATCTCTAATAATGATTGATAGATCCAGGACAAACACTCTGGGCAGATAAACAAAAAAAATATGGCATGAAGAGATGGCACTGAGCATGCAACATAGAGCACAACGATGTCTGAATTTGATTAATTTACCCTCGTTCAAGGGGGGGGGCAATTATTTGCTCAAGAGTAAACAAGAACCAACCCTAATGATGGAGTTTGTCAGCACTGACTCATCCGTCAAACAGCTAACTGATTTGTTTGATGCACTTACATCTTTGTGTTTTAAGATGGGAATGTTCCAAGATTATTATCATTTACGCACTGTCACTATGCTTTTAGACATAAAATCATGCCCCCCCCCCTCCCTTTGGAGAACTTTGACCATATCCACCAACAATCCAGATTCTGTTGTATCTATGTGTCAGAAAATTCAGATAATCAATTCAGCCTACAGTACGTGCAACAGTGACTGAGGTTTGCGTAGCAAGAGGTATCTCTCTCTCTCTCTCTCTCTCTCTCTCTCTCTCCAGATCCACCAACAATCCAGATGCTGTTGTATCTTTGTGTCAGAAAATTGTTAGCAATAATCAATACTCTATTCAGCCTAGCCTATATAGTGAAGGAGAATTTGCTGCAGAGCTAGCGCATGCTAACAGGCTAATACAGAGAGGAGGTGTGAGTGAGCGCGAAGCTAATGCACTGAGACTGCTCTGACTCGTGCTGATGTAGCTCAAAGAAATGAAAGCACTGCGACAGAAAGTAATGTCCCTCCAGTAGAATGATGTGTTGAGAGTTCCCATGTAGGCCCACCTCCACAAAATTGGCCAAAACTCATTGCAGATTATGAAGTTGCATGAGGTTTGACTTCCAATTTGCTCGGCTGACATTTCAAATGCAGGTTGGATTCAATGCCTTCAAATTTGTTGACAGACCCATATCAATCCCCTTAGATAGGTCTTTGTTCTCCTGAAATAAAAATAACTCCCGTCTCGAGCCGTCTCGCAGACAAAATTGGAATAATGGCGCCGTGGTGGAAGCGGAGCTCAATGCACTCATGCAAGGACAATGAGTGAGTGTTTGGTCACTTTGGGAGCACTGGTCAGAATAGAAGCTGGAGGGAGATAAAATTCCTCAACAGCCAGAAAGATTTAAATGTGCACAGCACAGCCACCCAAACCCCTGAAGCTCTTGCGTGCAAAGCTAGGCACCACGGAGAAGAGTTCAGAACAATTACAGCATACTCTCTCTTTTTTTCCCTATTTTTCACCATGGCTTGTGTGCTCTTTTAGTGGGTATACTGTATGCCATCAATTATGGAGTGTCGGTGTACATCATTGTGTGCTGGAACTGTTTCTATTTGTGAGTGTGTGTGTGTGTGTGTGTGTGTGTGTGTGTGTGTTTGGGGTGGGGCTGTTTGTCAGTATGTGTGTGTGTGTATGTGTGAGTGTGTATGTGTGCGTTTGGGGTGGTGTTGTTTGTCTGTGTGTGTGTGTGTGTGTGTGTGTGTGTTTACTGCCCTGCTGTCTGTATTTTATTGCCTTGGTGCTGTGTATTTGGTGTTTGGTCACGGCTCCCTCCTTGTCTTCCACTGCAGTTACATCACACAGCCTTCCCTGCTCCTCCTTGCTCCCGGCCCCATAAATATTCATGCTAGTGGTGATGGTGGGGGTCGCTTGCTGGATATGGGGGGGTTGGTTGGGGGGAGGGGAGTGTGTGGTGTGGACACCTTTGATTCGCTAGGATCTGAGCTCGCCACGGCATGACAAGCCACTCTGGACACAAAGTGCATATAATAGCCTTCTGCTTCAGGAGGAGACCCCTGTTTATCTGCAGATTGGCAGAGATCAAAGAGTTGCTGCGTTTCCGCAGGGGAAAGGGTGGTGTGTGCATGCGTGCGTGCGTGTGTGTGTGTGGGTGTGAGGAGAGAGCTCAGAGAGGGAGGGAGGAAGGGTTGGAGAGAGAAATAGAAAAAAAAGAGAGAGAGAGACTCCCACAGATAGAGAGAGAGAGGGGGGATGATGGAGAGAGGTTAGTCGCACACACTGAACCAAAAACAAAAGGCAGGTGTGAATCTGTATTTTTCTCCATGCACCCCAGCCTCTAAAACACCATCCTGTGATTGTTAAAACACACAGACAATCACACTGATCACCGCTCACCGCCGTTTCCGTGACAACATGCACGACAGGAGATATAATCTGCTCTGCCACCACAGCATCAAATAGACCCAGGATTTAAAGAAGAAAATAAATATCAAACAAAGTCTTTGAATATTCACTCAATGACCCATCATTTTCATATTCTTTATCACTTCTCAGTGCAGGGCAGCCCAAGGCATTGAATACACGCCCTGCACATTCTGACAGACTTGGGAAGAAAGACCAGGCAGGCTGCATATTAAAGCTGAAGCATATTAAAGCTATTTTTGTTATTTTTTTCTAAAACAAAGTTTTGTCTCTGCAAAGAGTAAGAGCATACAACATATCATCGACCTTTTGTTTTATCCTGCTTTTTGTTTTATTTATTTTATTTATTTATTTATTTTTTCTTTCTTTCTTTTTTTTTCCCTTTGGCCGGAGTTGGAGTGTACCTTCCTCCTACCAACAGAGGGCCTCGTTGTTTTAATGAATATAGGGAGGGGGTAGGATAGAGTGTCTGTGATCTTCTCCATCTCTATGCACTGACATGAGTTGTACTTTGTTTGATGATTCCCTACACTGTGCTAACACACAACCCCCCTGCGGTTGGTATTGATGTTTTTGACATGAAAGTGGCACACATCTCTTTGAGAGAGAGAGAGAGAGAGAGAGAGAGAGAGAGAGAGAGAGAGAGAGAGAGAGAGAGAGAGAGAGAGAGAGAGTTTACGTCATGCTTTTGCTGGGATCTGAGTTTCAATTCATTAGGAGGGAGAGAACATCAATAGCCATTTAAAAAATGTACACACATTAATCTGTGCCAATCAACGTTCAGTCTATGTCTTTTGCAGGGCGACTTCGTAATGACAGACTTGTGATGGTTAAATGAAGAAAACACACACACACACACACACACACACACACACACACACACACACACACACACACACACACACACACATTTGTGTATCTACTATAATGTCTGAAAAAGAGGGTGAAATTATTTTGTGCATATGGTGTGTGTTTGCATGCATTGGGTGTATGAGTGTTTCAATTTAATGTCAGAATGATCATCCTCATGACTAAAGTGAACAGAGCTCCATCTGCTTCAAGAAAGTCATAAAAAGAGAGAGAAAAAAAATGAATGCAATCCCTATATGCTGCCAATGTCTGTCAGACTGAGGATGCGAAACATTAATTGGCTAGCTCTGTCTCACCAAGCAGCATATCTTCCCCGCTTCTCGTTAATACTATTTCAGTAGTTAGGAGCTAATGGCTTTTAGTAGCTATGAACTAATGGCTTGTCTGTCAGGTCTTATTTGCAGTAATGTGATGTGGTATGAGTCCTCCCTTTGGATGACTGACATACATGAGTGAAGCATGGAAATACTGGATGAGGTGCCTTCACAGCTGAGTGTACAGGCTATGTTTGAGAATAGAACACTAGATTGTTTACAAGGTGCATCAGGGTGTAAAGGGCATTATGTGGATTTGGAGGTAAAATATTTTCTAGTGAAAACTTTGCTTGAAGCCCAATGTCCCCTCTAAACCCTAAGCCTTCTGTTTCTGGAGGCATTTGGATGTATTTATATATGTTCATGTGCACACACACACACACACACATGCTTTTCACACAAAAGCTATTCACTATTCTAGCTTTGCTAGAGAAATGCAGGTCTATTGATCCCGCTGCCAGCAGGAGCTGAATGCACACACACCACTCTTCACACACACACACATACACACACACACACACACACACACACACACACACACACACCTTCCACCCACCCTATCCCATCTATCCCCCGCCCCTATGGTCTTATGGTTTCCTGTTGGAAGAGGATGCACACACTACTCTCACAGCAGCATGGATTATGCTCCGAGTGTGTGTGTGTGTGTGTGTGTGTGTGTGTGTGTGTGTGTGTGTGTGTGTGTGTAAGGGTGTGGGTGGATATGTATTGTGTGCAGGCCTGTGTGTAATAGTGTGTGTGTGTGTGTGTGTGTGTGTGTGTGTGTGTGTGTGTGTGTGTGCGTGCGTGCGTGCGTGCGTGCGTGTGGATGCTGATCGCTGGCCAACTGCATCGATCCCTCTCTACTGGTCCCCTCAGAGTGAGTATTAAAAACACCCTGCTTCAATTACATTTGCAGTCAATTCCCCTTCATAAAGACCCTTAGATTTGGAGAGAGGCCCTTAAGCCTGTTCAGAGACTCTCAGCCCTTCTGAACAAAGCCTGCAGCCATGGGGGGAGGCTCAACACTAAAGCCTAGTATTTGAGGAGACCATAAAAATATATAGTTTGACA
Organism: Sardinella longiceps; assembly: GCA_027497455.2. Taxonomy (NCBI): domain Eukaryota; kingdom Metazoa; phylum Chordata; class Actinopteri; order Clupeiformes; family Clupeidae; genus Sardinella; species Sardinella longiceps. Next base: position 5,038,560 of record JAODXP020000027.1, read on the forward strand.
TAAATAATGGCACACTTACAGTGACAGATGGCAAGGCACTAGAGATTGAGGAATGCAAACAAACAGTGCTAGACAATACTACACACTTTAGCACACATTCAAATGTTCACCCACGTGTTCCACAGAAAATGTTACACTTGATTTGGTATTTAAATGTTTGCATTGCACCTAAAATTGAAGTTGAAATTATTGCTTTCATTCAAGTGGTTAATAATGATAATAATAATGATAATAATAATAATAATAATAATAATTCATATAAAAGAAAAAAAAAAACTGATTAATCCTAATTAATATGTCTCACTTTCCTGTCTTGGACTATGCTAAATTCTACAGCTAGACAAACCCCTTTATTCTCTAAATATGGAAGTTCATTTCAACTGATTTTAGACCTCTGACAAAGAGACTACCACCTTTTTCAAGGTGATTTGTCAGATTTGAGTGAATCTGAGGCTTTTCAGTACTATAGTAATTCAGCACTGCAACACAACAGTGCAGATGGCTTGCCTGCACATGATAGGAAATGTATGGGGCCTAGACCAGGGGAGGGTGTCAGTAATTGCAGAAAAATCACAACCTATAATTACAGCTGCTGCCATTAACTATTTATCTGTGAGGAATTGAACCATCGACAACACCATTCAAGTAACAGCCACCATCAACCTCTGCCCAAATACACACACACACACACACACACACAGAGAGAGAGAGAGAGAGAGAGAGAGAGAGAGAGAGAGAGAGAGAGAGAGAGAGAGCAAGAGCAAGAGCGAGAGAGAGAGAATCAATCTCTTGTCTTTTTCTCATTCTCTCTCATGCAGTGTCTTCCATTAACACTCATCCTCATTCTCTCTTTCCTTCTCTTTCCATCACACACACACACACACACACACACACACACACACACACACACACATACAGAGAGAGAGAGAGAGAGAGAGAGAGAGAGAGAGAGAGAGAGAGAGAGAGAGAGAGAGAAGGAAAGCTATTTCCATATTGTCCACAGCCATCTGCAGTAAATGACGGGTAATTAGCCTGGTGTCTTTGTCTTCCTGCGGCTTGATGGCTTACATACGTATAGATTCCTCGGAGTATGTGTGTGTGTGTGTGTGTGTGTGTGTGTGTGTGTGTGTGACAAAGAGAGAGAGAGAAACATGCATAGAATTTTTAGCAGATTATGCAAACTGAAGAACTTAAGCAAACAAGGGAGATGGCCTCATAAGAGATTAAAAAAAGACAAGAAAGACAGAAAAAAGGAAGAAAGTTGAGATGAAACAAATGAAATGAAAGAGGGGAATCTGCAGAGGATAGAGAGAGAGAGAGAGAGAGAGAGAGAGAGAGAGAGAGAGAGAGAGAATAAGAAGAGGAAGAGGAGAAAGTGATTGAGGAAGAAAGAGACTGTGTGAGAAGAAGAAGAGAGAGGGAAAGAGAGAATTAAAGAGAGCATGTGTAAGTGGCTTCTGTGAATGATGCTCCTGCCACTCGGGCCTGGAAAGCCAATGCAGGGAAAACCATTAGAGTGATGGAGAGGGGAGACAAAGGGTCAGGGAGTGGGAGATGGAACAGACCAGGTCACACACACTCCGAGGTGTGTGTGTGTGTGTGTGTGTGTGTGTGTGTGTGTGAGAGTGTGAGAGAGGGAAAGAATGAGGGAAGGTATAATTAGAGAATCCAGTGTTGAATCTGGCAATGGATAATGTTGAATATGGCTAACATATGGTCATATTTGCCACACCCACATAAACTCATGAATACGTGTGTGTGTGTATGTCTGTGTGTGAGTGTGTGTGTGAGAGAGTGTGTGTGTTGTGTTGTGAAATGACAAAACACTTGTGCAACACACACACTCTCTCTCATACACACACACACACACACACACTCAAATAGAGCATAGAGAAATGTTAACGCTTCATTGGTCCACACTGTCCTCATCTTTGCTAGCCTGCCTCCCTACAAGAGTGACCACTATAATTAGTCAACGGATGAAAGGAGAAGGAAAAAGGAAGGGGGGGGGGGGGGGTAAAAATAAAGAAAACAAATAACAAAACCCCCCTTTCCCTCATCCCATCGTTACCCTTCACTCCTTTCTTCACATTTCTCTACTCTCCTCCCCGTTCTCATCCCATCATTTTGCTCTCTTCTTTCCTCTTCACCTCTCTGCACGTCTCTCCACCCATTTTTTCCTCTTCTCTCTTCTCCTCTCCTCTCCTCAACTCTCTCCACCCATCTTCTCCTCTTCTCTCCATTTCACCTCTCTTCGCCCATCTTTTCTTCTACTTTCTTCTCTTCATCTATCCTGCGCTCTTACTTTCTCCTCTCTTCACCTCTCTCCACCCATTTCTTCTCCTCTTCTCTTCATCTTTTCTCTTCTCTTACTTCCTCCTCTCTTCTCTCCTCTCTTCACCTCTCTCCGCCCATTTCTTCCTCTCCTCTTCATCTTTTCTCTTCTCTTACTTCCTCCTCTCTTCTCTCCTCTCCTCTCTTCACCTCTCTCCGCCCATCTTCTCCTCTTCTCTTCATCTTTTCTCTTCTTTTACTCCTCCTCTCCTCTCTTCACCTCTCTCCGCCCATCTTCTCCTCTTCTTTTCATCTTTCCTCTCCTCTCTTCCTCCTCTCTTCTCTCCTCTCCTCTGATGTGCTACAGAGTTGCTCTATATTTGGTGTTATTTAAGCCAGCCAGCCAGCCTTCCTTCCTCGCGTGTTTTATGTGATAATTACACTGTGTAAAGGGCTGACCCTCTTATGGAGGTGAACTCAACACACCAGATTAACCTCTGCACTGTACTTCCCCAAAAACACACTCACCACACACACACACACACACACACACACACACACACACACACACATTACGCTCACACATGCAACTGAATGTGTGTGCATGGCGTTCGTGCATCACACACAAACAAATGCACACACACACACACACACACACACACACACACACACACACACACACACACACACACACACACACACACACACACACACACACACATTCAGGCGCTACATTTTGTGGTGAGACTTTGCTGATGTGAGGTGCTATGGATGAGTCAGATCTAGTGAAGCTAGTTGAGCTCAGTGGAGGCAGAGGCCCAGTAAGAAGCCAATGCCTGCCAGTTACAACACAGAGAGCACGACAAAGAACCAGACTTCACACTCATAGTTTCCGCCAGAACATGAGAGGTGTCAAATCACAGGTCACAGAGAACAGAGGAAAGGACAAGCGAGTCTTTTATATTCTCTACAGTTTTTCTCAAATGCTAAAACACATTTCTCCTTTCACCTTGTGTTTACAGTTTTCAGAACACCTTTCACCTTGTTCTCACAAACCACATTTTTTGAACGACATTCACAAAGCCCTTGAATCTTCTTGCAAAACTAAATAATTTGCTTTACTGTAAAACATTTTCAACTGTGAATGAAAACACTTTTTTTCATATCTTCCTGTTGAGGGCTCAAAACTAAAACTCTGTGTCGCTGTCATTAGACGCAGCATCACTAAATGGAAAACAGCACTTAGGACTTTTAGCTGCAGAAAGGAATTGTTCATCATTTCTAATGCAGTAAATAAATAATAGGAGGAAAAATATGCAAAGACAAATTCTAGGAATTCTCGATGCTCATCCTCCTTCTTCCAACTTCCAACACACACACACACACACACACACACACACACACACACACACACACACACACACACACACACACACACACACTCATGCTTCTGCTTCTGCTGTTCATCTTCCATCACCTTCCAGTACTCTTGCACACCCTTCTTGAATCATTCCTAACTGTATGGTTATCAGTGTGTCACAGCATGTGCAACTGATTGTGTGTGCATACATGTTTTTATTAATTTATCAAAATGGATCAGTTTAGTGCATCTGTTGTTGTTTCTACTCTGATTGCTGTCTGTATGTTTGCATATCAGGGGTAAATGTCAGCATGAGTGTATTCCAGGTTGTGTGTGTGTATTGCGCGTGTGTGTGTGTGTGTGTGTGTGTGTGTGTGTGTGTGTGTGTGTGTGTGTGTGTGTGTGTGTGTAAGTGTGTGTGTGTGTGTGTGTATGCGCGAGAAAATGTGCGCGTGAGTGCATCCGTGCGTCTCTGAGTGTTTGAGTTAGTGTTGCTTCTGCGGCATTATTTGTATTCTTGAGCCAGGCTGCAGCCCTGGATCTCGTCCCCAGCCGCGTCTGTAGACTCCCAGTGGGGGAGCAACACGCTAATATCCCAGCCCTAGCCAAAACAAACAAGCCCTCGCCTGCTAATTGCAGTGATTAGGAGATAAGGCAATGGAGGCAGGGAAGCCATCTTAGCCCCTTTGGCTCTGACCTTTAAACAGGCAATAACTGACACCACTGCAATTTCACCTCCCTGCCATTGCAGATCAGTGGCCGAGCCGCAGCAGCTGCAGAGTGGAGCCCATTCAGGCCACATTTGGGCCAGAAGGACACATCTGGGCTTTCTTTCCAGCAAAGCAGGCTTTGACTGAACCGTGCAATGTGTGTGTGTGTGTGTGTGTGTGTACACTGCATATGCTTGTGCATGTGGGTTGTGTGCTTGTTTTGTTGTATGTGTGTAGGTGAATGTGTTTGCGAGAGAGTTGAATGAATTCACATGAGTCAAACCTCACAGTTGCTTGTTGTACTGCCGCCTAAGTGGGTTTGTATCTGCTTGACCTATGCAGATTTAAAAATCCATATTTGCTGTTCAGAAAAAAAAAAATCAGAAACCATTGACACATTTAGGCCTGTGTGAAACTCATGCTCTTTCTGTTTTGTATATCATTAAAAGTAGTCCAATGATTTGTTCATCGTCAAATGATTGGTTCATCTTGTTAGTATTACCCAGGCTCCTCATTTTCTTGTCTCATTCAGCTTGGTTTCATTGGCTTTCTCATTTGAATGACTGTTTTAGCAAGACAATGACCATGTTTGGATTTGTAGCTGGCCATGGTCCTGAAATGCTTGGCGACGAAATGCTTGACGACATGCAATATCTGCTGTCATGCTCCTCTAGCAAGTTATTGCAGACATATGGACACAAGTGGTGTAACCTGTTCTACGTGATGCTTAGGAAGTGATGTCATTCTCCCCAAAGCTTCAGTCAGGAAGTTATGTCAAATGAGGAAATGAGGCAGTTTGTCGCAACCAAGAGACCGTGTATCCACCGGCTTTGCAGCTCATCAATGCAGCTCATCTATACACAGCTCAGTAGAAGATAGGAGTAGAATGTACAGTGGTGGTCCGGTCCCTGAAAAGGAACTGTTGTTGGCTCAGAGGACATTTTTTAAAATCTTATAAAACTCTTATATCACAATATGAAAACACTGAGGGAAAATACACCCTTGTTTGTTTGTTTGTTTGTTTGTTTGTTTTAAGAAATAAAGAATTTTGTACGAAAATTACAATTATTACCACCCCTGTATTCTGTACACTGTAAAGCTACCCTTCACCAAAGATCAAAGCGTTAGCTATTTCTAACATGCCAAAGTTGGAGAAAACAATAAATCCATTTTCATTCCAATTCATAAAGTCGCAACTGCATTTAGTAACTGTCATTTAAATCACTGATTACTGTTAATTACAAGACAGCATTTTTCCCAATATGCATTTTGAATAGATCTACCAACAAGGATGTTCACCTACAGTAGTGCCAAGATGCAGTAGTTTCAGTTGACTGGAATTCCTTAGTCATTGTTTCAACTGCAAACAGGGCATTTTCAAGCAAGTACTCTTTTTTATAGCAATTCTACCTTACAGAGGTGAGCACACTTTCTTCAATGCATTTATCATGTGTATTCTATTGTCTTAAAAAAATGACTTGGGCATTTGACTTTGTTTCATTCTCAGTGGAATGCAATACGGCTCCAAATTTAGTTGACTTTAAGAAGTTATGGCTTGTGAAATATTTTAAAAATATTTAGCTACATACGGGTGACAGTAATTGTGGT
>JAODXP020000027.1:5052011-5057011 GCA_027497455.2 Sardinella longiceps
CACACACACACACACACGCTTACACACACACACACACACACACACACACACACACACACACACACACACACACACACACATACACACACAATTCACTTTCTTACTTCCTTCTCCAGTTTAATTTATAGTGAATATCACAGTAAGCTCTCAAACTAAACTTCCTTCGCCCAACCTTGGCCTCTCTACTGGGTTAAACATGATGGCTGATGCAATTATTGTGAAAGTCCTCTGGGGAAGGCCATTTCTCATGTTAAAGAACATCTCTAGTCCGCTCAGAAATGAAGAGATCAATAAGGACTTAATAATGACAGATATACTCAAACATGACTAATGGACACTATAGCTGATTGGGATCAATTCTTTCAAAATGATGCTGAAATCTATCCCAGTGCCCTAGGAATGGATGTGATCTAAGCATAACTTCTCCTTGTGTAAGCGAGAAATGCTTTATAATGTGACAAATATTCTCTTTATTGGAATTAAAAACAAATATTAAACAGAAAAACTTCAAGTAATTATGTTCTGCAATCACAGACTGTGAGACAAATCATGAACTCAGGCTCTTTGCTTGAAATGCGTTTCCTGCAACAACAACAACAAAAAAAAATAATTAGTGGACCCACTTCTACATTTCATAGTCATTACATCGCAGTGCAATTTCATTAAAAAATATTTGAACTGAGAAACTTCTCCATGCTGTCTCACCACTCGCTTGCACCTATTTATTTCAAAAGCAGACGCAAATAAGTCGCCAGCGTGTCCACTATACGCTTTTCCCTCCTGTAATTGTGATCCATAAATCATCTATGCTCTCCGAGGGAAAAGCAATGCCATGCTTGTTGTAATCAAGCGGCTTCGACACCCTATTATTTGCTTTTTTTTTTTTTTGCAAGTAAATAATCAGAGAAATAAAATTAAGCAATTTAACGCACTGATTACAGCACTGCATGTATTTCCTGTGCATATAAATACAAAGTCTCTTTTAGTGAGAACACCAAGCTGTATAGATGTTTACCATATGGCTGAGTTGTTTAAAGCCCATTAAGTATTGCATTTTAGGTGATGTGGCTCTTTCCCAATTTGTGCAAAAGCAGATATACTGTATGTCCCTGTCTCAGTATATTTCATCTACATAAATAGAATAAAAACAAAATCCATCCATATTTTGTCCTTTATGTTGGGGCCATGTTGTGGCATATACCACATTAAAAAACTGAAATCTAAATCTTATTCCAGTGTTACTGTGTAAGTGTCATATGAAAGGCGTACAGTACAACCAAAGTTCCAAACCAAAGTTCATGGAATACTGACCGCTTGAATCCTCCCTGGTACAACTAAGCAGTCATCATGTATGAAACATAACTGGCATCCACATTAACTCATGTTTTTCGCCTATCTACAGTTTCAACTTAACAAAGACATTGTTTGTCTGCTGGTTTCAAAGCTGAGATACAAATTTTGTCTTGGCTTTCACATCTCCTTGAAGGTTAAACACAATGAATACAACTGAAAAAAAACAAAAACAAATGTGTTTCCATAGAAACATGTATAATTATGATAATTAGCAAAGCATGACCATCAACTTTCTTTAAAGTGTACAAATCAGCTTTTTAGGCTTAGACTCTAACTATAGCTTTATTTTTCTTTTTTTGTTTTTCTTTTTTCCAGGAAAGTGAACGTTTTTTTCATCATGTTTATTTCAACCAACACAAATCTTATGGTTCAGATAAAAAAAAAAAAATGGTTGACAAAGACTATCTTCACAGGGATTAGCATTTGGCTAATTTAGTTCTCTCTACTGATGAATATGTATGAGGCTTTGTCATTAAACTGTCGTAAACCGCAATATATATTTTTTTCCTTCTACAGAAACAGACTGTGATACTGACCTCTCCAAATCAGTAGTGCTCCCAATCACAGATGATGCATAATTCAGCACCAAAGTCGATTGTCTTTCAAACATTAACCAGAGTCTAAAGAATCAAAAGAGGTACACAATGACACCAATCTTTAATACATATTTACTTGTTATTAAAAGAATATTTTTTACAAAAAAAAAAAAAAATGGAAAAGGCCTGTGAGAAAACAAAACAGCACACTTGAGTGTCTGAATCACCAACTCAATGGGCCACATGAAGAACTAGAATCAGAACTAGTTTGCAATGCGGGTGCGAGAGACCATACAGGCACCAGGCTCTGTATGTACAGTCTTATACAGTACCATTGACATCTCTAATGAAAAAATTGGACTGTGTGTTATTTGTGGTCTAATCCAAACATGGGTAGAAAATAAGACCAGATGGCAGACATTTTATTACTGAGGATTTTTAATGGAGCATTTGATTCATCCACAATGAAATGGCAAGCGACTAAATTGAGCAAAGGCTGTTTGCCTAGCTTGTCAATCATCATGAACACACATGTACACATATATGTGCATGCACACACACACACACACACACACACACACACACACACACACACACACACACATACACATGAAGATATAGGCGGATGTGTGCACACAACATACTCTATTACTAAAAATATAGATGTGCAAGATATGGAGCAAGATATATACACACAGGTGTACATGTATGTACTCATACATACAGACTCTCTCTCTCTCTCTCTCTCTCTCTCTCTCTCTCTCTCTCTCTCACACACACACACACACACACACACACACACACACATCTCTCCTTTAAATTCATGATGTCCCTCAGCTCCAATGTGTGGCTGTAGGAGATTGGCGGGGTCAAGACCGTGGAGCGGGCTAGAGGGGCGGGACATCACCTGTCAGCATCCCCTGCCTCGCCGCAGTGGAGTCAAGAATACTAAACGTCTGGACACCACGGGAACACCATCTCCAGTCCCTTTCCGTCTGACAGCGCACCCCCCACCCCCACCCCTGCAATACACACACACACACACACACACTCACATACACACTCTCTCACACATACACAAACACACATACACAAATACACACATAGTTTTCCATTCTCGGACTGAAGGAAAAAATGTTTCGTTATATGACTTGGGAACGCCGTGTGTGTGTGTGTGTGTCGCAGTAGCCATTTTCAGACAGTGACAGACAGCACCGCTGGTGCATTGCATCATTTCCTGTGAAGAAAACTCTTGTAATGTTTTAATGGAGCCGGTACCTGGGTGTGGACACTGATGCTGTAGAGAACACTTCAAAAAAGACAACGGCAACCTACACAGAGCAATCAACCAATGCCGTAGTGTAAAATAGTATTGATGTTTTTCTTCAATACATGACTATTTTGAGAATAATAACCACTCTTCGTCTGTTGATAAAGAGTTAAATGCTCGTTTTATAATTGAGGATGTATTGATTTTACACTGCTGAATTACTGAAAAGATCATTAACAAGTTTGAAACTGACTGTAAAAAAGAAAATGGCCAATTTAAAATGGACACAGGTGGATTTCACAGTTGTGCGAGTCTACGAGAGGTTGGTTATTTCATGACACTGATGGAAATTGAGTGTGTGAGTGAGAGAGGTATTCAGGAAAAAAAATCCCCCCCCCCCCCACGCATTTTTTTTTGTTCGTTGTTGTTCTGAGTGTCCTCAATGGCGTAATGCTCCACTCTGCAATCTTAAGGCTGACGAGAGTGCCGATATGGAGATATGTGTGTTTAATTGAAGGCCATTATCATAATGCACTTCACTCTGTGCATTATTCCCCACCAAATGGGGCTCGTGTGAATCAAGTACATTTTATAGGCCTCTGAGCTTATTGCAAATCAGGGCAAGAGAGAGAGAGAGAGAGAGAGAGAGAGAGAGAGAGAGAGAGAGAGAAATAAACCTCGAGAAGATCATAGTCGTGTATTGCAGGCACCAAAAGTGAGCTGAATCCTCACGCCTGTCTTATTGTTGTTGTTCTTTGGGTCACAGTTAAAAGGAGGAGATAAAAGGCTGGCTGTGTGACTGTTATGTGGAAACGATCCTTTCGTATGATCCAGGGGCCATGCGGTCAGTCAAGTTGTGGCAAAAATGAGCTGCGGGAGGAGGACGAGGAAGAGGAGGTGATTTGGTACAGAGGGCTGACTGGGGAAGGTGAAGTGGATGGAAGAGAAGGGAATGGAAGGGAAGGGAAGGTGTCCAGTCAAGCTGAGACACAGATCCTAAACACCATTTCCTCTCAGCGGGAGACACACTCTTGTTTTGTCCTCTCTGCCTCCAGTTGTAGGAGTGACAAGAGAAGGAAGGAGAAAGATAGAGAGACAAAGAGAGAGAGAGAGAGGGAACAGGATGGGTAAAAAGAGAACAAAAAGCAGGGAAAGAGAGTGAGTGAGAGAGAAAGTGTGTTTGTGTGTAGGAGAGAGAGAGAGAGAGAGAGAGAGAGAGAGAGAGAGAGAGGGAAGGTCAGTGACAAAAAGAAGCTGGAGGAGAGAAATAGAGAGAAGCATAAGGGGGAAATGTAGAGAGAGTGGGAGAGAGTGATGCTCTGATAAGGGGTGTCGTGTCATGAGGGGTGTTTGTGAGATGAGACGACACCCCACATTCTCTTTCCTGTGGTTCCCACTCTCTCTTTCTTTCTCTCTCTCTCTCTCTCTCTCTCTCTCTCTCTCTCTCTCTCTCTCTCTCTCTCTCTCTCTCACACACACACACACATGTGCACACACCCTTCCTCCCTTTTTTTGGAGGTGTGTGCTAAAGATCTGCACCCTTGATCTCAGTGTAATTGCCATCTCCAGGCTCTCCCTCACTCACTCTGTTTCACTCCCTCCCCCTCCATCTCTCTCTCTCTCTCTCTCTCTCTCTCTCTCTCTCTCTCTCTCTCTCATGCATACACAGACATTTTCCCAGCACCCTCTCTTTGTGAACACTGCAGCACAACCCTACCCACCACCCCTCCTTGTTGAAAGCTGGCATACCCTCTCCTGAAGTGGAGCCCTCTACGGAATCCACAACCATACTTTTGCCTATTCATTTCAGCTGGAAAATATCAAGATGTTTGAACTTTGCC